>LR990051.1:7285114-8535114 GCA_905147135.1 Blastobasis lacticolella
TTAAAGAAATGACATCGACATGACACACGCACAGATACCTAAACAAAAAAAAATAGTAGATGCAGACTAAATTCATGTTGTTGCTATATAAAACTTAAAATCTTACTGTGAACATGAACATGAACTATGCTTCCCTTCAAATATATTTCTAGTTTATTCATAAGTATAGGTACTTAATATTAAAATATCTCTCTATTTAATCTTTCATAAATTTTCCTTTATTATCTTCTTTTATTATTTATAAACTTTTTAACAATCATATCCAAAAGTTATATAGCGTAAGGTATGTATGTACCTAGTGTGTGTGTGTGTGTGTGTGTCACTTACTGTTATGTACCAATTAGAAAATATTACTGCTCGTTACGTTAAGTAAAATCTATTTTCCGGTATTTTTTCCTCAGGCTCCAACTACCTCGCTTTGCTCTCCAACGTCTGTATTTCTTGACTGCGGGCTCCGTCTCCTGGACACGTTTGACTCCCGGCAGCTCTAAATTATCATTCAAATTATTATTATATTATTATTACTCTTCTCTCCATTTTCTTCATCAAGAATTTCTTTTCATTGTATGAAAATATTTCCTGTTTTTACTTTCCAAATTTATCTTCCAAATATTATATTTTCTTCACATCTAGGTATATCATTTACTATGCGCCAAATTTTATATGTATTTATTGTTCATAGTTATAATTTTCTATTTAACTTATTTAGTCCATTTTCACCACTTTCACTATTTTGTCACTTCTTATTATACTTCTTATTTGCGTAATTTTATTCTAGTAAATCATAATTTGTACTGGATACCCAGCACTGCCGCAAGGCAGCACTGGCAGGGTCGCCATGCGATGTGTGGCGAAATAATACGCATAAATGGGATTACGTTGTATAATGTATGCTGTTGATTGGCTCTACTTACAATACCTGCCGAACTTATGATCTAATGTACTAATGCGGGGTGAGGGGAGGCCACACTACAACACAAAGCAGATCACTTAGAATAAATTGAAGCTCACCACTACAACCTTTCTGAAAGCGGGCTTACAGCCTATATACTTACAGCTGTAGGAGGCTCCATACATAGTAATTACCACCACAAAATAAGCAAATGATATTTCGTATACAGGTGTCTTTTCGAAGTCAATTCCTGGCGCCCACAATGGTATCAGTATAATCTTTTCAGTTTCATAACCCATTAGATTGAGTATTTGCAAGAAAACCAAAAGTAGAACTGATAGCAAAGACATGGAGATGGTTATGAAATTCAAGAAGGAAACAATTCGTACTGACGACTTCCACGTTTCCAGTTGTAATTTGAAAAATCGAGCCCTGTAAGAAAAATAGTTTTATTTATTCGTATCCCAAAAATACAATATACGAGAGACACATTGAGCTACAAATTTAAATCAAGCGACGTCTGCCATTTAATTGCTTCATCACTAAGGATGATCAGGTCCTCCGGTAGGCCATGGTAACTTGTGTTAGGGCATTCCGATAGTATGTGCCACATCGACTGAATTGGGGAACCGCAGGCACAAAGGCCATAGCCAGTGCGTAGTCTATTTAAGTTGCACCAGTCTCGCCTAGACAGTTCAGATCCCTTTTGGTTGGTGCCAGGTATTATTTCACATCCAAATTTTCCAGTCATACACAATAGCCAAGTTTGGTACCATGCGTGAGTACCACTGAATTCGTCGTTCACGAGTGCCGCAGCAATCTTATATGACGAGTTCTAGATTTTAGGCGAATGTTCGCAGTTTGCAGAAACTCGTAGTGCATGGGAAGTTTTGGATACCGTCTGATCTTCGAGGCTTCTCTAAGTATCTCTTCTTCTCAGATCCGGTGGAAGTATTCGACAGAGCCTGCGATGCGACCCAGCCAGACAGGGGCGCAGTACTTTGCCATAGAGAACACCAGTGACAAGGCATTTATGCGAAGCACTTCACTGTTCGCTTCCCAGCTCGTCCCTGCCAATTTCTGGACGAAATTGTTACGGGTTTGAAGTTGTAGTGAGGTGATCCTTCAAAGTCAAAGCACGGTCGAGAGTGACTCTCAAATATTTGGGGCTAAAATTGTGCTTGAGCGTAACACAAGTGAAAAGTATCTTCAGTTCCCTTTTGGCCAATTGATTGTGAAGGTGGAAACAGCAGACCTCTGTTTTGCTTGCGCTAGGTACTGCCAAGTATCAAAGTATCTCGCCAGGGTCTCCAATTCGGAGGTCAGCGTGTGTTCTAAGGTTGAGAAGTCTCTGCTTTGGGTGACAAGGCATATAACGTCGGCATAAATAAACTTCTTGCATATGGTATCGGGATGGTCGTGGATATAGAGATTAAACAATGTAGGGGCGAGAACAGATCTCTGTGGAAGACCATTACTCAACTCTCTTACATAGCTCACTTTGGGTCCCAGAATACCCTCCAGCACGTGTTCCCCATGTAATGGTAGGTAGTCTTTCTGGGGACGCGAATAACCTTTGTGTCCCAGAAAATTTGTTATGTTAGCAAATTGTTGGTATTTTAATTTACTTTTTTACAAGACAACGCTTTTATTGGTCAAACAAGTTAACATTTTGCACTCAGTAGCATTACTTGCGTGTTGATTTCTCTGTTGCTACCGATATGTACCGACTATATTTATGAAATAAAGTGTTCGTCTATCTGTCTATCATTACGAGTCTCGCAACATATGACCCACTCGGAGGTTGGAATATTTGCTAGCTTAAAATCTATAGTTTTACCTGTATTATTTATTATTTATTTATTTATTTATTAATCCTTACAATATTTCGTACATTGTCTTACTTATATTTACCCTGCCAAACTGCATAACAGTTTGTTGGCAATGGTGTTTCTCTCGTAATACAATCCGGATAACGCTTACAACTGGTTAACAAATTCATCACTTAGTTTTACTTACACAACCAACTTGTAATCCTGTGCATACACAATAAGTGGAGCCATACAGATAGTTCATTACATACTCATATACTACACCACTATACACCCCGGGACGGGTCCCAAGGTATACAACGGTGCAACACATGACTATGAACACCGTGCGACGGTTGCTCATTGGGTGGACCCAACGAGCAACCGGCACACAGCACTGCATAGGTACAAATCTGTGAATGTCTTTAACTCACACAAGCAACCCATATGAGCTAGTCTTGAGCATATATAATAATAAATAGAGCCATACAGATAGATCATTACATACCCATATATTACACCACTATACACCCCGGGACGGGTCCCAAGGTATACAACGGTGCAACACACAAGCATGAATACCGTGCGACGGCTGCTCATTGGGTGGGCCCAACGAGCAACCTCTGACCTTCTGTGCATGCGTAATGGAAATCTTCCCTCATAGACTTAAGAAGATTGTGATAATGCGGTAGGTCACCTTTTATGGTTGATAGTAACAATAGTTTATATGAGAGTATGATAAAATACGACGTAGTCTGAACCATATTTACTATGTCCATTTCTGGAAAGTAATGCGAAGCTGCGACGAGATCCAGAAACATACCGAGACATATCAATACGTAGTCAAATACGAATAAAGGGGTTCTGGAACGCAAAAAAATAATTTATTTTATTTATTTATTAAAGCTTTATGCACAAAAGTACAGTGGCGGACTTAAAGCTAAAATAGCCTTATCTACCAGTCGACTGGGATAATCTAAGCCTGAGAAAGGTAGGCGGTGCGGGAAAAGAAAGACAAAAAAATACAAAACTACTTGAGTAAATGCATAGATAATGTAGGTACTTCCTTCTAAAATATTGTAATTGAAAAGATTTTGATTGAAGTAAATGTCTAGGCCAACATATAACTGTGCTGATCGAGTTTTGTCTGAGCATGTAATTTCGTCACATTGACACTGCGCTGAGTTGGTGGAGCTGGATCGAAAGATTTGCCTAGACAGATCTCGTCTCGACAGACGATGTAGAAATTAAAAAATAAATTTCTAGGAATGTCTACTTACGACCATTTCGGCAAAGGACCATCATATACACGAACGCTTTTTACAAAGAAGAAGAACAACTTATGAAAATCCATTGGATCCACTATCCCTGTTGTGTAATCCATGTCCTCTTTATTGTACATTATTTTCATTCTTTTTAACAAATGATTGAAAACCATACTGAAGGATTGATTTTAAAAGACTAACTGATTTTCCGAATTGGAATGTATTTTAAATATTTAATTTGACTTATTACGTATCTTACGTACTTAATATGTAGTTTGAGAAATCATTATTTAATTTTATTACTCCTGTGCATAAGGCTTTACGTGATAATGCCTATTTTGTTGTAATAAACAGTATTTACACAAACTACAAATTAGTTTTATTAGTTTTCTTAGTTTGCAATAAATTTATACATTTTTGCACCTGCGTACGGTGTAGCGAGCGATTTATCCTAATTTTCACCTGTTTAATATTTTCATCCCTAGCTCATTCTGCACTAAAACTATAATTAGATGAGAACATTCACATTGCCCACATTACTTCCACGAAGGCATCTCGTTAAACCGCTCCGTAACTTGACTCACGTAATAAGGCATGTGGCATGTAGACGGTAACAATTTCCTGGGACGTCTTGTCTTTTATTACGAACGCTCCACGTTTTCTGGGTCATAATTCCGAGGTCCCAAATAGCATGGCATTTGTCGTCGCCCCGAGCACTATCGGGTTCCAAAGCCTCCAAGGTCTCGCAGTAGCTACAATTATTGCATATCATAAATTAGAAGACATTGTTGTAATTTATTGCGTTCTAGGACGTTCGCGGTGGGAATTCCACAGAAGTTACAGTCGGTGACGTGAGTAGCGCTGTGGTCATCATGCCGTACTGCTACGCAGTGGGTCCGGTGTTCGATTTTTGGGCGGGCGGAATTTGAAATGATGAATTTTAATTTCTGTTACGGTACGGGTGTAATACTAGCGGTCCCCCGCTTATTGCACGTTTTTCTTTTTTAAACGCTTTGGTTTAACCTTTATAATGCGTACGGTTAAGCAATGGAACAAGAAGCCTGCGAGTTACTTGATCATTTTATGCCAACGCCTTCTAGGCTACTAGACTTAATAGGCTGTTTCTAGACAGGCAGGTTCCATCTTCGACCGCATCGTCCCTTGCCTGCGATTTCATTGATCATTATAATGTGAACGCCTTCAAGGCTAACTAACTAAGAGTAACTAAGCTGTTCCTAGGCAGGCCGGCTCCATCTTCGACCACGTCCCGTACCACCAGGTGAGATGGGGGTTAAATGCCTGACTAGTGAAAAAATTGTGGGAACGCAAACAACAAGCGTCGCTTTATTTGAGATTAGGTGGCACTGCGTGAATTAGTCCCAGAATATTAATATCTAAAATATTTTTTATTTTGATAGTATAAACAAAACAGAAACTATTAGAGTCTGTTACGCAATTCGTCAATTTTGATGATAATTCTGCATAGATATAGCTCGATCGAATCCTTGGAGAAAATAATATACCAGCACCATATCCTGCATCAGTTTTGATCAAACGAGCCGCGTGATTAAAACGCACCAACTACAATAACATCATTATGGGCGACGCTTCACGCATCGACGCGGCAAATGTGACGTCAGTTTTCTGAAGTGCAGTCTGTATTTCAGAGCGGATTTGCATTCGCATCGTGTGCTCCCGTCCGTGGGGCCCTATTCAATTTGCCGGAGTTATAGAGACGGGAACATCGGCTCATGACTGCTCGGACCTTTTTAATTGTTAGCGGTGAAAGGGTCGCTCGTATCTTTGTCGACTGCCGGGGCCGACTGTGTCAATTAAAAATCATGTTCATTGGTTACCTCCATAACGCCATAGCGAGCATGTACGTGTGCCTACGTTACGTTCTGATGGATAAATATTTATGTCTTTTTATTAAACTTTTGACAGTGGTGCCTACATCTAACATTTTGTAAGAGTTGCACCTAAGTTCATTAATACGGGTGTTCGTGATGATGATGATAGGTATATACTATGTTTACGAGTTTGTTATTCACAAAGGATAGGATCACACCTATTTTTTTTAATTTAATCCCTTCGTGTCCTAACAGGAAGGGATTAAATGATAAAAATATGAATTGAATGATGAACTTCGCATGCTCAACAATCTGGACGGTCGTCAAATCATCGATAGTCATCCAACCAAAGCTAGGTAGTAGTAATCTTGTATAGCTTTTGAGACCATTCAGAGAATCGTTTACTTACGATACATTTCTTCTTTCTCATTTTCTTCAGACTTATTTAAAGTTACAGGACATAGGACATGAAAGGATTGAATGAAAATAAGATGAATTTAATTATGAAACTACGCATGCTCAGCAATCTGGACGCTCGTCAAATCATCAAAATTCAACCAACTAAAGCTAGGTAGTATAATTTTGTATAACTTTTCCTTATTTTCTTAAGACTTATTAAAAGTTACTTCTCTTGGAAAAAACTCATCGTTATCTTTATAGTATTAGTTGTTTGTCTAAAACGTCGTTTTCGTTTTACAACCGACATTTTAAGTCACTTCTTTTCCGGCGTCGGACAGCAGAGAGGGTAGTAAAGTGAAATTCAAGTGTCCACTCGCATTTCACGGCAATTGTCACTCCGCTGTAAACTGCGGGTAACGACGCTGATCCTCCAGGTGAATTCATTTGCCCCTTGTACTAATACAAAGTTTGAACACTCAAACAAATTGTCTTTAGAGCAGCATTTGAGCCGTAAAGGGAACGTTTACAGCGGCGGGCGCAGCTGGCTGCAGTTAAATCTTGGCTTTATGTTATCGGCGCTACCGGCCCGTAATTATAACTGCTGCCACCGAATTTGTAGCAGTTTAATCTTGTATTAACTATTGCAGTTTGTGAGCGAATTGTTGCAACTGGCTTTGTGCGCGGGAGGTGTACTGTGACTGAGTGGTTCGCTTGTTATAACTTTGTATCCACCTCAGAGGATCTGTGCAAAGGAGTCGGCGATGTAGTTGCTAGTGATGAGTGCACTAATGAGGCTTACGTTAGATGTTCTAGTATTTCCCATTTTATACTAGACTTTGTTTTGTTACAAGCGACATGTACGTACGACACGACGTACTTTCGTTTCTTCTATAAATCGAATAAGTTATTATCATCAAACCATCTAGATGCCTGGCATCCAACTAAAGTATGGTCATCACGACCCTTCTTACAGTGCTTGTGCAAGATGTGAAATGTGCCGGGAGGGACCCAGACCGCATGCACTCCTCTTAGGTTTTAGATGTCCTGGACGACGGTAGACGCTTTTCATCAGGTGGCTCGCCCGTCCGTGTACCTCCATACGCAATAAAAAAAAACGTCATAAATTAAAGAGTTGTACTCTCATCGATGGAGCAATCGCCATTCTTCTCTCCTATCTGCTAACCTCGTCTTTTTAAGTTGGTAAGAGTATTTACTTTCAGATTTACGTAATTTCAATTGAAACGAAATACGGTCCCAATTTCATGGAATTCACGAAGCAGAAACAAGGCGTTCCTCATCAAAATAATTGTCGTCTTAATTGGCGTGTAACGCAAAATATGTGACACGTAAAAATTACATGTCATGACGTGTACGGGCCCACCTACTCGTATTTCGAGGGTCGTTTTCCTCGGTCTGTAAACGTGTAAGGGGATTGTATTTCTCTAAATTAGAAGGCTGTAATTCTATAAGACATGATTGGCCGCTAATCCCGACTAGAGGAGGTTGTTTGCTCCATTCCCCTCGTTAATCTTAATGTGCTCCGATGAGGATACCACGAGTAAATATAGTAAGTAAGCGGGGAAGTCCATTGTTTGTTTTTTTCCGGAAAATTTGTGATGATGAAAAACGTCTCCTAGTAATTGGCCTGATATTATAAATGAGAATGTCCCTATTTTTTTTGGTACTTTGTGAATCACGTAAAAAGGACCTATTATTTAGTTAGGCTAGGTTACAAACGTATAACTTCTTTCTTAATTATTTACCTATCTCCTACTGTCTTAGAACTATATAAATTAACCAAGAGGTCGTGAAGTTGTAGTGGACGGAATGAGGAAGGCCTAAAACAAACACTGTCATTTACCACTTTTTATGACGACCTGAGTGGTTCAGTGGTCAACATGCCGGTCTGTGGAACCGCACAGTTCGCGACCAATGTGGGTCCAAGGTGTGATAATGAACTCCCTTTCGGTGGCCGATGCTAGCTAGCCGATGTGCAATATTTACAGCTGACTAGCTGTAATCCAGACTTACTCCTGTATACCTCTTCACATCACATCTGATTAAAGCAGCCGAACACCAAGCAGTTTATGTATGTGACATAAAACAAAATCGCAGAGAGAGACCCCAGTGCAATCAATACACGGCCAGCGCAGCGGAGGTGGGAAGGCCCAATTATAGCCGGGACCGGATGTGAAAAATTAATGTGATCCGTAATGGCGGCGCGGCGCTTTCCGGTGGAGACGAATTGCCGGTCAAGAGCGAGTTTTACCAGCAATTATGTGCGCGTGACACGTGCCGCCAGGCCGCTCAGCTAATGTGAGAAATTTCAAGGCTCGATCTAATTTGTCGCGGCTGAAACATATGAGAGGAATAAATTGACGGGGACGGATTTGCTTCTTATGAAATTTTGTAATGTAAATGGAATGAAGTTAAATGTCCAATGTTGAAATGGCTTTTTTTTCTCAGTAAACTTACTAGGTAGGTACCGATAGTAGTAACAATGACCGTGTGATAGAAATAGTTTTGATTGCAGACCGCTTTGGTCCTCACACAAGGCTTCGATCTCCGACCCACCTGCAAAGTGCAGTGATTATAGGAACTCCAGTCTTGATAGAGTTGGAAGCACTTATCGAACATCTGACGGTTACTAACAGTGAAAATAGGTGATATGGCGGGTGAATGTCATCTATAGTAAAATGAGGATATGTCATGTGGTAAATTCCAATTACGTGGTAATATTAAATATTTCAATTACCGACTCTTCATTCCAATTTGGCCACCTGGTTAGATAAGCGTGTCATGTTAAACGACCTGGGTACTGCTACAGACTTGTCTGGCCCAATGGCGGCGTCGATGTTGTTGAATTTAGTTTTGCCGCCAAATGATTTCAATTGGCGACACTTAGTTCCAGTTTAGGTCACCTGGTCAAATAAGTTAGTGGTGACGTGTGTGTAACTTGACAGAAGCCCTGTAAACACCACAAACTGTCTGACCCGGTGGCTGAAACAAAGTATCGCTATTTTGAAATGTTATGTCAATTAAACAACAGCCACGTAGTTCTGTTGCCAACAATTCTCTGATTCAATTATTGCAATTGTTACTTTTGCGATTACGTATGATCGATTTAATAGTTTCTGTTTATAGCAATGGCACTTCATTAGCAACGGAACCCATGAAATCAATAAAAGTAATAATTTCAATGATTGAAATCAGAGAATTGTTGGCAGCAGCGAGCGTTACGTAATTAGTCTACAGGTTGAATGAAATGATAACCCCTAAAGGCTCAAGAAGTCTAGTGTAGTGGATGTACGATGACGTCACACGTCCTCGGTCCCATACAGGTAGAGTCGACGTGACTTATCTCCAAGGCGCACGCGGCCCGGCCCGCGACAGGGCTTAAACGCTTATAGGGCGATGCATACACTCATTACAATGCAAACGTCCCTTGAAATTAATTCCAATGTTACTAACCTTCGCACTGAGGGAACTATTTTCAGTATTGAAATAAATGATAGTAAAGTTTTCTGAAATATTGCTCAGTATACTTTTTGCCAAATAATCTGTATATAGAGTGTTTTTTTAGAGGCGGAGAACTATAAATCTTTAAATAAGTGGCACTAGCTTTGTTGGAAATATAACTTAAAGGCATTTATGTTTTAACATGATTTCGGTCATGTGACCGTCGTGTGTTTTAAACTTATTTATAAAACCAAATGTGAGCTTCTATACAAATTTATGTATGAGGAAAGAAACTAACATCTGATAAGAAATTAATAATTTCACGTTAGCTACCGAGATTGTGGATCTAACTCAATTACATTATTTTCTTGGAGATTTGTTAAGTCTAGTGACTTACCAAAACCAGAAATGATCCATGAAAAGTGATAATCCAGAGATGATCGAACACATCATTCGGTGAATTATTAGCGAAATACGGCCGCAAGAGTTTCGAAAAGGTTTTCGAATATAAGATATCAGTCACGACAGCCACATTGCAGAAATTATATACAAACTAGAGATCGCAAACCGGGATCCCAGATACCGAAAATACCGGGATCCCGGACGAAAATAACGCTTTCACATTACCGGTATTCATTTTACAAAAAGCGGGATTTTCTGTATTTAGGTAAAATAAAATTATATATTACTTTTGCACTATTATAATCAAGTTTATATTCTAATCACCATCTAGACTAACAAAACCTATAATAGTTTGCTTCAATATCATTTTTTCAAATACTGTTCGAAAATACCTATCGATGGGGGATCTATAATAGTAGAAATTAAAATTAGTATTTTCTTCTAGAAAATAACCTTTCGTATGAAATTCTCTAACTATTTAAGTCTGTCTATGACTTTTATGCAATAAAGAATATAATAATTAAAAGTTTATAATAAATTACTAGCAACTTCTCCAAATCCCGAAAATATCGGGATCCCGGTATTGACCTCATGTTAATACCGAAAACCGGTTTTGAAAAGATATACCGGTATTGCGACCCCTAATTCAAACCTAAATGCCATAAAATTATCTTTCCAATAAAGCTAGTTTCACTGACTAATTCCTTTTTTCTTTGTATTATTTCAATTTAAAGTTCGCCGCCTGTAAAAAAACACCCTTAACCATTCCAAATATACATAGATCAAGTATCAGGATCAGGGTGGAACACTAGTGCATCCAAAGTGCATCCCACCTATCTCACATGACCAACGGGGCCGAGACGTGGACACTACTGCGGATGGTCCAGTAGTTTGCGTTGGTTCAGCATGCTATGGAGTCGGAGTTTCTCTGTAGTAATTCGTAACAAAGTTAATCAAAGTTACAGACATAGCGAAAAGAATTAGCTTTGGGCTGGCGATATCTGCCGAAGAACTGACAATCACTGGGGTAGACAATTTCTTGAGTAGTTTCGTGAGTCAGACTGCGACTCTTGCGACCGTATGCTTTGACTAGGTGGAGTGATTTTGACATGGCGAAGGCTGCAAGTTGTACAGCTACTAGATAGGTACGATTGTTGAAAATGACGTTGATATGAACTTCAGAAGCATAAAGAAAATAAGGAGAAAAAGCCACAAAAAAAAACCTGCTGTTCTATGTAACTTTTTTGGGCTGTAACCCGAAAAACGATCATTTGTGTACTCAATAGGAAAGCAATAAAGGCCCGTTCACACAGGTAGGAAATATGGAGCTCTGTCGCGTACGTGACTTATCTGAAAGGCGCTCGCCGGGACCCGCCGTCACGTAATGTCACTGAAACTCCAGTAACGTTTAGTGTCTTGTACTCATATGGCTTTTGAGGGTTATATAGTGAGAGTGAGGAATCTCCATAAGCTACGTCCGTGACATTCGGGGGTACTTATGTTGTAGTATGTTCGTTATGATTAATAGATACTGTACCAAACTGTTTCCATAACCTACGGTTTAGTGACGTCATTCACCGCTGTATCACGGCCAGTATACGTACCAGACTACTAGAGCGTCACAAAAGGAGACGCAGCATACGGAAATGAAGATGCTGCGGTGGATCTGTAGAGTTCCACGCACGAAAAAAAACATTTGATATAGTGCCACAGATCCAAAACGTTCCTCTTACCCGGTTGTACTCCATACAAACTTTCTACCTCTATTGTACTCCCATACAGTGAGGGCACAGAGTTTATAAAGTGGTTTTACATGCAATAAATCTAGGTTATAATACTCTCACACGATAAACTCGAAAATGACAACTATGTAACAATAATATCCCCTATTTTAAGTACTTATACATACAACATAGGTAAATTATATAACGTTATCGTTTAGATTTAATTTTCTGATGGAGACCCTTCTCTCTTTTCATTTACCTCGTCATTAATTCCAATTTATTCGAAATTTATATGAAACGAAAGTATTTCACGGTTTGTCGAACAAAGTTCAGCTTTCTAGGTATCATTATTTCTGTAGAAAACCTTTTTAACGACCCCAGGATCGAGACACAGGGTCTAGATTGCTGGAAATTCGACAAAGGCATTGTGTATATGGAGGCCCGAGGCACAAAAGTTAAATTATTATGTTCGAAAAAGATGTTGATTTTATGTGGAACAATGTTTCCCTGCTGGGAAATTGGCGTAACGTTATCAATATATGCATAGTGTACAGGATTGCCTCAGAACAGAATGGCATGAAACCTATACTTTTGCATATGACGCCTTTTTACGGAAACTATTTTTTTTACACCGTTGGTCAAGTGGTAGCAATCGGCTTCCGATACTGTTCAACCAATCTCAGAGCCCCAATGATTTTAGGGGCACACCTAACAAGTGGGGAGCTCGTTGCGGTGCCCCTCGACTAACCTCAAAGTACGAAACGGTCATCCATCCCGTACCCGGACGCAGCACCGTCCAATGCCTCTAACTAGGATTATTTTTATTTCGTTTCAAACAAATATAAACCGATACGGCATATCGTGCAGCGTAATACCAATACGAGTGTAATGTAAGTAAAATATCTTAGTTTATCTTTTCTTTGTTTCCCCTGATAACCCTATCAATGTCAGATCGGTTCGGAATTGTCGGCGGGACCCTGCCGCCATTAGCAGTGGAGTCACGTCGCCCGCCCTACCGCTCCGGTGTTAGCCGGCAAATTGATATTTTCCAGATACTCCCCTTCGCAAACAAACTGCTCAACTCTGATCGAGGAATTATCGCTTTTTACGCCTTTTTGCTTAAGACTGCATGTAGATTATTTAAGCGGAATCGTTTTAAGAAGCGTTTTGTTGGGACTTATTCTCACTTATGCTTAGATTTAATTGGTTGGGTACTCTTGTAGGGAAATTCAATTACCCAAAAAAAAGTTTTTCGAAGACTAAAAACCTCGACTACTATTAAAAAACTGAAAGGTTAAAAATAAGCCGAATTTTAGAAGCAAATGTGTAACGTGTATACAGTGCAAATGTTAGTTTAATTTAAACTTAAAAGCAGTTAGCGCCCCGTTTTCATATAGGTGGACACGGATAGGTACTTAATATTTATAGAAAATAAGAATGGGTCTCCCCTCCTTCTGTCAAGGGTAAATTAAACTAACATTTGTACTTACTTCCAATATTCGGCGTGTTTTTAACTTTTCAGTTTTTTGATGCTTGAACTACTTTTTAGTTTAATGATCGGTACTTTTTCGACGTAATACGACTTTATGTAAAAACTTTACTTTTGATGCCATTTGTCTTTCTTTTTAGTACAATATAAGTTTTGTTATATTATTGAAATCAGCTCTTTTAGCCGTTTACTTTGATATCCCATTCAATGGGTATCGTAAAAAAGTTATTTTAACTTTAAAATATGGCGCCTAAAATCCGCCATTTTGAAGATACGAGGTAATAAAGAAATTTACAAACACACAAGATACGCGCGAAATATATAACCCTTCCTTGGCAGCTGGCTAAACATACTAACCAAGGGCACTATATGCAATAGTATAAGATCAAATTGCTACTTGTTACCAGTAATAATGACGATGAAAGCGCATAAAAGCTCTGATATTGCCCGTTGTCACCACACCACATGATACACATACCTATAATATACAACGCCCGAAATAAGGAAAGTGTAATAAAATATGCTACCGCAAACTTTGTTATCGCGCACATACTAATACATTATTTATTACAAAGAGAAAAAGTTTATATGTTTGTTAGTTTGTATGTGCGAATAACCACCGAAACTTCTTTTACTTATTGGAAGGTATATTCTTACCGAATGACACAGGGTACTTTTAGTCCGAGAACAATTACAGGACCTTGCTCACTAAGTCGAATATGTACCGATACGACTCAGTCAGGATTTCTGGAAGCTCTCATTTAATTACATGCACTCGGTAAAGAATCTGTACAGGCGCCAATAATTTAAAGTCAATAACTAGTATTTTTTTCTCTAGTGTAAAGTTTTTATATTAAATGTATTTAGGCGTTTCGGTTCGGCCTGGTTTTGGCCCGCGGGCCGAAACGACTGATGCATTATTATTAATATTTTTCCTCAGGCGTTTGTGCCCACATTCAAAAATGTCTTTTAAATGGTTTTAAGACAATTGGGGAATAACATTTTTTAATAAAATTTTTAACTGCCAAAACGCCTTAGGAAAAATAATAATTTTAATTAATCTGGCGTTTCGACCCGCCGGCCAAAACTAGACTGGAACAAAACGCCTGAACACTCCCAACGAAGTTTAAATAGTGTTAGGATCATCTCCGGGATCATCGCTATCGCTTCATTATCATCGTCTTTGATGTTATATTGATATTCTTTTTTAACCCCGACGAAAATGAGGGGTGTGATAAGTTTGACGTGTGTATCTGTGGATCTGTGTATCTGTAGCTGTGTGTATCTGTCTGTAGCCTCGTATCTCCCGAACAGATCGACCAATTTGGTTGCGGTCTTCTCTATTTGAAAGTAAGTTTAAACGAGATGATTCTTAGCTATTTTATTAAAATCGGTTCCGTAATTTAGAAAATAATTAATCATAACTTCGTCAAAATTGATTTAGAATACAAACATCAATAATGATCGTAATATTTTGCTAAAAATATATTTGCGATAGCTTTGTATTACGAAATTTTGCTAACCTAAAGTTATAGGGATTGACATTTAACGTGGCTGGCAGCTAGTTGGCAAACGTGTCTTTGTATTGTCTCGGATATGCTCTGCTCAAAGGAATTTCTGTTCGGTTACATGCATTGTCTTAGTCTTTTGCTATTATGCAAGAAAACATCATTTTGTTATGCTTATGCTAGTGTAGGTAACTTGTCTGTACCTTTCTTGTCTTTAAAATAAACTTTGAACATTAATACCTAGTCATACAAAAGCCGCCATGTGGTGTCCAGCGGTCTTCCATACACGGGTTCGGTTACATTATATTAGTGACCAAAAACCCGAGTTAATATTAAAACTGCACTTATATGGCGATTAATAATAATATAATCGGACCCAAGCAGAATCCGGGGCTGACCGCTCGGATGATGATTATTAGGCGACTTATGGTATGGACATCACTGGTTGGTCTTATGTAATTTTCAATAATTATAATTTACTGTATTTACCTTAGGTTAGGGATGTAATGAGGATCCGATCTATGTCTATCGTTCTAGCGTCAATCCCTGTTGTGCTCATAACAAACATGTCATGAGCATTTTACTTATGTCGTAAAGATACAGGCTTGTGACGTCATTCCAAATATTTTTCTAGTTAAACTAACTAAGAAGACCGTTATCTAATTCTGAATTGAACGGTGGCAAGACACTATGAAGCTTTAAGAGTTCACACTTTTTTATTATTTGTCTTGGCGACAGTTCTCGCGTTCATCATCATCATATCAGCTGAAAGATTTACCGCTGCTGGCCTCCCCAGCTGGTACCTGCAATCTTTACTAGGGCCATCGTTCCACCTTATGGGAGGCCTACCCACGCTGCGTTTCGCTTTATATGTAAGTGTTAAAAATTTATTTAGTCCAAAAAGAATGCAAAATCGCAGTACTTACATCGTTTGACTGATTGACAGATTTATTTATGGGCTCAAATAAAAACAAACAACAACAAATCTAGTGACTCAACTGAGGCGTATGTCTAAATGCGGCTTCTTCCGCGTTTGACACATGATGTCAAGACTAATCCTGGTAAGTACCCGGTATACCCGGCTGAGTTATGCAGCGCGCGGCATTTGACCTGCCAACGTAGACTTTGTCAGGGCTCTATACGCGTTTAAAGCGTGTGTTGAGAAGATAGCGTCGGCACAAAGGCATTCCAATATGCCAATAAGGATTTCTAATGTAATTTTGCACTTTATAATGTGAGCATTACGGTCCCTCTTCGATTGGCTACGGATTGAGATATTGTTGTCTATAAAGTAAGTGTAAGTGGGGGATCCAATGTTTTGTTTTCATCTGTGTTGTAGGAGAAGGTATTCGGTTAACAATATTGTTGCTAAACGTGTACAGGATCGCGTGTTTATTGGGTGAATAACCTGATATTTACTGTATGATAAGAAGTTGTCTTATTTATATAGTTATCACAAGAGCATCGGGTGGTAACGGTATCTGAGTGGCAAGCAAAAAGTACCGGGTTCGAATCCCACTGCCGCCATGTACCAGTGACTCTTTTCTGAGTTTTGTACAATAGTTAAATACTAACCGATGCTCTTATGGTGAGAAAAAACATTCAGATTAAACCAGGCTACTGAATGAGTAACCACGATCCAATTTGGTCAGGTTTTCTTGGTAGCAGGGTCCCGTAGTCAGATGGCAGGTGCTCCACTGTAATAACCTGATCTGCCAAATCCTGGATCATGGTCAAGCAAGACCACGGGCCCTCATATGCGAGATCACAACCGGGACATTAACGCCAAGATGATTATTTATTATTTTAATCGTTATTACAGTTAAAAAGCACACACATTCTTATGCTTAGTCACAACCTAGACCTTTCGATTTCTTCACTGACATTTCGTATATTTTTCCCCAAAGCGACCTTTATGTACCTACCGCCTACTGACCCCACCCGTTGCAATTACGAAATTGCTACAATCCATCATTGGGCAATTAGTTGGACACTAAATCAATCAAAGTACCGATAGTTTCTGAAGTTACGAAGTTTGGGCATGTCTTCACACAAGTGTATACGTAACCTATTTTAATCTCTATTACAACGTGGAGTGGGTTAATAATTTCTAGTTTGCTGTTATTTAGTTATAAATTCCCCATATGTTGTCCACGAGATAACAATTTTCATCAAGATTGTAATGAACCCGTTGTAGTCCACCAATACGCCTACGTGTATACCTGCCTCCTCCGAGAATAAGTATCAAAATAGAAACTCATAAACATACAAACGTTTTTTTTTTATAATATCTATTAGTATACATGTAGAAGTTTTACCATAGAATCCACGCTTAGCAGGCGCTTGAAAATCAAGCAATGCTGAAAAATTACGAAATCACTCACCAAAAAAGGATGAAATGCTAGCCAAAAATATTTGTTAGCCCAGTATATCAATGTTTTTCTATTTATCAGTTTAATCAATTATGGTAAAAAATACAAGAAAGAAAATTGATACTGAGGTTTTCAATACACTTGAGGACAAAATTAAATCGATTTCGCAAAGAGTTTATTGACATAAAATAACATTACTGACATTAATAGAGACATTTACAATAGGTAATACAAATAGTAAGGCATCATCTCGGCGTTGGATTGGATATTTGGATCGCCAATCAGTCGAATGAATGTGTAGGTTTCATTGTGATGTTTTCCCTCACCGTAAGAGCATGGGTTAGTGTCAAACTAATGTACATAACTCAGAAAAGATTCATTGGTACATGGCCGTTTTAAATATAGTAAGTATTTGTCTATAGTAGCAGGCGACCGGGAGATTTTTTCTTCTTGTCACAGAATATCGGTAACACTTGTAACAGATACACAGAACGAGTGAAGTTATGTCTATCTACCTTTGGTAAGGTCAATAATCATCATCCGGTGGAATAATAAATCCTTTAAAGTCGAAATAAGCAGGCCTGGTAGCTTGTAGAACCGATGGCCGATGAGGTAGACTGGTTCTGGAGTGGCGACCACGTACTGAAAATCGCAACGTAGGCTGCCACCAGGTAGACATTCCTAAGGTATCCCGTAATGCCTTACCTCTCTCAAAATCCTTAATGTTGGGGCAATATATTTGGATATTAATGATTGATTAATTAATTAATTTGTTATTAATGAACATGTAATAATTTATGCAATATGGAATTTAGATTTATTTGTTAAGATAATTTTGTTTTCTAAATTTTTTATTATTTTGCAGTGCCATCACAGGGTCACATGATATACTTACTTATTTTTACGATCTAATGTTATTATATTACCATGTGAAGCAATAAATAAATGACAAATGACAAAATATTATTTGATTTATTCACTTAGTTAACATCCACAAAGCAGCCAAGGTATTGACTTGCGTTATGCATGTGTACGTCCACTGTCGGCTACATGGTGAGGCCTCAAATTATACATGAAGTGGTGCGAACTGAGAATATTGGAATGAATTTTGAGCTTGGAATAAACTTGCAATCTAAATTCATAGGAAGTTGGATCGGACCATGCAGCAACCGTGTGTACATACTTGACTTTATTTATGTACACATATGAGGATTGCATGACTAATCATTTGAATTTGGAGAAAGGTAAGGCTCTACTCCTCTATGTATATGTAAAAATGTTTGGCTCAAAATGCCAAGTATTTTGTAATCATGTTTTTTAAATGGGTGGTTGCAGTACGGCTGGTGACTTTATTGTTTTATTTATTCAAAATGAAAAAGCGTTATCTTTAGTGACACACAGACCATTTATAGAGACAAAAGAAGAGAGAAAAAAATAAAAGTAACCTAAATTATTTTGTGCCTAAAAAGCTTGCTGCAGTGCCTCGTTGGATAGTAATGCTTATTCTCTGTCCGAGGAATGAGACAGCTCTCCGGTCATATGTGTTGTCTAAACTTTTAAATACACACAACAATCATGACGCAACGTCATGGTCCCAAACGGCGGAAATATGAAGTCCTTGTAATAGCAATAGAGGCCGTAGCTCCAACGCTGTGAGCTGTAGTGGTTGTTATTAACATTATTCTTAATTAACTCAAGTTCTAATTTACATTTCACGATTGCATTGCATGAATACCAGCCAAGCCTAACATTATTTGATTGCAAACAATTGTTGTACGTCCACGATTTTACTAAATCCTTTACGCTTTGTGGGAATGGAAGTGTTAACTGAACTATACTACTCACGTCAAATCCACATTCCTGTCAAATAATATATTTATGATATTTCTAATTATTAGTCATCACGAAGTCCCTCAGGAGCACCAATGTAACACAACTCAAAAAGGTTCAAACACCGAAGAATGAGGCAGTGGATGTCTGCTAAATACCCTTTAGAGATTGAGGCAAATTACGGTATCGTTATCTCATTACAGCCAATGACTTTGTTCAGCGGCACCCGGTGAATAGTTCCCGGGTTGCCCCGGTATAGTAAACGAAACAGCGGCGCGGGCGCTGGCGACGAGCTATCTTATTGGCGGGCGGCGGGCACGCGTGATTGGGTATCGAGCGTGGCCAATCAGGTGTAAACTTGATAGTGTGACGGGCAAAGGTTTGAAATTTGGGTTTAGAATTTAATTTCTGTATAGAATAGACAGATTTAGTCACTATGGAGGATACAATTAAGTTGATTAGGGATAAGTAGAATTAACGATCTAGGTTTTCGGTTGCATACGACAGGTAAGGATTTTGTGGGGAGGTCAAGGCTTTTTATCGGTTGTTGCGGCATGACTAATTATATTTTTTATACTACTTTGCAACGAGAAAAGACAGAGACGAGAAGACATCTGATGCCAAGCAGAGCCAGGATCCAACTCCACCCGCTAAATTTTTTTGTCGGGATAGGTCGACTACGGCTCGTTTTGAAGTGGTTATTCAACTCATCCCTTTGCTACATTCCATTTATAGAGCCATAGCCTCCTTCATTTTATAGAGCACACCGAAAGTTCGGCACTCCAGCCGCTCATAAATGTTTGAATTTAGAATGTTTAAACAAATGATTTAGTATCATTTTTTTTAAATTGGCTGGATATCGCGTGTCACAATTTCTACGTTTTTATAACAAGTTGAAGTTCATCGTCTGTAGCGAAAATAGAATTAACGCGAAAAGATTTTTCGCAATTTAGGGCGATAATTTTTTATGATATTAAAAGTTCACTGTCTCCGCAAGACTGCACTGCTCGTCTTCAAAATGATTTCGGGATTCCTCCATTTAAGCACCGTAAGGCGTTGGTACGCAAAATTTGATAGTGGCCGTGTTTCTTTCCATGATGAAATTTCTGAAAGTAAGCCCTCAACAGCAATCACGGAGGAAAATGTGGCAACTGTTAGGCAACTAATTGAAGAAAACCAGCTTATCACCTGTAAGGAGATACGAAGACGGTTGTGAATATGGATATATTTGTTACATACCGGATAGAAAGCAACAGTCTTCTGTATAGGTGTTCGAAGGCGACAACAAACCAACAAAATTGTGGCAGGCGAGAAGCGTAGGCAAAAATGATGGCGTTTTTTTTCTTCCGGACGGGTCCTGTCTGCATCCCACTTGAAGAAAAAAAGACAGTTAATGCACTCCGCTACTCCAATATTTGTCTTCCAAGTGTCTTTGAAAAAGCTAGGGAAAAGCGACCAAGAAGTCGCACCCGATTCAACCATTACAATGCTTCGGCGCACACTGCGAACAAGACAAAGTTATCTTTGGCTTCTGAAAAGGTAGAACTAGTGATCCATCCTGCACATAGTTCAGGGACCCTATTTAGAATCGCTCGCATCAAGCCGAAAGGTTTTAAATTTTTATTTTCATCGTGAAAAATTCAATATTATGATGTATGACGCTGCCTGCCTGATGGCAGGCCGTATACGTAGCGTATGTAGCGTAGCGGGCGTAGGCGTTTTCATGCTGAAAATCTAAATTGAAAACTATTCACTCGAAGCGAGTGGTTCGAAAATAGAGCCCCAGACCTGGCACCATGCTCTATAAATGACTGGAAATAAACGTCAGTGTTGTTGCCCAAACTGTTTCCCAACCAGGATTGTACCAGATCAACTGAGAAAAATCGCGCGCACCCATGGCGTGAGCTGCGACATGAGTGCGGAGACACGCCACGAATTTCCCGCCCGCCCGGAATCGCCGGGATTCCGATTCCCGCTGTGTCATTGATGAACTTTCTGACAAAATGAACAGCGCGCCGCACAGATTCCGAGCAAAAATGAAAGCGCTTTGAAAGGACGATAGGCTCTGAACAAAGTCTGGATCTGATTTGAGAGCGTACACGTAGCTTTTTCCGTTTTTAAATCGCATTAAAACTTAAGAGTAGTAACATAATCTGTTTTGAAATTATAAGTAAAAGTTTCCATTTTACTGGTTTTATATAGGAAGATCGTATGCGTGTGTTATATTATATGGTATTATAGTCTATTTTTAATTGTTATTTAAAAGTAAAACTATCGTAATTAATAATAAATAATATTGCCAAATAAAATTATAGTCGGTTCAGAACGAATGTACGAAATTCCTGAACGATGTTTAATCTTTGAGTACATTCAGTACTAATTAACTAAAAGTTTGGTTTCTAAATATTTAACGTATCTTATAATTATTTAAAATAGTTTTAAGAACTATTTCGATGAATTTGGTTATTATCTTTGTACAATATTTCATAGTTAATTAGAATTATTAAAACGTGCTGTCATTGGTTGAAATGTAACGGCTTCTAACTTCCGTTTGAATGTTGGTTATATAAACCCAGTCGAGAGACTGCGAGGGGCTTGTTGCTCCAGACCCGGCACAGAGTTAAGTACAAACTTGCATTGTTTTATTGTTGCTTTATATTTTGTATTAGTTTTATTCATCTATATAATCGGTTATTGATTGAATCATACGTAATACTATTGTCCCATTTTTAGGGATTTTGTATTTTGCCATGTTTTATTATGTTCAGAATATATTGTTATATTTCCCATGTAACTTTGTTTGCTATGATTGCCTATCCTATAATATAATAACTTATCTAATTTGATCCAATATGTGTGTTTAAATATGCTTTTCCTTTCTGGAATAAATAGCTATTTATATTTAATAATATTTGTATGGTCTGAAATAAATGATTAATAATAATAATAATATTTAACTAATGTGCCCTATTTTTATTTCATTAAGCTTTCCACCCTTAGTTTTCGATAAAATACTAGACCACCATCATTAATATCTTCTAAATACTTAAATTCACACGCGAGATCTGTACACTCTATACACCCTATCTAACACGTGCCTATAGATGCGTATGTTTTTTAAATACAATTACTATTTCTGTACCTCCGCTTAGATACTTCAACAGCTGCGTACGTAATGGATTTTTACGTGGTTTTGAAGAAATTTTAGGTTAGGTATATTATGTGTACAATCAGTGACGACGAATCAACCAATGATTGTAAGTGGGCTGAGTAGTTACCATAACGGTCTGATACACAGATCGATAATCGATTGTTGTGTTAATTTGTCAATATGTAACTATATCACCATTTACTATTCAACCAAATACGTGGTGAGTAGTAAAACGCACGGCACGAAATTTTCTGAATGAAAAAATGAGAGAATATGTCATTTTTATAAACTGTAATGTTCAATTACGCAAGTACATTTATCATCGAGTCCAACAAACGTATGTGACCCTGACCTCACAGGCTTCCATTGACATTGCCTCTCACACCCCACGCATACCTGAGAGCTGAGCATTCCGGGATTCCGTAGCATTCCCGTTGCGTCCTCGCATCACAGGACTAAATTAATGTATTACATACATCTGTATGGAGTCCCATAATGGGTATTATGGTTGGATGGTAGAATAATTGTTTGTTATGACTTTTATGAACGACGTTCTATGATGTTTAAAAAACTTGGCATAAGTTGCCATACAGAGTTTTTTTTAATAAACGATTCGGACTTAGCGTGGTCTTATTATATATCATAACGTTTTAAAGCCTTTGTACCTTTTTAAAGGTTTGTAGGAAACACAGTGGACCGAACTTCTAAATATGAATATCAAAAACTGTGTAAAACATTTCGGAACTGCAAAACAACGCAGTGCACAGACAAAGGAAATACTATTACACCGGATGCGGAAGTTAGTTTAACTTCTGCGAGCATCCGCACACTCCATATTGCGGATGTGAGGTGCAGATGCGGATACAACCGACGCTATTACATACAGTTCAGAGTTCATATTTATTAAATTTAAAAAACAATTTAACAACCGATGTACTCAAATTTACGCAATTTAGTTGACTGGCTTTCCGCACGCGTTTCCGCCCACGTACACATTTGTGTTGCAACTCTTTGTTGCGATTTTGCGAGCTTTTCTTTTTCCTTATGATGACTTACTTATAGCCTAAAGACTAAACAGCAATTTATTTTCAATGTGATAAGTCTGGATAATGTAAGAATTTGTCCAGTAACACCTTTTCTTATTGTCACTATTAATAGTGTTCTGCGAGCTTGAGAGTGGAGGGGAATAAAAAATAGCCTATGAATTTCATCAAAATCTGTGCAGTAAAGCGAAAGCGTAACAGACAGATAGAGTTACTTTCGCATTTTACAATATTAGCAAGGAAGTTGTTTGTTGAATGTTAGGGGTTTGGGAAATATTAGGGGTGATGACGTGACTTGAAATATGACTCAGAGTTTATTGTATGAATGACACCCGTATTCAGAAACGTTACTATGAGGCCTCACAGTGCGCGCGAACTCACAAGGTTCTAACTTGGTTCTAAATGACAGTACTTGAGTGGCGGTGCCGATCAGCTTTTTTACTTTTAATTACTTGACATTTACTCGAATTTTGAATTACTTGATATCATATTTTCATATCTTAGTTAATCCTTATATTGTCATTATTTTGATATTGAACTTGACTTTTTATTTAATCTACTATTTTATTTAATCTACTTACGTAGTAGATGCTATTTATGAATAATTTTATTGAATTTATATTGACATTGCTTATTTTGTTATGAAGAAGTCATCTAATATCTGTTTAACATTAATAACTATTACTTGATGTATATTTGTTTGACGATTTAAAATATTTTACTATAAATAAATGAATATGAATATGAATATGATCGCCACTCAAGTAAGTGTAAGTCAAAAAATTTTATAAAGAAAAATGAAAACCGCCTTCAAACTTTGAATACGCTAGTTTAAAGAAGTCTTTAGAATGTACCCTGGACATCAAGCTACCACCCTATCAAAACCTAATTAAAATACGATCAGCAAATTTTGCGTGATGCGCGAACAAACAGAGAGACAGTCAAAAATAAAAATAAAATAGCATCGATTCCGAACGAAAGCAGTCACTGACATTGATGCTGCAACCTTCAACAAATAAGGGTATTTCAACAACCCCTTATGCATTACTCCCACCCCAAAACTCGCCCTGAAATAGGGCAACAAGTACACAGATAGAGCATTTTTTATTCTGTCAAATATTTTTTTATTTTTTAAGTATATTAAATTTAGAAAATCGGTGAAATGCAACAATTAACGATAGACGTTTATTTACTAAAAGCCCTTTTGGTTTTAGCTGGCTCCAAAAAATAGATGTATAAGTACATACAAATAATTATGACCTGAACAAAATACAACCAAACCTATTAGAAACGATCAAATTAAATTTTATCACAAACTCTTATCTAATGATTTTAATGGATTCTATCACGGCAACCGGAGCACAAAGCCAGTAAATTACTGCTATCATCCTTTCGGCCGAGTTCGAAACCGATCATTCATTGGTGATTGCTTGAATAATGTATTGAAAACGTGAATTTTAGGCAGCCGGGCCACGTGAAGCGTAAATTACACCTGTGGATGTCTAGATTTAGTACATTATGTATTAATGAACTTTGCTAAGTATTCGTTACAAATGTACATTTCTATTGTATTGTTAACTAGTTGGCCCGGCGCGACAGTGTTCGCGTGTTGTCCTACCCCTTCTCTACCCTTGTCTACTACTACCCTACTTTTAGCCTATCCCTGCCATACTCTAGCCTATTCGTACCCTACAACCTCAACTTCACCAAATCTACAACTACCCTACGCCTACACTTATCCTACGCCTACCCTGCTTGCTCGTTCATCTGATCTAAACATCTCCAGCCAGAACATAATTATCATTTACATTAGCGAACGAACGCTAATTCTCCATGTTCGTTATTTATAGTAGACCACCCTTAGGTACTTAGATACACGTTAACGCCAAGCTCAGGATCTCGAATAAGCCTTTTAGCCTTTTTCATCGGTTCCATAATTGTGATTGGATAGTTGTTCAACAAATACTGAAGAGCTTATAACCTTTACGGTGCAAATAAGTACTGGTGAAAGTATTCTTTTAGAAATCCTTTTTTTTATAAACAAACTATCAGGCATTTGACCACCATCCCACCTGGTGGTAAATGAAGATGCGACCGAAGATGGAGCATGCCTGTCTAGGATCAACCTATTCACTCCAGCCTTGTGTCCAGATTATAATGATCAGGGAGAACACTTGAATGTAATAGATAAAACTTAACATCAACTACACTTTTATTTGACCGGAAGCGGAAACGACAGATAAATATTTAAAAGGGCCGCTTACAACCGTTGGCGTTTGCGCGCCCGTCAAATGTTTGAGTTCGGAAGCGTGGATGTGCTCTCGACTCATCGATGGGCGCCTGCGCCGATATCGCCCGAAGCGTCGCCACTCACGGCACTGACATATTGCGTGGCCCGATGCGAAGTCACGCGTGCTGTCAACAACCGTGGAATTAGCTATTGTGACCGCTTACAAGGCACGGAAAAGATGACGACGCACGACACGACAGGTTCTTGTATATAAGTAAAGTCGATGAATGTGGAGGTAGATTGAAGTGAGTATTGAATTATTATATTTCAATAATAAATAATTATGTACCTAATATTTAACAATAATATTTCGAGAAGGGTAATTTTTCACGGTTCCTTAGTCAGTTTCAAATTCATAAAGCCTTTGCTGGACAAAGCTGCCTGGGCTGCCCAGCCCATAAATTAGATTATTAGACCTACCTAAATGTTTCTCGAATTTGGGATAACATTCATATTGTTTAGTTGTGAAACGAAGGAATAGCCAGCCGCATCTGGTAACTTTGGATTATCACCAATAGCAACCTCTAAAGCTGGCCATTCACATTCTTGAATATCGTCCAATCGGCATGACGCTGCAGGCTTGAGCCAATCTGCAGTTCGTCCATTTAGACCACATACCTTCATGCTTATCGTTCAATCGTTATGATCCAATCTGCTGTCGAATTTGCATGATTAAGCCATCGATACGTCTGTCAATTATGCTGTCATGCTAATCCACGCCCACACACATTCAGTTCTACTTGATCCAAGCCGCAGTTTCATGCCCATCCTCCAATCGGCATGACACTGCAGGGTTGATCAAATCTGCAGTACGTTCATAGAACGTGGGGATTTTCAGTCCCCATGGATTTGAGCCTCTCCCAAACTATGTACCACACAAAATATTAGAAAGTCTGTGGAGCACGAGACAATCGTGTCGTATCCAGTAAACGAGCCCCTCACAGAGAGGACGCTCACACGAGGCTAGTTCTGATATGCGAACTAGCAGCATAACTACCGAAGTACCGACTCCGCCGCGCGCCGACTCTATTTCCAGCAGAAAACTTTCACATGCAGTTACCGAAGTGTTACATTAATTTCATAGTGACAACCGGATTAGATTTAGTGGATTTAGGGAGGTTTCTGTTTGTGGAGCTTGCGCGTTGGATTTTTTACGACCTGGATATTTTTTTCTAGATTCCTTTTGTAAGTTTTGGGGAAAAAACAAATATCTTTAATATCTAGTTTAGGTGGATTATGGGCTCATGTCGACGGCTAGAATCTATTAATGAACGTAGCAGTTTTTTATTTGCTTGTAGTGTTTTCGGTTCAAAATCTCTAAACTAAGGCTGCGGTGACTGCATACCATCAGGCAGGTCGTAGGCTTATTTGCGACCTGGGTGGTATAAAAAAAACCAAGCTAGAGGAAAAGCGCTTCTCTACTTTTTCTCGTACTCAGTGCGGATGAAGTCAGTAACAAAAGCGAGTCTGTAATATTAATGTTAATTTACAAGCGCAACTCCGAATAGCTACCTATTGCAATACAAACATGTTTGATACGCATGAGCGTTGTGGTACGCGTCAAGCAGCCACAACATTATGCTAAAGGGGTCTAGTTGCACTGGAAGCCGCAACACGGAGTTTAAACAATGCCACGGGGAATAGATTAACAGTAGGTACATTTCATATTATTATTCTTTTCTTCTCTAACGCTTCCCTAATAATTAGTTCTTTGTTTTTTCAATTGTACACAATTATCGTGTCGTGGTGTCTACTTGCAATAAAAGTATTCTTTCTTTCTTCGATGGCGAGTTTACGAATCTTCCAACAAAAATTACTAAACGTTTGACCAATTTTGTAACTGGCCATAATACTCGAAGCAATTATCTCCGTACACAAGATACAAGTGCAAACATAAATCGCTGGTGAGAAGCACGTGGAAACTATAAAAGCGGGTAGTTGGCGAGTTGAAAAGATAAAAAGTGTTTCGACGGAGCGTGGTATGTTTACACTGCGCCGGCCGTTCCGCGCTCGCTACCCCACGCTAAATGCGGCCTTTTAAAACTTCTACATGTCACCCATACAGCGTGTAGCGTGTAGCATGTAGTGTATGGTGCAGTGTGGCCGGAACATGCACCACAGACGTAATTGATTTTAGATGTTGCAAACTTGTTACTTTCACGAATTTGTCTCCGCATCAAGTGGAAATACATTAGAACTAAATTGCCCGACTAACAAGCGGGTAGATGCGCCGTTTCCAATAACTTTCGCGAGGTGCGGTGTCGGTGTTTTTGATTGAGCTACGTTTGCAGGAAATGAGTATAAAAGTGTAGCCTTACCGATAACGAGTGTCACTCTTGTGAAACATAATTAAGTATTATTAATAGTAAGTATTATGTATTATAAATATTCTCATGGGTGTCTAGAGTAAGTTTGTTAAGGTCTCATCCCTGTGCTTATCTTCGAACATGGTATTTTACGAATATTAACCTCCGAAACTTTGACGTTGAAGATTTCAAAAACCCCGGGACGGATTTTTTGCACGTTGGTATATAAAGTCTCATGAATATGCAGCATTACACACAAAAAATAATGCGTTTAAAGAGATCTTCGAAATGTGTTATACGTCAATCCTGTGTAAATACTTTTATTTTAAATACTAACTTTTTGTTAGTCCAGTCCTTTTACAGAATGATCTATCATCATCATCATCTTGGCGTTAAACCCTACGTTACCTACATTTTAACATTAATGGTAACCATATAGTCTATCGCTCGTAGGTATGTTATAAGAGCCAGTATGTGGAATATTTGATATCAAAGGCAGACCATTAGCAATGCGCTATATCAACAAAATATGGATATCAATTTCAGAGAACCGTGTTCAATAGCTCACGTTAATTTTGCGGCGAATGATCGATAGGGTAGAGGGTTGTCTCTCCAAATAGCCGGCTTTCAATAGCAAACTAATTTCATAGCTACAGTCAAAGGCAAACTTAATAACATGAAAAGCCTTTATTTCATATTTATCGGAAAATAAATTAGCCTACAGGAGAGCATTTTAGTTAAATCTTTATTTTAATGCTAACGCAATTTTTGACTCCGTGATGTGTTCGTACAGGTACATCTATGAGTATAAGTGACGATACAATGTAACTGTTATAATTGATCTTCTAAAAGAATGTAGTATTCGTAAAAATGTACTTTCAGTAACAGTACAGGTACATTAAAAGGAAACAAACGAAATTCAAATTCAAACGGATAAAGCGCACAGTAGTTAAGGATGGCACTCGCCAAGTTAGACACTTGACAAATTCACTAAAAGCTAGCTAGACGGAGAAAATTTCGGAGTGCACAATACACGCTCGTAACGTTGCATAATATGGCGCGTGTTCAGCCAAAGTATTCGTTATGGTATTTGCTACACCTAGCCAACCGGAGCATATGCTTTCCGATATGACGCCGAACGTCAGGTGTTCATCTCGGGCGGTCGGCCGCAATGTCTATTCTAAGCGGAGGGTGTTAGGTTTCATAAGCGGGAAGCGCGCATCCCGTCGCTTGCGCCGTTCGGGAGCTGGGCGGCGGAGAGCCCTCCCTACAGGAGAGAGTGCAAGCGGCGGAGAGCACTCGAGACTCTGCCGGGCGGGCCGAGGGTCGATATTGGCAGGCCCGCGGCGTCGGGCATCCCTCTTGCTCGCGGCGCGGCGGCGGCGGCGGGGCGAGCGCCGGCACTCGCGTCGGCTCGGTCTCCTCGGTCGTGTGTCTGAACCTGCCCTGTCCGCGCGCACGATCGCTCCGAACCCACCCGCCACCAACTCTCGCGAAGGCTTTCGACGTGCCCATCGCCGGAACTGCCCCAGCACCGACCCGCCGCGCCGACGGGCTTCATCGACACCGCTTGCGACTCGCTTACCGTTAGTTTGAAAGTTTTCGTGCTTAAAAAACTTTGTAAATAAAGTCTCGGCCGTGTCTGCCGGGCGGAGGATTGCCCACGCCGCGGCCTGCCGGCGCGCGTTCTCGTTAGCATCCGTCAAGTAGGTAAGTACCTGTCCACGCTGCTTTTAAAAATCTGTCCGGCTTTCAGCGCTCTCGGAGATTCCCTCCTTTGATAACTTAATCTCCAACGAGGGTTGATTGCTGAGCCGACGAATCCTAAAGGGATGGATTATTTTAGGCCTTATTTCTCTTTTTTGTCTCTCTAAAGTGCTACGAAATTAATTTAAAATAGCTTAGATTAAATCGAAGCAAATATACGTTTAATTCGAAACTATATTAAAACGAAACTAACAACTATATTTGCCCTCCATGTGGTTTGTTTTGCGGTATCCGTGTTCCTAGCGGCTGTTATTGTTATCGAACCAAATATTTGTGTTGACATAATAGCGAAGCTTCCCATTTGGCGGTGAGTTTGCAAATAATTACCGTTCGCGGCGCTCGCTGACTAATAGTGCCTATCAGCGGGCAAAGAGAGAAAAATACCGGTTGTATTCCCGCAGCGCTGCCCATGTATCTATTTATTCCCGCTGCTGCGTCCGCGCCGCTAAAAGGGGCTGGCTGCGTGGACGACCCGATGTTTATGATGACACTTATTGGCCACAGTACAACCGACTGCGAGGCAATTGTGCCATTCGAATTAGTTGCCGAACATTTAATAGCTTTCTCAATCAAAAGAGAAGTTATCGATGGTATAGGTTTAAAATTTTTATGTCTAATACAGAGAGAGAGTTAAGAACGACAACCCTTCTTCTGACGCTACCGGATAAAAAGTAAACTTTTCTTAGAAAACTCGAAGACAAAACCTCGGAACCACTTTAGATACTTACATTAGACAATCTATTATTATCTACACTATCCAATCTACCAACTAGGATAGTGCACGAATTTAATTATAGGCTAATGTCGTGCCATTAATTTGAACTCCTTCATTAAACCCTCAAACGATCCGTGACAGAACGGTTCGAATTGTCACAAGATATGACTGTGACAAACGAGCGTACAGATTTCCGCTCGGCGCGTTTGTTAGTTTGACAGGACACGTGTTTACCAACAGTGACGCATGTCGACTGCCGACCACAGTATAGAAAGACCCAGCAGGCCAACTCGAACCTGCGGCGCTATTGTGTAACTCAGTTGGTAACTCAATTTGTCATTAGATAATTTGACTGGCCCTGGCCACTGGTTATAGCGTCTACCAAATTTGAGTAGTGTAATAACATTTTATGTCAATTGTCTACTGAGATAGCCAATAAATAGCCCCTCTGTTCGTGTGAATACCTTCCCGCGAACGACCGAAGTGAACGCGCGATAGGGTTGTCTCCTGATAGTTAGGAAACAATCCTAAGAGTAAAATGAACGTTTAATTAATTCAAATTTTCAATGTTATTGTTTAAATGTATTCGCGTAATATTACCCAAAGAAGATTGAAATTATCGCAAATATTACTGAGAATTCAAAACAGGAAGTGATCCGAGGATTTAGAGTATGGAATGGATGGACAGCTTCAGCTTCAATTTGTTGTGAAAATTACTCTCAAAATTTAAAGCTGATACCGGAAGTTTCGCAGCATCCTACCAATCCCACTAATATAATAAATGCGAAAGTTGTACGGATGAATGTTTGAATGTATAGGTATTACACCTTCATGCAAAAATTGTAGACGGATTTTGATGAAATCTGACAGTAATATAGCTTATAACCCAGAATACCACGTTCCGAAATTTAATGTGATTCCCGACGAAACGGGTCTGGAACGTTATAATCGAATTTGACGCGGACGATGTCGCCGGAAAAAGCTAGCACATTATAACATAGGACCTAGGTACGTTTAAAATAGTTGACTTCAAATGTTTAGGATCGTGGCATGCGCCGTCTATGCAAGTCTAACCGAGATATGCTGAGAAATAATTGCGCTTTTGCTATGAAGGTGACGTACATTTTGGGATAAACTCGCATTTCAATGTGTTTTGTATCATTTTTGTTATATAGTTCTAAGTTGAAATGCAATAAAAAGTTTATATACATACATACGTACTGGGATGTTGTATACTGTGGCAAAAGCTTAGGGAGCGGCAATTCAAAGGGTTAGCTTACGGGATTTGGCCGAGGGTGCCATTCGTTGGTATCCCGGTGGCCGCTACACCTCCGATTTGTCATGTGCGCTAATACTGCTGTGCCAGGTTTGACCAATTTGCTATCCGTCTATGGGCTTTTTACAAACACTGGACCCTTTGAGTTTTAAAGAATATTTTTTGTTAGTAGCTTGTGAACTGATTTGCTGTGAGGTTATCTACATTATATTTGCATGATATCAAAAAAATAAAATAAAGTCACATTAAAACACGTTAACAAAAAAAGAAATCTACAGAATCTGAACGTAATATTTACTATGGTAACACCATTTTTGCATCGAATGACAAAACGATATTTAACGACAAATCATTACCTTCCATCTAAAACGTTGTAACATTTGAGAATCGATTTAACTAAAAAGATAAACGAGCGCCCTCCGAATTAGCTGAACTCTTAATTTCATAATACAATATTTTCACTGCGCCGGAATTAATTCCTTCTAACATTAAATAAGTTAACTCTTAAGCTAACTCGATTGTATTGACGTTTGCCCTGATTAATGCGGCCTTACTCTGTTTTAACTCGCGTCTTACTATTTCAATTTTACAAATTAATATGGACCTCTCGATAAAGGGTCTTTATTGCTGAAATCTCCAACAGAAGGTCTGATAATTGCCTTTTGGGAGTGAAGGGGAAGTTGCGGGTGTACTCCCCATTTCCACCCTTACTCATTAATTTATTACAATTGTTTATGATATCATAGCGTACATTAATGTCGTCCACCTAATGTGGGATGGTATTTTAGAGGCATTGTGGTTGTAATAGTCTGTGGATGCCGTCGCGGTTCCCCTGTCGGAATAGTTTTGCGGCCTAATATGTGGGCCCTATTAGGCCGTACCCTTACAGTAACAGTCTGTGCTGATTTTCTTCGGTGAAATGTGACCCATTGATCTGTCTTTTTCCTAGAGAATTTAGGTATGATTATGTGACGTTTAACTAGTAAAAGGCACCTATTTCGAAATCGATTCAGTATTTACCTACTACCAGAGCATTCAATATCTTCAAGTTACCCAAACTAGAAAGTACAATTTCATTACAAAAAAAAACAATTTATACAAAATTTTCTAAGTAGGTATTACACACAAAACTCAACATTGAAAATAATAAACCTGGTAATTAATAAAGCAGCCCCCATTAAACGAGAGTATTTCCAAAGCAGCGGAGAGCCGTAACGGCGAAACTAGCCAAATAAAACGAAGTTCCATATACATATTTCAAAGCCGTCAGCGGAGTTATAAACTCATTCCTACAAATAAAATAAATACGTCACAAACTTTCTCCTTTTAGGGTCTTTATGGGTTAAATTATATACGCTCGGGGCGCAGAAATGGAGACATATTCCACTATTGGGACCGCGGGAGTTATTGTGGTCGACCTACTCGCCCCGGGGCACGGAGCTCTCTTTCTATTCATATTTTATACTCCATTACGGAGTGGAGTCGTGTATTATTCAATGGCAGCAACGCCGCGACCGCAATATTTACAAAACATTCCCAGATACAATCTATTTGGCCGGGCCGGGGAGAAAAATTACAAGGTCATGACATACGTTTTCCTCGGATGGCTCGGGCGGCCGCCGCGTGCTGTACGGCCACTCTAGACCGCCGAGGAGACGGTTGTATTACTCGCAATGCCTCAGTAAAAAACTCCAGTACATTCCGAGAACGGTAATAAAATTCGGCGCCTTTTACGGCGCGAGATTTGCCGTTCCGAGAGCAAGTGCCTGATAAAACGTTTCGCAGCGGACTTTTTCAGCTGTTCGCTTGCGTGACGGATACTAAAAATTTAAAACGTTTTGGTGACAGCCTTTTAGTTTTACTGAGGAATTTCTAATGTGCAGCAATTGCAGTCGACGTCGCTTACTGACTGGTGCTTTCATTATGATTGCTGGCACTACGCTAGCCGGTTAGGTGTTTCTAGTTGAAGTCCTCTCGGAGTTAGATAACTGGTGGTAACCGGTTTGACAGGTGCGCAATGTCAGGGCTGGCTGGGCGACCAGCGTGGCGGGCTCCAGAGAAACGCGGTGAAACGGGAGCCGGCCACGGATGAGATTTCTTGCGACTACGCGTTTTTACTCGCTACTTGTCGCTAAAGATTTGTACGGCCAGCAGAGGCGTTTGGTACCTACACGAGATGGCCTTAATAGAAAAAATATATTTAGGTATTAGAATAAAAAGTAGGTATGAATTAAATCACTTTTTGTACACTAGTTCCACTTTATTATACAATTTTAATAAATAGCAACCGGTTTCGAATTACTCATCTTCAGGTGAGATGTGATGAAGATGAGTAATTCGAAACCGGTTGCAATTTAATAAAATTGTATAATAAAGTGGAATTAGTGTACAAAAAGTGATTTAATTCATAATAATGGAGTTCCATCATGAAGTGACAACACAAAGTGTTAAATATTTAAAAAGTAGGTAGTTAATTATCTCACAAGATCAAGAGGATAAGAGTACTTGAATAGGCTGACTCAGTAAAGGGTAACCAGTCCGCGATTCCGTACCTCGATTCATACTGATGGGTAATAGGGTAAAAGCTGGTATTTGGTGTATCACATTAGGTGTCCTCACAGTGACAACGCACCTGTGGTTCTGCATTTTTGTTATCTGCAACCTCTAAATGTATAAATTGTTAATGTTATAGGCGACAGTTACTACTTACGATCAGGTGGGCTGTCTGCTCGTTTGTCACTGACTAGCATAAAAAAATATAGGGGTACCTAACAACTAACAAGGAAATAAAACTTAAGTAACCTGCAATCAATTCCTTGTTTCAACAATCGTTACGTACATCTTCTAAACGAGATGCACCCGAGGTCCACCATTAAATAGGTCACTGAAAAACTATAAAATCAGCGATTAATGACGTCGATTTTATCACTGATCGACGGCGTCACTGCGCGGGCGCTGTAATTAATCGAAAGAACGTTTGCTAATTACCAGCGCAACGTCTGCGCCGTTAAACGTCGCCAGGACCATCTGAGACCGGAAAGGTAATAAAGCTAGTTTATTACTTTCACATCATAAAATTCCGATGCATTCAGTTTTACACCGATAGATACGCACCTAAGAAGTGCTTAAAGAAAATGAGGAGTTAATAAAAAAAACGATTCGATATAAATGCAATGGTCGCTTTTTCGCCGAAAAGCTATAAAAATATGTCTAGGTACCGGCTAATGGTTGAACAACTAAACGTAGGTAGTTATCTTCGAGTTTATCAGAATGACAAGGACTTTTCTGATACCGAAGGTGCTGAAAGTACATACACCTTCGACAATGAATATTATGTTCTTCCATCATTACAGCCCATAAACAATCCACTGCATGATTTAGGGCCTCTCCCACGAAAGGGGAGGTTATTGCCACAATCTCCACGCTTGACAGGCGGGTTGGAGATCGCAGTGATAAATATAACAAAGGAAAAAGCTGCTGCCCATTTTCCAGCCTACAAAAACTCTAGATCTTATATCTCGAAAACATTAGTCGCCTTGTACGACACCCACGAGTGTAAGGGATTGGTGCTATTTATTCACCTCTGCCGGACACCACGCGGCCAAGTTTTTTAACAGAAATAATTTATTATAAGACAATAAATCTTTTTATTATAAGACACTAATATGAGTAATACTTGTGATTTATAAAAAACTGCACAATATTTTTGCAGACTGTATGTAACTGTAAAGCTCACTTTATACTGCATTATAGTGTCAATAACCCTGCAGGTTTAGGAACAGGTTTCTAGCGTGCTAGCGAGCTATGCGCCAGTCGTACCTATAGGAGGATAGACCTTGACATCCGGGTGATGATTGCGGAGAGATGAGTTTTTGATTTACTGGAGTAAAGCACCATTTAATGTATCCCCAAGCCTCTACTAATTACAGGCAAATTTCGTAACTTATTCGAGCGAGTAGGAGTTGTAATTAATTATTGGAAACGGGCGTTGATTTTGATGTTTTAATACCATCTCCATCAGTTCACGCGACGCGTAAACTGCGAAGTAGCGTATTCTTTGAGCAGTTAGTATTGAGTAGGTGTTTTGTTCTGTCATTGGGTTGCTAATTTGTTGTTTAAGTTTTATTTATCCCTTTTTTATCAGTGCCTACGATATTTGCCTCGGCTATCGGCTTGAAATGATGAATTTTAATTTCTGTTACGGGTCTGGGTGTTCTATGTATAATAAGTATGTATTTTAAAGTATATAAGTAGTTTATCAGTTATCTGGCACCCATAACACAGGCTTTGCTTACTTTGGGGCTAGATGGCACTGTGTGAATTTGTCCACGATTATTTATTATTATTATCTGCCTAAGTTAAGTTTATAATCTATTCTAGATTTATTAGTGTAGGTGAAATTATAAGCTAACAGTTTTATAGCATTAAATACTGATTTCTTGATAAGCTGATAATCTTCCAAATAAATAAAATAAACCTTTAAGTATGATGATTCTTAGAGTGCGCGCAAGATAAGTCTGCACCCTAGGTTATGGCGTCACTGTCTTTGTTGGGATTTGTCACGGAGTTTCTTGTTGGCTAACTGTCAAATTTAGTTCCATTGTCAGTCACGAGCAAAGTTATCATACATGAACTCTAGCACCACACCAGCTTTCCTGTGCCTAAAAGGTGATATAAACATCTGCGTACACTCAGAACCAGAATTGAAATGTGTCTATGATTTATATTTTTCACCCTTGAATGCAATGTCAAGACCGTGAATCGATCATGGGACCTCTGTATAGTACTCAGGGAATATGGCGGATATGTTCTGCAGTAGCAACTTTTTACCGGCAATTGTAGGTGATTTGCACAAAGAGAAAGATAGACGACCTTATAAAGGTTCCATGTCTTCCATGTGGTTCCAAAGTCCATGGATGCAGCAGGCACAGAATCGACTAGTGTGGAGGGAGGCCTAGTGATAATGATGATCACTGAATCATCAAACGTGCAATGGTGGAACTATCGCTCACAATGGATGCTGTAAGTAAATAATAAATAACCAAATAATAAATAAAAGTCGGATAACCCACGACCAAGTTTACTTAAACTCAAATATTTTCTAAAATACAATTAAGAGCTAATAATAATAAGCTTAAAATAGAATTAAGATAAATTAAGAGCGTCGGTAGCCGGGCGGTTGAGTATTCAACTCGTAAGCGAGAGGTACCGGGTTCGAATCCCGCTGCGGCCATGTACCAATGACTCTTTTCTGGTATAAAAAAACAAGAGTTATGTACATTAGTTGAATACTAACCGATGCTCTTACGGTGAGGGAAAACATCGTGATGAAACCTGCAAATTTAGGCAACTGCATTTGTAACCATGATCCAATCTGGTCAGGTTCCCCTGGTAGCTGGGTCACGGAGGTCATGGTAGTCGCTCCATTGTAATTACCTGATCGCCAAAACCTAGATCATGGTCAAGGCAGACCCCGGGCCCTCGTTGTCGAGAGTACAACCGGGACATTAACGCCAAGATGAGATGATTTTCTAAAATACAGAACCGATTAAACAAAGCTAAGAATCATCTCGATTAGTTTAATCGGCTTTCAAACAGAGAAAATCTCATCCAAATTGGTCTACCCGTTCGGGAGCTACGAAGACAGATACACACGTCAAATTAAAAACGCCTCTATTTTCGTCGTCGGTTAAAAATCACACTGGCGTCAATATCCCGGTTGTACTCTCGCGCGTAAGGGCCCAAGGTATGTCTTGAATATGATCCGGGATTTTTCAGATCTGGTAATTATAAAGCGAATAATACCTTTAGAAACCTGACCAGATCAGACCATGTTACGCATTCATTCGCCTGAGTGTACAAACTTCCTCACGATTCTTTCTCACCGTAAGAGCATCGGTTAGCGTTCAACATAACTCAGAAACAGTTATTGGAATTTACACGACACGACTTCGGATCGAACTCGGTACCTTTCGCTTACGAGGTCGACTCGCTAGCCATAAGGCCACAAACGCTCTAAACTAAGTAGCTAATTTATACCTAGTAGTATACCTAAAACAAAGTCGCTTCCCGCTGTCTGTCCCTATGTATCTATGTACGCTTAGATCTTTTAAACTACGCAAGATTTTAATGCTTTTTTCAAATTTATAAGCCAGAAAAAAAGGGTAGGTTAAAGTAGGGTGGGGTAAAGTAGGTATATACCTACCTATAGGGGTAGGATGCCACGCGAACGAAATCGCGCCGGGTCTACGCGTTTAAAATAATTATGTTATGTATACCTAGCAGTTTATCACGTTGTTGCTCTCATGGAAGCGGAAAAGGCTTTTTGTGATAGGGGAAAATGCCGTGATTGAAAATAACCATGTTTCCGCGTGGACAAGGCGAATATTGCATTTTCGCTCCGATGACGTGTCGACTGCATTTTAAATAACTTAGCGGTGCCGGCGGGCATTTTTTATCGATTCATTTTGTATTTTTGGAAGTTTCGTTTCGGGTGGATGCATTTCGGGTGCGACTGTGTGCTGTCTACTGAATAAATAACTTGCAAGCATAAATAAATGGATTGTATGCGTTTTATGTGAGATTTTGGTGTCTACGTGGCCAGTTTTATTTGTTAAGCATTGGTTGAATGTTGATTAATGTCGATTAAAAGGAAAATTATTGGAAATTTGTGCTCTTTTTCATTTATGGATTATTAACTTAGTGTAAAAAAATTTCGATTGGTAAATTATTTAGTTTAGATTGATCATAAAGTTAACAAGTCGCCCTAGATTGAAGTCTTATAACAAAAATGTTCTCGTTTGTCGTTTCGATAGGTGGGTACTCATTACCATGAAAACCAAAAGCAGGAACTTTTTCGTGTCACGACTGAATGTAATATAAGTACCTACCTTGGCAGCGAATTAAGTATGAAGGAAGTAGGAAATATTATTATTATGTTTTTTTATATTAGACCAGGCAGGCAATTGACTGCTATCTCATCTGGTGGTAAGTGACGATGCGGCCGAAGATGGAAAATGCCTGTCTAGGAACAGCCTATTCACTCTAGCTTTGAAGGCGTCCAGATTACAATGATCAGGGAATACACTCACAGGCAACGTGTCCCATTCATTAGCCGTAAGAACAAAATATTATAACCATACTAATTAACAAATTAACGAGAAAAACCTAAGTATAAAGTTCAGAAATAAATAAGCGCAATAAATGTAACGAAACGAAATAAAAATGTTAAATACAATCGTACTTTCATTATCCAAGCGGAACATTTCCGTATTCTTCAAAAGAACTGTTCCCTTAAATGTAAAGGTCAATATTCACAAGAGAATATTTCTCAGTCTAACATTATAAATGCGAAAGTTTGCAAGGATGTTTGGATGTTTGTTACTCCTTTATGCCCAAACTACTGAACGGCTTTTGGTGAAACTTGACAGCAATGTAGCTCATATAATTTACCCCGAAATACAAAGTGGTTTCCGTAGAATCGAGATTGTAGATTCCGTAGATCAAGAATTATATAGAAATTGGAACGTGCCTCCTTTACATATATAAAAGAAAGAAAGAAAGAAATTATTTATTGCACTTAGATACCACGAGTGACCACGACACGATAATTAGGTACAAAAAAAAACCAAAATAACTTATTATTAACAAAGCGTATATAAACTTAAACTAAAAATTATGTTAGAAAAAAAATTAAAAAAAGAATAATAATAATAAATTAACCTACCTACAGTTTATCTATTAGCAGTGGCATTGTACAAAACAAATTCTAATTTAAAAATAAATTTCATGGCAAGCTTTTATCGCGCTTTCTCTATGATCACTCAGAGTATTTGTTAAGACTAATCAAACGAGCCCAAACTTGATGGGTTTACCATGCGTAGTTTAGGAGTTCCTATGGCCACCTTCCGTCTCAATCATCAGATCAGCTTGATGACATCATCACTATGCATTGTCACCGAACTTACATCAGTGTGCAAAATTTCAGCTCTATCAGAAGCCGGGAAATGGGCCAAATTTTACTTGCAAGATTTTATTACGAACAAATATGGACACATGTCAACATGTGAAGCTAAATAAAAGCTTGTAAAAATACCACAATATAACGTGTAACAAAAACCACACGCCCACACTCGAGGCAATGGTTGAATTGAAATGGTTTGAAACCAATGGTTGAATGTGGCTATTTCGTATCTCTAAAAATCACTGTACAGACTATAAAATTTTGCATATATAGCGACAAAAAACGGAGAGCCGCACTTGTAGCTTTCAGAGCGAAACAAAAATATCTGGACTATTCGTTTTTACATTGTTCTGTACGCAATCAAAGTATTTAAATATTTTGTGCCCTGCACTTCGACGAAGATGCATTCCAATAGTATAGATGATATACAAAAAAGACATTTCAGCAGACACGGCATGTATGAAAATGTAGGACATAAACGTATTGTCGGATATAAGGAAGTCTAAATAACAGTCAACTCCTAGCCAGGATCTACAGCGGCGACCTACAGAGCTTGACACCCAGGCTCGCTAGATATTGAGCTAGTACTGTAAAGCTGATATCTATACTTTAAAGTGAGGCAGCATTGCTAGTAAATGTCTATCTACCGGGAACGCTAACCGGCGTACTACCTTTTATATATGTGCGCGGCAGCAGTGCGACGGTACACAAAGGAGATTCCGAATAATCGAGCAAACCTCACAAACGTGTGGCTGCACTTTTGACCCGTTGAACCGTTCAGTCGGGTTTTTTCGCCGATTTTCCTGGCGATGTGTCCCCGGCCGGGTATTTTCGTCAGTTGTCAATCCGGCGCGCGTGACTGGGCCCGCTCTCCCGCGCCGCTTCGCGCATCGCTGCCGCTCGTTCTCGGATCGAATTTGCCCCAAAACGGAAGAGATATCGGCACGAACACAGAGGGCGAAGATGTTTTCGTTCGCAAATAGAATATTTTTAGAGGGCCCCCGTAGCTAACGGGGAAATCGAGGAATCACTCGGCGTCGCTTGGTTTTATTGCACATACGACAATGCTTTGTTGCCGTACTGAGCGTTACTCCTAAGAAAAATACGAGGCGGGCTTAACGCCTTCGCCGCGTCACTTGGCGCGAAGTTCGAGCGAAGTCATTAGCGTCTTATTAACTTCGCGTGCTCGGAGACCTACTTCAAATAATTACGCCAAGTAGGTGCGAGTGACTAAGATACACGGTGAATTGCCCGATGTAAATTTAATTTCAAATTACTGAAATTACAGCCGAGCTTATTTTAATATGCGAATATTATTATTCCCTTTTAATAAACACTTAAATATCTTGTACTTCTGAGTAAATAATTAATTACATATATATTCGTAAAGCACTCGGGTTTCGTACACGAGTCGGTTTTGAAGTACACGATTACATAACTCATTTAGCAAGAGCCGGCACAAAGAGAATTATAAATCCTTTCTTTATCTCTATTGACTTTGCTTACTTATCTAGTTTGTTATTTCTATCCGCAGGGATCAGGCCGAACAATGCTTTCTTTTACAATTGAGATCAAAGGGAATGTTTTGTCCTGCTCAAACCAATTTCAGACATAAATCCATTATTTTGCTAGCTATGAGGAGGGATATTAAAGTTGTAGTACTCTCTATTTTTTATGAGTTATGTGCTTCAACCACTGAGCTGGTTTCCTTCCTGCGTACGAAAAGCGTAATTTTTTTGAATAGATTAGGAATTAATCGCACCTATCTATTTGAAATGTGCTAAATTTCACAACCTCTGTTTGGCTCAGTCCCCGAGCGCCCATAAACTGGTAGCTTTTAGGCACAGATATTGCAATTATAACTACTGGCTACTCGCAAATTGGCAGGGTTATCTGTAAGTTTGGTAATAAAGTACTAAATATTGTTTCAAGTATATTGTACTATTTTGTATCTATCTATCATTGATATTAGAAATAAAAAAAAAAACAGTTGTATGCCAGGCATGAATATTAGGGTGAAACACTCCATTTTCTCTTATGTCCAGAAGATACGATGATGACGATTAGGGTAGGTTGTCTAAAACACTAGATCATGCTCAAAAATAATTTAAATAACTGCGTTGTTTTAAGTTTGTTTTTTTAAATCTCTTTGGAAATCTCTAACGTGATATTCACCCGCACGCGTCGCATACAAAGTCACCTGATTTCCGTCGCATAAAAATTGATATTTGTATATAAATATGTCGTTAAAACATAAAGTACACATGTATTTTACTGCTCGAAGCGACGGATTAAAATACTAGAGATGCCATGAATACCGAACACCGAATATTCGAAAGGCTGCTACCAATTATTTTCGGGTTCTACGGAGGTCCGAGCTGGTTAGCCTCTCAGATATTAGTTGCCTTGTACGATATCGGTATTGATGAAATTCGTCTCTACCGGATACTAAACGGCAAATTGATACATTTCAAGCATTAATGTGCTGATTGGTGCTTAAAGTAGATACAGCTTTGTGTTCTTTTTTCATTATTTTGTATTCGGTATTCGGCCGAATATTGCCAACCGAATGTTGGCCGAATGCCGAAAACCGAATATTTAAAAAAGTGACCGAATACCAAATTGTGTCTCTTTAAAATACTCATAAAACATTTTCAGCCATTCGGTATTTCTTACTCGCGTATAACTGTACAAGCGAATCTTTTTTGGGGGAAACTTTTGAATGGAGATTGACAAACGTTTTCCCGCGAATTTGTTATGGAAACGAGCCGTGTTTCCGAACCAATGAATGCAATATTTTTATTGTTCGCTATTGGTGACTCCAGGAAGTTGGTGGTCTGGAGTCGCAGCTGCTACCGTATACACACCGCTACCGGATTATAATTCAAACATTTTAAATTAAAAACTCATTCGCTACGCAAATTTGCGATGCGGATCTGGAATTGTGTAATTAAAAATATTACTCACTCCCTATTTTACGGGGCCTTAGAACGCAGTGCAGTGAGAGACAGGATAATTTACTGGAAAACCCCTGGCAGTGAAGACGAAATCTTTAGAATTTCACGGGACGGTCCTCTTTTTCGTGGTAATTCTGACCAAACGATCAGCGGAAAAGTCCTGGGCGGAAGAAATTGTTAGTAAAAAACTGAAGCGTACTTCTCGTGCAGCGCCGGGATCAGCTCCATTGGTTTCTTCACATCGTAAATTTACTATCTATTCGCTTTCTAACTGGATTTGCGCTGTATATCACTATTATGGGCTTATATAGTAATTACGTTAGTTTCCTACATGGTATGTTTAAGATACTTCGATCAAAAACACATTAATATATCGCAGCATGATACACAGTGTTTTATGAATTATCTGTACTCTCAAATCGTTTTACTAAGGCGTTTTATCTGCAGGTGAAACCGAACAGCGAGACTTCTCTTTTGTTTTAACGAACTTTGTTTTAGACGAAACCATCGCGATTCCGGATAATTAAATCTACTCAAAGATAGGCTTAATGTGTTTAAATTTTTGCTAAGCAGTACAGTGTAATCCTTATTATCCCTGGCTACATAATGGCGTGATCTATTCTTCGTATCGGCCTCCGTAATTAGTGTGATGGAATAAAGCTCGTAACATATTTATCATTGGGAGCATGTGAGGCATGTAACTAATTTGCTCACTTAAGGGCCTTAAAATTCCTCGGGTGAGTCAATAGTAGAGTAAACATTCTAGCGAAAATCCAATGGTCTCCCGATTCCGCTGAGATCCGCTGCGCTAAGTTGATCCAAGGAGGTCACCGGAGTTATTATTCCGAGTCGGCCATGTCAATAGGAGCTCCACAGCCGTCTCAATGTCGGCTGAGAGAGCGTTGGCGCATTCGGGGCCCCTCTCCGCCGTTCGAGTGGATTTCATTGTTTCCCAACGATCTACCTCTCCGAGCAAGCGCCCAAGGAAATATACCATCCGCATTAGTTATTCTTAGAGAATCAATATTACTTCAAAATTCCCGCTTCGCTTCGGTGTTTCGTTCGGTATAAAGTCGCGTGCTTGTTATCGAAATGTGTGTGAACAAATTAAAGTAGACAGATACTTATTTGAGACGAAAATGCCTTATTTCATGGTAAGCACTTATACCCGGAATTAGTTGGTGTAAAAATGGCGTTGACGTCGCATGCGCCGCGGACCGTGAGATAGGAATCACGAGACCTATTACAGCTATAATACTCGTAGTTGCGGTATCAAAACCAAACTACCGGCCATAAAACATGAAGCAAATCCCGTAGATCATGAAAACTTTTAGTGCTATAAAGCGATTTGGTATAAAGGCTTCATCAAATTGTTATTCCCGGCATATTGTTTAATCCGATGGCGGCCCGAATGGTCTGTTATGCCGTAACATCGGGCGGCGCGGGCGGTCTCGCATAATTAATATTTCAAATGTTGTTAGCAGTAAGGGCACGATAGGGGCGCGCCGTCATGGTGACACTATATTACTCTTCCTGCCGGGAAAGACGAGATTTTAGAGGACGGCGCCGTCAAACGACGTTACCTTTGAGCGTGACTCACATTACACGTCCAATATCCTCACTTATCATGTTAATAAATTTTACGTCAAGTTTCCATTGGGAAGTTACTGGGAAGTGATCCTATTGGTACAGTCGCGGATTCGTTTTGCATTCCGATTTATCAAATATCTACTGCTAGTGATAATAAATTATTTATTGTGAGTTAGCAGACGGGTGTGGAGTGTCTGGCTCCGAAGTAGGCCGCTGCGTTTTGTCTGCGTGTTAAATAAAGGATGCTCGTGATGAAAAGACTCCATCGAACAATAATGAAGTACGCTTGAAAATTGCGCGCGTTAGCGAGTTGTGGGTTTCATTTTTGTCGCACGTTTTTAGCTTTGTAAGAGATGAGGCTGCGCGAGTATTCGGGTGCGACGATCGGGAGCCCGACTGCAGCCGTATCATTTCAATCTTTTTGTGATCGCCGCTGCTCGTTAGCTATGGTGGAATAAGGAGGCGGAGTGTGAAGGTGGCTTTACTTGGAAGCTTTGTATCTGTATGAGATGTTTTTTATTTTTTTCTGACATAACCATGTTTCAAAACTGACTTTCATACAAAGTGGCGCTTGCGTGTGATATTAAAGACGAAGGACGTATACGAGTCGGTAATATTTAAAAAAATTACTATTTTACTACAAAATATTTACAATATGAAATATGGCCGAGGAAACAATTCATTTCATATGTTGTATCCCTGATTCCCAAACTAAGAAAAGTCCTCTATCTCGAGAATCAGTGAGACGTCCATGGGTAAGGCAATTGGAAAAAAATTATTTTAGTACAGTACGTGACACCTAAAATAACAACAGATATTGTGACTAAAATTAGAGGTTCATCTATTTACTATTAATAGCATAATTAAATTTGTACATAATTAAGTATGTGTGTGTAAGTGTCAAGTGTGCGCGTGTGCAAGATCGTTGTGAGTGAAAACATATATGTGGTACAGTTACAGCACAGCTCTAGAATACGAAGGGTATTCGAGAATGTGACCGCTAAGCAGCTTAATTGTATGAACCATGCGATACCGTATGGTTCTTGCGGGGAGGTTGGTTTAATTATACGGGATGGTCCTTTTACACCTTCATATCGAAGTAGGGTTACTATTTTTAGCTCTGTATATACGTACAGACGGCAGCACCTCAACCCTTTGGACTATCTCCGTTTCGTGCGCCCATAGTTGGTTATCGGCTGTCTGCCACACGCAGAGGTCCCGGGTTCGATTCCCGACCGGGCAGACATTGAAATGATGAATTTTAATTTCTGTTACGGGTCTGGGTGTTATATTTATAATAAGTACTTACTTACTTACTTCGCTGGCTCAGCGACCCGAAGTGGATGTATGTATAATAAGCAGGTATTTAAAAATTATATAAGTAGTTTATCAGTTCTCAGGCACCCATAACACAAGTTTGTGTGAATTGTCCAAGCCTATTTATTTTGTATTGGTGGTGAGTAGGTTTATGTGCTGCCTTCGATATGTCCCTAATGCAACATGCAACGTACCATGATTCGATCCTGCAATAATTTATTGTAATGTATGCACATACTACAATTTGGTATACTACAGCAAGGAAATAGGTGGTAATATCGTGTCTAACGATACAGGTGAGAAAAATCTTAAATAAATTATATTATTATTATGTAGAGAATTAAAAACTGTTTTTCTTCTCAAATTAGGGAGGGTAGATAGAAGAGGCCAAACATCTTCTAATTCTCTTTTTATTCTGTTCCTCTTATTCGATGTAACGATCTGAAGTTATTCGTAGTCGCCCACACGCATTACTGCTCAGACACCTAACTATCAGTTCTCCGCAGAAGCGATTTTCTTTCCAAGTAATCCCTTTCAATCGTTCTAAGTATTTTTGTCTATCTAGCTTTCGCGGCCAGTATGCGAATTATGGTGTCTGGTGGAGGCCCAACCTATCTGCAAGGACGTCGTACAATGCGACTTATGTTATGCGGAGGGGGTCAATTAAAACTAATGGACTAGTAGTACCTTTGTCACGAGATGTCGGCTACTAAAACTCAGCTGGGAAAATCGTCGCAAGCCACATTAGAAGGCATAGTAAAGCTAGTCTCCTAGCCCCCTAGGAAACGGCGAGGGGTCCCCCCGAGCACTCCGCAACGCATACACCATCCTTTTTATAGGGCGACGACCTGCCTTGAGTGATGCACTGAACAGTATGTCATTTCTGAGCTAATGTGAATAGTAGGGTTTTACTTGATGTAAATTGTGAAGGTTTTCGTACTGTAGAGTTTAGGTTCATATTCCTACCAGGGGGTCTATCGGCTAATTCGATTGCTTTCATAATAGCAATCGCTTATGCCCTTATCATCTGCTCAAACATGGAACAAAGGACTCCGCGGCGTCGAGAGAACTCGTGCGAAAAGCAATTGACCCAACACATAACGTATCTAGCGCCCGAAAAATCAGGGCAAAGTTCATCAATTTGGAGTTGATACGGAGTAAATTACTTACTTTGAGTGGGGACACATTAATCAATAGAGGATGATTAATGGACGCTGGCGTGGGATCGCGATCGCTTGATGGATTAGCACCCATATGGTTCTGCATAATTCGCCGAGCACCACCTGTTCCCCGTTTGTTTTACTACCTACACTAACTTGAACAATAACAGGCCTGCTAAACGAATTAGTAGATGCTCCAGAACTTAATTACACGGGTCGCTGTGAGGTGACCAGCTGCTTTGCTGTTTGATGTACGACTTGCGGAACGTATTTGATTCAACAACGCCCCCGCGTTTGTGGAGTAATAAAATAATTTCAGAAATACGCACTAAATTATGCAAGAGCTTTTCAAAAATAACATGGTACCGCGATAAATATTTGACAAACGGCGTTGTTTGGAGCTTCACGCGCCGCTTGCAATTGCATATTTTATGAAGCATGTGCATAAAAAACAGGCAACGATGAACAACATATAATAATAATACACATAACGGGGTCACATATCCCCCTGCGATGTTTTGAGGCGATTGTGTGTTTTTTTTTGTATAGGCGGAAGGATTCGCCGGCGGATTTGCGAGGATTTGGGCACCGCCAATCTGCGCGGCGGCCACCCGAGGCAACCTAATACTTCGACCGGATAAAAAGGTCCTACTTATTTCTTGTTAACAGATTTCCAAAGCAAGCCTTTAAAAGGGTAAATAAGTAGAAGCCTTTGTCGACCGAACAATGTGAGCCGCGGTAACAAGATCGCCGCAGCGTGACTTTTTCCACCGTAAGCTGGCCTGACGTAACGTGGTATTTTGTTACTTGCAATCGATTTTTAAAACACAAAGTGTAGGTCTATCAATCCATAGGCCGTGTGGTATCTTGCAAAGTAAAATATAGCACCAACCCCTTTGACTTACGGATGTCGTGCAAGCTGATTTGAGACAAACCAGCTTGACTTGACTTTCACAGACCACTGAGGCCAGAAAATAGTAGTCGCCGTTTTCTTTTGTAGGTTTCCAACAGAGATTGTAGCACTCTCTCTTGTGTTGTGGAGGAGGCACAAGTCCAGCAGTGGACTGTTACGTGCTGCTTCTGATGATGATGAGTCGAGTTGGGTAGAATGCAGGTGGAGTGGGGTAGGGGTAGAGTAGAGTGAGTGTAGGATAAGATAGGACTAGGACAGGATACCTCGCGAAGGAAGTTCCGCCGGGTCAGCTAGCATTTTTTTAAATTACGTTATTAGTTCCTAATTTCGATGTAGGTGAACTGAAGCGAAGAACAAGAGGATGCTTATCCTTTTACTTAAGTCACATAAGAAGCCGCCGTAAAAAAAGCTAGTTTATAATATGTCAGATAACTATTGTCGGTGTTTCCCAAAGACAAATAACCTTACCATCTGCGCAGTCTGCCGGCTCTGCCAGATCGATGCCTAGGTATCAACAAATCGCAAGCTGCACACATGACTGATTGATTTCGTTACTAGGTCGGGTACCTTTACAACAATGCAGCAATGGCGCAGGCATCCATCTCCTGTCGGCTCTCATCGGAAAACAATACAATGCACTCGCCCGGCGAACTTACAAATGGAAACGTAGAGCACATAAAAATTTGACTCCGCTCTATTGGAATTGGCAACGCCGCCGTCCCTGCAAGTCACGTATTTATAAACTGAGAAACTCTTTTTATATCTATTGGAAAATATATAAATGTCTCTGTATAAAGAGGTATTCAAATCTAATCAATGGTAACTACGCTGGGTTTATTCAATTCCTTTTTTCTCGGGCCTTACCCGCAGTGTTGCTCCCTACATTAGTTACATGCTTTCCCGCCAATTCATCAATCCACTAAAGAATACTTCGTCGTATCGAACTACGAGCTAAGACTACTGACTTCAGTGGTCAATGGCTTCTCTAGAAGCATTATTACTTCCACAACAGCCACCTACGTGTACCTATGTTCTATATCGTGCACTAAATTCATGTGTCGATCAAGTTCGTAATAGATTGTAACCACCGGTAGCTACACGAGGCTGGAGTGTCCCTTTGTCGTGGCTACCTGAGTTGCCATAGCGACATAATTGCACCAGTAAGATGTAACAGCTCTATAATAAAACAACACAATATACCAAACACAAACATGTAGACTTGGGAAGTTAGAAGGTTGATTGAAATCAAAGTAAGATACCTGATTTGGAATAGTAAAGACTTCCAACTTTTAGCTATTATTTATTTATTTATTTGTAGGAGTACCAACAGCTGTACATTACAATGTATAAAGTTCTATTCCAAAACAGTAAGCCAATTATCTTGGTGTTTACAGACGGACGTCTTCATTATTCAATAAGGTTTGGTTCCTTGTTGATTTATAATTTTCCAAGTCTCTTTACTTTTTAGACAGACTACCTAGCGTCTGTAACCTATCTAATTAAATCAACTTTCTAAAGTTCCGCGTATTCTCCATATTGCACGGCGAGTCCTCCATGCTCCGTAGGCAGATCTCAAGATTCCATCATAGCTCTAATAAGTTGTCCATTATCAGAAAAGTTGTGTTTTTACAGCCCATCTCCTTTTAAGCAGTAACTATCGGAAATAACATCTACGATTCATACACTGCGGTTTCATGTAACAAAAATGAAGAACCGCAGGTGCGTTTGTCACTTTAAGGATTAAGATGAAATGCGATTGCGTTAGTTATCTTATTCTTCAAACCGAAGAACGAACAATGCCACTATTGTCGCTTGCCAGGTGAAATTGATAAGGCGGACTCCGTCGGTCTTTAGGTACCCATGAATCAGTAGTAGGTAAGTATGGAGCCTACAACATGTTAATACGATTTTAGATTAAGAGTATGTCGATGTGTCTACGAGTGATTGTATCTGATTGAAACTGCATCCTGTTGGATTGCGTGCATTGAAGTTGTGACCAGGTGAAACTAAATCCCAAACTTGACAAAGTCCTGCCATCTGACTTTAGTAGATGGTAAGTAGAAAGTAGATACGTAGTTGGGACTAAGTATTGAATTAGTTTGCAATTTGTAGAGGAATATCTTACTGAATTAAGTTCACCGTTGCACAATAGGTCAGAAAATACTCACCGTCGACACATATATTTCATAAATATCATTCGTTTTGTTTAAAAATCGCTGACATATGAGATCGCAGTCCATGGACGTACCACCGTCTGGAGTGTCCTTTGTGCCATACGTATGAGGTGGAACAGAGACCACCTTCCCGCCAGATTACGTTACAGAGAGCTTTAACCTGATAGTTTACCTGCTTAGCAATGCAAAACGGGCTTCACTTACAAGCCTGCGCCAAATTAAAGTCAGTTCCCCGTAACCCCACTTGAGCGGATCTCAAAGAAGTTAAGGCTGTTGATAACTTTGGAATTAGTTTGTACGTGCAATCTCGTATTGTTGCGCCGCGCCTTCACAGCCGCTGTTTAGTTAGACGGAGTAAGTGAATACAGTTTAGTTTGCCAACTTTACTTGTAGCCGTGGTTCCTCTAGTTTGCAGCATTTACAGCGAGAAGAAAGGGCAAAGAAGAGTCTATAACTACAAACATTAAGTTCAAGTCTCTATCCCACATGTGGGATAGATACCATGGAAGAGTCTATGTTGTGGAATAACTACCTACTTGCTTCATTACTTCTAATAATCCATCTGATTATATATTTGCTTGTTAGTGTTCTATTTGAGGGGAATGAGGGGAATTGGGCATATTGTATGGTCATGTATGTTCGACATGCGGCGGTTGTGGACATTAAAGTTGCCACAGAGGGGGTCTCACAAGACGTGTAAGAAACGCGGCAGGCCCAGGTATAGTAGGCGGGAGTACTGGAGTCCTGTTATAAGGATTTATTCAGGAAAGCTGTAGATTGTGAGGAATGGAAGGTGGTTATGGTGGGGTTGCCCTGTAGCGGGACAGTAATGGCTTGTAATGTATAAATATATACCGTAGAGAATCATGTTCAACCAGATTACCGCACGAAAAATGGTTTAGAATTTTGCGAGGCTCTGCGCAATCGAAATTAAATATTTTGCCTGCAAGGCAAATGAAAATGTTTACTCTCGTTATTAATTACTTTTTGTGTGTACTCGGCAATGAATACTGTCTGGCTCAGTAGTGAAACTGTGTACTACTCAGGTACGATAGGTTTTTCTGTTAGCAGTTATATTAGCTATAAGTACCTAGATAATACAATACAATACAATATAATGCAAATTCCTTTTTTTTTTCAAAAGGCATCATACATAGTATTTTTTAGTTTACTTAACTTTACTATTAAATGTGAAATATAAACAGCATCAAGATCCTTGTTGAGAACTGGAGTCTATCCTAGGTTATAAAACCTGTGTTACGAATCAATAATAATACATTTGTAGAAAGGCTGTTTAAGCATTAAAGTCATATTTTTGGAAATTGATTAAAAAAGATTTTGGTAGTAACCGAATACCGAGAACCGAATTGGTTATCCAATTCCTGTGAATCACACTACTACAACAATACTATGTACGACTTTCTTTTCGACTTTAAAAATTACTCGATATCGTCGACAAATAAACGATATTTTTATTATGGCATTGAGTGCTTTAATATCGAAAAGTATTTTCATTTCTTTACACTACTCCATTTACAGGTGTCGTACAAGGTGACAAGTATGATAAAGCGAGACAGACCTAGCAGAATGGTCAAGCTAGGAGAATTGGCAATTTCGTTGACATTTTTCAAACACGTCATGGCAATTTTATGGCAAATCCCTCCGACATGCATAAACAGTATGCAACGGGATCGGTTAATATCATATAAGCACTTACGATAACTGTAACACACTACAAGGAGGTTCAAGTCCAACAGTAAAATTTGATGGGCGGTTGAAATAATGTGATTCTTCTAACCCTGTGATTTTGTCCGCGTGAATCATTACATTTTTTTCTTGTTTGCTATCCACTCCTGTCTAGACGCCTTCCTGTGAGCATTTCCAGAAACCCATTACTGTGCTTATTCCATATGTGTGTAATTCATGACATACATAATATATCTATTAAAGATATATTCTCATTTATTTATATAAAATATTTCTACATTAGCTAAATGCTCTTACGGTGAGGAAAAACATCACGATGAAATCTGCTAATTCAGGCGAATGAATGTTTAACCATGGTCCAATCTGGTCAGGTTCCCCTGGTAGCAGGGACGGGGAGGTCTGATGGCAATCGCTCACTGTAATTATCTGATATACCTAAACCTGGATCATGGTCAAGGCGGAGCCCGGGCCCTAGTGAGCGAGAGCACAACCGGAACATTAACACCAATATGATAGTGGAAATAACGCCTTGTTTTTAAATACATAACATCTTTCTGGGACTATGAAACTTATTTGGCTACTACCTACATTGTTTCAAAGCTTGCGATTTCTAATTTTGTACACTTTTGGCAGATTCAATGCGTAATGTGGCTTAATTAAACATTAAAAAGCGAAGCTGTTTGCTCTCTTAAATTTAATCAGTGGCCCATGATCAGTCAGGTTACCGAGTTCCGTTTGTAGCATCCGACCGAAGGCGATTATTAATTCCATTTCATCTTGAGACTGAGTTATTTTATTGCGCAGAGGTGGATATTAAAAAATACTTGGAAATCTAAATTGAATTCTATTAATTTTGTAAATGTGTTATAATTTATACCTAAAAGTTATAGTTTATTCCTATATTTGGATGATTTGTTCTCTATAAAAACACAGTATGAATTGAGACAACAAAACAAGATTTGTTGTCGTTTGACTTATCATTTTTTCATTATAATTCCGCATGTTATCTTTTGTTTAGAGTTTTAGACTGTCCGGAAATAGGTCATCCCATTTACTGTCTATCTGTGCTAGAATATATTTTTTGGATACTAATAGTTTTTGATAAAAAGCTTCAGCTATATTTTCAGGATAAGTAGGCAATCAATTAGGTTAAATTTAGGTTTATGGTTATTACTATTTTATTTGTCTTAAAAGTAATTAGAATAGACAGTCACCTTCAAAATTTATAATCTAAATGTAGGCAAAGATAGCGCAAAATATTGTTAAACTATAGGTATAGAAACGCATTTGTGGCAGTGACAAATTCGTTCACAGCAGATATATTTGGCATGTACCCGTACTAAATTTAAGCGGCTTGAAGTAGCACGTTTAAAATCGTAGTATTACATATAAATAGTTATATTTTAGTTCATTTATCATAGTTCATAGTCATTATTATAGTTCATCACTGGGCTGTGATGATGAGTTATATTTTAGTATTATGGGGAGTTTTTGTTTGTCCTAAAGTTGATTGTCCTGAATATTTATTAATAATAATAAATAATAATAATAATCGTGGACAAATTCACACAACGCCATGTAGCCCCAAAGTAAGCAAAGTTTGTGTTATGGGTGCTAGATAACTGATAAACTACTTATATACTTTTAAATACATACTTATTATACATAGAACACCCAAACCCGTAACCACTGAAGCGAACTCAGGTCGTCCTAATTGATTATCCTAATGCATTTATTGTCCTAATATTCTTTAGTTCAAATGTTTCTAAGTAATAATGTTCTTGGTCCTACAGTTTGAATCTCCTAATATCGATCCCCTGTAAATCATTAATCCTTATATTAGCATCATAATATTATTATTAGAAGATTATTCTTCTGTAGGATAAATAATACGTTGTATTTGGAAACCGGTCGCCTGAATTTGAGGATAATGGATGTGTGCCGTGTTATTTATTTTATTTGAAAATAGCTACAAAACCGTATCTATCAAAAACATCGTTAGGTCGCAGAAGGGTTAGGTTGAGAGAAACCACCGCGAACTAAATCTAAAAATTTTCAAGAGCTTTTAAAAAACTAGCGGCCATAGCGATATAAAATATTTTTGTTTAATTTGCTAACCTACTTTTGTAAGTGGCAGACAATGGCAGTTGATCGTAAAAACTGGAAGAATCGGGGAGAGGCATTTATTTGCCCAGTAGTGGGATGATTCATTCTAATATAAGTATAAGTATACTTTTGTAAGGCATTTTGATTTATTTAGGAGTATTAGAAATATTAGAAATTTGAACGATCAGGACTAACGACATTGGGGCTTCCGATAATTAGGATAAAAGAAATTAGGACAATGAATATTAGGAGTAACGATATTAGTACATTAAATATTCGGACAACCGATATAGGACTATAATGCTAGGGACAACAAATTTTGGGCTACAATAGAGACCCAGTACTCTGCTATTTTTAATGAATTAATTTTTTTGTTATCAATCGATGGTTGTGTGCCCTGTCACCTGCCTTTGTGTTGTGCATTCTATAGCGGTCTCGACTGCATACATTTCTTGGTCTCTAATATATTTAGACTGGGAGAAATTTTCACAAAAAGTTTCTTGATCCGTATTGTTTACAGTTGAACTATATATGGACTTTTGTGACTTCAGCGCCGAGAATAATAAAATATAACGAAACCAAAACAATGTTACCTAAATGTTACATAACAACCATCATCTGAAATGTATGGAGTGTATTTAAATATATCAATAATTTTTAATTAAAGAAAGGCCGTATCTTGGACCACCCCGTATCGGCTCATGTAATTGAATACCTAATCTATATTCCAAATCTATTATGTAGGTAAAAATTTGGTGACCCTCTATATACCCTTTCAGCCTCTCCGTAAAATTACATGAAATATCGGTATTCGGGTCTGGGATCTCGGTATTGTCGATATCTGGGATCCCGACGACCCTTAGTTGACATTTATTGATCTCAGTCAACGTCTGTTAATTGAGATTAACAGACGTTGATTGTGTACTTGTGTGCCTTGACTGAGGTCAAGGCCGTTGATCTCAGGTAATTACACAGTAGGTACAGAAAAGAACAACAGCTCATGTCAGCAGTATCCTAGCAATATTCAGGTACCTACGTCTGATTGTTGCAAGGACGTTGCTTGATTGACCGAATAACACAAAAACAATCTAAAGGCAGATTTTTGAGCATTGCACATTATTTGGTGTACGGAATTTAGGAAGGCGTTAGAGCGTCATAACATTCGTACTCGTAGCTGCGTAGCACTCGCGACTGATGCACATAGGACAAGTACTTACATCAAGAATTCGAAGCACAAAGGCAGCTTGTATAATGATGCGATACTACTGTAGGTGTCTAAGCAAAACTAGGATCAAAACCAGCGCGCTGTGGCTTTTGTAAATAAAATTTATCTCAGTCAGGATACAAGAACGATATATGCCATTTTCCAAATATGCCTTCGGTAAAGTCAGTGCGACTTATACATTAAAATTCATAATTTCACAATTTAATTTGCTTCGTACATTATTTTATCCTTTGAATTGGTCTATGAAGATTTATCTTTGAAGGTTTAATCTACGCGGGAAATACTGGCTAGCATTTAATAGATATTATATAAATACTATCGTGCGATGCCATCCATGCTGCGGAAGATACGAGTGAATGGTGCAAAGATAGTCCACGAGCAATTCATACGAAGGGGCCACGGTCAGCATTGAGGATAAACGACGCAAAGAAGAGAAAAACAACTATTCATCATCACAGCCCACAACAGTCTACTGCAGGACTTATGGCCTTTCCCACGAATAGGGAGGCGATTGTCATAATCTCCACGCTTGGCAGGCGGGTTGGAGATCGCAGTATTATAAAAATAACAATGGAAAACGTTGCTGCCCATTTTCCAGCCTATGGAGAGCCCAGAACTTTTGCCCCGAAAACATTAGTCGCCTTGTACGACACCCACGAGAGTAAGGGGTTGGTGCTAGTCTACTCTGCCGGACACTACGCGGCCAACTATGACTAAATTATAACTATTACTTACCTTGTATTATCAGGTGCGCTGCGGATTCTGTAAACTGCACTATGCCGTTTGTACGCTTCAGCTCCACTGTTTTAACCAGGAAATTAACTCCGATATTAACTTGTTCCGCTATGTGGTGCAAAATGAACATTGCTGTTTGCATAACTGAATAATGGTGGGCAATCTGACGTTTGTTTTGTTTGTGCTTAATTGCATACTAAATATTTAGTCGGATCAGCTTAACCACTTACGAGCGTTATTTAACATTCGCCATTATCTGGATGGCCAGTGACTGAGTATATGTTGTTATGTTGTAGCTTTTTGCCGCAACTTTATCAGCGTAAAATTGGGTTATTACCTTTTCCCACGAGAGCGTCGGTGGCCGAACGGTTAGGGTATCCGACTCGTAAGCGAGAGGTACTGGGTTCGAATTCCGCTCCGGCCATGTACCAATAACGCTTTTCTGAGTTATGAACATTAGTTGAATATTAACCGATGCCAAATCCTGATCTGCCAAATCCTGGATTATGGTCCAGGCGAACCCCAAGCCCTCGTGTGCGAGCGCACAATAGGGACATTAACGCTAAAAGTTTTTTTTTATAGCTTTCCACGCGACTTTATCCGCGTAAATTTCGGTTCCCACAGAACCACACGGAATTTCTATGAGTATTCTGGGAATAACACTAGGATACTAGTGGGTCTCGTGTCAACTCACTCCACGATGTTTTTCAAAGCACTTGTAATAAAAAAATGAAATGGAATCACAAAACACAATTACACTTGACAAATATTTGTCAATAATGGCGAACTGCCCTACTTCATGCCAGCTAATAAACTGAAAGGTCACTGCCGTACAAAAATACTTATTACATTATGAGCCGAAAGCGAAAAATTTAAATAATAAATACGGCTGATATAATAGAGACATAGCCACAATATTAAAAATACGCACATTAAAAAGTAAGTAGGTTATTCGTATATCGTGTAAATGGTTTGCTTACATTATGTAGTCATAAACACCTAAAGCATAAGCTAAGTAAGTATCTATTTATTATCAACAACAAAACGGCTCGAGCTTGTATGATGAACTTAATGTGACATACTGTCACTTATCATGCACCCAAGTACAAGTATGTGATGTCATAACTTTACATAGGACACGATGTAAACTTGGAAAACCCTACGTGCTAAGGCTCTATTTTTGAACATTATTTTTTTACATTGGAGAAAGCGGACGGTACAAAAGTAGGGAAACTCGGCATTATGCATCAAAATATTGAATTATTCATGCCGAATAACCAAATTGGAAACCGTTCGACTCGAGGCGAGCGGTTCAAAAATATGCAGATCGTTGTAATATATACCATCTGGATTTTTTTAAACTCTATTTCAGTTTCAGTTATAGAAACTACTCAATAGTAATTTACAAACTCAGTAGTACCTAAACATATTATGGTGATTTTCTTCGCCATATTATCATCCATAGTAATCGCATTACCATACGGACTCAATTCTGGATGCCCACCGTCTAACTAACGTAAAGATAAAAATCTTAAATTTAGTCGACTTGCTAAATTCAAGTTGAGGTCAACTACAGCGCCGCCATCACCGTGTTAGATAATTCTGTGGCACTCTAAATTCAATTGACTGATTAAAATTAGAAAAGTCAGATTCAAATTACTCCTGCCATTTGATGTTGACAGTTGCGCTTAGAATAGCAAAGTGTTTTAGCAGTGCCTAATTAAAATTAAGATTTTTAGCGGTAGTTCTAGAATCGAGTCCATTAACTACCAACGCACTGATGGACTTGAGCTACCGATACCTACTAGGGTGTTTTCCCACAATCCACACGTCTGCGGGCAGGATTAGAAGTCCTAATTTTGAAACAATAGAAAATACCTCTATTTGTCTAAGTTTGCATACACTGTAGGACATCTTACCTTAGTATACGACACTCACACACATAACGAGTACTTCTCGAATAATTCAGATGTTTTATTAAATATTCTTGACTTTTATTTACATATCTTTCACCCTCACACTTCACTCCACACAAATATTTCTACCCACCGCACGTCCACTTCACTCCCATTGTTTTCCGGCTACCCACAAAACGTATCTTGAAAACAAATCGCTATGAACAGAAAAACCCTTTTTACCTGTTTAGGTCCATCCTCTGGTCCCAAACAAAGGCCCAAGTAACGGATTATGATCGCATTTTCCTTTAGGTCCCATCTCGGGCTTACTTTATCCCTCATGCGAAGCTAGGGTCGTCATCAGCGGACGACTGCGGTTGTTATTGTACTTGATAAACAAGATATAGAGGTAGATACAGTATATAAGAAACCTGTCTAAGATATCCGCTGTAATCGATCGCTTTCAGAATTTTTTCTATGTGAAATACCTAAAATATGTGACAATGGACTCGATTCCGGATCTCGTCTAACTAACCTGAAATCCTAAATTTAGTCGAATTCTAAATTGGACGCACTTCCAGAAAAGGGTTAGAGTGCCACAAACTTATCTTATCCGCTGGCTAAAAGTGGAGCTGAGTGTCGCCATTTCACCGTCGACACCTAGTTCCATTTTTGGCCACCGAGTTAGATAAGTTTGCGGCACTCGGTAGGTAACAAACCCTATTCTAGAAGTGCTTATTTTACGTCAAATTTAGAAACGTCAACTTAAACTTAGCGGGGCGACTTTTAGCTACTTTTAGCTTAAGGTTAGTTAGACGGTGGGCATCCAGAATTGAGTCGATGTCCATGTCATCCCAAGGAGAGTTTACTTAAAACTTTTAAAAAGTAAGGTTGTTTTTGCCATAACCATAGCTATTACTGACTAAATATTTTGCAAATACTTCATGACAGACTGAGTACCTTTCACTACAGAGAAAACCTGCAAAGCAAATTATACAAAAAGAATCACGTATTGTTTAGGCAGAACAAAACACTTTTTAAACTAGAGGGAGGCAACCGAGCGAGCGGGTGATCATTGCCGCACCCGTAACTCCGCTTGTTTGTTTAGCAACCTACAATATTTGTTGAAACAACAATTATACGGTAAAATTGAATAAAAATTTGCCCAAGTGACTAAAAAAATAGGTTGAATCTTCAAAATAGACAATGGCTGACTATTTTTGAAGGAAGGTGAGTTATTCGACCCTTCCAATAATACAGGTACCTATTTTGAGTACGTATGAACTGCAACTAACTTTAGATCAATACATTTGTGCGACGCAGTCTAATGCAGTGTAGGGTTACGGATACGCATATAAAATTACACAAGGCAAGCCAAGTTTCCCTGTGGGCAGTCTATGGGTTCGATAGTGCGGTCAGACCGCAAACCACACACAACTAATGTATCATGTACCTACAGGCTAGCGTTAGGCGCAAGGGCTAAATGCCTGACCTACATGTGCCATGCAGTTAACAAGATGATGCGAGCGTATGCAGCCTGTAAAGCCAGTGGTAGGTCGAGAGGCAGTTAATTAAATAAGTCATTGTGATGCACGTATGATGTTACTGGTTGTAGTGTTCATATACATTTTTGTAGTGTGTTAGCTATTCTAGGCAAACCAGAGTGTGGGTAGCAGTATTTTTCTGTTAGGTATTTTCGTCACTGCGGTCTCCATCCCGGCTGCTAAGTGTCGAGATTATATCAATGCCCTCCACTGATGTCAAGGGTCTTAAGTCCAGCTAGTGGACTGTCAATATGACGTGTATGCCACACAGTAGACCATACCGGTCTTCTATGCATGTACCTACATAGTCTTAGGTCTTTTAATTCCTAGCCGGGCAAAAGATGTGGATCGCACATGAAATTTCAGTAAAAATTATGAAACTTAAAATAAATGAAAAATAATTGGAAGTACTTATAAGTAAGCTACAACTCGCGATAACATCGACTTTTTCTCCGTTGTAGGGTTAAAAACGGCGAAACCCCCATACTATTATGTTAATATTACCACGAAAACATTACTTGTACACTAATCACAGAACCGTTATATTCCGAAACACCCAAGAAGGTTGTATTTACTTTACCGTTACGCAAAGGCGAGTTTTATAATAGTAAACCTAATTATGGACCAGTAAATCCATCAAGTGTACTCTACGTAAAGCTGATTAGGCACCTTGTCGGCGTCTGTGCGGATACAACGGACCAGAACAATGCGTAATCTCGGCTAATACTTGAACGAGCTCGTCATTTTCGACGGCGTAATTTGTGACTTAAGTTGACGGGGGGAACCTTGCAGGAACAACAATTATTTGTGGTGAGGAACATCCATTCTAGTACTATTTTATTTTGACGGGGTCTCATTGTTTTTCGCTGTTGGTGCTCCACCTGTTTCCAAGTTTCATAAGAGAGGTACCCCAAAAGAAAGCAGCGTGGACTTAAATATTTGTTTACAGAATTATTTTTGTCTCCATAAATTGTATTTCAATGAAATGCTTCTAATTGGAGCAGTTTCACGCAAAATTGTAGCTGAAATTTGAATCAAAAGATAAACTAAACCGGGTTTAGCGTTTCATGAGAATTTGTCCTCCAATTTTCTTCCATCGGCCTTGGTTATTCCGGAAACAACAGACCGGGTGAAGCAACAAAAATCCTTTTTACAATTGAATTGTCGTTGAGTGATTTGTTTCATTCATCAACGTTTCAAAAGTATTCCGAAATTAAAAGAAGACTATTCGACCCGTGTGGTAGGTAAAGATGGCTAAGACCTTTTATACATGAGTTAATTAATTATGCAATGTGTTTCAATGTGGGGTACACATTGCTACTAATGGACTTTAAACATTTACGCACAATATCTGAATAGAATAAGAGAAAAAGCTGCCCTCATCCTAGACCACAGGAGTATTCTAAAAAATAAATTCTGATAAACACATTACTCTCCTTTGCGTCGCGCAGTCGGATAATAACAGCTTACGCACTAGTTGATATCCAGGTTCTGACACAGTATTCTATAGTCGTGGGAAGAAAATGATCAATTTTGATAGTAGGTGCTGTATGTTGCATTCACACGAAGTTTTTTGTATGTAGCAGGCGCCGCTTAGATTGAGTGTCTTATTTTTCCAACCTCAACACATTCCTGTTGCTTAGCGGCAGAAATAGATAAGTTAGTAATAACCATGCAGGCGGACTTCTTGACTTAACAGAGTCCGTGTAGGTCAAAAATAGACCGTGTAGGTAAAAAAGATTTCATATTGAAAATAGAGCGCCAATCTCGTACAAATATTGAGCGTACTGGTTGTTTCCATAAAATCAGAACCCTTGTAAGTCTCACAGAGCTTGTACAGTGGATCAGTTTACAAATAAAACAGAGATCCGTTTACTTTTTCTGTGTACATGGAACAGGATTGTGTTCCAGCTAAGCCGGATAAGGCGCAAGGTTATTATTGTTTAGTTTTCCCGCGGCAGCCAGCTGCGGTGTGATATCCAGTTGGTAGCTAATGTTATATTTATTGGAGAATAATACGTAAAGTTATATGAATAGGACAGTAAATCGTTTACACCATCAAGATCAGCATTTACTTACTCAATAATTCACAGGTTAATCATGAACCTGTTAGTAAGATTATTTCTGAACTATTGAAGACAGTAATAGGTAAGTCTTTTTCATGAATACATAATTGACAGGAGTTACGAGATTGCTCTTGTTTCATATGAGATAATCACGGTGATGATGTTTAATACCAGCCTGGGAAACGTTAAACTCTCTTAAAATATTCCACTATCTATTGTCTCACAATTAAAACAGTACAGTCAAACTTTATAGCTCCGAAGATAATATAAAAGAATATAAATCTTACATGTAACATTGCCTATATAAATTGCATCGCAATGCATGACAAAGTATACATTACATACAAAGTAAATTCTGTTCTACCTACAAATATGTTATAAGTAGAACTAATCGTGTCAAACTAATATTATACGTAGTATATTTCCAAGCTGGATATAACTCAGGTGCCATTGCTTATGAACTTCTATTTTGTTTCAGGTATGTTTTGGAGCCGTCGTCCTAGCAATGTGGTGAGAGCCGAATGACGAAGGTTTGAAAGCCCAAGCTGGACCTCTCGGGACCAATGAATGTGTTTGAGACAGATTATGTTAAACGACCTTTTAAAGTAAAGGTTTACGTTGTCAGGAAAATAGCGCATAACTGAAAATCCGTTTCTGTTTCATGAGCATGTGAACTCTACATTTATAACCATTTGTTTGATACCACTAAGGTGCCAACAAGCTTACGGCCTGCATGATGGTAAGCAGTCACCGCACCGCACCGTTTGCAATACCAGGGGTATCAACCACGCGTTGTAACCCCGTAAAAATCGTTTCACCCCTTTCGTGAAGAAAGACATCTTTTAGTTTTTCCCCTTAATTGCTTTTGCACTACTATGAAATATAGTGATAACTTGCCTCTTTCCAAAGGTTATCTGGAATCGCTTAAAGCGCTCTGTACACTGCGAAACTTTACAGTTCACTTCGATCACAACCTGTTGGTTTTTTGTCTGTTATGTATATGTCACTTTTGTGTGTGCCATAAAGAGTTTTTACTTTTACTTACTTACATATTTACTGCATTTACCGTGCAGGTATTTCTCTAAGCCACCTTAGTTCGCTGCAAGGCTCCGTCTTGCCGGAAGCACTGCAATATGCAACGGCTTGCAACTTAAAATGAGTCGTTAATTAGTCATCTCCGCTGGTGGAAGGCTGGCATTATTGTAGAAAGCGGGGCCACGTTCAGATTACAGAAACCAACAACACTGTTGAAAGATTCAGTAAGGAATGCCCCGTAATGGCCACAGTTTTCACGGCAACTTGATTCGTCTTGAATAGGTTTCGTGTAATTTTTTTATTTGAATGTTAAATTTACCTAAGTTAATGGGCAGGTTTGGTAAGTTGGCGGATTTTTTTGTGGCCCCTAAATTCTTTTAAACTTTTAGCAGAAAAATCCAGCGTAATTGTGTGCCAGTAATTCGTAAAATGGCAACTGTTAAACTGTACAGTTGATTTTTTTGGGGGCAAGCCGGTATTAGTGTGTTTTAATGCGCAGAAAATACCTTTTTGCAAACATTTTTTAGTTTCAAATGTTTCCATGTCTGTTCGAAATACAGTCTTGCAAAGTTAAATTAGACCCATTTCTTGATTTCCAATTGAACTTATATTTTGGACCTTCGTGTAAGTTCGATGACAATGCAATGTTATGATACCAGCGATCTCATGGTGGAGACGGAAGGTGGCCATAGGAACTCCTAAACTGCGCATGGCAAACCGATCGAGTTTGGGCTCGTTTGATTTGTCATGACAAATACTCTGACTGATCATAAAGAACGCGCGATAATAGCTTGCTATAATTTTTTTCCCATTTGAACTTGTTTATTAAGTATCTAATATTAATACAGATGTAAACGAACAAACGAGCCACCTGATAGAAAGCGATAACTGCAACACCCGGGTAGTAGGAATTGCGTTGCCTCTTTGATATAGTGGTAGACTCGTTTCTTGAAAGTGTAGAACGTGACTGAGTTTTCTGGCAAGTTCAAGAAGTCGATGTAGATTTGCAATATCGCTATATATGCTATGAACGAATAAATAAATGATAAATAAAATGAATGAATAAATGAAAAAGAAAACTATACGGATCAAACCAATAAATTGATGGCTAAAACTGAGTTTCGCACATCGGCGAAATCTAGGATGTTACGTCTGTGAGCTCGTTGACATCAATATGTAAAATACAAATAGGGAAGACTATAAAATTTTTAGGTTATCAGTTAGACTTACAAAATCGAGGGCGAGAGTGAGGATTTAATCAAACGCAACGACGGTTTTTCTTAAAGAATATCATTTTTCTTGAAAAAATGTCAAAAGAACGTCAACGAGTAGTTTTATCTCCCGCTGTCATCATCGATGTAGCGCTAGTGCGGGCTAATTTTGTGGAGAATACCAAATTGCTCGCCCATCAAAAATTCAACGTTGTGGTGGAGATTGTATGGATGATTGCGCTTAAAGAATAACACTCCTGAACATGTGAAAGAGGCATAAACATGAAATTTGTAATAGCATAACTTTTTGCAGGGCGTTTCACTTTGTAAAGTTACCAACTACCGAGGTACCGAGATTCCTGCATTCAACTGAATACGGTGTTTCGACCCTCCATCCCGATATTATGACACATCCGCTCTACGTAACTCTGCCTACCCGCACTTAAAACTGTTATAACTTCCTAACTATCAAATATTTATGGTTAGAAAGCGCTCTGACGTTTAGTATCGATAATTTTTTTATTACTGGTAGTTTGTAAATATCGATACTTTGTTTCTTTTTTCCTTGTTTTGATAATATTTGTCACCTATCCAAGTTATTTCAATAAACACTACAAGTACGCAACATGGGGTTTTTCAAAAGGCATGTACCTCACAGGTACAGGTACCTCAAAGACTGGCACCGCATTCGCTCCCCTTAGGTTGCAGATGTCCTGGACGACGGTGACCACTTTCTATCAGGTCTGTGTGTCTCCTTGGCCAACAAAAATAAGTAATTTAGATTCACCGCGCATTTAGATTATTTGTGAACGAAGTACTATGGGTACGATTTTTGTGTAGGTTTTTTTAAAACTAATAAATTCATAATTTATCTAACTAAAAGGTGTGAATTCGCGACTATGCTGTCTGTTCAACTGCCTTGCCATCCACAGGGTGCCACAGCTTTTGGAACCATTGTGGATCGTAGAATTTGAGAATACCATAGCCGCTATAAACTAAGATTAAAAAAAAAACAATCGTGTGAGCCATAGAAAAAAGAAATTTCTAAAAGCATGCATTGCAAGATTGTGAACGCACCCCAGCTCCGCCACGTTTCCCCGCGTCCACCGCGCTCAAGCTTAATAATGGTGTATAGGTGTCGCTAATGGCGACGGCGCACATTATGCCGTATCGCTCCTTGTATTCCTTTTACCAGCTAATAGGTAGTTGTTTTTCCAGTGGCGCGGGCTAAGTGCAATTTATATTAATGCCATCATATTTTCGCCGTGGTTACCCACATTTTCATATTAACCGTGGTCCGAGCCGCGATAATGTGAGGGGTCCCACCTTCGTCATTTGTTTGGGGGCTTATTAAATTTACACGGCTAACGAGATTCGCCGCTAAATTAATTCGGCAGCGCGGAGTGGGCCGCTGGTGCGGTTTAACGAGATTTTTTGAAGTGTTTCCTAAGTTTTTGTTGGGCTTTTTGTGCGTGGAATTAGAGCCGCTTCAACTTTCAGTTAAAATACTTCCGCGAGCCAAATTTTGGCACCAGATTCGTATTTTTGAAATCACTTCAAATAATTGCATTATTTGGTTATAAACAACTAACTTTCTAACAACTAAAGAAGGCTGCCTTTTCTCAACTGTCACTTACTGATATTAACTGTACTGTATTATATTATTATAAGCTTATTTACCACCCTATGTGATATAACGTTTGTACGACCAACATTCTACCTAACCATCATCATTCATCTTCATCTTTCTATCTACCTAACTTTATAATATTATCTATTATTTACTTGAGAAAACAATTTCTAAATAGGTAAACATAGCTACATAGTTATCACATAAAAGCAGTGCAAAAAGCACTTCCGTGCTTTATGAAAGTTTCTTCGCAAGGTATTTCATTCACACTGAGAAATACCCCGTATTCAAGCGTTGCCTTCGTGTGCCTTTTGAGGCTTTCTCAGCTTTTCAATAAACGCCCAATGAATACCACCTTAGTTGGGCGCGTAGAGCAGCCCCTAGACAGGGTGACACCCTGAGCGTAAACTGACCAACCAACATACGTCACTTTCTTGGTTTTATAATTTATTAATTTCATAAATTATGTTCTTAGAGGTTTTAAAATTTAATGTTTAATTACGGTATATATGATTTTTGATGAAATTTCGGGTACACTTGCACATACATACTGTCAAAAAAGGACCAAAAATTAATAGTTTAATTCTAATTCCAAATTTAATTCAAATAATTATTTTTGTCTCTAAGTTTGTTTACATATTGACGCGGAGTTTGAGCACCTGTCATTTAGGTTTACAGTACTCGATTTTGTTAGTTCATCAAGTGTGTTGCGATTTTTATTTCGGGTGGCATACGTAAGGTGGGGTGACACCCGTGCGGCCCTACCTCGCCGCCGCCAGCCCGGAACGCTTATAACGAGTTCCCATCGCATCGCTACTACGATGGAAACGCATTCTTTCATCGCGGAATGGGAAAAATGAGGATTATTATTTTGCTTTTGAATTTCGCCTCTCTTGGCCCATTTGTGAATTTAGAGAACGTAATCTTGAGATTTATTTTTTAATAATTTTATTTCGTATGAAAATATTGTGAGTACTGGTGATATGCTGAAAATGTTTTTGGATTAAAGTTCTTTATTCGTTATTGGAAAGTTAGTGTGGGTATATTTTATTTTGTGAAATAATATCTATATTTCACCTAACATTTAACGTTTATAAGTATAAGTACTACCTAGTATGTCAGTCAGCTTTGGGACAATTTGGGACACATTGTCAAAGACTTTGGTAAATAACGAAACCTTTTGAAATGATATCTATTGTTTGGGTACAGGCACGGACTGTAATTAAGATTATACTGTAGACATTTTACAATATCTAATGATGATACTCAGATAATATCGACCTCGTTGTCTGACCGATAGGACGATGTTAGACCAGTGACCCTTAATAAATATAAAAAAATAACAACGGCCACTGAAGCCGAACTTCTATCGCAAATCTTTATGGCTTCTATACTAACTAGCAACGCCACTCATATGGTGACTAAACCTCTGTCTGATTACTATTTTGTTCATTCATATTGAAATCAGCACGTGATCAGGAATAATTGTACTTCATTGAGTAACAACACGTTGCTCTGTCACATCTCTACATCCGTTTCTATTTTGTTTTTATACGATTAAGTACCTACTCCTAGTATAAAGACACGATTAAAGAGGACTCCCTCATCATATCGACACGAACGAATCCTACTGTTTTGAAGGCATGTTCCGGGTTTCTTGCCACGTACCTTTGTTGACGAGTAGCCCAATATTTCGACGCAGTTCCATGCATCATTATCACGGGACGACCCGCTACTCGTCAAACGCGTAACAAAGGTACGCGGTAGGAAACACAGACCATACCTATAAAATGTGTAATAATAACCGCGATAGTTTTGTGAATATTGGCCCCACCATGTGTGCGGCGCAAAGTGGCCTATGCAAAGGACAGCTCAGGCAGCAAATAGATGTACGACATCCACTGAATGATTAAGTAACCTCCCGCACGGCTCAAAAGCCGGAACAGTTTCCTGAGGTTTTGGCCGCTGCAAAGACTCTCTGGCTCATCGACCAGACACAGCAGCGATGCGACTGTGGAGCTCCATCCCAAACCATAGAGCATGTGCTCTCTTGTCGTCTTTGTCCTGCTACCTGCACTAGGGAGGAACTTTTCCTGGCGACTGATAATGCCGTTGCCGTGGCCGACTACTGGGCAAGCCAGATCTAGGGCTTTTGAAAATTGACTCGACAAAGAAGAAGTTATAAGAATGAATGATTGTTACTCCTTCAGGCTAAAACTAAAGAAATAGAGAAAGAACGATAATACATTTATAGCACATCACAACACAATACCAGTTACAGTTATAACTAGTGTCATGTAAGAAGGGACTTGGCGGGTCACGTGGTTCGACTTGCGCAGTAGACGATTACCTGCGCGAAATCCCCTCTACTGTCATTTGACAAGTCTCTTCTTTCTGACGCGGATTATACAGACAACGGAAAGAATTCAAATTAAAATCTTAGATCTTTTAAACGGTTTTACGCGATTTCAAAGAATAGGAAGAGTGATTCAAGAGAAAAGTTAATAGGGTAGAACAACACACGAAAGTCGCGGCGGGCCAGATAGTTCATGAATAAAGGAGGATTTCCAGAATTTTTATTTTCACCTTCAAAAGGTTTAACTGAAAATTGGCTAGCACACAATAGCCTCCAATAACCCGAGTACGGCGGTAGTGAGATGTGAAAACACTTTCATAGCAGTTTTTGTCTCGCCGTGAAAGGCCTCACGTCCCGTGAACATTCTTCTTGCAGCTATCGCGCGCCAATTTTATAGCCCCATTCTCTAAACAGCGCCAAATTAATTTCCACCTCAATTTCGAACCGGCTCCAAAAGAAAATCACTTCGCAATTTTACGTACACAGGTATTTTCACAAAATGTTTTGTCTGGGATAAACAGTAATACGAATCAAAGAGAAAATAAGTAAGCTTTTTATGAAAAGCATTAAAGGTTGGACTTCAAACGAACAATTTCGTTAGTCGGTGGGTTCGGAAATGGTAATGTTAGCATTTGGACTTATTTTCTTGAGAGCCCCTTTACATGTGACTTCACGTTCTCGTGGATTTATTTAATTTGTTATTGTTGGGCTTAAGCGAACGCTCGTTACCGCCCTTGCTTGACAACAGCTCGAGTTTTTATTGAGTCGTGATAAATCCTCCAAAGGTTAATTTGGCTTTTATGCGGATGGGTATATGTGCTTTCTGTTCTTTCTTTGGTAGATCTTCTTCATGAAATTGTTGTTTGTCAAAGGTAATGTTTGTATTAATAGCTTTACCTCGCGGTTTACTCTTGCTTGGTCCAGTAAAGAGCAAAAGAGGATGAGTACAATAGCTTGGTATTAGTCTCCCAAGATTACGTAATCCAAACATTCAAAAAAGTACGCCAAACCACAATATTTGTTTCGCAAAACACCAGCGGCAACGCGAGTTAAAAAAGTAGCTGTATTCTTGCTTGATAATTCGTTGCTACGTGTTGTGCCAGTTTGGAGTGGGCACTAAATAAGGGCGCGCAGCTTGCCACTAATGGTCTGGCGGGTACGTGACGTGTTTCCAGCACACGGATAATGCACCACCGCCACGGGACTGCCACGCTAAAGGCCAGGCTACGGCCCACGGGGCGGGAAACTGGGGCCCCATTCTTAAACCGCCTAAGTCGAGGCCGCTTTTTAGCTTTGATTTTCGGCATGAAATATTCGATATTTTGATGCGGTGACACTGATTTTTACCTGCACCTAGATTTGGACCGTTCGGTTTCGTTGTTGCCAATGTATTATTAAAAAAAACAGCTTATTTTGAAAATACAAATTGCAAACGGTTTGACTCGAAAAATACAGCTCGCATCCACGCGAGCGCTTGCCTTTTATTGCTTTTCTTTTCTATCTCGAGCAACTTACCACAAGTGTGAAAGAGATAGATAGCGCACGCGAGTATTCCGTGGATGTAAGCGGTTTCAAAAATTGGGCCCCTGGTCGCGGCTGGCACATCAGGTAGCAATTGTGTTTCTGGTCGTGTTATTGGTTTACAGGGGGCAGATGGGATGACTTTCGGTTGCATCGCCATCCTGAGAAAAGTGTTGTCAAAGTCGTGTTTGTCTGTTTAGCAACTGGTTGTGAAACTCAATTGCTATGGTAGTCAAAGGGGTGTTGTGGATAGAGAGATAGAGATAACAAAATTACACACATGGCATTTAGGTGGAGTGGTGTAGGTATACGAAAGATGACAATGCGCACGGAATAAAGCATCTAGCAGACAGACGCGGCCTGTTATTTGAAAACTCACATTGCATGCGAATTCTTTACGTCTACAAAGACGTCGGCAAAGCGCATGTCTACCTAATAGACACATTACTCGGGCAACTCTCGGATAGCAATGTAATCAAAAGTCAGCCCTTATAAGAACGCAGGTTTCGGTTCAGCGGCGGGACAATCCGAAGGCGCCGTTGTGACATCATCATCACAGCCCGTAACAGTCCACTGCAGGACTTAGGGCCTCTCCCACGAAAGGGGAGGTTATTGCCATAATCTCCACACTTGGCAGGCGGGTTGGAGACCGCAGTGTTTAAATATAAGAATGGAAAATGCTGCCCATTTTTCAGACTACACAGACTCTTGATCTTTTGCCTCGAAAACATTAGTCGCCTTGTACGACACCCATGAGTGTAAGGGGTTGGTGCTATTCTACTCTGCCGGACACCACACGGCCCTCACGGCGTTGTGACATGAAAAGCTGTAATTATTGGTACAGATTGCAAGCAATCGCTTCGCTACCGCACAGCTACACTCTCCCGCTAGTCCCGCTTTCCCGCCTCCGTGTGGCACGCTCTTCAATCTCTTCAATCTCTTAGCGGTAACCCTCCCCGTTTTATTGTACACACAAATTAACATTACAGCAGCCCATGGCTTGTTAATTGGGGTCGGTATCAATGCGGGAAGGTCAAAGCCGACTAAACAATTAAGTACCTACGCTCTAATTAGCGGATTGCTCGGGTCCAACGCAAACAAAACTTGCCTCCTGAATTGGTTGTGCTGTGATTTGTAGGCTTCTTAGTCTAATTTTATGGTAAAATTACGCAGCTATCATAGAAAAAAAATCTACTTTTAATGTTGTATTTCATAATAAAAGTAACATATTTTTGGGTGCTGTGGTATTTTTTTCAATAAAGTCATCCTACAGAGCTGGCCATAAAATATGAGTAAAATTATCTAATAGTTAATACTTTCATAATGTCACGTCTTTTTCCTATAGGAGCCGGCAGAGAGCACACTGAGCTACTTAATAAAATAATAAACAAAATAGTAAATGTTCTTCTTTCTTAACATTCACAATTTATGAGGTGAGTCATCTCGAGTAAGTAAAAAATATTCATCTGTTGGGGTGGCTCGCTCTTTCCTTTAGTTATATCTTAAATTTTTAAGATTCTACAAGCAGGTATTTTAAATTTTACCTAATTTAAGTAGGTCTTCCGTAACATTGAGAAATATTCGTTGCTGCAATATATATTTTATGATGCTTGCTTTATAACCTTTTTTCACCATGACAAACCTTATTTAGCTTATTTAACTTTGTTAATTATAAAATAAATCTAGACTCAAGTAATATTGTGCAATATGCTCGTTCGGACATAGTGAAATAGTAAAGAGTTAGACCAAACACAATATTTGCGAATTTTATTTATTTCCATTCAACGTCATTCCATGTCTCTTGAAGAAACTGTTTAAGAAAAAAAAAATCTAAGTTTGTTCTTTCTATGTTTTATATAAACCAATAATGATTAACTTTATTTATATTGTAACGGAGATGAAAGGGGGAGGAAAGCAGTGTTGCCGCCGGGCCAATAGAGTTCGTGGCTAAGCCAGAGGGAAATGTTGCTAGATTTTAAGGAAAATCCATTTCGAAACTCCGCTAGAAGTGGCTAAAAATTATTTCAATTGAGACTTGGATAAAATTAAAATTAAATATGGATAACTTGTTTTAATGCTTTTTATTACGTACGAATTGACTGAAATTGTTTACTTTCTTCATCATAATACGTGGTAGTTTCTACTACAAAGTCGTTTCTATAACAGTATCAATAAAGAGCTTTTTTATTCGGTCTATTCGAGTTGGGTAACTTTATCGGGAAATTCCCCAACACACTCGGCGTGGTTGCCTGCCTATCACTACTGAAACCACACAGATTAATATACATAGTCGATCGATTTGGATTACAAAATGTTGCATTATATCTTCGCGAACAAGAAAATTCCAGAAGTAGCCAGATAGTCAGAAGTGGCTAGATATTATTTAATGGCTAGAACGATTTATTTTGTAGCTAAACCCATTGAAAATCCGCTAGATCTAGCCAGAAAGTGGCTAAAACGGCAACATTGGAGGAAAGTGTTTACTTATGTGTATTGATATGATCTAGATCCATGTAATAAAGTTGCTTGTATGAAAAATAATATAATACTATATCTTTTATGATGTAAAGATATTCTCTAACGAACGAAAACTACGAATCGTACCAATATATACTTAGGTCACAGACTTAATATGGTCATTTATGAACATCAATTTGCGAGTTAAGCTATTTAATAAGTTCGTCACGACCTGAAGTCCCTCTTACACGGATCAAAAATATTTCAAAAGATACTAGAAGCACCTATCCTAGGTTATGAAATATACCTGTATTTCGATCCGTGCATCATCAACTCTTTCGAACTTGTCGCAATCCACAGCTCGCGTAAAGTATTGTACGAATTGGCAATACACCAGTTTGTCAGTAGCTGACAAAGCTACATCGCGCTAACGGAATGTTTCATCGACGGCTACTTCTACGACTTTCGATCGCGATATCAGTATCGCCCCGAAGCTGTTGCCAGGTCTACGACGAATTGAGACTGGGAGGAGATAGTGGTCTATCACTGAGCAAGTGAACGACCGAAGCATACGTCCGTGCCGACAAAAGAGCTGTGGTTATTTTATTCCCACTCTCCATAACTAGCATGATATACCACTTCCATATACTCTCACCTTTAATAATATAACAATAATAATAATAATATAATCTTTATTGCAGGCATAAAAAAGCCATATACAATTTAAAATAAAATAATACAATAAAATAAAATAGGTATAAAAAATAAAAATAGGTACACAATAATGAATTAACCTACTTAAATATTAAGGGCTCACAGAAATTTCCGCACAGCTCAAGAGTCACTTCCGGTTCGCTCGTTCGTTCGTTTAACTCTGCGCCTCCTAACTAATCTAATTCTAGAGAGCCACTCGGTTTACTGGACGTCGAGGTTTCATTACCTACATACAAGCAGATATTTGCTTATATTCTACTTTAATGCCAAAGTTCAAGCTTACCTCAGTGTGATGTCATTAAGGGAGCTCTGTCGCGAAGTCAAAGTGTTCGACAATTTACCTGCAAAACGGGAACAATTTTGTAGAGAAACTCGATTTTATATAAGAAGACCTTCCAATTCGGCTGCCAAGCAGAAATAGTTTCTATAACTACCTCCAACCGACTCCAACATCAGACCAGCTCCATGGTACCATATGAATAAATTGTCATCCAAGTTACATAGGTATACGAAATTTCAGCTCAATCGGATACTAACAAATGGTCGAAAAATGGTTTGCAAATTTTGACAGACAACAACACAGTGCAAGTTAAATAGGAAAGTTAAAAAAAATAATGAATGAATATGTGTTAATAAGTTACAATTACACATTATGACCTATATCCCCTCTTCCGAGGGAACCGTGATGAATTTCGGGATAAAAAGTATCTAATAGTACCAAGTTTGATTTGAATTCAATCTACATTTAAAAAATTACAGATATGAATTAATTCAATTACAGATATGAATTTTTCAAAATATCTTCAATGTTCACAATTGGACCTAATACAATTGTTTTAAGTACATAAGTACTTAAAACAATTGTATTAGGTCCATCTATAAAGATAATTCGATCACACCGCAACACTTTCGGCGAACCAATATCCAATTAGCACGATTATTGGCAACATTAGTAGACAAACTCGCTGGACCGTTATTTGCGTGCCACGTTCGTGTTTCTGCCGAATTATGGTTTTTCAATTCCGTCGGTGTATGTTTACGTGCAAGCGCGGCTTCCAATTTTGGCGTTATAATTAAAATCCTCGTAGGTTAAAGGAGTTAATCCAGTTTGGAGGTTGGTAATTCGCGTAGACGCAAAGTAGGCCCCACGTCTTCTGTTTTGACGAAGGTACGCGCCACCAGTCCGTAGATTAATTTCGCCCCGTAATGAATGACACGTGTGAATGCCAAATGAGAACGAGCAGCCCTGGTGCGGCGGTCGTACATAAAAAATGTTTTAATTTTGATAAAGTTTGGTCGCTAGGTCGGTGGGGCGTTGACGCCTAAGTGGCAAGAGCTTGTGACTTAGATCAGTGGGCAACTTGTTTGTTTGGTTGTGAATAGGTAGTTTCTAGACTTTTTTGAGGCGAAATGATTATACTACCACTTTTATGCAAAACGGTGGAAAAAATAGGGTTGAGCTGTGTCGGTACACAGACGTTGGTTTTAATGTGAAACGTCTATGCTCGCGGGGTCGGTGGCAGAGGTAGTTGTGTTCGCAGAGTAGGCGTCGTTTACTCAGCGAACCTTGGCAGCTTTGAGACGCTCTCGAAACCGCCTCGCTCGATCAGCACCGGACGTTGATGTGCCCACGCGTGGCCCACTATTTCTGACGATAGCCGTGATTTGATTTTTCGCACGGGCTGGGCCCAATGTATTTCATTTTCTTTTTTTTTGCTTGTTTTTACTATAAATATGGGCCATCTAACGTACTTACAAGATGCAGTAGGAATGCGGACCCTTGTTGAGGCCGGGATAAGCGTTAGAACGACGACGATGGTCACCTGTTTTTATTTTGTTGTAGACAAACTCAATAAATCTGTTGTGGGTTACTTTGAATAGAAATGCGCGGAAGCGCGCGTTTCGTTCATTCAATGCAGTGCCACTACTCCGACGCCCTAGCCGCTTCCGACTCAAATTCAAGGTCAAAACACTGACCTGATTTTATACGCTAAACAATTACACTAGATTCATGTTTCTATGATTAATCGTTTTGCATTTATTAAGGTAAGACGATATAGACCTTTTCATTACGGTCCAGTTTTCTGACTTGGTACTCTGTGATTTTAAAGGCATATCTCAAGACTCTTCATCCTTATGTCGAGGATCTTCCAGCTATCCGGACAAGCCGCTCTGATTTAAACTTTATAAAGCCTATGGCTAAGAAATGACACGTTGCCTGCGAGTGTGTTCGCTGATTATTATAATGTGGAATTTATTTAATAAAGTTTGAAATCTTTGAAACTGCTGAACCGGTTTCAAACATTCCCCAAGCGTCATGGGATAATTTTAATCCAGGAATTAATCAAGGCTGCGAGGGATGAAGTACTTAAGAAGGAGGCTCTCGGATTTTACGTGAACGAAAACCGCGAGGAGACAGCAATTATGTGGTCATCTTAGCGTTAATGTCCCGGATGTGCTGTCCCCTTGACCCTTATCCAGGATTTGGCAGATCAGGTAATTACAGTGGAGCGACTGCCATCTATAGCCGTGTGGTGTCCGGCAGAATAGAATAACACTAGTGTGTGTCGTACGAGGCGACTAACATTATCGAGGTATAATATTTAAGAGTCTCCGTAGACTGGAAAATGGACAGCAGCGTTTTCAATTGTTATATTTATAACATTGTGTCCTCCAAACCGCCTGCCCAGCGTGGAGATTATGTCAACAATATTTCGGTGGAGAGGCCTTAAGTCCTGCAGTTGACTGTTATGGGCTGTGATCATGATGATGCAACCATCTGACCTCCGTGACTCTGTTTACATTGAGTTGGCTGCATTTACAAGTTTCATAACGATGTATTCCCTCATCGTTAGAGCATGGGTCAGTGTTAAACTAATGTACATCACTCAGAAAAATTTATTGGTATATGGCGGCAATGGGTTTCGTACTCGGTACCGGGCTATGAGTAGGACCCCTTAACCATTAGGCTACGGACGCTCTATTACGTTTTCGACAAAAGAACACTTGTAACCAGATGCTCTGTATACTGTAAGAAACGTTGTCAGTGTTCGAGAATTGGATTGGTGACCGTCTCGTACTTTAAGGCTTGTCATTTCAGCCATGAGCTCGCCACTCGTTAGGTGTGCTTCCTAATACCGTTGGCCAAGGTTGACCAAGGTATTCTGCTGGGGACCCTAGGACTGGTTAAACAGTCTCGGGAGCTGACTCGATTGGCAACCCGTGGCGGTATTGTACGTTCCTACAAAGTCAAAACTAAGTACTTTATGTACTTCGGTTATACAAAAAGCGGGTCATCAAAGAATAAATCATCGCCACGGCTTAAGTATTTACATAACATTTAATGGGTTTCAGATGGCCTGTTGGCTTTTTGGAGGTGTAGCGTCTCCTTTCTTGAAGGGCCCAATAATGTCGTATCTTTTTCAAAATACAAAATCGTTACTCGTTGTAAAATAAACAATGGGAGACCACCTTTGAGTGCCAACATTACAATACACAGTATAGCATCTAATCGATATCTATATGGAGTACAAATACACATACAATACCACATTCCAGAGACGTGAGCTATATGTCTGTATGTATACACATATTTCTATACCACAGAGTAAACTCCAACACGCAACTAAAATCGTCCGTATCCAATATATTCCAATACACCAGACAAACTAAGTAGCAAGAGCATTAATTACTTAGTTCCCGAAACCGATGACCTAAATTACTGTTTGTTGCGCGGTTTTGCGGTTGTATCACATTTTGCTTACAAATATGTAAGTACATATTATTGTACTACAGGTTATTGTTATAGAAATTATAATGTTTTAAACATTGCGGTTATTATCACGCATTTTAAAAGTATGTTTCGGGATTCCTACTTAGAGTCGTCCCGTGACCACGATGTATGAAACTGCGTCGAAATATCGGGCTACTCGTCAACAAAGGTACGCGGTAGTAAACCCGGAACATACCTTTAAAATATTTGAAATTATCTTTTAGGAATACAATGAAAGGTGATGTTTTGCGAAGGGTTATATATAAAGCTGAGAATACTTGTATCCCATACTTCCCAATACTCATTGGGAAGACTTGTCTATGTCTATATTGCAAACGTCCATAGGCTGCGGTGACTGCTTACCATCAGGCAGGCCGCAAGCTTGTTTGCCACCTTAGTGGTATAAAAAAAAAGTCCAGCAATAAAGTAATAAAGACCGACTAATGATGTCGAGTCTTCCATCACGGCTTTTTGCATTTTGCACTCTTTATCCGGGACTCGCAGAAAACCAGTGAAACGGCTCAGGCCATGGCATACTCTGAGTGAAGTCCTTTTGTTGTCAGGGGGTACCACACTACAGCATCTCCGGTACTGAGTAGCAGATATCTAGGTAGATAGTAGTTGGTAATTTCTACTTTTTATTCTTAGTTTTTATTGAACACATAAATAATAAATACAATATAACAGAAGATAACTTAAGTACGGAGGCAAGCTTAACTCAACAGTTGAGTTTTCTACCAGCAAATCTTGGAGTCAAAGAACCCATAAGTCAGCATTTAGGCATTGAAAGTGCACACAAGCTTATCAGTGTAAACTAAATAAATACTATAAACAAATACTGAATACAAATGAATAAATAATGAATACAATAAAATATACGTACTACAACTAATAATAATTTATGAATTATTTTATTATTGTGTATCGTTTATTATCTGTTGTAACTATATGTGTATTTTGTGTTGTGCTTGAAGTGTTGTCTTAGGGCAACAATAAATGTATTTTCATTTCGTTTCATTTCATTATTACACGAACTAATCATTGGGCGAAAAGGTTCTCAAGGGGCGTCCAAGTAATACCGTCTTTTAAGTCCTCTTGTAAGATCCATTCTTGATATTGTTGTGTGTTATGAGTAATAAAGTGTTAATTTATCTATCTAAAAATCTCGGTGTGACCTATGTACATAATTATATCCAGTAGAAGTTTGCTGTTGATACAATTGGATGAACATTATTTAAATTGGCAGACCTTTATAGGCAGATACAATCGAGACTGTAAAACAGGAGTGAGTGTGTTTGCATGTAATAAATATAGGAGTACACGAGATGTTTTCAATATCGATCAGAAAGCGTAATTTGAAAAAATTTACAGTAGTTACTTTCTAATTTATTTTGCACAGTTTCGCTGTACATTGCTACCGTTAATCTGCCGCTATGATAAATGTCCCATATACACGCCGTATCGGAACAGAACGTAAGGACGGTTATTCGGACCCGTGGAAAGCGTAACACGAATTTACGGCTTATTACTGCTGGGAATTGAACAATGTCACGCCGAAGTGTTATCGCGGTTACATAACTCGTTTACTAAGTAAGAATTGTACCGATCACTGAACTTAAATGTACTTATTTCAACTTGGCTGTTGTTTAGTTGTCGTAACGCCGCTTTTGCAAGGAAGTTTGGAAATGGAATGGATGGCATGTTTTCATGCAAACATGTAATACATTTTTTATAGTCACTATATTCAGTTCTAAAATCTTCATTTCAACCACTTCAAGTCCATTGCTGGACATTTGCTCTGTCCTAACATAACTTCTTAGTCTCGCATATTTTATCCACAATTCTTTTCATACATCTTCTTTTATTCCTGCCACTTTGGAGCGGGGAGCTTTTGCGGATTCCGATATGACCACAATAATTGATATACAGAATGTTGGAGCACGAATAAAAATTTGATAAAATCAACCAAATGTTGTGCTCTACGTCCGAACCGAATAACGAATTCAGCAGTCTCTAGAGAGACAAGTTTCATAAAAATATAATAAATCGAAATATACGAACATTACCAACCCATGTTATGCTAATTAATTGAGTTTGTTTTTGGATCAGTTTTGCATTGGGTGCTTTCAGTAAACCAAGAGATTTTTAAATTATGGAAATTCTCTGACGCATTTTATTTATTCCTTTTTTTATTTATTATTATTAGGCTTGCATTTGACCTCAACTCACCTGATGGAAAACGACGATTAGGTCGAAGATGTAGGATGCGTGGCTAGAAGATACCTATTCACTCTTGATTTAAAGACCCCAAGGTTATACAAATTTAATAGAAAAATGCTAAAGTAGTAAAGCTATGCTCTCAATTTCTCTATGTGACAGGATCAGCTCCGTAGCAGAAGTAAGGCCACAGACATAGGCTCCAAGGTCGCAGAACCAAGCAATGAGCAGGCCACGTAGCTCGTAGAACCGATCCGAGTCCCATGAGATGAACGGACAATCTCGTTACGGTGCGCCGTCGCAACGCAAAAACGGCGTCGCACCGCATTAAGATGCAGTGCCGCAACGTAAAAAATTTCAACGCATCGCCACAAGACGAACTTGACTTCAGATTCCAGTGAGACTTATTGCAAAGGACTAGACGTTTCTTAAAAAATGAAATCATCGGTGTCGTAATTGATAATTTCGTTCTGAATTACATGCCTGCTCGAAGTGTGGACACTGACTGAACGGTAGTGCGTCGTAGCATCGAAGATTTATATGCGGCAGCGCATCGGATAATTCCGCGATGCGTTGAGCGACGTCGTAGATTTCTGCGTCGCGACGCCGCAACAGTGTTGTAGCCTTGCCGTAAAGGTCGTACAGAGGCGATGGGTGCAAGAGGCAGAGAGTTGATGGGTGTGGAAGGCGTGGACTTCTCACGGCTGAGAAGGTAATCCGAGAGGGCAATACCGACTTCACCAGTGTGTCAGGGCCTGCTTTATTAGGTACTCTTTCTTGTCAGCATCCGACTCAGCGTTAACAGACTCTCAGTCTGAGCGTTGGACAGGACTTACAAGAGGCGGTCCATTTGTTCTGTACGATACCGAAAATTGTACTGACGGCTCACTTTGAGCAGACGTCTCACTTCAAATGTCGTGTCCTGGTAAGACTGACTATTACCCACTGGTATTGCCCGACTGTTGAGTTACGAGTTGGATAGAGAAGATAGTGGGTTGGTTGGACCGATGAAAGATGCGTGGAGCACAAGAAAAAATTTAAGTAGTAGAAGTAATAACAGTAGACTGTTCGCTTGATTCGTCTCTTTTGTAGTGTGATTTGGACAAACTCAAAAAAAAATTAAGTTGAGATCTCAATAAATACTCTATAAACATTATTCATGCATAGATAGTTCACTTCCAGTGATGCGAGTGCAGTCGGTTATTAGACATATGTGTACAGAGCGAAATGAAAATTAATATTAATGTAATAATTCAGCCACACTGACCTCTGCTATACCGCAGTTCGGTTAACCACTGATTATGTAAATAGTAGATACGTGTCTACCGTTTACTGATGAAGCCAGCAAGTTATAGTGGAACTAGTTTAAATGAAAATTCAGTTTCGAATCCGTATTTATTGCGATTGCAACGCAATTACACAAACAGATGTAAATTTAAATTGACTTTGAAGTCAAAAGTCATATTTGTGTATTGTAACCGCTGTTTAACCTTATTGTTACCGTTGAAATTGTTGAAATTAATGCCAGTTAATTGTTTTGGTTTGTCGCGTGGTGACCCAGGGAATAGACATGCGTGGGAGTTGGAGAGGCGACATGTCTTTGAGGAATACCCAAATGTGCATTCTTGTGTTCATTTTCTGTTTTGTATTATTATTAAGGCAATATGAGACCTATTTACTCTATTGTTACTATAGTTGCATAAAAAGTCGTACGTTTGTTATTACTTCAACTAGCCAATTCTCCGGGCAGCGTCGATAACTTTTTGTTGCTTGTCAGATCACCTCACGAAAGGGCATGGGCGAATATTAGTGGCAACTGTGGTTACGCATGACTATAATACCTCTAGTGCACGTTTCGGTACAATATGTGGAATTCATATGACATGACTGCTGATACGAGTATGTAGACAATAGGATAATACATGCATATCTCTACATATCTCTAGATTCTACACGTTGGTGGCAACTACATAATCATTAATACTAATTGAATGATCAGATAAAAATTTAAGAGTGCAGTCTGAGCTCATTGACCCTGTTGACAGGGGAACCTGACCATAATGGACCATAGTCCAACATTTTGTCGCCTGAATGTGGAAGTTTCATCACGATGGTTTTCCTTACCTTCAGAGCATCGGTTAGTATTCTTACTCGAACCCGGTACCTGTCGCTAACGAGTCCGACTCGATAGCCATAGGCCACGTAAAAAACATAATATTTTATGAGCAAATGAAGTGTTTATAAATCTATTTTTAGGTGAAATACAACTACGTTAACAAACTAACTTAGTTAATTATTAGTCCATGTTACGTGGAGTAGACAAGCGAAACATGGGCAAAATTAATATGCTAACATCACACAAACATGCTGGCTGTAAACAATGCTTGTCACTTTTACGCCTAGCAAAATGTAATGTTGTTTGTAGTTTGGCGAGGTACAATGTTTGAATGGCCCTTCATAGCCAACAATTGTTGTTGAAAATCCTGGATTGCGGAGCGCAGGATTCCGCGACTGCCTGACAATCTGTGCCGGGGTATTTTTCCTGGAATAACAAATGTGTACCGACATATTATGGCACGGAATGTAATAGGATGAAGTAGCGACTCGCCCGGACTAAATGCGTTCCTTGTCTATTGCTATGAGATGGTGAAAACGTTGGGTATAAATTATACATAAAAATAATATTCTTGACGTTAATGTCCCGATTGTGTCGGGCTCGGGGTCCGCCTTGACCATGATCCTGGATTTGGAAGATCAGATAATTACAGTGGAGCGACTGCCATTAGACGTGACCCTGCTACCAGGGGAACCTGACGTGATTGGATCATGGTTACACATTCAGTCGCCTGAATGTGCAAAGTTTTATCACGATGTTTTTCCTCACGGCTAGCATTCAACTAATCTGCATAACTCAGAAAAGAGTCACTGGTACAGTCGAGTTCATTAATATGTGAGCATTGCCAAGGCTTCAAATATAAATGTACATGGAAGGGTACTTATATATCTGAGCAGATATACATATGTTTGATTGATGAATCTGCTCAGATATATAAGTACCCTTCCATGTACATTTATATTTGAAGCCTTGGCAATGCTCACATATTAATGAACTCGACTGTACATAGCCGCAATGGGATTCGAACCCAGTACCTCTCGCTTACTAGTCGGATACCTTAACCATTCGGCCACCGATGCCCCACCGGTATAAATGATACATGTCTACTTATAATTATTCATATTATAATATCAAATATAAAACCGATATCATTTTAATACAATTCGGTTGTTTATTCTATACTATATCTGGAAAGCTGCATTTGGCAATAATCTTCGCGAGCCAAAGGCGCATCGCGCGGCCCGGCACCGAGCAAAGGTTGCATCGACGGTGCCCGGAAACTGGATGTAGCTGGAATTTTTCAATCCATATTTTATCGGATTTACCGACAACACTTGCCTTCCCAAACTCGAAGCAAGGTGCTAAAATGAATTCCAAAATTCATTTTGTTTTCGACTGTGTATCGGGATGAAACGAGTGGCACCGCTGCAGCGCGCTGATATAGTTTTGGGCAGCTAAATAGACCGCCTAAAGCGTTTAGCTTTTTATTTGTATCGGGTTCGTGGAATTCGTCAATGTTAGCGTCCTGTCCAAAGCAGGGCAGGACAATAAAAACAGCAGTTTCCGAGAGCCCGCAGTTTTTTTTTTTTTTTTTTTATGTTATACGATAGGCAAACAGGCAAGCGGGCCACCTGATGGAAAGTGGTCACCACTGCCTATAGACATAAGCAACACCGAGACTATCGCCAATGCGTTGCCCACCTCTATAACACGTTACTCTGGCAGCAAAAAGGCAAATATCCCTCCACTGCCAAAGCCACGGTTCCCCAACCACCCCATGGAGCTCTGGAAACCTTACTCACCGGCAGAAACACAATCCTTTTTAAAAGAGTATTGTTTAGCTGCGGTATTCTGTAAGGTGGAGGTACTTCCCCAGTCGGGCGGCTCCAATTCGAACGGGATACCCCGCTATGCCCTACCTCTCTTAAAAGTTTCTCTTTAGTTTCGCTTTGCGTACCCAAAACATAAGTAGTAAATCATTCACGTTGACGACCTGAGTGGTTCAGTTGGTTAACATGCGGGTCGCCACGCAGAGGTCCCGGGTTCGATTCCCGGCCGAGCAGAAACTGAAATGATTCTGTTGTGCGTATCAGTGTAGAAATAAACTATATAAGTAGTTTATTATATATCTAACACCCATAACACAAGCTTTGCTTACTTTGGGGTTAGATGGAGCTGCGTGAATTTGTAAAAGCATATTTACTATTATTCATATCGCTTAGTGGAATTTCTTGATTAATTTCCTTTTGAACTAGGCCTCTGCAAACACTGAAAATTACGTGACTCTCTAGCTATACAAAATAGTTGCCGCTTCTTCACTTCACTTGCTTTGCCAAGCTACACAGCTTTGTCTCACACCCTAACTCGATGGAAACTTTCAACTAGGTTCAAGTTGATTTGTAAGTTGTGGGACGGTAGAGCGTCGTCGCCGAGTTAATTCCAATCAATCGTCATGTTTCATGTAGTTTGTTGTACGAGCTGAGATTGAGCTAACAGATCCAACACTTGAACTGTGAACTAACGGTAATCAAATTCTCGTATTTGAATGCCAAATAATACAGATATTTTCTTGCGTTCACTAATATAATTTCTTGCAGCCTTCTTCTTGTGTTGGAAACTGAACTACTATAACTTCTTTAAATATTAGTCTTGTTTAGACTGCGTATATAAAGTGCGAATAATAATTGAAGCTCAGCGGTGTTCTAATTATCATCCCGGAGGCGGACACCGGTGAACTCTGTTGACCCCAAAATTGTAGGAGATATTGTTTGTTTGCCCTGAAGAGGGCTCTGGGGAACAATGAGCATTTTTTTTGTTAACAAACAGAGTCGGGGCAGGTAATGAATATGCTGGAACAAAGCGCCCGATGCGCAGCCTCATTAGCCATTCACGCGGTGTACCTGCCCTTAAAAATAATTTACAAAACTCCTGATGAATGTCTGCATCTCCTGTTCCGCTCCAGTGGCCTTTCATCAACGTAATTATTCGGCGGCCATATTTAAATTTTTAGTTTGATGGAGTGACAATCATGATTTTCATAACGTGAGATGGCGGTCAAATGCCTAGTCTGATTTATAAAAAAAGCATTAATTGACAAAAATAAAAATAAAGAACATAATACTCGTACATTATGATACAAGAGGGGAGCTCACGTGTCATACGTTGTTTTTCAACGCACTTGTAAGGAAATGAATTAAATGGAATCCACCAAACGCAATTAAAATCGGCAATATTTTGACCACAACACCTTGTGTAACACAGGTTAGTCGTAATCTAGTACAGGGTCCAGTCTCCATATACATAATACATAACTACATAAAATTCAATGTACAATTGTAACTGTAGAGAAAATAAATTAAGATTTTATTTTATTTTACATTGTTTATTTACATTTTACATTTGCCGTAAGCAATGTACCTCAACAAAGCACGTCTGTCTTAACTATGAGTCTCTCTGAGGCCAAACAATCACCGATAAAGTATTTAAAGTAACTACACACAGGGTAATTCTACTAAGCACCAAAGGCTCATAGTACTGGCATAATGTCGGAAGCTAGTGTTTGGTCTAGCCGATAGTTAGTGAGCAGTTTCAAAGTCAACAACACAAAGTAAGTGAACTAACTTGCCCACGGTAACTTGTAAGGCCCTTAGGCCAAGTTTATTACTTGACTACCGCACTTGTTGTCTTCATATATTTGTCGTCGCGTGAAGGAAAGGGTGTATCAGGATCATTGTCATCAGGGTGGTGATATCAGTATTAGATCGTCCAGATAAATTAAAGAAAAGGTTCACATTTACTCCACTGTATTTATTCCAATTCATTTTTGCACATCACTTATAATTTCACTTGAAATCAGAGCAGTATCACAATGTAGGCAGTTGAGGTGATTAACTTTCTTATTTCAAGAGTGATTTTAAAATTACTTTATTTTCAAACGTAAATAACACTTTCTATAAACCAAATGTGGAGACAGTTTCAAGACGCGTCACTCCTCGGCGGCGGTCGCGCCAAGAATGGCCGCCACTCGGCCCGAGTCGTGCCGTCGAGACTCTGTCAGCACGCCCCACCAGAGGGCGCACTCCCACTTCCGTTTTCTTCGTCATGAGTCCGTACTATTGACCACAAGAGTCCGTACTATTGACCGCATCCGTCACGGCCGTCCTGCTATACACACGTCCTCGTGTGTTATCTGAAACATGAAAACCATAGCACAGTACCATATTCGCTCGGTCACTTCTGACCACAACACATCACCCAAGTAAGTCTTATGAATCATGTGATTGGATCTATCACGACTGCTTCAACCCACCAATACTTAAGTAACTGCTATTTGTGTACACATAAAACATACGTACATTATCATTTATTATACTAAACTTCCGTAGATTGAGAGAGACTTGAAAGAACAACATCATCTCGTACACAAGTTATTCTTTCTAAGTTGCCGGCATAAATTCAGCTACGGCTTCAGTTTATGAGAGAGGCGTGACAGGACACCAGACTATGAACCGTATCACAATTACCACAAATGAAGGTTTCATCATCATCACCAGTGTTTTCCCCTTGATGATCTTGTTGAGTGGGAAACATCACAAATCCAATCACAAAGCTCGTGTACTGTCCCCGACCTCCATTACTGTAGGTACTTAGATTTACTACAAATATGTGACATACCTACCTACATAAAATTGTCAGTACTCGGCAAAAGACCCAATGTTACTTCGAGTGTGATCGAAACACTCCTTTATTAAATGCCATATGATTTTGGTCATCCGTCAGCGCCATCCTAATTTTAAAAATAAGAGTAATATTACCATACAGAAGAAATGACACACAGGCGAACCACCACACTGACGAACGCTATCAGACGGGCAGCCACGCAATCGGGCCGCCTCGCAACCGGGCCGGCACGCAACTGGACCTGCACACAAGCGAAATACCACACAGACTAGGTGCCACACAGGTTGGGTGTCACTCTGGTCAGTACCACTCTAATCGTCAAACTACGAGTATATTCTATATCCTGTATCACGTCTGCCATAGCACGATACAGGTAAGATGTCACACAAGGGTAAATGGCACAGAGGCGAAATGCCACACAGCAAAATACCACACCGGCGAAATGCCATACAGGTGGAATGCCTCACAGGCTAAATGCCACACAGACTAAATGTCACACAGACTTTATGCTACACAGGCGAAATGCCAAATAGGCGGGATGCCACACAGGCGAAATGCCACACAGGCGGGATGCCACACAGGCGGGATGCCACACAGGCGAAATGCCACACAGGTAGGTGCCACAGAGGCGGAAGCCACACAGGCGGGAGCCACCCAGGCGGGAGCCACACAGGCGGGATCTACACAGGCGGGGGCCACACAGGCGGGAGCCACACAGGCGGGAGCCACACAGGCAGGAGCCACACAGGCGAGAGCCACACAGGCGGGAGCCACCCAGGCGTTAATAAACATTGCCAACATATAAGCTCAGTGTTGTTCATTCGTCACATTTTTTAAACCAGTAGGTACTTATAGACTCTAGTAATACCTCTTTCTATAATATAGGGGCACCACTGTAGTAGCCGTACTTATATAGCCACTGCTAGACTATACAGTATACTTTTTAATATGAAATTGCATAAATCATGAAGTAGTAACTTTAACACGCTTTACTTCACTAATAGCTGTCTATAGACTCTCAGCTCGTGGTCAATTCTTCGACCAAATCTGCACTAAGTCAGTGATAGGTAACACAGTCATACCTGCTATCATAACACGTAATAACGGTCTACCAGTTACATAACAAGTAATCGTCACAGACTCGAACAAATGTTCACGGTGATATCTCTACAAAAACAACATTATCTCTACTGCTCAATATCAAAACTAAATCAGGAGTTTAATAATATGAAGCTCTCAAGTTTATCTGTTACGCCAGTCATAGGTAAGTTGTTACCATCCAGTTCATATGTTACCACACCAAAACTAAACAAGTAATAATCATCGTCATCAATTTTAACTGTTCGAACAAGTATACTCTATTTAGAGTTTACGTTATGTTTTAGCCTCCCATTTTGAAACGATTTAACAATGATTGTAATAATGAAGGTGTCCCATATACAGACGACTTCTAATAAAAAAATTACAACATTAAATTTGCCATCTACAGCCACAACATCGAGACTTTCGGGGCTATCACACACATGATTTCCAGGCCACTCCAAGTCAGCCAAATAAATCAGGATATTTGACCTCAACAACAGTTCAGGTACTACTAAACTTGTACTGGCAGAAAGATATAAAATCTCACCATTGCTTACACTGCCTCATCTTACTGGTACAACAACAGAACTCGAAAAAGTTACTTTATATCGGTAATCATGGAAATATCAGTACTCGGAGCTAAAGTTAATTTAATAAACCGACTATTGAACAATCACCAAAATATCTGGACTTTCTTAACATCATTATCGTTCAACATTTTCTCACAAAGATTGAAACAACTACCTTCTATTAGCCACGCTCCCATAGCCTCCATCAGGCCGGTAAGCAACCATAAAACGCTCCCATAGGCTCCATCAGCCCATTATCAGTGATGAAACACGATCACCTCCATCCGATGATGCGAATTACGAAATTTTAAGAAAACAAAACTATCACATAAATCTTATAAAAACCTCGGCTCGATAGACGTCACATATTGAGTTAGCTTCTTAGATAGATCCGTCTAACAAATTCTTTAACCAGGTCAAACTAAGTCATATTAACATAGAACAAATGGTTTTCGGTCGAACTAAGTCACAGGTTTATCTTTAGTTACTCAAAACATAAATCGAAATTATCTACCGTCAATCAGTTCACTTACTCGTATTTACTTTTTCTTTCGATTAATAACTTGATACCAACATAAAATTAAATTACTAACCAAACTACCCCATTTTCCCTTTTGTAGTATTAAAAGAAACGTATATGAGTGATCCCATTGTTACCGCGGATATCTTCTATAACATTGGGAAACTACGACCACAATAACAAACATACTAAAATATGGAAAAGTTCGTTCGAATGTCTCCTGTTAAATGTAAACAAACACGCTAACAATTTTTCTCTTTATTTTTTGGATACATGTTGGCACCCTCCCGCTCGCATAGAAATCGCGGAGATCTTTACTGGGTCATTATTGAAATTTTGCACATTCGAAGCCTATCCTATCTCTAAGATACAACATCCTAAAGTACACCAGCTAATTGTTCCACAAACTCACTGCTACGGCATCCCTGCCACACTGTTATTATCAAATATTTACTTAATCAGCAATCTGGAACGATTTTTGGTGACGGAAAAAGTCGAAGGCAAGAGACCCAGAGGCCGAAGTCCGAAGAGATGGGCGGACCAAATATCCGAACGATACATCCGTCAACGTCGCATTACATCAGGCGACCGATGGAGACAAACTCCGAAGATGTCACGATCCTCAGCAGTGAGGTAACGATCAAGAAGAAGAAGTCAATCAGCGGCAGTACCACCATAACGATGCTTACGTACTCAATTTATAAAAATAATAGGACTATGCTTTCAAGTATTTCTTATTCTTGTTTTCCGATAACTGACGTGATGTTGGTAATACGTTAAATCATAGCGTGTTTCAAGATGGGTAAATAATATTAGATTAAATGTCACTTTTTTAATTTTAACACAGTGTACTGTAACATCATCATCATCATATCAGCCAGAAGACGCCCACTGCTGGGCATAGGCCTCCCCCAGAGATCTCCACAAAGACCGGTCCTGTGCTTTCCGCATCCAGCTGGTACCTGCGATCCTTACCAGGTCGTCGGTCCACCTTGTAGGAGGCCTACCCACGCTGCGTCTACCGGTACGTGGTCGCCACTCGAGAACTTTACTGCCCCATCGGCCATCTGTTCTTCGAGCTATGTGCCCTGCCCACTGCCACTTCAGTCTGGCAATCCTTAGAGCTATGTCGGTGACCTTGGTTCGCTTGCGGATCTCCTCATTTCTGACTCGATCGCGCAAAGAAACTCCGAGCATAGCTCTTTCCATTGCCCTTTGGGCAACAGTGAGCTTTCTTATAAGGCCCATAGTGAGTGGCCACGTTTCAGATCCGTAAGTCATCACTGGCAACACACATTGGTCAAAGACCTTCGTCTTGAGACACTGCGGTAATTGGGACGAAAATATGTGGCGTAGCTTCCCGAACGCTGCCCAACCGAGTTGGATTCGTCGATTGACCTCTTTCTCGAAATTGGACCTACCTAGCCGGACTATTTGTCCTAGGTATGTATAGTCGTCAACAACTTCAAGTGGAGTGCCTCCAACTGTCACTGGAGTAGGCACAACATGGACATTCGACATAATTTTCGTCTTGTCCATGTTCATTTTAAGACCTACTTGTTGAGAGGCACTACAGAGGTCATCGAGCATTTTGCCCAAAATTTTTGTGTACTGTAACATTTAGAGGGATTTAACATAATTCTTTATTTGACATAGGTACCCGCAAAAGCTAATATTTATTAAACTTGGCAGTAGTTTTTGACATCTTTACCAACAATTTGTAACACTGAGTTTCACTAAAGATACAAATTAACCCTGCCCTTCTCTCTACTAAGGGCATCAATAGTGTTTCTGTCAGAATACTTTTCTGAATCATCAAAGTAAATAACTTTTTAAATCTGCTAGGGAGCCTCTTTTCAGCACAGGTTTTTACCAAATAATAATTATGTATAGGACTAAGACACCAGATAAAGAGGAACTGTCAATATCACATCATTTCTCAGTCGTGTACGCAACACTCGCAGATTGTCTACCATCGTCCCATGTTGAAACAATCACGTTGAGGCTACCAGTCCAGCGTTGCATTGCAATGTTGTTCTCGTAGGTGAAGCAAACCGTTGTACACCATTGTTATGCAATAGAAGAAAATAATTGTATCAGTAAAACTTAAAAAATAAAAAAATAATAATCGTTTTATTTATCTGCAGAAATTTAAGCAATTAATTTAATTGTGGTGTCAAACCACACTGCTAAATGAATCTAAATCTAAGCATTTACTTTAACTTCATTGAATAAACTTTAGCTGGCTAATTTAGAACTACGCAAATTATTGAATTAACACTATTAATTTTTGTTAAAAGAGGGGAATATTTTACATGAGTAATCTAAATTAAGTTTCGCAAAAACAAAGAATACATACCAAAGTGCCGTCCATAGTAAGTTTCACTCGATTTTTAATAATGGTGTCAATATCCCAATGGTGCTCTCGAAGGCCCGAGGTCTGCCTTGACCATAACTAATTGGTACAGATGATTTGTTGTTTACTTTATAAATCCCCCAATCTGTCTGACGAAGTCTTTGTCTTATATCTCGGGGTGTTTGGACTCTTGGTTGCGCTTTGAACGTGTTTAATCATTTTATATTTTAATGTAGGCAATTCAACTGGATCGAGTAATCACTTTCCTTTTATTATTACGCTTCCACAAAGCGTTATCTGCATTTTCTTTGTCGCTTCTCATCATACCATCTCTTGGGCGTTGCGTTCGTCATCACCGCTTCTGATGTCGTCGCGTGAAGGAAAGGGTGTATCAGGATCATTGTCATCAGGGTGGTGATATCAGTATTAGATCGTCCAGATAAATTAAAGAAAAGGTTCACATTTACTCCACTGTATTTATTCCAATTCATTTTTGCACATCACTTATAATTTCACTTGAAATCAGAGCAGTATCACAATGTAGGCAGTTGAGGTGATTAACTTTCTTATTTCAAAAGTGATTTTAAAATTACTTTATTTTCAAACGTAAATAACACTTTCTATAAACCAAATGTGGAGACAGTTTCAAGACGCGTCACTCCTCGGCGGCGGTCGCGCCAAGAATGGCCGCCACTCGGCCCGAGTCGTGCCGTCGAGACTCTGTCAGCACGCCCCACCAGAGGGCGCACTCCCACTTCCGTTTTCTTCGTCATGAGTCCGTACTATTGACCACAAGAGTCCGTACTATTGACCGCATCCGTCATATTTAATAGTCTATAATATTCTGTTTAGTGTTATTTCAATATTGAAGTATGTATGTCCGTCCATAAATTGATCAATGATCTTCTATCTATATTATTGATTTAGCAAACTTGTAGTAGATAGGGATATGAAATATTCTGTAATGTAAGTATAAATTTCAAGAGGCAATGTGAAATTCGCGAACCTACAATAAGCTTTTATTCATAAATATTTTTATATAGCATTGTAGCTGAGGAACCAGAAAGTAAATGGCAAAAAGGGACAAACAAATTAAGGGTATTTTTATGGGGAAATGAGCGCGTGAGAAGGGTGTTACATTCCGGTACGAATAATTTCCCTTCATTCTTCAGGCCTCTACGGGCCTAGAAGCTTTAGACAAAAAATTTAAACTAGCTATCCTCGCAGTACTTTACGAAGGGTTCTCTAAGCAAAGGACTATGCCAGAATAATTTATTTATTAAAAAGCTAGTATATGGTTTCATATCCCCAAAATGTCTTTAAAAATTATTTTTAGTTAAATATCCCCAAATATTCGAGTTGGAAATTTGTTTAATCTCGATTTCGTTTTAATTTTTTTGGGTATAACAAAATAGCTTTTGCCCGCGACTTTGACCGCAATTTGACTGCGGATTCATTTTAAATGACCTCCTTATTGTAGTACTACAGAGAGATCAAGCTGTATCTTGGGTTCTAGCAAACCCCAATTAGATGAATCACTCGAATTATATTAGAGTTGAACCCTTTATCTGTGAAAACCCTATTAAAATCTGTTTACCAGTTTTTGCATGATGCGCGCATAGACAGCCAAAAAGACAAAATCTTAAAAAAAAATTTTTTGTGCCTGCTTCAATCTCAGTATCCTACCCCGATTGTGATCTCTGAAACATCTTTAATATCAGAAACGATTTCTTTACTGTGTTATAAAAGTATAGATAGGTAAGTTCTTAAATGAAAAATACTTTTTCAAAACAAGTTTTCATCGCGCGGTACTCATCAGAACCATTCCAAGCAGCCCAAACATGATGGGGTTATCTTGTTGCATTCAGTAGTTCCTTCCAACTCCATCATCAGACTAACTCCATGGTACCATATTAATGCATTGTCATCCAATTTACGTAGGTGTACCAAATTAAACTCATTTGAAAACCTTGAAGGGGTCAAATTTGACTTGTATGGTTTGCCCCGAATATGCATAGTTACAAACAAACATAGCAACTTAAATAAAAGCTAGTAATTAACACAATTTATTTGTAATTTAATTCTCTACTCAAAACTCTGTTTGCATAAAATTATTTTCTTGTGGCACCAACTTCTGGAAGTAACTGTGTTTAACTTTTACTGCAATCAACTGTAACTTTTTGCAGCGGCTGTGGAATTTCCCTACGGTAGGAAACCCGGCTTGAGATGTATATCTTCACTCTTAATATTAGGCTTTCTTAGAGAGATATTCGAGATACTTCTTCAAGATCATCTTACATCTCGGATAATATCTACAAATCATTTTATTATTTTATTTATACAAAATAATTTATATTAATTTTACAACAGAATAATAACAATTATATAAATAACCACAGACCTAACATAATACTTATTATAAATTTAGAGCTAACTAAATAATAGATACTAAGTAAAACAATTAACAAACTTAAAAAAATCAAACAAAACAGATAAAAATTCGTCCCAGGTCCACGATATTAGGAAAGCTGGATGAAGACTTTTTAATTATTTATGACTATTTGTGAAAAAATTAAATCTGGTGGTAACAGACTCAATCCAAATATACTCCATTTTTTACAAATCAACAAACCAGCAACAAAGTTTTTTGCAAAATCTTACTGCAAAATGATTTCTTACAACAAAAGGCTAATAAGCTTCCTTTGTATCGGTGAAATGGTGTTGCAGAAAAATCTTCCGAGGAAATCTTTCGCTATTATCTAGTTGGTTTTATTCCAAAGTGTGGGAATGAATTAGCATCCAAATGAGGATTATTGTTCCAATGGAGCGAGGAGAATCCCCTAAAAATTAATTTGAAACACAATTAACAAGTTACCGAGCTTGTAAAACGTCTTTTGTGTTCTCAAACGAATTTAGATTTGACAAAACGAATAGTTAATGGAGCGAAACGAAGTAAAAGGAGGCGTTCTTTCATTTGGATTTATAAAAAGAATTCGATTCTTGTAACTTTTACCTCTGGACTCTTTTTAATGTTTAAGAAAAAAAAACCTCCAGAAAAAGTATAATATCTAGATCGTAGAGGCACCTTAAGTCGTAAAACCGGAGGGTTAGTGTCTGCAGGAGGTCATGTATGCCTTATGCAAATGTAACGATAACTCGTCTTTAGGGTCAATAAACTGTTACTTCAGTTTTACGACATGATAAGTATATTGCTGTATTATGCCCTTACCCCCGTTAGTATGTGGGTCACGTTATCTTTCACTGAATTATGTGTATTTTTGTTTCAGAACGGAGCAGTCTTTGGTTCTCCGAGATACTGTTTCTTCGGGAGCAAAAGGTAAGATTTATGTCATGTTTTTGCTAACGTAGCGTAGGTACGAGTACATTACAAGACCGCAGTTGCTCTTAACGATATTGTTATCTGAGTTACAATTACTTACGTCTGTTGAGGTAGGAAAAATAAAATAATATGTTTCAATACGCTGAGCCCTGGGATTCTACTCAGTTCCATGATCGTGGTTACGGAGGTTAAATACAATTACAGTACCTTTACAGGCTGTGTTTGGTCGTGTCCAAATTTGCGCCATGGCTTGTACAATAGCGTTAATAGCTCCTGTAGGCGATATTAAATTAGCATATTATCACGCTGCGCTGCTCCTAACTGAATTATTGCCTTGCGTAAATTAGATGCCCTCCGGGTTATTTTTTATCCCTTAGGTAAGATTATTAAGAACGATATGAATAATAAGCTACTTTAAAATAAAAATTAAATATGTCAGTGAACTAATCATTTGGGAACGGATTTCCCCAATTGGCGTAATTTTGTATTAATCATCAGACATTTGTATAGTTTATAACCGTGAAAAGTAACTTTCGAAACAGTGTTTATTATGAAAATTTTAAAAATAATGCTATGCTGTGCTAAAATAATAATAAAAAGGTTATTTTACTAAATATATTACACGTGTATCGAAATAAGGAACTCATTTCATTGGAAGTTCAATTGAGTCGAGCACTAACAACCTATCGCAAACAATCACACTCGAAAACCAAACGTTATTAAATATTAAACTGTTTGGACTAATAATACGATGTTGGCATAACACACCAGCTGAATCCATAATGGCATGAGTGCATGACATTCGTAATTGCTAACTGGCACCAGGAGGACGCTGCATCACACGTAATTATAGTAACTCTGATGCCAACGCTATGATATATATGTCGGTACTGCTGAGTGCTGGTATTAGGTTTTCTTAATCATGTTCTAAGTTTTATCTAAAGAGCGCCATCTAGTATAATTGTATATAAGTTTTGATTTGTTGTGATGTGTTTTAACTAATATTAATATAAAAGAAAAAAAAAACTTTAAAACTCGACAGGTATATAGTACTTATAACTGTTTGTGTCGAAGCAAAGCCTACCTTATTGATGACAGCGGCACCTGATTAACTTCGACGCGATCAACGTTGAGTTTCCCGGGACAAATGTACCGATATCGCGAGTCGCGCTTGACTGAAGCCTTCTAATTAAGTGGATGGGATGTTCGTGCTCCTCATCAATTGTGCCAGCCTTCTGATTGTGGGCGGAGTCGTGCTCCCCAGCTGCAATATTGTTCTCATTTGACAACTATTCGCGAAGTAGCGGCGGCTGCTGCAACTGACACCCGCTCAGGTGTGCCAGTTTATAGCTACAGATGTCCAATCACAAGCCTTCCCTCGCTTCGTGTCGCTTACTCCCCTCCGGGGAGCGATCCGGGTTCAGACCAATTTTAATCAAGGTTATTCAGGTTAGAGTTGAAAGTAAGCACTAAACTTACCTATGTAATAATTCAGCGTGTGACCCAAGAAAAATTGTGTCACATCTATAAGCGAGCAAAAGTATGCCTTTGAAAGTTATGGTTGAAGAGCTCAAGCCCGCCCGAATTACTAAACAAAGACATTTTCCTTCAATCTTGGTGGCTTATAAAACTTGCATTGTTTGTACGTCAAGAAAAGTTTGTGGGAACTTCTTACAGGGACGCGGGTACCAGGAGTAATTCATAAGGGAATTCTCCTTCCTTCGCAGATTTACTAACTTTCGTGGCTGGTTGTCTCCCGGTGTTCACTTAAGTAATCTATCAAAATAAGAAGGGGGGAGGGTAAACACTAAAGACTGCCCGCAGGCCTAAAAGGCACTCGAGTTTCCAATTTCAAACTGATTCGAAATTTGTTTAGCGAAGTTTTAATGATATTGAAGTACTAGCAAACGCATTTGACTGTTCTAAAATGTTCGACTGTTCGACTAATATAAAATCAAGTACTTATACTTATTGAAACGCGATTAATTGTCACTTATTAATACGGTCATATAATATAAAAAGCAAAGGGAATGTATCCCTAATCTATATTTTCTAAGATAGGTAAGCGAGTTGTACGTACTTATTACAACATTTTTTGTTGTTGTTATAGTTTAATAATACTTTGTACTTAATTGTTCAGTAGTTATTCAAATAAGTGTTTTTCCATAATTTACTATAAATTCTATAGTTCACAGACCGATCATGAATCCATTTCGTGTAGCATAATAATGTCATTGTCAATAATCAATATTGTAAATCCGTGGCCATAAACAAAAATTTGTTTGTTTAAAAAAAAATCTGAACAATTACAGTCTTCATAGGTAAATAAAATAATACATGATACTTCAAAAAGAAATGCGTAGATCCATTTCTTTGATCTGTCTTCAAATGTATAGCTATAAAAGGTGTTAGCGTTAAATTGAAATAGACGCGGCATAAATGATCGAGAGCTTGTTAAACACGTTCATCTCCCATTTGCGAATAAAAGGGAGTTATTCCCTAAATTTGCAACTCGAACTCACTGAATATTTTATTAACCTGCTGTGATAAGAATACTTAAGCAATTTCCTCGCGACTCTAAGAGCACCCTTTTATGCTTATAAGCCGCTGAAATGCTGATCGCACGACTTTTCCACCCAGGAATATAATTTTAAAAAGGCGTTCCATTTTAATCTCCGCTTTTTATCATGTACATTTTCTACGTTTATAAATGTTTTCCGTTGTTTTTGGGACGACATTTTTGTAATTCGTACTTATGTGTTTCTCCATTTCTGCATTACTAGCGTTGTCTTTTATTTTCTACGTAATAGTCTTAAAAGGTAAAGAGTAATTTATAGTACACTTTCACTACACATGTTATCGGGTTTGTTACCACGGTTAGTATTTATTTTACCTCGATATTGTAGTATGTAGTGAAAGTGTAGTAAATAACCACGAAAGTCTTAAAACCTATAATTTAAAGTAGCTTTAAAGCTCTAATTCGTTTAGAAATTAATATTCAAAACATCTGCTCTTTCAATCCAAACTTATTAAATGGATTCCCACTTATCTCCGCATTATGTATTCAAGGAACAAGGTAAATATTTAAAAATACATCAGCCGGTACGAATCCCGCAAATAAGAGGAGAGGTTATTCAGTAAGACAGTCACGCGTGGCCTCACTCGGTCGCGGGGAGAAAGGTCGAGCACATTGTACGGGAACTTGAAAAGCTCTACCAACTCAGTACGGAGTACTCGGTAGCTTTGATTGAAATTGCCGCCGAAAATCCCCTGAAAGAGAGAAAGGATTCAATCAAATCAAATTATTTTATTCAGTATGGGTTTTATAATACTTATGAATGTTAATCTAGATTATACTAGGCGGCATCGTCGACCCGAGCTAGACGGTTGACTGAAACCATAGCGAGAAAAATACTCCTGGCGTAGACTAAAACGTACCAGGAGTAGCACTGCCGATCCCAGACAGCACGCCGCCATCCCGATCCCACCTTGTGGAACGATATCATATCAATCATAAAAGGATTCTTAAGTCGTTTTTGAGGTAACGATGAGCTCAGATTTTCTCCTAACATTAAAATTCAATAGAATTTAACCGTGGATCAGAGAGTAACTGAAAACACTTATTCATTTCCTGATCTGAAGACGACCAAGTTCTAGGACGGGCTCCTTGAGATCCATATATGCAATGGGTTGCTGTTATTCTACTTTTTAGGTTTCATATGGGAATATTCTATTGCTATATACCAAAGCTTCTTAAATAATTAGAGATTGCAGAGATAATTAGTCTTCATAAGTAATCTATATACGTCTATGCATTGTGTAAAACAAAATGCTTCCCGCCGTCTGTATCTATGTACGCTTAGATCTTCTAAACTACGCAACGGATTTTAATGCGGTTTTTAACAAAAGATAGAGTTATTCAGGAAGATTTATAAACAAGAAAACAGGGTAGGTAGGGTAAAGTAGACGTACGCGAACGAAGTCGCGCCGGGTCCACTAGTACGGTACAAATTCACAAACACACAAACTCCCCTACCTCTTCACATATTAGCATTATCATCCAATATATTAGAGGAAGGTTGCACGCGAAACTGTTTATGTTTGGTCATGTTCAAATTGGCAATGCGTTCCAGACCATTAACTCTCTTATTGCCGCCAGGAACCTTCCTAAGGGCAGGCCTCGCTTGGATTCCGATCCAACGGCAGTAACCGGGTTAACCTCACAATAAACATGCTGAAACGCTTCCGAAACAACGCCTTTTATTTCTGGCGACACAAGTCGGCTCTTGGAAGGAAAGGATAAAATATAGTAGATATTAATTATCACGTTTTATTTTACGATAAAAATATTAATAGTACATTATGATAGAATTGTGATATACCTATTGTTATTAGGCGAGCGAGCCGGTGATCCGAGAGTGTTGATTAAATAGTTTTTAAACCCCCGAATAGCAGATCGCTCCAAAAATTTGTTGGGGCTGCCACTGTCATATTGTGTTCCCAATTTCAAACAGAATGTACATAAGTATCAGTTCAGATAAGCCTGCAAATTAAATAGTATATTCTAATTTCAAACTCAATATAGTTTCAATCAATGCCAAAATGACGAAAATCCAAAATTTTAGTTCGTTCCCAGGGCTGTACACCATTCCATCCACAGGTTTGGAAATGGCAGCCCTCGACGGATTTTTCGAGTCATCTACTGGTCGGGAACTTAAAATTAATTTAATCCTTTTTCCATTACAATAATTTTAGTCGCCATGGGCTTTTTTTTTTAAGGTTTGTCTTACTGTAAGGGTAGATAACTATAAATTGATAATGCAAATGTCGCAAATATCCAACAGAAGTAGGTACGTAAACAAACGTATTGATAAACCTAAAACTATTTGATTTAACAAACTAATCCACTGCTGTTAGTGGCGTAAACAAACCTTAAAATACTACCTTATTTCCTAGTTCCGAGAAAATACTAGCTATTAATCGGCTTGGGTCTAATGGTCCAGTGTTTCTTTTTCTTTTTAACGTGCTCGCTCTTACTCTTTGCTCTTAACACTCGAGCACTTTGCTAGTGCTTATACTGAAAATAAATAATTACATTCTTTAATAATTCCTTTTTATTCTAAACCAAACAAATTAAGGTTCTGCAAAAGACACCGCCGAAAAAACTCATCCCGAGTTAAGAAAGTATGTATCTAAATTAATTATTCTGCAGCATTAATATAACGAGGTTGTTAAAAACTCATTTAATCAAAATAAGCTAAGGCCATCAAAAACAGACGCGTGTTTAATTAAAATTTAATTATTTCCTACTTGTCGCATCACGCAAGCCCGGGAGCTTATTGGAACAGATCTGCACATATTTCATTAAACGGTATTACTGTTCGTAATATACTTATTTTGACGGTACATCATTTCGGAAGAGCAAATAAATAAAATAAGGAAAACATGTCAACATTTTTAGATGGAAAACATTTTGAACATTGCGGTCGATGTATAAGTTGACAATTCAGAGAATAATGTTTTGCTCTATGATATTGACAATGTACGAAAACTCGCGTCAAGACAAATTTTAATCGCTTATAGGCAAGTGTGAAGAAACACTCATTTCCTACACCGTTTACCCGAGAGCGTAGTAACAGATCGACGCTTGTGGCTACTCTGCCACGGGAAGCCAGTGTTTCGGCTTTCATTTAGTTAATGGCTTGCGACTCTGAAAGTTGCCTCGACTGTGGTAATTGAGATTGATAGCGAGATGATATTACGCATTCAGGTGAACCTTAATTCTCCGAAAGAAAATGTGACAGTTTAGTGTTGTTGTACTCTGCAGGCTATTTCTGATTTCGACAGTTTTTGCCTCATTAGGTATGTTTAAGCTGTAGGATTTGCCGGTAACATGTACCTTGTTGCATTTCTATCAGTTATAAATAAGTAGTACATGATTTAAGCTGTGGCGTGACACTCAGTAAAATTAAAAGATCTGTCACGATTATCAAAGCTGTTGTACTGCTGTACCATTTGTTTAATGTACGGAACTGTTTGGGGTATTCAATGCTACAGACATAAGTAGATACTGTTTTCACGATGTGTGAATTTGATTCATGGGGAAGGGCTAAATAATATATACCTATGCGAAGGCGAGAAATTGCGAAGATATTTAGATGTGGGTCGAGTGATGGCAGTTAATGTATCAAGTCAATCGCCATTTTGCTAATAATTGTGAGTAGGGTCCCAACCGGCCCCCGTTTTGACTAAGATTTATAGCACTTAACTCGTGAAACTCAACTGTGTAGAACAACGTGTGACATCTTCGGACACTTTGCGGGGATGAAATTTGTGTCAGGGTCTTAACTTGTAGTATCCCACTTATGCAAATACCTATGTGCGAGGGTGTGTGGTGAGTTTCTTAAGAATTTTTGTTTTCAATAAACGTGCACGTTTGCGTTATTTGTTTGAAAAAGCTAATCTTTATATGTGTACAGTGTATATTTATTTCTATTTACCTACACTATTTGAAGTTATTTGGGGAAGGCCCTTGTTGACACCTCTTCAATCTGTTAATAATTAGATAACCTTAAATTAAAATCGCAATTGGCGCAGGATAGGGACCAATGGCGAGTTCTTGTGTCGGAGGCCAAGATCCACTTCGGGTCGCTGAGCCAGCGAAGTAAGTAAGTAAATTAAAATCGTTGTCAAAGACAACGGAACAAAAGTAACTGCCATGCAAAGAATTTTACACCTTGCATATGCCCTTTAAATTTGTTGATTTATTATTGGCTAGAAAGAGCATCGTGCAGAGACACGACGTCGTGTATCGCCATGATTGACTAGACGCCGATACTTGCCTCCGATTCAATTCCCGATTTTGACGACAAATCCAATTTAGTCGGATACGATGACTGGAATCGAGGGACAAATGAGGTTATCCCTGATTTCGAACAGCTTTTTTGGACGCTGCGCCAGTTTAATATATCCTTAACATTCATTTATGTTATAAATTCGAAGGCTTTAACTCAGGAAAAGGGTATGAATATTACGCACATGAGGTAAAGGAAACATTTAGTATGGTTTTACATGCGGAATATGCAATCGCAGATGAAGATATTTCTATTACGGTAGATGATGAGGTCAGTAGTGCTTATGGCGCGGGTGTGCTAAAGACCGGCCGAAGTATTTGAAAAAGAGCACAAAAGCGGACCCTGGCAGAAGCCGAGTTTGACTGTTAGGATGATTGTGAAGATCACTATATCCTTTATATATAAACATAAGCGTGATTATACTGTTCCTAAGAGTCACTTGTCAACTACATCAAATCTAAATTACAGGTAGGTACTGTACTACTAAGATTTACCCATAAAAAATATATATAAAAATAAATTTAAGCGAGTCTTCAGTACACCCGCACAACGATACCTAACATTAAACTAGAAATTCGCAATCGAGAAAGATGTTCAAGGAATTCTTAAGGAATCCTCCAAAAGCGTTTCTTGTACCACTCAACATCGTTCATCGAGCAACTTTTCCTTTCATGTTCCTCTTAGAGATTAATTGTATCGCGTCATAATTTGCCTCCAGTCTGACTCGAGGGCCATGTTTACCCTCGTCCGTAAATCACCGAGACTGCATAATTGCGATCGGCCGCGAATCAAAAGGAGCTAAATAGAACCCGTCAATTCAATGAGCGAAGTTTGATCGAAATCCCGTGGAGAAATAATACTAATTCCAACGTAATTTACGTTCGGTAGTCAGTCGTGCAACTAACCTGAAGGACCTGTTTAGTGGATTTGAACCACTGGTTGTACGTTTTAATAGCTGCCAGCGGATATGTAATGAGGCCCCCTACCATAACAGCTCGATACTTTCTCATATAAACTTTTCTTTTATATGTCAGAGGTATTTATGCGTAATTTATTGCAACGGATTCGGAAGCATATTCACCGCATGCGCACCCACGCGCTCGCGGCACCGCCGAGCACACGGCGTAAGAATCCCGTGCAATATATTATATTAAACAAAACAGAGCCATAAAATAACGAGATTCTTCGCCAGGTATTCGGTAATATATTGCCGTTGGTGCCGCCGCAGCTTCGCGTGTAATTCCTGAACGGAGTGGAGCCAGCCTCCCGTCAAAATATCGTCTGCGGCCTACGGGGTAGTGTTACGTAAGCACGCGCCGCGGCTGTGTGCACCCAGGTTATTGATTCATGGCGGTCGGATTTATGCCTGCCCTCTTGCTCTTAATCAAAAATTCGTCAGAGCAACAGAGACGGACGCTCACCTGCCGGCAAACTACCCACGTGGCTGAAATGCCGCCGCAGACGGAAGTTGTCCTATTCAGTTGGCTAAGCAAACATCCACTGTTATTCGGGTAGGGGAAAATAATTTTATTTGTTAACAAACAAAGCGTGTGTTCTTATTAGGGGCATACTTCCGCGCTAATTGCAGTGGCGTTGGGCGTCTTGCCATTGTTCTAACATATTGTTTCCTTTGTATTATTGCGTTTCAGGAACTTTCTGTTACTGAATTGTGTACGAAAATTTCTGAATTAATTTAAATTGGGTACCAATTACGTAGGTTCACTAAAAGATCTCCCACTCGACGTACTATTATAATTAGCTGTTTCTACCTACTGGCGTGAGCTACTTAAATCACACGTGTACGTAACAGCACTCAGACCGCACACACTACAAACTGTAGTTGCTACTCGGCTCTGCAGAAAGCCCGAATATCTCAAGGCGACAGAACAATCACGTCGTCTGCGCAAATAGTGTAAACGGGTAATTAGTTTGTTCAGCGCGGAGTGTACAGCACACCGAGTACAGTGAGCCACTGAACAATGATCGTGCCATTCGTGCCTACAGCCGCTCGTAGCACATACGGCCCGCGCGGTCGTCTTGTGTGCGTCAGAATGGCGGGTGTCTTATGTATGAGAGGCATGTGCCTCGATTTGCTCCAAACTTTAAGCGATGTGCCTTTTTAACTAAGACGAAAAAGAGGGGTGCTGTAAGTTTGACCTGTGTATCTGTGGCTTTGTGGCTGCTGTAGGGATGGACCTATTTGGATGCGGTTTTCTCTATTTGAAAGCCAGTTTAATCAAGATGGATCTTAGTTTTGTTGAATTAAAATCGGTTCTGTAGTTTAGAAAATATTTGATATTAAGTAAATTTAGTCGGGGGTTATCCGACTTATTGCATCGGTTAGGTTAGAATAAAGTGATCCACCATCTTATCAGGATTGCGTAGGTTATGGTGTTTCCAGTTATCGTAACTAATACTAACTCGGTGTGAAATGACCACCATAGCAATTTGATGGACCGCGGGATGAATCTACCTACACCATGGAAGACGAGAGCGATTAAAATACAAATTAATGTGCTCTATATAAGGTTGAAATTAGCATAGCCAAATAAAACAAGTGTGATTTTATTTTTCTGTACCGCATCGCGGTAAGATATCGAACAATATCAACCATTAGACGCCCTTTTGAATTTCAGTTAGTTTTGGTGCTTGACCGAGAAACTGCCTGTGTCGAGCATTGTGTTGTGTGTGGTATGACACGTAATTAATGAGAAATACAGTTGATAGACTATCCAAGTGAGCAAATTGGTCATAGGTTATTATTTTCATATAACATTACGCACGAGGCGCGATGTTTGCCTGAGCCGAGGGCGAGCGTGTAATGCTGACGTATGACCACGTCATTCAACGTTTTACAATATGCCTACTTGTGAGGATAAAACTTAAATATCGCCACAAAACACGACTACATTTTGATAAAAGGCTGGTCAATACCTTGGCCAAGGGATTAGCCTCGCGTTACAACGAGGCAATGCGACCAGCCTTTTGGGAACAATTCCTTTAACAAGGGACTTGGGGCAAGTTTTCTATTTGTTAATATTATTTTATTATTTAGTATTAGCATTATTTAATTTATTTCCGTCAAGTAAATATTTGTTTTAAACATAATAAAATCCTTTTGATAAAATATTTTTGAAAATTGGAAAATAGGACAGGACAACCTATTCTATTCTAATCTATGCGTTTAAATTATTCGTAAAATATTTTTACCGCCTTAAGACATAAAACCTGCACAAATTCGGTCCTCTTAGAGGCGGGCAACGGATTGCTAGCACCCCTGCTGTTGATGATGTCCATAAGCGGCGGTGACCACTTTCCACCAGGTGGCCCGCATGCCTTTTTGTCTGCCATATTACATAAAAAAGAAATATAAAAAAAGACGTGGTCACTTTATGAGAAAATGTCTTTAAACCACTAGATCCTATCAATTTCAGCGAATTTGCTTTAGACCGTCTTCTAATTTAGAATAACAAAATATCTTTTTAATAAAGTTGATTGATAAAGTTAATTACAAGTGTTTCAAATTTCCAAACGTAATTACAAAGTGAAATGAGCTGGAAGATGAAAATGATCGAAACTTCACCGTTCTGACAGAATAAGTAATTTGTATGAAAATGTCTAATTCGAATATTAAATTACTTCAACATTAATACTTTTAACCGCTCGATGCACTTTGAACACAAGAATATCCAAGGTCATTTATCCGGCTCTGCACCCTAGACATTACAGTATTCAAAACATAAAACATTCGGAAATATATTTGTCCTATTCCAAGCAATGAATAATGTGTTAAATTCAATTTGCACTCCTTTTCTAGGTTAAAATAGCCACCTTTCTAGATGAGGCAACAACCGTTTTCTATCATTTAATATTTCATTCCAAAGTTGGCCGTGGCACAACAAAGTTTCTCTCCCAAATCGTAGTGGTTTATTGTGTATTTGTGTTGTTAATCATTGCGCTTAAATCTTCAAGATAGTGTTTATAAATACCTATATTGTGGCATTTGCGACCGGATTGCAACTAATACGTGAGTATTAATGCATATTTCTCCAAACATATTTCACTGACCTCTGCTCAATCGCTAGATTGAACATTAGATTGCACGCAGACGGCGACCATCCGAAAACCCGGTACATCGACGGTCTAGCGGGCTGCGCGGTTAGTGCATCGAGGGGTAAATAAGCTGATAATCTTTTAATAGGTATGCCCACGTGTTTAGGTGCATTAATAATGCCCCTAAACACGTGGATTGCGATGATTCGGAGCCGCCGCCAGGAGGAAACCATAAACTTACAATACCTACCTACTAACGGACTTTTGCCGACGCGGCAACGCGGGGCGGCAGCAAGCTGTCCTTAGTCGCGCCGCCTTTAGAAACACTCTCGAGTGAACTTCATAAAAAATTCGCAACAAATTAGCTATGCTCAGCGTTGGCTTCACTTCGGAAATTCCGCATTCTCCTAAGTTCTCGGGAGCATTAAATTTTCAAGCAATTGCTTTCGAACTTTTGCCCCCTCGATGAGGCTCGATATCTAACATAGGTCCGATCAACCGTTTCGCTGTCTGCGCTAATTCGATTATTCCACCCGATACAACCGCAGTTAATAATAGGGTAGCGTAATCGTTCTGTTATAATAGCTCGCTCAAACAAACCGTGCCGAATGTTTTTCCTTTGCGTATGCCTACGGCCGGGTTATATCCGCCGACCACTTTATCCGGGTGTCAGAATTGAAAATGAGCCGACTCCATAAACGGGGTGTTTACCTACGTTCGTATAGCGGCCACAGACGGCGGCCGTACGGATATAGCGGCAGCCAGAGCCGCCAGAGCCGCCAGAGCCGCCTTAATAATTCAACAGTGCAATGCTTTTACAAAACCTGTCTGCGTCAATCCTAATTTAGCGCCGCCGATCGAATCGCTCTCCGAAATTGTCGCTAGACTCTCGTAATGGAACTCCGTTGTAGGAGATCGCGCGAAAATACCCGCCGAGCAGTCTGCGCCGCCCGCGCCGCCCGCCGCCGTCTGATTCATGGAGTTTTAATTGAGACGCTGTTAACCTGTTAGTGTTTCTTTTATTTTTGTTCGAATCGGGCTTTAAAAGGCTGAAATTGTAAATCTAATGCGTTCTAGTCCTCTCTCTTTAATGTTGACAGGTATGGTACCCAAGTATTTGGCAATCTATCTGAATATTCTTTGTTATAGGTTTGGGTTAGGTCGGTAGGTATTTTTATTTCACCAACATTAATTAACTTATGTCTTTAGTATTATTTGTGTTTTGAATAGACAACGCGTGACTTTTTCCAAACTCTGGTAATTTTAAAAATCCTTCCTTATCGGATGGTTGTAGTGCTAGTGCGTTAGTCACCATCTTTTCTATGCTAATCGAAAGGGTGAGCAATGAATTCCGCAGCTTTATACAGTACGCAGGTTATATTGTTTGAAACTAACTGCGTTACATTAAACTAATCAAATCTAGACTTAAAATCAACGTATTTGCATCAACAACATGAGGTAAAGGAGGTGTCAAAACTAACGCAGCGGTTGATCCCGCTCAGTGTTATTCTGAAACTTGGAAGTTTGGGTACAGAAGGTTATAGATCTGAGGAGCGCGGAGTTGCAGCGCGGTGACGTCACAGGTTACTTGAAAGCGCTGCCTTACCCACGAATCATTTGCATACCCACTAATAAGCAGTCTGAATATAGTCAGTTAATATTGAACAAATATTCTAGAGATGAACAAAGAGGGCGATATAGGCTGTAATAAATGCTTATATTTAGATGGAATAGAGGAATAAATAGTTAAATGGGGAGAATTTAGAAATGTATTAAACTTATGTCAAATAGACTTCCGGGTATACCTATACGTTATTTATCATATTATATTTGACATCGGACTATTCTTTGTGCAGGAAGGCTAATGATGACAATGAATAAGCAAAATGATTTCATAGATGAAAATGACTTAGTTACTCATCCATCAACACAGCAGCTATAGACAGATTCAATTTGGAAGTATATTATCATTTATATTACCAGCTATACGACAATATACCTTAACTGAAACTACGTTATTAAAAAAGAAACCTATTTACCTATACCATTTAGAAATAATAAAATATATTTAACAGCGAAGGTGTTAAAAGTGTGGCGTGTCTTTTTGTCTTATTATGGAACGTGTACGTCTGAAGAGGAGACGACTGTGGATGACGTGAGAGTTCAATCACGTGAGCGTATGTCACACTACATAGACAGACATATTACGAACATACTTTGAAGATATCCAGACGCAATAGAGGTGAAAATCCTATGCAGCGCGCCCCCGTGTGTCCCAACTTAGGTTCACTTGGGTTCACTTCATTTGCATCAAGCCAGTGAGGTGTTGTGGACTCAAACTTGTTGTTTTTACTTTTGCAACTGCGTGAAGTTTGACTTTAAGTTGCTTGTGATACGGATAGATGCCTAGGATTAAGATTATGAATTCGTTTAAACTTATTTTACAACAAAACTATTACTTTGAGTATTCTTGGTATTTTAAATTTGCTTTGGCAAGAGGTTTTCCTTGGATTGAAAAGATAGTAATAGTAAGAGATATTTTCTTCCCATCGAATGCCTATGTATAACTTTTTAACGTAAATATATATTATTTTCGACTGGAAACTTAGAACGAGAAGAGGTACTTTTACTTAGGAGAACTTTTACGTTATTGTCCCTAAGTATTCAACAAAACTTTACGTAATTGCATCAAACAGGAAGCTTTGTATAAAACAGTGGATTATCGGAGTATTACGAGCACATTACCGTTTAATTGTCACCATTGTCTAAAATCTACCGATAAATTTCGAACAATAATTACAATTGGAAGGCATTGTGCTACGAATTCCTTGCCACACTTTAACAGCGTCTAATTCATACCCCCATACTATAGACTCTATAGAGTGAGGTATGAGACACAATTAAAAGGCTATAGGGGCGTGAACTCCCGCCAATGTAAACATTAACTTTGTCTAAAGGGACAATCAAAGGGAGCTCCTTAATTACTATTGTGACAAACAGGCGGTACTAATTAAATTTAATGCTTGTGATATTGCCGATTGGGGTCGCAGGAACATACGTCTAATTTATGTTTGAAACCTCCAATCTATGTATAATAATTTTGAACTTGCTTTTTAGGTACTGTCTCAACTAATATTTGTGTTGGAATATTGTTATATTTTAACACGATTTAAGTACCTACAAGCAATGTAACGCAAAGTTATCCACTAAGATAAAACCGAAATCAATAATCGTTGTATCTACAGCGTATCTCTACGGCAAAAATCTCAACTTTAGAAAATATGTGATCTGATGGAGCAACGTTTGAATAACATATTATACCTATAATTAATATACGACCTGCATGCCCCTTTTTAGGGCGGTTGAGGTCAAAAGTTACATATTTATTAATATTCCTATTATTTGTGCGCAATCGTGGCCTGCGTCGCAAATTTAAGATTACAAGGACTTCGGGAAGTACTCTAGAGCTTTTGATGAGTAGTCAGTGAATCAGTCAGTGTCGAAGTCGACGTATATTTTGTGCTAATAAAATTCAAAGTAGGTCCTTTTAAAATGAGGCTTGTCTGCTAAGTAAGATGTACTTAGCAGACAAGGTTTGAGCATTATCTACAGGATCTATGCTCTGAGATTGTAGATCGGAGATCGTATTGAGTGTCTGAAAATTCTACGAGACGCTGCCCCCCTCTTTTTGCTCGACTTACCTGTTAATGTCAATAATTTTACTTCGTAAAGTGTTTTCAGTAAGTACATTCTATTTTTAGAACCTTAGAAATGTCATTGTTAACACCTAGGTAACAGTTGACGTTATAATGTCATTGAGACAGTCCAAACACGTCATTACGACATTTAAGATTTGACATTGACATTAACGGACCACGCAATTTTAGACGTCCCCTGAGTTCCAATCACAGTACCTCAAACTATTCTACAGTCAAATAAATGAAACTACTCAGTGACGCGTCTGAAGTTGGTGTAATAATCCGCGGCTATAATCCGTGGGATTGTTTGTAAACTGTACGTGTTATTGTACGCGGAGTAAGTTGGGGGCACGAACTTCGATAATCCGGAAACTGGGAGTTCGCGCCGACGGCGCCGGCGACGGGGACTCGCCGAAGTATTATGCAGATGACGCGTATCGTGTTTAGTTATGTGTGATGCGGTGGATGCTAAAATGCTTCCTATATAGAATCGTAGATGTTATGGGCGACAGTTACCACTTACCTGTAGGTTGTCTGCGCGCTTGTCACTAAGTAGCATAAAAAAATTTACTCAATCATCTTCCTAGCGCTCAACCAGGCCTCTGCCAGGGCTCGCTTTGCTACCCGTTCTTCTCTCGTTTGCCCGGTCTTCGGCATCTAAATGCTTCCTATGTAAAATATGTCCAGACTGACTTGTCTTCTTTATAAGAAATATGTATTAAAATAAATAATTTGCAGCAGTATTCGTCTAAATTCACATTCTATGTGTTTTTTATATAATTCAAGATGTCTATACATAGTATACATAGCGTGATTGACAAATGAAAGACAAATGACGTTTCTTTGTACGCAATATTGTTTAGAACACTTTTTTTTCTATAAAACGGAACGTAAATATCGAATGGCGAATGAAGTACGACCGAATGATACGCTAAATCTCGATTTAGTTAAATCGAACGTACATTTGGTTTGTGCAAGACAACCTTAACGAGATTTAAGTTAAGTAGAGTTTAGGCCAAAGTCTAGATTTAACAAAATCGAGATTTTTATGATTTTCCTGCAAGCCACCCTAATACGGTAAGTCGTGATATTAGGTATTGTTTGTTAGGTTTTTACGGGTCGGCAACGTGTGGGTTATGCCCCTGGTATTGCAAACGTCCATAGGCTGCGGTGACTGTTTACCATCAGGCAGGCCGTAAGCTTGTCTGCCACCTTAGTGGTATAAAAAAACCAAAAAAGACAAGTTAGTCTGGACAGATCATACTATCGGAGGAAGTGTAAAATCGAGTTTAGCTTTGAAAACTGTAAAAGGCAAATACAAGTTACACGCACATGAACTGTTCCGTATGTATCTGATCAAGAAATGCAATTTCTATCTCTTTTATTTCTTTACCTTCATATTTCCATAATTATCTAAAGCTTCAGTTTTCCAATCAAACCCTTTGAATCATTTTAATATATCTTATTAAAATACAATACAAATCTAATATTGTAATATAAATACAAATCATATCTGACCCAAACGACAGAAAAAGTCCGACAACTCTCAAGTTTACATTTGCTCAAATATTTTCTAAACTACTGAACTGATTTTAATAAAACAAAGCTAAGAACTATCTGAAACCAGGCTTTTAAATACAGAAAACCGCATCTAAATCGGACACAGATAGACAGAGCCACAGAGCCACACACAGATACACACTTCAACTGATGACAACCCTCTTTTTCTCGTCCGGGGTTAAAAAAACTTCCAGTTTGCCGTTTTCTGATTTACGATGGGCCAAGCTAATTTTCTTACAAGTTTTTTTTTATGTCACACAGTAGGCAAACAGGCAAGCGGGCCACCTGCTGGAAAGTGGTCACCACTGCCTATAGACATTAGCAACACCAAGAGTATCGCAAATGCGTTGCCCACCTCTATAACACTTTGCTCTGGCAGCAAAAAGACAAATGCCCCTCCACTGCCAAAGCCAAGGTTACCCAAGTACCTACCCCATGGAGCACTGGAAACCTTACTCACCATAAATAGTACATTGTGGTACATTGGTCATTGAAGTACGATGTTTTTCGTACACTAGCAAGTAAAAAAAACAGACCTGCATAGTTATAATTACTAACAAAGCGAAAATGTTAACAAAATATATTTATACGGAAAATGGCGCGGAGTTTTCTTTTTTCATGTAAATTATTTGATAAAGTTGAATGTTTATTATTCATAATTGAGGAAGAACAACTTATTTATTCCTTATCTGAAAATCTGTACCTTCAATTTTCAGCCACATAAAAACTCGTTGCTGATAAAACTCTTTGTTCGTCCTAAGAAAACCTTATACAATTATGAGTTCCTATATCCCAATTAAATAAAAAATGCTTAGTCGACATACATATTACTTACAGTGTTATACAAACTTAACTTAAATGTGGGTATCATAACGCCCAAGTGCGTAATAGTAAGGTAAAAAGTACGAGTACGTAATATCTTGGATTATGTGCTTAATAGTGATACAATAACATTCAAGCAAGTTTAATGCAAATGTATTTTCATGCAGAAAAGCTCGTTCACAGCCAACCAAGCCATACCAAGGGCTTCACTCACGCATGTCGACCCTGCAAAAACTTTTTCACACCCTTCTTGAACTGCCTGCTTATGAATGACAGTTTAACAGACCGAACACATAACTTTGAAAAGATTTGTTTATTCCATACAGTTGGCTGTCATGACGTCGCGTTTATTGAAGTTTGCTTATATTCCCTTTTTCAGTTGTTATTAAGGATCGTGCTCAATGCTATCACTTTCTGTATGAAAGACAGACATGCTGTTTTGTTAGCTACGATAATTACTGTTTTTTTTTCATATAATTCGAAGTTTTAATGCAAAAATGAAGAGCCGGTTGAAATTATAAAGCTCGGCTACATTTTCTACGAGCATAATTTTTACTGGCCATAACTCTGCTTTAAAGTGCCATAACTCTTCGTAAATCGGCGGATTAGAATTTATTAAAGGACAATGGGACAGTAACAAGTTAACTCTCGCCTTAGCGCGCGCAACCCTTGCCTCTCTGCCATTAATAATCTGATTTCGCAATCTAGATCCAACAGCACAAATTAAAAATCAATACCCAGCGGGAAGAAACTCAGTTATCGGATGGAAGCGAATATTTTGGTAAAACTGGTTTCAATCGAAAATTCGTACTGATTGAATTAGATATTGAGATGGGCTTTTAGACAGATCGTGGAAGTAATGTAGGTACATTTAAACTGATTTGAGACGAGTTAGGAAAGTATCAAGATTGAAAAAGATTGAGAAATAACGAAATCGTCCGAAGCGTGATTTTTAAATACATTATATACAGATTTGAAAAAATATAACAGTTGACGCGGTTTATCGTAATTTCCATCAAAATGGTTGGGGTACATTGGACCTTGTTCACAAATTCACGAGGTACATTGAACAAGCAAAGCATTGCCACTAGTCGTTTTGCTCTAGCTCAAGTGGCCCCGCTAGGTATGAACACATTCGATAATTTTAAAAGTTTTGAATTAATAAAGGTTCGCTGTGTATACGTGTGTAGTTTGGAGTGCGGACCCAAAGCTACCCAACACAAATACTTTCTATGTTTTCATGTTACGATATGTGGGCCTCTTATTAAAAGGAAAAGTGAACTCCTTGTTTTCCAACCTAAACTGCAAAACTGTTTCACCAGTATTCCTGAGTGGTGTGCAACTCAATAGAGTTACACAATTTAAGTACCTGGGTCACTGGGTCTCGATGGACCTCAGGGATGACACCGACAATGAGAGGGAGCGGAGAGCGTTGGCTGTCCGCGGGAATATGTTGGCTCGCAAGTTCGCGCGTTGCACGAAAGATGTAAAGATTTACCCTATTTAAGGCTTATTGTCAATCCTTTTATACGTGTGGGTCTCATATTCTCGGAGGGCATACGACACTCTCCGCGTACAATATAATAACATGTTTAGGATGCTGTTGGGGCTTCGGAGGCACTGTAGTGCATCGGGCATGTTTGCGGCAGCAAGGACGGATGGTTTTCACGCTATCATGCGAAAAAGGGTTGTGTCAATCCTGCAGCGTGTCCGGGGGAGCCATAACAGCCTCTTAATATGTGGGCAAACTGACTGGACTGTTCCATGATGCAACACTGGCTTAAACTCCATGTTGCACCTGGGACTTAATTTTTATTAATTATTTGCCTACTTAAGAATTTGACATTTTATGTGAATTTTGAATTAATTTTTATTATGATATTGTGATGTATTTATGAGTTTTATGAATTGAATGTTTAATTATGTAATGATTTTAACAATATATTATAAGTAATTTAACTAACACAATATAATATGGACTGTAAAAAATAATATTTCTATGGTCTGAAATAAATGATTAATAATAATTAAACTTTTATAGGTATATCACAAGGCTACATACCTACTATAATACTGCGGATACCAAGATAGATAAATTAGGAGCGCCAGTGACGTGGGTTAAGGTATCCGCCTCGCAAGCGAGAGGTACCGCGTTCGTCTCAGAAAGAGTCATTGCTACTGCCGCCATGTAGCAATGACTCTTTCTGAGTTATGCACATTACTTGTGCGTTGAGAGAAAATATCGTGATGAAACCTATACATTCAGGCGACTGAATGTGTAACCATGATCCAAACTGGTCGGGTTCCCCCGGTAGCAAAGTCACGGAGGTCAGACGGCAGTCGCTCCATTGTAATTACCTGTACGTCAAATCGTGGATCATGGTCAAGGCTGACCCTGGGCCCTCATTCGCAAGAGCACCCGGGACATTTTCGCAAAGATGATTATTTTTTTTTATACCAAGATAGATAAAAAGATTTTTTTTTATGTTACACGACAGACAAACAGGCAAGCGGGCCACCTGATGGAAAGTGGTCACCGCCGCCTATGGACATCAGCAACACCAGGGGAGTCACCAATGCGTTGCCCGCCTCTAAAGAGTCCTCTAATGTACCTCTTGAACGATCCCATGTCATAGTCCAAAGGAAACACTGTGGCTGGGAGCTCATTCCACATATTCTAATTTTGTAATGTAATAATTTGTAATGGTTTCGATATTTCTTCAAATTCAGGTTGTTATTACGTTACTCGGGGTGGGTTTTATCCTAAAAAGATACCCAGGGGATCAGTCTATCTCAATCAATCACACTTTAGGAAACAAGTAATTTTGTTTTTATAAAATGAAGTAGGTAAAATATACAACATTTCCTTTAAGTACTTAAAAGTTATCCGAGTACCAGTTGTATAATGACTTTTTCATTAGCCACCAAAATATACTTATTTATTCTGTGCCCTCAATTACCTGGATTTATAGATGATATAAAATTTTGAAACACGTTTTTGCTCCTAAAAATTTTAACACATCATTTTAACACAATAAACACGCATTTAGTTAATGTTGTAGAATATATTACCAAGTTATAGAGATCGTATATTGAATAATAATAAAGTACATTCTAAAATAGGGATCAACAATTCAATCAACAATCCCTGGAGTAAACGAGCACGTAGGCAGATAAAAGTGAGGATTAAGCAAAAATAAATTATCACCCTAGGTCTGCCCTCGGTCCTTCCCTGTGTACATAGGAGCGAGGGAAGAAAGATCAAAAGACCACTTTAGCGGATTGCCTTTGAAATATACTATACAACTAGTAGACGTACAGTGTGTATGTAACAATACAGTGTACGATTCGTCGCTACTCTTCAATAACCTCTCTCTTTTAAGTACTTCTTACACTTAGGGTATTGAATCTAAGTTTTATCAAAAGCAAACTTGAGGAAATAATAACAAGACGGCTCAGGAGATAATGATGATATTCGTAACAAATAATTTACGACAAGTTTAAAATAAATATTTAAAAAATTGGCATTTTTTATTGTAATTAATCCGCTTTTACTGGCGCTGGTATTTTAAACACTAGATTGACCGAGCTTTCTCGTGTGAACTCGTCGGTTAATTTTCATATGTTTTGTTTTTTATTTTATCACGTATTTATTTACCAAAACTTATGTGATTTATAAAACGTTCGGAACATTTTTGGGATATTTGGGTACACTTTTTTTTGTTGTTTTTGAACATATTTTTTTAATTCCTAAGACTGCATCTTTCCTGTGGCAAAATCTGCTAGGGTGTTTAAGTTTTGATCTATATATTTCACAACAAGCTAGGAAATTTTGTGTTTTCATGCATGCAGAGTGTCAAGAGAAAATCTCAAGTTTAGGTATCCAAGGTTCTCAAACTTAATGAATTTCAGTTGCGTTGTTACTGTGAGCGTTAACCTAACAAATCCCTATAGTTGTAACTATAAAATAAAATATAAATAAATAAATATTCGTGGACAAAATTCACACAGCGCCATCTAGCCCCAAATTAAGCAAAGCTTGTACTATGGGTGCTAGATAACTGATATACTTGTTAACTATAGATACACAGACATATCTTTCAAACCATTGCCGAAATAGATAAGGCTGTGGTACCCCACAAAGGACTTCTCGGGCCTTACAACAGAAGCAGCGATACTTGTAGGTACAGATAGCGCTTCAACGCCTTTTTGATCATAATAACTTCAGTCAATGTAAATATTATCTTCACGAAACTTCGAATCATCTATACATGTATAATTTAGAGTCACTTGCCGCGTCTGTCTGTCTGTCTGTCTGTATGTATTTCCGCTAATTCTTCCTAAACCACGCAACGGATTTTGATGCGGTTTTCACTGTCACATAAATAATTTCGTGCGAAGCGGGGCGGGTCGCTACTGATTACTATAGGTACAGTGATTCCCCAAACCCGACACATACCTGACTGTGTCATTGGCAGCGCGCAAACTACGAGAAACAGATATAAATCGGGGGTTCCTCGGAACTTATAAAAGTTGGAAATAGATTTGTTACCGACTTACCCGCGCTCGTGTCTTGTCAAGTTACTCCTCGAACTAGGAGATAACAATTTTATTTGTCGATCTCTTGCTCCTGCGGACCGAGAGGTCTGGAGATATTTCAGGAACTATCTATTGTTATTATAGGATTTAATGTATGAAATCTAATTTAATTTTTTATTTTTAGTTTGTGCAATTCAGCACTACTCATCAGCACAGCTCATAACAGTCCACTGCAGGACTCAGGGCCGAGCATGTGAAATTAGAATAATGACGTTTCGGAAAAAGATCTAGCCTTCATAGAATTATGATTCTTGTCAAATAAGTCAACACTTGACGTAGTAGACATTGTCACCAAACTTTGACTAGTTTTAAATGGTGTACAATAACGAAGGCAGCTTATTAAGGTTATAGACTTCTCGATAGCGTCGAGTTACATTTCCTCTATATAGTTTATTTTTGTCAGTAAAATAAATTTAGTATGCTATTTTATCCGAAAATCAAATCATCATATCATATCAAATCGAAGTTTTAATTTTTAATTTTGAGTAAGGTCTTATTAAAGATACAAATAATCTAGAAGAAAGAAGTTAGAAAGAAAGAAGAAGAAGCCCTATTAACAGTTAACAGAGATACTTAAATATACCTTCTATTTTCAACTGTTTGAAAGCCCACCTTAATAAGACGTACGAACCTCATTAGCAATACCTCCTCACCATTCCGATTTCTATTCCTACTCCTTTACTGTTCATGCTGCAAGGTTGTGGAACTCTCTGCCGTATGAAATACGCGATAGTAAAGCTATCGGTATTTTTAATTTAATTTATTAAGTAAATTTGACGACCTGAGTGGTTCAGTGGTCAACATGCCAGTCAGCTACGCAAGAGGTCCCGGGTTCGATTCCCGGCCGGGCAGAAATTTAAATGATGTATTTTAATTTCTGTTACGGGTCTGGGTGTTCTATGTATAATAAGTATGTATTTAAAAAGTATTTAAGTAATATATCCGTATCTAGCATCCATAGCACAAGCTTTGCTTAGTTTGGGGCTAGATGGCGCTGTGTGAATTTGTCCACGAATATTTATTTATTTATTTAAGAAACGTGTGAAAGAGCACTATCTCTCTCTTAGTTCTTGAAAATGCGGGGTACAATGCCTATAGATAATTTGTAGGTATCTATGTATTTTATGTATTGGTATATGTAGTTTATTATATTAGGTTATTATATATGTATGTATATTTAGTTAGATTTTGTGCATGTCTAATCTGCGACTACTTATCACATATCTCTTTGATAGGCCTGCTGGAAGAGATTTCTTCTAAGAAATAAGTAGCGCCTGTTGTGTCATCTATAACTCTGTATTTTTCATCAAAGTTTTATGTGTACAATAAACTGGAATAGAAATAAATAATAAAATAAGAAAGATCTTAAAATAAAACCTGTATGTAGCGCTGATAAATATATATTTCTAAACTGTACGCGAACCCCACATACCTCCTATTTTAATTTGATTAAAACAAAAGTACTCTACATATTTCCGACCTTTTGATGAGGGGCCCCAAACAAATCACATCATAAAATAAAAGCAGAATATGCCCGAAAAGCATAACAAGCGTAACAAATCATCGAAAGAAAACAAACAGGGATCAGCAGTAAAGTGCAGATACAACAATGTCGTTATAAGTTCATGTTACAAATTACAAAGACGTCTTGTCGCAAAGTTTTGGGCGTCCCCTTTAATATTTTTGGAGTTTCGCTGCGTCACAGGGCGGCCGAGTCACTGGTTAATTGATATCTTGTTACTCTGACCTATTTTTGTACAATAGACAATTTTAGCTCACCAGTGTGGACTCAACTTTGATTCAGTGAAGTTTGGTATATGTTGGAAGTAATAAAACTAGCAGGTCTGGATATTTTATGTTTCAGTCACTTCTTCAGACTGCTTATAGATTCGGATATTTTAGGGCGTATCTGTCATAGTGATGATTTTTACTCTTGCGACTATTTGATGATTCTTGATCTGCTGTGTCTGATCTCTTACCGGACTAAGCGCAGGCAAAGACGCGGGTAAAAACTGGTTCGTAATACCGTACAATGTTACCGAAATGAAGTTTGTACCAACCTTCATTGTTAGTATTAAATCTGCCAATATCAAAATTATAGCCCTCGGCGCCAGGTTGCGTACTAATAGATCATTATCTCCGTAACTTAATCTCGTCAATTAAGTCGCGGACTATCGCTTGGTAGTTAAAGTAAGTATGCAGTTACTTTGAACTTTGTTGAACAGAATGTCGTCTACAGCATAGACCGTGACAAGATTGGCGTTTTTTTTTTCTTAAAAGATATTATCTTTTAACCTGGACGTTTGACGAGTGTATCTGTGGCTTTGTGTATCTGTCTGTAGCATCCCGAACAAATAGACAGACGCTGGGTAGCTAAACCTTCAAACCGAATCAATGTTTTGCTCGGCTCAGAGAACCAAAGTAAACGGTAAATCCACAAAAATCCAAATAAATATTTATTTCGATTACTGTTTGTATGCCTATGGCAAAATATTAGTTCCGGAGTCGACTCGAGTCGACACGCCAATAAGAAGTTCGAGAGTTCAAAACCAAATAAAGGAACGAATATAGGAAGTTCGTACAAATGGATTGGCAAAAGCGTGTCTCTCGATCAAGAACTGGCATTAGTCACGAAATAAATTACCAAATGAAAAATATTTTTTCATAACAATATTTTATCGCACGGTATAGTACATACTCATCAAGCCCGGCTTTTGCAGATTAGGCTAGCAAGAGTTACAAACAAACTGCAAGTCAAAAAAGAAATTGTAAAATGCGTAAATGAAGACTGTTCTACATCACTAAATTGTTACGAATACGACTATTTCAATCATTACAGCTATCGCTGTGATCACTCACAAAATAGTTCTAATCTAGAGATTAATGCCCGCTATTGCCAATCCATTTGGCACAGACTATATTATAAATTTTCTCGGTCTTTATAATGCGTACGGCTAAGGAATGAAACACGTTGGCTGCGAATGTGTTCCCTGATCATTATAATCTGGACGCCTTCAAGGCTAGACTGAATAGGCTGTTCCTAGACAGGCATGCTCCGTCTACGGCCGCATCGTTACCTACCACCAGGTGAGATAGCGGTGAAATGTCTAGCTAGTCTAATTTAAAAAAGAAAAAGTCTGACTGAAAACATATTTTGTTGTATATTATGTTGTAGCCGTAGCTGTATTCCCCCGCGAGCATCTCAGCGAAGTATCCGCTCACGAAAATAATTTCCGAATTGAAATTCAGAACTTAATAGCTTCACAAAGTGATTATCCAACTCATTCCACGCCGCGCATGTAAGTCTAGAAACTTTGTGTTCCCATCACATCGCGAGCAATATGGAAAGTATGGCAGCTCGAGTTTTACCCGTACGCGATTAAGATTGTATGGAGCAAGCCCGGGGAGCATTGCATACTTAATTACAGTTTCCAATAATGGATTCAGCGGATTTGTTTTTCTTTCGGGACGTGTATTAATGTTGAAGCGTTTCGTTTTTAATTAGTTGGTTGGGTATTTTTTTGTAGTTATGGAGCGTTTTTAACTTTTGTAACAGCAATCACTGCATATTATGAAATCAAGTCCCACGCTGCATCATTCAGTCTGTTCGCGATAAACTCAAATATTTAATTTCCACCAATGGACAGAATGATTCATGAGGAAGGTTTAGGTGTATAATTTGTTAGGGTTACTGCCCGTGCGAAGCCGGGGCGGGTCGCTAGTGTTCAATATAACTGACATTAATTATAGTACGTAAATCTATAACTAAATACCAAAATGCAAGATCACCTGTGGGTCGAAGTTTTAAAAAGAATGATAGTCCTATACGTTGTTCGTAATAAACATAGATTTTTCGGATAGCAATCATGGAAAGGTACCAGAAAAAGTATATAACAGAGACCCTACCACTCGTCGGCGCAACGTAGGCTGGCGTCTACGTGCTACGAGGCGTAGCACAGCCTGTGCTACCGCATTTAGTGTAACCGGTTTATTTTTTGTCAGCCTTTCTTCAGTGGGGAGTAGGAGCGTCGGTGACCGGGTATCCGATTCGTAAGTGAGAGATACCGGGTTCGAATCTCACTGCGGTCATGTACCAATGACTCTTTTCTGAGTAATGTATGAGGGTACGTGGTGAGGGAAACATCGTGATGAAAGCTGCACATTTAAGTGACTGATGATGATTGTGTAACCAAGAGCCAATTTGGTCAGATTCCCCTGGTAGCAGGGTCATGGAGGTCAGATGGCAGTCGCTCCAAATACTTTCTTGAAGCCCTAAACCATTATCCTTTGTCCATAAATAATACTTACTAATCTTTATTGAAATTCATCATTTTGAATAATATTCCTAAAATTACGACCGAATTGTCAAAGGCTGAACATGGAATCACATCTCGAACAATACTGCACATAATCGAATCCCTAGCTACCATTCCGCTTCTCGCACTGCTGCAATGGAATCTAATAACCCAATCAAGTGTGTTCCTCAGCTATTTACCTACGTCGTATTGTGTTCTAGCGCTACGTTCTGTGCGATACCCACACCTCCGAAACGTATAGGCACAGCATTCAGCTCTCAACGGTGCATTTAAACAGTCTCGAATACGAATAATTGAAATTATCTCCAAAGAACTACAGTCAAGCGCACAAGTCGAGCGATGAGACGCTGGCCCGCCGCAGGAGTGAAAATTGAACTGCAATGTTTACCTTGTTATCTCGCAGACTGTATGTATTACACACCTCACTGAGTCATCAGGCGTGCCCTTAGGTTGATGGGCAAGATTAAAATTCGATACATTCTCACGTGCGTTTGGTTATGAGCGGGTAAGTTGATATGGGGAGGAAACTTCTCGTGTGTTGACATTTTGCGTACGAAATTTAAACTTTCTGCTAGATTAAAACATTGTTTATGGAACAAGTTGTGCCATCAACTTTCGTGAGCGTTGTGAGCCGAATGTTTAGGCAATTTTAGATTCTGTACTAGTGGCAGAAAGCTTATTTTCTTAAGTCTTAAATATATCTACAAACATCGCGAACTCCTAGCATTCGCGTCATTAGATTGTCTTCTCTTATTTGTGTTTTTATTGTTTTAATACTGAAATGTTTATAAAATTCCCATTAATACTATAAAGTAAGCATTTTGTATTGGTTACATTCCATTGGGCCGAGGGCCTGGTGATCTGTGGGACAGGTATTTATTTACCTAGTACGGACACCAGTCTCTCACACAGGTTCTACTGCAAATTGAATTAATCTGTTGATATGTATGTATGATGCCTATGTGATGAGAAAATAATATATTTTATTATTATTTCTACGCATTCCACAGAGTGGTCGTTGCGCGTACGGGGTTTAAAAAGGTAGACATATAAATTGGTGAAATGAGTAAACTGTGTGAAACTTAACAACTTATAATTTTTTTATGCCTAAGGTGGTAAACAAGCTTACGGCCTGCCTGATGGTAAGCAGTCACCGCAGCCTATGGACGTTTGCAATATCAGGGGCATCACCCACGCGTTGCCGACCTCGCGTTTGCCGATTTTCTTTATCTTGATGAACTGATAAAACGTACTCGTATAAGTTTCGTTTAAAAGAACGATGAGACATCCAATAGTGTAAAGTCCATCCAACGACGAGGAGTTCCTACCTCGGCTGGTACCCGACGACTCTTGAGCAATTAACAACTTGAGTTAAGCAAATATTTGTAATCAATTTAACGCCATCAATGACTTTACCTAGTTAGATTACACCCGAAGCGTGATTTAAAAACTATGCTCATAGCTAAACACCTACAAGTTTTACATTTCAGACAAGAATGCCTTCTAATTGGAACTCTAGCAGATTGTTACTTTATGATTCGAGCACAACTTTGTCTAGCTAGATTAACGCCCTATTAACTTTTCTTTTTTTTACTGTACGTCCCACTGATACCCGTTCATCCCCTTTGAAAATAGCTCACAAGCCAAGCAGTAACAGCGAGCATACTTTGTAAATTAAAACTTTTATTATTATTTCTTTTTCATCGATATCCTGAACTCAATAAAGTCTATCGCGTTATTATTCAAGAGCACTTGACTTAGATTTTGTTCAGTCCATTAAAAGGGATAAAAGCGTTGAACACAGATCTACAGACAATTGAGTTTAAATACGAATCAATCAATCATAATTGCCGTCAACAGTGAGTTCTACACTTTGCTTGTGGAGGAGCCATATCGGATCACTGGAGGTTTTTGACGGCCTAGCCACGGGTCGGAGGTCGTGGGAAAATACACAACAGGACATTTTCTAGTACGCCTATGGATGTTATAGCTGGCTGGTTATTATCCGATATTGGTCGCATTTTACGATACCTAGTAAAAGGGTTAGTGCAATTCTACTCTGCCGTATCCCATACAAAATGGTAAGAGATAATAGAGCAGTAAAAGATAAAAATAATCAATTATGAATAACGCAAAATAGGCACAGAATCGTCGAATCGCGTTTCACGTTTCCAATCAGAAACACGGCACAACATTAAAAAATAAAAATAAAGTTTTATACAGAGGCGTAAATCGACCGAAAAAAGATACTCTAATCACGTTACCTGTGCCATGTTGAGAGTGCAATTTAATAAGCTAACATTTAGAATTAGTTATATGTACTTGTATAAGGTATGTATTTACCCATTAATAAAGATCTCGATATGGCGGGCTATAAAGGTAAAAGACACTTCACAAAATGCCCCGGCACATTTCCAACAGATAGCCCGGTAGAAAATTTCCGCGTCTAATTCACTGGTTAATTCCGTAATTACAGAGGTCGGGGCGCAATTCAGCCACTTTTTCACGAAAATGTAAACGACCGCAATTGTACATTGTGTTTGATGAAGATAGAAAAGTATAGCTTGACGTCGTAACCTTCGGTTTTGTATAACGATATTGTATTCTTTAAATAATAAGATATTGAATAATGTACTTTAAAAACATCAATAAAGCAAATATGGCAGCGCGGAAATTTAAAAATTCACAGACCAGTGTAGTGTTGAATTCGCCATTCGGACGTCACATCGTGGTCACCAGTTTGGAGTGTGAGCTCCTTTTATTACGTAGTAACTGGAGTAGGTAGTCTAAAAAAAACAGGCTCATATCATCAGCACAATAATATATTGAGATCAAATACACCATTGTATCAGAAACTCTCTTAATTCAATAATTGACAGCATACTTCAATCACCCAAAGACTATATCTAGGTATAGCAGACCGCCACAGGTGAACGACGCTGCTGCAAAAGCTCGCGAGGGGCTCATTCGCGGCGTGTTCCCGAGATCTGTAGGCTGTAGACGGTGGCGGAATGAGAATATTGTGAGTCGATACTTGCCATTTCCAAATCATCATCATCTCAGAAGCAAGACGTAGGTATTCCACATTAATCGAATCAGCATCTCTTGTTCTATCTTTCTAACACATAGTAAAAATTATGTTATTATTTACTTAGAAGGACATACTTATATGTTAAATCCTACAAAACTGTTTACTTTAAAAATAAACATTTCAATTACAAGCAAAACACGACCCACGTTTTGCTTCCATTGTATCCTTACTTGTGCGCACCCACAAGTTAATACAAATGTACTAAGTTTCTGTTACAGAACTATGGCAGTTAAACATTAATACCATTGGCCGGGTAGCTTTGGTCTAACTCCGTCTTAGCTACGATTGTGTATATCTCGTTTCGTGTCTTGTAGCACAGAGAATGTTGAGTGATGCCCCCAAGCGACTACTCGGAACATTTGTGTAGCGAGCCCACTCTACCCCATCCTCGCATGTAAGAGTATACCCATGGCAGCGGGCTCCTTGACATAACGCCAAACGACTCCTTCACGTACATACTACACAAACTCCAAAGGAAACCCTCTAAAAGTGACCCACAAACTACGATAGCTTTATAATTTTTTCACATCTCCTCTATCCTTCCTTTGTTCAAAGTAAAACAAAACTTTGAAATACACGCGTACTACTTTGTAGTGTGTACTTTATAAATCCTTAGAGACCCTTTCGCCTTCGAGGTAAGTCAGGGATCAGATTTTAGAAGTTTTCAACCTCCCTGTCTTGTTCCGTCAGTGGGGAGTAATTTAAAGGAATATCTAATCGGAAAGTGTAAGTATTTGGTTGCCTACTTCGATTAATTAATAATTACCCCTTTGAGGCACTCGGATTTGGATTTGCCTGCCTTTGCGGTTTTGTTTGCCTCAAGGTTTTGCGAACTTTCACTAACTCCCCTCTGCTGCCGTGGCTGTTGAAATTTCGTGGCTCCTGCAGACGTTTGACCTATTTTCTGGAGTAATTTGCATCATAGTTAATCTAATTGGAGACCAAGGTGTGCCGTCGCTGTGATTTTCCATCATCCAAGATGGAGTTCTAGTTATAAATAGATGTGATATGTTTGAACCTGCCGTTTCTGAGCCTTTAAAGTCAACTTATCTTCAAAAACTAAAACTCAAATACATTCAAAATACTAAGCCCGGTGTGCACCAAATACTTAAACCTTATTAAGAATGATGTTGAACCATTTTGTGTGAAATTTTGTCTTTATTAAGATAAACTAACGCGATAGATCAAACTCAAATAAATTCATCTTCTCTTGTACTTTTTTATTTTGCCAAAGCTGGGCTTAGCTACTAAGCAATGTTTCGGCTTAGAAGAGAAAATAGGTCGTGGTCCCGCTATTTATTGATTAAATATTAACAAATACATTTCGTCGGGTCTATTTAGAAGATTGAAGACCAAAACTTCTCCCTTTTACGTTTAGTGGAGATGGCCGAAATAATTAATGTCGGTGCGTGTCGGTTGACTTATTATGATGACAACCTTTCAGGAGAGCAGCATATTCTCAACCATTTTAGTTATTAAAACTGCAAATGTTCGAAAATATGTCGTCGAACAGACGTCTGTACGTACAACTGAGTATCCATACGTAGTAGTAGAGTAAGTAAGTTCATCCCGGTAAAATAATAGGTTCCCGCGGGAAAGTTCATTATTTACATAGATCTGAACTGCACGCGGGTTCAAGCCGCTGAAAACTGCTAGTTATAAATAAACGTGACATGTACGTGATGTACGCAACCAGAAAACTAGTTAGCTATAATTACTATCACTAGCAACAAACAAGCAAATATTTAGAAATACATTAACATTATAATGATTGACAGCAGACAAAAAACTTGAAACAGATATTAATGTTATTGTCATAGCGGAGCAATGACCTATAATCGAGACGGGACGCCTCTTTTATTCTTTCAATATACACTCTCCCGCGGCTGTAAGAACTTGTGTCTTATGCTTATGGCGATTGGGTTCATTTTCGTTCGGAGGTCTGTCTGCGAAGTTGATCGTTGGCGCGACTGGGCTCGGGTTTCGTACAGCGTACTGTCCCGTAAATCGAGCGCGCCGCCGCCACGAGCGGAAGCGTATTGTCCCGCCCGCTCTTATCTATAAATGTGAACGTACCCTAAACATACTTACATTCAATTTAGCCACACTCGCGTTTCGATTCGTAGCTCGCTATTGTATTATTTATGCAAGACGGAGGCTTAGGACGGAAATATACAGTTTCGTTCGGGCTGCACGTATTGATTCTGATTCTGGCTCTCTCTACGTAATAGGCACTAGTTTTGTTCTCGATAACTGTGCTATTGGTTTGTTGTATAACCATTTGGTACACAATAAAATGGTTACGTGTAAGTTTAACGGATATACTAGGTTTAGAAGGTTTTAGCTATACTTAATTAATCCATTTAGAACTGCGACACGAGCAAAGCATAGAAACGAACGATGATGCTAAAGGCATTTATTTTAAATCTTTTCAATTGCGTAAGTTATCGCGAGTATAATTGCTAACAACTTTACATTCTAATTGCTTAATAAACTAATGTGTTCGCTGTAAATACAACTGCAGCTATGTTATCACAACATGCATTCGTGGGGGGAAGATAAGAGCACTTGGCAGCGTTCCAGGCGCCACAAAAAACGCTTGCAGTCACCGCGCCATGACCGCTGGTTACCGGCACATTCAATCAGAAACCGCTGCCACTAGATTTGATGCTTCTGTTTATTGTTCAACGTATTTTGGCTTGTAATACTCGTTGGAAGTAGACACAACGCTTACGAGTATGTCCCGTCTCAAGGCTTTTTCTCATAAAATCGAGCGAAGCAGCGGACAAGAGTTACTTGTTTCTGGTCACTAAATATCCGTGTCATAATTTAAAAGCGTCAAAACTGCTTTATTCAGAGCCAAGCTTAAATGGTTCCGTGTGACGCGACGGCTATGCTAAAATGTACTCGTTCAATAATAGACTGTGAATTCTAATACTATTTCTGTATCACGGCGACGCAGCGTGGGGGGCGCGGGTCCCGGGGGGCGGGCGGGCGAGTATCAAGTCTGAAAGCATAATATTATATTATTGCCAAAATAATAACGTTGAGTAGACAACGCCATGTTCTCCCCGCGTTACGGCCTCCAAATGTACATCAGCCGTACAAACGTCAGCCACGGAACAATATTATCATAACAGAAATTACGTTTCTTTACCTCACTCGGCGGAACAGTTAACAATTCGGCTATAAAGTTACAAATCCGCGAACCTTGTTTTGTATTTTTGTATTTCATTCCGAATATTTGGCCGGTGCTTTGTTCGGAAGCATCATTCCGGTCACTCAGCTGGGCTTTATATAATTACCGGCCCCGAAGTTAAGGAAGTTCGTACAATCATTTAAAATGAAAGCTTCAATTTCAAATGTCTATTAATACCTCCTTTTTTTGTTTCAGATTTCTGCTAAAATCAAAACACTGTAAGTGGAATACCTAATTGTCTTTTAAGATCCAGTTGATTCCGCGAAATGCCTTTGATGTTAAGCAGATAACGAAAACAATGTATACTTGCATAATTTGCTCCTTTCAGCTTCCGAGTCATTAGCGAAAATCAAGGTGCCTAAATTTCTGTTTTGATTTTAGAAATGGACCACGTTTTTTGTTGTAGTCGTTTTGTTTTGAAACTGTGGTTTGTTTGTTAGGCTAATAATACGTAGAGTTTGTAAAAGTAGTACTACCTATATCTATTATGAATTATATTATTAGTATATGTTTATTTTATTCATATATACCTAATACTATGTATAGAATATTAAGTATATTTTTAGCTATAACTATATAATTATTGTACACGTCGTATCTGCATATATTTATCACATCGCTCTTTTTGTAGGCCTACTGGAAGATATATTTTTAGGGATTCGTAATGCCTGTTGTCTGATATATCTTTAATTTTCTTGTATTCAAAAATTTTTTAAATATATAAAAATAAAATTAATATGTCCTTATGTAGCCTTAGTCACTTATCCGTATAGTATTTTTATTGGTAAGTTGTGTGGGTACGCGGGTAGATAAGTTTCCAACTTGGTTTTGTTCTGTTTGTGTTTGACACGGGTCCGGGTGCCTCCAAGGGCACCCTGCCTATAGATAGGCAATGGGTCCATTTAGTTCTAAACTACCCAAAACACTGGCCCATCCGATTTACCTTTCTAATAAATTGGGAAATAGATTTATTGTCCGTTGTCTTTGCGTACCCAAATTCGGAACCACAACGTTTCGAAAAATAAATCAATTTCAAATACGATTTAAAAATAAATACGGGAAACGGCATGACGGTTTCCTGTTTTATTGTGTACAATAAAGACTTAAATAAATAAAAATAAATATAAGCACTGAAAGTAAAATATCGCTGAGTCGTATAGGTACGAGATCCAACGGCTTATGCACGGCTTATATCATGCTTATGATGATATGCCTTTTGAAAAACCTACTAAAACATTTTAGTACCAAAGAAACACTCGGGAGAGAGCTAATTCCACATCTTGCACGTGCGAGTTAAAATGCCCGCGGTACTCGTACGTTAGTATGATGCCATACATCTAGATGCTGTAGTTTATTTATTTTATTATAAATTATAATATATCCTGATATTCCATGTAGGTTCCGCGGCAACGCGGCGTAACATAATAGAAAAATGCGGAAAGTTATTATAAGTGCAAGTAGTATTATCACAACATTATTACTAACAGGTAATATTCGTTTTATTCGCAATTTGTTCGATACGATTATACTTAAATTTGAGTGTCTCCATAATGAATGGGTCCCATTTAGCCACGACGCGATTGAAAGCCGACCGCGTCCACCGCCGGCTGTCAGATTATTTACGTCCCTTTCAGGTAACGGCCACCGTGGCCATTAATATGACAGCGTTTATTTACCTGCTTTCATAAATATTCGCGTATATTTTCTTGAGAAGGTATTCATTTTGTTTACAGACTTAACAAAATCATATACTTGTGACTATTCTCTAACTTGATTGTAAAAAAACAAGCAGATAAATATTTTTTACCGTTTCGTATAAAGTGTTTATTTACTCAAGATCACAAATGCAGGCTTACTATAGACTTCAGCCGTGTTATCATCATTATGTTGGCGTTTATGTCCCGGTTGTGCTCTCGCGCACGAGGGCCCGGGGTCCGCCTTGACCATAATCCAGGATTTGGCAGATCAGGCTATTACAGTGGAGCGACTGCCATCTGCTACCAGTGGGGCTTGACCAGATTGGATCATGGTTCAGCCGTGTACAGTGCTGAAATCGCACAAACAAGTAGGTAATTTGTGTAAGTTTTTTTAATTTAGCAAAATTAAAATATTTCGTTATAGAACCCATTTTTGGTAAGTATTTAAAAACTGATTTCTCATAGAAAACGTGTCAACTCATCTCATATCGACCGCGTGCTCCAAGCAGACCTAGTTATTGAATACAAACGTATATCCTTTTAATAGCGCAAGCAACCCTGAGTTTAGAATAACCGCAACCACTGGGCAGAGTTTAATCGCCAGACAGGTGTACGCTCCCCCGCCCGCACCCCGCGAGCCCGTCGCATTCTATTTATTACCCTCATTTTAACGCGCGAATGCGTCCGCGCCGATGATCAGCGCTGATTAGCAATTACGTGACACGTCATGTGAGCACCGGCGTAAACAGTACAAAGGACGATACTTTCATGTCACAGAATTTCTGATTTGGCAGTGAATGGAACATAAACATGAACGTAAATGCACTGTTTCTTGGATAGCGGTGCCCTAGCGGTTATAATGTGGCGGTGAATGACGTCACTGGAACGTTGGCTAAGGAATGACGGTGTACTAAAACCTTCCTTAAGACCCGAGAGGATGAGATAGACCAAAATCTACATGGTGGTGCAACATCAACAACAACAACATCATCGCATCAACCCAGAACCGCTCACTCAGGCGCAATTAAACATGGAGACCCGACCCCAAAAAGGTGGGACAACGGGAAGCAAGTTTCATTTCAATTTGACGATTGAAAGAGATATTTAATGTCCTAATCAATAAAGAAATTTTAAGTATGAGTTTGAAGAAGGTGTCAAAAACCGTCGCGTCATATACTTTACATAGTCAATATCTCAGTGAGGTCATTCTCTGCTATATAACGGCTATATGATGGCACAATCCTAGAAAACCATGCGGTAATTGCTCTATCATGTTTGTTTTTGTAGCAATATTTTCCTCGAATTCGAAATTGTACGAGTAATTGTATGTATGTAGTATTGTCCTATTGGAAATGCATTCAGAATCTAATCTTTGCTTTATTTCCGACGTACTTATATTAAGAAAATACTGTATAAGGCTTTATTCGTAGTCAAAGGATCTTTAATGCTTAATGTTTTTAACATAATGTAATACAAATTAAACCATTAACGTTTTTCTCAGACCAATTCTTTATGCCGTTTGTACTTGAAATAAGAAGGTTGCCCTCGGCCATTACAAAACACATACACGGTATCTAACGTGCAGAACAGGCTTCGCTCTTCGGCTCTCTAAATATCGGGATCGATCTGATCACACATTCAGAACAGAACAGAAACAGAACTGAAACTAATATAGGTACCGTAATGACACTCTTAAAATCGCAAAAGTCAGTTCTTTTCACAAGTCTGGCTCAAAAATTACCCTGGCAATTATAGACCAATCTCAGTCCTCCCATCACCATCGAAAATTTTTAAGAAAATCCTACACACTCGTTTAGAATCCTACTTAACATCTATAAATGTTTTAACTGACCGTCAGTTCGGCTTTAGACCAAAAAGCAATACACTGACTGCGAAATAGATTTGGTTACTAAAATTAGACACAACGTTGATGAGAAGAGGATTGCACTGGGAGTCTTTATCGATCTCAAAAAGGCATTTGACACGGTGAGTCACGACCTTCTAATACATAAACTTAGGCTGACTGGGGTTAACGGTAATTCACTGGGCGTGTTTGAGTCATATTTGTAAAATAGACAACAAAAAGTAAAAATCCAAGAACACCAAAGCAAATCCCAGCCAGTGTATTTTGGGGTACCCCAAGGATCTATTTTAGGATATCTTTTGTTCTCGATTTATGTAAATAGCATTATAGATTTATAATTACACGGACATAGAACCGCGTAATTATCCGTATCATCCTAGTATGCGGATGATACGTGCTTGTTCTACTTTGGTGCGTCTATTCATGACATTATTTCATTGGCCCATAAAGATTTGAACACCTTTCACAACTGGCTCCAGTCGAACTTGCTAACAATAAACGTGGCTATAATATTTAAAGCTCAAAATAAAACACTACCTATGCACCCATCCTTAACTATCAACAACTTACCGAGACAAGAGAGGCAGGCTGAAAAATATCTAGGGCTGCTGATCGACAACCGACTGATATGGAAGGCGCACATTGAGCATATAAAGAAAAAACTATCAACACTTATAGGTTCCCTTCGTGGCATAGTTCGTTGCCTCCTTAAAAAGTGCGAATCACAATTTACAATTCCCTAGTAAAGTCTTGTATCTTATTGAAGTATGGGGCAGTGTAAGTAAAACCACTCTCTCAGAATTACAAATAACTTAAAATAGGATAATTAAAATGCTATTTCACCATCCCTACTTGACGCCAACCACAACAGTATACAAACAAACTGGTCTCCTGAACATACGACAGCTGTATAATTACAGTGCTTGCAGACTGGTAAGGAAAATTTTAAATAAAACTATCCATTCGTCTGTCTCACTTATCCAACATAGGCAAGTGTCTAAACGCTCCACGAGACACTCGAGGTACGTCACTTATGTGGGTGCTCAACTATTTAATAACTTACCTTCGAAAATAAAAAGTATCGAGTCCTTTAATTATTTTAAGCGTAAATTTGCCCAACATATTATGCAAACGTGTTGAAATGATGTTGAGAGGTTGTTAATTTGGTCTAGTGAAGTGTCAAAAGTGTTTATGTATCATGTACGTGATTTTGTAACATCCAACCCGTAGGATGTGACTGTAGTGTTGTTCTGTACGAGTGAACGATACTGTATGTATTCAACATTCTTCTCATGTAAGTGACTTATTCTGTCTTAAAATGAGAATAAAAATATCTTTTAACCAAATGACTCGAGCCGTACATCAGTTTTTGCATGAAATTCCCTACTACAGTCTACACGGTACCTAATCAGCTTCGTAACGGTTCCGTATCGACTCGGGACAAGCTTGCGAGCCGAAAGCAATGGGTGGACAACTCACAACGCTTACGGCTTACCGCCTCGACATGATATGTACACTCGGTGTTGCTACCTGGCAACGCTAGATATTATGAAATTTAAAATTCTATGCTATGTTTTCCTTTTCCAAGGATCAAAATTGACAAGGATCAAAATGAACCAATAACCGCTTGCCAATTCCTTTGGCAGAGTAATGTGGCAAGGGATAATTTGTGGTGAACAATGAGTTTATATAGCGTTTTAATGCGGTAGCCCAACAGAGTTTACGGGTCCCGGTGACATGTGGTATAAAATTAATTAATATATTATCCACTGATTTATCATTATTTATCTGTGGCGTTTCGGAAACTTGATCACTAATTGCAGAGCACTTTCGTATTCTTTTTTTTTATAGAAATTTTATTGATTTTTCTAAGACCACATCACATTGTATCAAAAGAATTACTGAAGCTGGGCAGTAAGTAGTCAACGCTAACAAGCTTCAAAACTGAGCACCACGTGCAGAACAGTGCCACAAACTTATCTGACTCGGTGACGGGTGTCGCTGTTCTTGGCATAGAAATTTCATTTCAAAACGAAGTTTTTCACATTTCCAGTTTTGGCCACCGGGTCAGATAAGTCAGTGGCACTGTAGCTGTAGCTGACGCAGGGCAGCCCGCGCCCGCGCACCGCAACGTCAAAACAGAGTTGACGCGCCTCATTCCGCGGCGCCTGCCTTGTCAGACAAAATGGAACCGAGCCAGTGCCTTTTGTACTTGTGGGCTTTGTGCGAAGTAAGCTTCCTAGCGACGCATCTGCGCGATGATGAAACTTGCCAGACATCGCTTTTAAGCTCGCTTTACGTCTCGAATTAAAACTTTTCACGAGGAAATTGAACGCCTCGCCGTACGCTCGACGCGTATATGTTAACTTTTTTCTCTCAGTTTGTTGGATACGCTTGTATGCATGAAGGGTTTTCCGAGCATTCGTTTGTGGAAGCATGAAACTGTGTATTTTTGTTTGCGAATTTGTTTATCATGTAACATAACTAGGCATATAAGATTTATATGTAATGTTGGTTTATTCAGCTCAGTATATTTACGCTCGACGGACAGCAGACAGAGCTTACTAAAAGCCAATGGATGCAAACTAAACTAAACTTGAAAACTAAACTTTAGGGTTTAAATACAGACCGATACTCGATTACAGTTTCCTCACTGTAGTCAGTGGAACTCGGACAGTGATTTATCACTGTTTTGACATTACACTGGAGTATGTTACTTTCTTTAATGTGTGATAGATAGCATGCACGTCCTTATGCCTCCCTAAACAATAAAAGACAGTCATTTATAGCGACGTCGTTGCAAACTGCATCCTTTTGTTTAAGTAGCGTTGTTAAGTGAATGGAGAGGTACTTTGAACTTTTATTTACTTTTACTAGTAGATCTAAGTGCGTACTTCTAACCCGCAGGCAATACAGCTCATGTAATAGTAGTGTCATATGGCTTTTTTATTGCTAGGTACATCAATTAAAGGCTGTGTGGTGTCCGGCAGAATAGAATAGCACCAACCCCTTACACTCGTGTGTATCGTACAAGGCGACTAATGTTTTCGAGGCGAAGATAGTCTAGAGTCTCCGTAGGCTGGAAAATGGCCAGCAGCGTTTTCCGTTGTCATATTTATAACACTGAGATCTCTAACCCACCTGCCACGCCTGGAGATTAGGCTCTAAGTCCTGCAGTGGACTGTTGTGGGTTGTGATGATGATAATAATTAATATTAGACTCCAGAGTTTACCTTGGAGTCTAATATTAATTAATTTTAATGAACTGCCAAAATTAAAAAGCACATGACCATAAACTCACTTAAAGGGCAAAGCAAACACGAAATCCCGGCGCGGCGATCCGGAACTGCGGCACAACCGTCCGTTTATTACAATTTCAAAATGTTGAGGAATTTAACCATCTCAGATTTCACACTCCACGGCGCGAACATTAAGAACAGGGGGAAATAAATTAGTTACCCTTTCAACTCGCGGGATGTGTATTAAAAATATTATGAAATGTGGCTCGCGAATGTTATTCCGGCGGAAGTTGTGAAAGGGGAATCGAGTCTATTGGTGCTGTAAAATATTAATGTCGGTGAGTGAAGCTTACGAGTATTGGGTGGGCGGGGTTTGGACGGGTGCGTGTTGCAAATTCTCGAAACGGGGGCGCGGGTCCCACCGCCGCCGCGATCTACGCTTTAATGAGATCCGTTTATTGGATTTAGTTCCTGATTCGGAGGTGTAATGGCGACAGTTCAGACTGCTGTTCTAAAGATTTAATTGAAAACAACATTATTTTGAAACAATGCGCACACCATGCAGTGACACAAAAGAACTATCCTTCTAATTAAGTTAATTTTCTGATGTGTAACCATGATTAAATCTGCTCAGGTTCCCCTGGTAGCAGGGTCAATCGCTCCACTGTAACATTTGATTTATCAAATCCAGGATCATGGTCAAGCCGGCCCTTGTACGCGAGAGCACAACCGGGACATTAACGCCGAGACGATTATATATTTTTATTCAGAACCTTTCTTAAAAATCAACCCCGTCTCTGATACATAAAAATACCACTGAGACAGTGACTTCAAAAACGGCATTTTCATGTCATGTCATTCCATGTTAGGAACGATAGCAGCGGCGCGATGAACGTAATACATCACCGGCCGCATTTTGGGTTTACGCGTTGTTGCCAGCCACACAAAACAAATGCCACTTGTCAAAATGCTCACGCCACACGCGCGAATCACAAAGCGTACGGCACAAAGAATACGCCAGTAAATCGTGGCGTTGAGCCTCTGTATCACGGTAGTATGGTGCTCTTTATCATCATGTTTTGCCGTATATACATTATTTAGGGACTGAATGATTAACTTACAACTTATTACGGTAGTTCGACTGAAACCGCTGTACACGGCGAGGCGGTAGAGCAGGCGATGCAGCAGTTTCGGACAAACTATCAAGTTTGTAAGTAGGTATCTCATCTACGTGCCATCTATTAACTCCTTAAATTAGAAAATGTGTAGTATCGTTTCTGTTGGGTATTTTCAAGACTGCGGTCTTCAACTCGCCAGCCAAACGTGGAAAGTATGTCAATGCCGTTATATTTTCCTGATTGCTTGTAAGTTTTAGTAAGTTCTTAGATATTTCTATTTTATTACCTATGGAAAAAAAATGTGCAGGTCAAATTCACACAGCCCAAAGTGAGCAAAACTATCGATGTTAGATAACTGATAAACTACTTATAAACTATTTTAAATACATACTTATTACACATATAACACCCAGGCCCGCAACAGAAATTAAAATTCATCATTTCAATTTCTGCTCGTCCGGGAATCAAACCCCTCGGACCTCGGCGTGGCAGATCGGCATGTTAACCAACTGAACCACTCCGGTCGTCAGTAATATTTCCGGCCTGTTCAGACAGGAGTCTGACAGGCTCGAAGACCTATTTGAGGCGTCAGAGAGTGCCGCGTTTGCGTCTCTTAGTTTTGAACTAGAAAATATAAATAATAATAAGTAACAATAAAATTATAACCTATTTTATCTACACTTATATCGAATGTTCCAATTATATATTTGAAAACAGTCTTTTAAGGATACACTTTTTTCACGCCAGTCCATAAAATTAAAAAAAAAACTTTATGATACTGCATTTCCGAAACTATTTTCATCACAGATGTAATGTATAATAACTTTTTAATCAGTATGCAACACTTATATTTTTTAAATTCTTGTCGGGCGCCCGGACACGGCCAAATGTAGGCTGAATACCTAATGTCTTCAACAAATTCAAATTTTAAATTCAAAATTCAACTTTTTTTTTATATTTGTGTGTAATTATTTTCCCGCTAAACAGAATATTTTTGCTAATTGTTGTGATTTGTGTTTGTGAATGTTTTTCTTATTTCAAGCAAATAAATAGATAAATGTGAAAGTAGTAGTGAATTTCCCGCCGCTTCATATCCTCGTCGCGTAGATACAACAGAACTGACTCGCAGCTTACTTCCAGCAAAGTAGAGAAAATTATATTTACGATATTTTAACATAAAAATACGAGTGTAAATAAAGAAGTGTATGGAACTGCCTATAATTAGGTATTAAAACACTCGTGTTAAAACAGACACTCCTGTTTAAATACCCCCTTTTATATGACAGTTGCATAAACTACTATTGACATTGACACTATATATATACTATAAGAAAAATATTAGATATTTCAATAAAAATAATATTTCGACCATGACTTCAATTAGTTTTAGTATAGACCGTGAGGACAGATATGTTTTCGTAATCATTCAACAAACTCATCATGAATCTAGTAAAGTACCAAAAAGCTAGTAAGTAGTAAGTTAAAGATATAAAAAAGCTGGATAGATTATGTGATGAGGGATATCAGTGAGCGATATTTGATCGTGGAGATGACAGGGATAGGGACGAATGGAGAAAGAAAACATACTTTGCCGACCCCAAATGAATGGGATAAGGGCAGGCAAATGATGAAGCAGTTATATTACAAGGTCACTAATTAAACAGTACTACTCGTCCAGTAGGTGCTCGCCAAGGCCGGGTCGGCTTGACTTTGGCTGCCTGTTACTGCGCCATATGAATAAATGAACATCGTTATTTACCTACCCCTCTTTGTGAAACTTGTGTTTGTTGAGGACCGTGTCCAACTCAAGCCTCTATTAATCTGTCACTTTTTGCGTGTTCCTGTTCTGTGTGCTCCAATAGAACCATCAGTTTCATGAGTTACAATTATTTTGTTGTTGTACGATTATATCGTATATCATCAGCACGCTAACTTGGCATTAATTTTATTATTTAAATATTAGGTTACATCGAGATCGTTGGTTCGAGTTGTAATTCGTACATAATTAAATAATTAATAAATATGCTTAGACAATTCACACATCGCCATCTAGACCCAAAGTAAGCACAGCTTGTGTTATGGGTGCCAGAAAACGGTATCTCTAAGGGGTTCTGCAATTGGGTATCCAGCTTTTTGTCTGGACCGAGCATCCAAGTCGTTGTCGACGGTTGATGCTCCGATATCAAGACTATCAATGCTGGAACTACTTATATATTTTACTATATAAGTATTAGTATTTTACTATATATCAATGCTGGAACTACTTATATATTTTACTATAGAAGTAGTTCTACTTATAACTACTTATAAATTTTTAAGTACCCACTTGTTGTACATTTAACATCCAGACCCATAACCGAAATTTCCAATTTCAATGTCTGCCCGGCCGGTAATCGAACCCGGAACCACTGCTTGGCAAACAGGATGTTAACCAACAGAATCACTCAGGTCGTCTAGACTGATTAGTGCGCACAGATTGTATCAAGAATCAATCAATACTTTCTACCAATTTGTCTCTCTTTGTGACTTATCTCAATATTTACACTCATCTCGGTGTACTGAGCAGACAAGTGCTCGTACCATTGTATATTATTATGTGAAAAATCGCGTAAGTATCCAGTTTCTTTCCTTCCAACTTTACTCGATAAAACCAAATTTTACGAGCTAGTAAGACAACTTCTAAAGAAAGTGTAATGGAACTAAGCTCTCTCATCGCAGGTTCTTATCGAACACAATGTAAAAATTGTTTAGAACAAACATTTACACTGTTAGGTGGCTTTTCCTACAGACCGCAGTGGACTCTGGTCATAATTAAAACTCTAATAAACCACAGACCGTCCATTAAAAGGTCGAGTTGGGAATAAAACTAGGTGCTAACGTGTAACATAAAGCCCGCATTTTATGTGTGCGCGGCCTGTAATGCCCCCAGATTAAATTGCGGCCCTTCAAACTTCCCTCATCAGAATTGTTTAACCTTTACTTACACGGTTTCGCCACGAAACGCAAGTTTGTACTCCCCGTGACCAACAGTTGTGTCGAAGTATCTCTTCAACTTTATAGAACTAAACGCATGTGGATGGACGGGTCTTTTTAATGAATCGTCTCGAGTTTATTGGGACAAATTGTATCCAAATAAAATGCCTACAATATGGCGAAATGCCGTCTGATCTGTTTAAGTATATTTAACGTGCGCTGGGCCGATTTTTTTGTTGTAAATAGAGTGTTTTTACTTCCAGAAATCAAAATACGAGTTTCATTATTTTATTTATTTTATTATCATAAATTTATTTTTGCTGTGATTAACATTTAAAGCATGTATATCAAACCTTTTTACATATATACATGTAGATGGATTAGTACCGCTCCCAAGTTGAAGAATCATCTCTTGCTCTCGGTTTACTCCAAACAAGTCAAGGAATATATGTCTTGACTGTCAAGCCAAGAATAAGAAAAATACAGTCGTATATATTTCGAAAGTACACGAGCTATCAACTAAAATCAAATGAAACTCAAGGGGTCTTATATCATGCGAATCTTTATAACCTATTAAATATTTACATTGTATAAAAGCAAATTTGAATTCCAATAAAATTTTTGCATATAATCACTGTACAAACTATAGGATTTTTAAAGATTGATTAAAAGAATATATCTGACAAATATCAACCACTAGACTTGTTTGCAGATAACATTGCTCGCGGGTGACAAAGGAACAAACACGGCCAAAAAGAACAACTCAACAATAAAACAATGACAAAGACGCCACAACCTCAAAGCAATCTTATATGAACTCTACGATAGAGATAACGCTTTATTAATAGATGCCTACTTTATCTCCTAACATACAACACCGAAAACTTTTGATACGTCGATTACACGCACCTTAATAAGAAATTCTTATTCGACTCCGCGCTCGCGCCCCACCGAAATTGCAATCCCGCGGATGTAATAAGAGGGAAACAAAATTATTTTATCACTCGAGCGGCATCGGCCGTCACATTTCCCGCGTGAAGATTAAACCCATTGTCCTGTCACTCAAGGAATCGGGTGGCTGAGAAATTTTTGTTCCAGGAAACTGAGATGTGTAAGCCGAGGTACCGCGGCCCTTTCTCATATTTATTGCTCAATTCACTCCATCTCGCCCTAGACAGCAAGGCGAGACTGTAATGCATCACGCGGACATGTGACACCGTGTCATGTTTTCGTTTGTGAATTTGAAGATCCTTTGGGATACAATATCTCAACTCGTAATGATTATGGGATATCCTTTACCTCTCCCTTCCCTTCACTTTTGAATGGCTATATTGACTATTCCGATTCGAATTTTTATGTATGATGTACTTAATTCCGTGTAATAGGAATGTTTTCGAAGCTCAAGTTTGTGCTGACCTTCGGATTAGTTTTACAATTTAACTGTTATACCTATAATATTTCGTGCCATTGTATTTCTTTCTTTTTCTTGAGTAAGAATCCAATTTAGAAACAATTAGGCGATGCTTTTGTATAAAATATTGCTTTACATAATAAAACTCCAATGAGGGAAATTAACGAGTGTCGTTCCCAGTCACTTGTTAAAATAAATAAACCTAACTCTATTAAATAATTCAAGATTTTATTTCCACTGAAATCAGTATCTCATTTTTATGATTCGTAACGCCAGTAAAATTATTTAAAAATATTTTATTATTTATTTTAAAGACCCATGTTTACCTGAATAAAGAAATGATGACATCGTTTTTAACTACACAATAAAAAGGAACCGTGTGGTCATTTCAAAATATGATAGTCTTTTGGTTATTTGCCTGTCTGTCGTTAATGTTCGCGTAGCAAACTTTATAAACAAGGAAAAAAATGAAGCATCTTACGGCCGAGACGGAAAAGTTGGTGTATGAAGTGTCGCTATTAACTAAGTGATTTACCGTGTTGCGGTCCGAGGCACTTAGTTCTTGTTGCTTAGTTTGTCTCTGTGCGTTGACCACTTTGAGGCCTACTTAAGAAAAGCCAACTATCTTTTTTTTCTTCGTCTAGCTAGATATTTATTAGTGTTGAGGTACCGTATGATTGAGTCTATTACTTTGAAGAAAGTTGTTCTAATTCAGAATTTGGTGCTTGAATTACTTTTTTATGTTATACGGTAGGCAAACAGATAAGTCACCTGAACTGGTACACGACGCCTAAGGACATCAGCGTCACCAGTGGTTTACCTCTGGTGGTGGGAAGGAAACACTGTGGGGCAGTTGCTTTAATAACGTGAACATAACGTGCTCTCACCTGAGTCAACTTTTTTTGCCTTTATTGCTTAACAATTATTGGACATTAAGGCTATTTAAATTAGATTAAAGACTCCGGCTTTTTTTCATCGATTTTATAGCAGTATAATTTGCAAGAATCGAACTCGAGTTTAAAATCTGTTGAATAGACAAACAGTCTTCAAGATTAAATAGAGCAAGCTCTGTCGCGACCGAACTGCGAACAAATTCCCGGTGAGGAAATCGAAAAAATAACTCTCAAAAGAGAGCTTTAAACAAAGACTTCATTCCTCCTCAGAATGTCTTTAAAGCCTTTATTAGCTAAGTTTTGTTTGACTTGTTTTATTTAAATTATTAGCCATTATCTCGCCTTTTATTTGATGTCATTTTATTGCGCTCGGCGAGCAGTGAACAAGGAAATGATTTGTCGTCTTCCCGGCGACTCGTCCAGACTAACATTTTATAGTTGCAATATTTTCTATTTCATTTCTCAGGTAAAGTAAATATCGTTTCTTGGTAGAGGATATGAAATTTTTCTATCGAATAAAGTTCTCATATATGTCTGTTCCTATTACCTGCCTCCTAGTGTGATCTGAAATCACAAGTGCATAAGGAATGTATGTGCAATAATAATTCTTCTTCCTCTTTATATATTGTGGCGTCCGTGATAATTTTGCCATAACATCGTAAATAAAAAATATAGCTGAATATTAGAATTATAAACTTACTATCTACTATAAGGTAATTTTATTATCCCAATTATGTTAAAGAATATCCACAATTTCCCAGTAATAAAATTAGTTTATAAATTAAACGTCCAATTTATAACAACAAAGAGTCCAACACAAGAAATGTCGCTCTACACAGGTGCCCATCGCGGGCGAACAAAGAAAACGGATAATTAAAGCGCGAGCTACGGTAAAAGATTTTAATGAACCACGCCGTTTGGTTCGGATCATAATAGATGAAAAATACAGCTAAGAATAAATTAACAATCACATATTTTGGATAGATACAGGGATCAAGAAATATTTCTTTTGTTAAAGAGTAAACTTTTTGTGCTTGGGTACAGCAGATAACAGTCACCGCAGAAGGTGTTCGTGCGACTGCATAGCAGTTTAAAAATGCTGCCAATAAACGAATAAACGTAGTTCTGACCTACCGTTGAGATGCCCAATCCGCATAATTAAAAAATAACAAAGGCAGACAAACGTTCACGTGGCTGTTTTGGACGATTTACATATTTCGCGAGCGCGTTTTAGCACTCACGTCGTGTCGCTTCCATAAATTATTCAGATTGGTGTCGAGTAGTTTAGCGACAGATAACTAATAGATTTTTGGGGAGTCTCCCGTCAAATGCCTTTGAGGCGGCTGTTTCGCATATAAATTGACGCATTTGGCCCCATTCACACCTTCGCGCGGCCTCGTGGGTGCTAGGGCGCTCCCGGCTTGCATTATTTGCTATGGCTTCATTTTAGCGCTTAAACACGTTATCATGAACGTTTTCACTATGTTTTTACGGTTTTTAAAAATGTTATTTCATTATTTATTTTTTCAATTAAACCGTTGTTATTTACATTCATTTTCCTGTTTTCGGGGTCTCAACAGAGAGGAAAAGCGAAAACTAAAATAAGGAAATGGAAATCTTCTTAGAAATAAGTAGGACTGTTGTGTCTCCTACTTTTTGTCATTTATGTTTTCTTGTATCCGGATAAATAAATAAAAAGTAAAATAAAATAAGTAAGGAATAAGGGTGTAAAATAAAAGAAAAAACAAAGCATAAAACAGCCCTCTAAACATCAAAAGTAAAAAGTGCTTCATGTAAAATACATTTTGTTAATTTAACCTACCGGTAAACTGATTCCAGAGATACAAGCAATATCCTAGCCTGTTCATGTAATTTTCACATATTATTATCCAATTCGCATTTCCCGGAATTAAGTACGTATAACAGAATATTACGTAGATATTTAAGCAGTTTACTGAAATGAATGTTATTTGTAACAACGCAAAGAGCCACGAAACACTATTTCGTTTACGTGGAACCAAGTGCACTGCAACAGGCAATTAAAATTTATAATGACGTGCTTACTAACAAAAGATTGTCATAATTATTTAGATGAAGCGTAAGTAATTTCATTTGATGCAAATTTGGGTTTATTTAACGAGAAACAACCTTTCTATTGTTTATAAATTGTCTCTATTAGTCAGAATTACAATATTAACTTTTAGTTAAATTAATTAGTTGTTGACACTTTGTGTAGTGTATTAATGATGGAACTCCATTATATTATTAAAAAAACGACTTTATACACGTATCTTTAAAATGTAATAATTGCCAGAAGGTGATGTCCGAAACCGGTCGCAATTAATTAAAAGTTTATAAATATAATATATTTAGTGGAACTAGTGTATAAAGGTGTTTTAATATGTAACACAATATTAACAATATTTCAATATTTCAAATTAAATCATGAGTAACTTATAAAAAATCCATTGTTTTGTTGTTGTGAATAACTACATAACTAATACTGCAATTAATTCTGTAGAAGTCTTTTGTCTGAACTGGATTTGTAAATATTATTTTTGTGTGTGCGCCCAAATAGAATTTAAGACTCTTTGAACTCCCAATCTTCCTGCGGGAATCTTAAATATTTCCGGGATCAAAGTAGCCTATGACAACCCGGGAATAGTGAGGCTTCCTGTTATTTATACAATGATTTTTTTAAATCGGTTCAGTTATTCTAGAGATTATCCTCTATAAACAGATTAGCTTATAAAATAAATTAATAACGCTATTTCTATACCTATCTATAAAGAATAAGAAACCGCTTGCATGCACTGAATATAAAAATTTAATTTTTATACCAACATTTCTACATCGTTCTTGAGCACTTCGGAATAATATTTGAAAATTCCGGCGGGAAGGAATTGAGGAGTATATAGAATACGCAAAACTTAGTAAACGCAGACGAAATCGTATGCATAGGTTTGTATTTGTATACATCCATTGCAGAGTCAGTCTAGACAGGCATCTAACTTCGTTAGTACCGTCAAGTGACAGTCAGACCTCTGACCAAAAGGTTAAAAGAGAAAATAAGTATTACCATCAAACCATACCCATAATATATCTGGTCGCTTTCCTTTACCTATTCCGATTTCAACCATAAAGAGAAAACATAAAGAAATCGATGACGCACGGCGGCGTGTTGGTGTTTTGGGGGGAAAATTTTAACAAAATGGTAAAATAAAGGAGCTGTTAAGATTACGGGCCGAAACGTGTTCAAGTGGCGGATCGTGGAGGCCCATAATAAGGGCGCTCCCTTGCCCTTCGGTATCTCGACGGAATCCAGACCCTTGGGAGATCGCCGAACACCAGGTCACACCTTTGAGACTATGTACTAATTTATACTGTTCATATTGTTGGATGGATGTTGTTACCACGGGCACGATTGTTCGAAACGATAGTTTGGGCTCGTCGATTCTATCAAATAAGTCACTTCAGACACAATGTAAGCTTTAAACTCCTTTTACTAGAAAAAAATGAAACACAGCTTTTATAAAGCAGACAAGCATCTGGAACAATGATCTAAAATAATCATTTGCGTTCCAATCGATAACGATCGCGATATTAACCATTAAACTAAATAGCGCAGGTTTTATTTTAATCCTTAGAAATATTTTAAAATTATAAATAACGTCGCACTATTTCTCCGTGGGCGTAGGCACAGCACAAATAAAATATGTTAAGCCACTATAATTTCAATTAAACTTCTATTCCATTTAGTTTTCTTATCACGCACAAAATCCATCTATTACACGACGATGGCAATAAAAGGTTAACTATTAATACTTGGAGAGTGACATAAAAATTGCCGCATTTCTCTTTAAAAGTATTCGTAGAACTTTGTAGCGCACGTAGCATGATGCTACGAATATTGTAGACGTTGGGCTACCACATTGCTTGCACTTTATTAGTTGAAAAAGCATTATTAGATGCTTTGTGATTATAAATACTCCAGAAATTATCTTGCATAATGACATAAAATACAAAAGGGAACGATTTATAACATTAGTTCAAATTCTGTTCAATGTTTATAGGGATTCACAATATTTTTTTAATTTGTACTATATTCTACTCTGACGGCCACCACATGGCCAATTATTAGAAAATGTATATCTATTTAACAGTCCATTTGACATCGGGGGCATCATTCGTCGTAACGAACAAGCAAAGAGAGTAGATCTCAAGGCATAAACGAAAATAAATACACGCAAATACAATGTTGAGGAAATATATTTTTAATAGCGATCCTTTTAAGAAATAATTCAAAACGTATTCGTATAATGTGTGGGTAGAATGGGATTTTAATCAATTTCCCTTGCGCTCGGCTCGTAAAGTAGAAACGGGGCGTGTATTATTTTCGCATCACGCACCGGATCAATCACTTTTGTTCCGTTCGAGGCAGGTGACGTCGCGCGTGTGTCACACGTATCCTGGCTACCTTTTTTACTCGACCTTAACGACAGGCGAGCTTAGACCCACTTAGTGGGAAACAGTAACTGTTACTTTGAGGCGGTTTAAGTTTCAATTATGTCGACTTGGCGTTAAAGTCACGGTTATGCTCTCGCGCACGAGGGCCCGGGGTTCGCCTTGACCATGATCCAGGATTTGGCAGATCAGGTATTTACAGTGAAGCGACTGCCATCTGAACTCCGTGACCCTGCTACCATGACCTGACCAGATTGGATCATGGTTACACATTCGTCGTCAGAACGCAAGGTCCATCACGATGTTTTCCCTCACCGCAATAGCTTCGGTTAGTATTGAACTAATGTACATAACTCAGAAAAGAGTCATTGGTACACGGCGGCAGTGAAATTCAAACCCGGTACCTCTCGCTTGCGAATCGGATACCATTACCACTCGGCTACCGATGCTCCGACGTTAGTTTCAATAATATGTAGAACAAAAATGTAGAACCGCAGATAAGAGTGAACTCGTTACCGGCGAGTGTGTTACCTGATTATTATAATCTAGTCGCCTTCAAAGGCGCCTTTGAAGCCTAGTCTTGAGACTAGAGTGAATAAAAAAACGTCTAGACATTATGATAAATTGTAGAAAAGGATATAAAACAGAACTTCGATCACCACTCATTACATATTATAAAACTAAGCTACGTCTGTCTGTCTAAGCGCGATAAACTCAAAAACTACTCAACCCATTTTCATGCGGTTTTCACTAATAGACAAAGTGATTCAGGTTTAGGTTAGGTTAGGCGTATAATTTATTAAAGTCTACCCATGCGAAGCATGGATCGCTAGTTTGGAATAAAAAGAGAATGGAGATAAAAATGGATAACTTATATGTGCCGACAACCCAGAACAGAGCTCCCTAGTGCAATGAGACCCGGCTACTGGAGAGCTGGGAATAGGGGCTAGGCAAAGAAATATTACCTTTATTATGTACTTGCGACTTCAGCTTTGTACCATGTAAACCTAAACTTCGCTTTGAAAAGTTATTATGCTCGAACAAGTTTCGGTCGATCTTCTGTGGTAATAAGGACGTTCTAACCTACATCATTTTGTTCTTACATGATATAGGCACGGAGAAAAGAAATACTACGCACAAATATAGGTAAGTAAGACTTGTTCAACCTCGAAAAGGGTATATAAGGGTTATCTGACAGCTTCTTTCCTCTTATCTTGCTTCTTATCTTACCAAGGTGTGTAACACATTTAGACTTTATTTAAATTACTTAGATTGTACTTTTTAAACTACTCTTCGACAACTCATCATCATCTCAGCCTCGTCCATTGCAGGACTTAGGGCCTCTCCCACGAAAAAGGGAGGTTATTGCCATAATCTTCACGCTTAGCAGGCGCAGTTTTATAAATAACAATGGAAAATGCTGCTGCTCATTTTCCAGCCTACGTAGACTTTAGATCTTTTGCCTCGGAAATATTAGTCCCCTTGTACGACACCCACGCCTGTAAAGGGTTGGTGCTATTCTACTCTGCCGGACACCACACGTATACTATACCAACTTAGACAACTATGCTGCCCACAATTACGACTCGCTAAAGAGTGCGAATCAAAGTGCGTTCCGTTTCAGTTGCCATGCTGTGTACTCGAATCGATATTGCCGCGTAAAACCAAACCCTTCAACTAAAAGCCCATCAGGCGATATTGCCATCCGTTGGCTCATTACCGCGGGACCGCCATCCGATATCCCGCCGCACGTGGAAATTGAAAACTCTATCGGCTAATCGGAACATTCAACGGTTATGCTAAATGCGACGTTTTAATTGTGATTCTGAGGGACACAGTGATTTCTGAGGGTGCGGTGAATGGTAGCTATGTTTTGGTTTAGGTACCTACTAGGTACCTAGGGCTAGCAAATATTCGAAAATTTAAGTATGCGTATATTCGAATATTTTTTCTGGTGATATTCGAATATTATTCGAAATTTGGAATCAAGGTTTTAACTACGTTTTTAATGTAAGTTTGTGCAATGTAAGTTTGGCCTCGTGTGAGTAAGGAGGTAGCATTAGGTCAGTCAGATCTTAAGATTAGGTATTTTACAAGATTAGGATACTAAATGATTTTTTACTGAACAAGAAAACGGAAAGAATTTTGTATCTTGAGATAAGTGATACTAATTAACATCAAAATAGGCGTAAACTAAAACATTATATCAGACAAAATGCATCTCGCTTTCCACGCACAGCAATATTGAGTATATTACTAGGATAGGCAAGAGTCACCGAGACTTCGGTGGGTGCGTTCACACGATCCGTTACCTAAAATACCACAAAAATAAGACGTAAATTCAAATGATTAAAAAAATATTCGAATATTCGAATTTTACCTAAATTACTATTCGAATATTGAAATGAGGCGAATATTTGAACAATTCGAATATTCGACTTGCAATCCCTACTTTCGACGCGAAGAAGTCGGAGACCGGGCGAAGTGGAGTAGGAAAGCGGAACCTGGCAGAGGCCGGGATAAGCGCTAGGAGGATGATGATGATGATTGTAAATTCAAAGTTAAGTCCTCTATGACAAAAAGTTTTTAATTTTGAGCGGGTTTCTATGTCGTAAATAGGTAAGTCGTACAATTTTTGTATTTTTAAGAAATGCAGTGCTAGCTACAAGGACCAAAAAAACAAGATATAGAAGTATATTCTAAGCTGTGTATCTATGTATTATAGAGATTGCAACCAGTCTCCACGTGTTTTGTACAGTAGTTACTCTTTGACCTGATATTATCACGGAAGAAACGTGTTTAATTTAGTTAAATAAGCTTGGCTTGCACCAAATTCTCAAACGCGTTTCAAGATTGACGTATAACGTTTTTTTATATGAAGCTTTTTGTTGAAGTATAACTTAGTAACTTTTTTCTAATCTGTGATATAGAGAATTATAAGGAGATAAAGAGGTTGGCAGACAGGAGAGAGTGCTTCATTCATATCATGTGCTTAATTATACAAGTTTAATTAAAAGTAACGTTCAAATAATTGCAGCCGTGATGTTTACAGCTAAATAATTCCATTTAAAAGGCTTACTTTAGTGGAGTTATTTAATTTCAATGAATACTGCCATATCAATGAATTTTAGTTATTAGGCAATTTATTGTTAATTATCAAACTGTAAATTTACAGCCTCTTAAATTTAATAATTTATACTCTTGGTGAAGTACCACCATTGCTGAAGCTTGACGGTTCATTGGTGCAGTCATTCAACTAATTCGTTGACCTCCTGACTTTATTAGAATCCATATGACAATATGGAGTAAGGTGTCTGTATTATGGCGGATGATCGGGCTAAAGTACGCCCCATTTTGGTGACTTCTTCACTATATAAGATTTTTTATTTTTTTTATTTATTTCAGGCAACTGAGGCCCATATTTAAAAATACACAAACAACATAAATACAAATACAGACAAAGATAAAACCTATACCTACATACATATTATTATAAATTGTAAACTAATATACTATGTATATACTAATTATGGAGCGTGCACTGAACAATAAACTCCTGGCTTACCTAAAGGTAATGATCGTCTCAGCGATCACCAGTACGAATTCCCTCGTGGTTTTTCGACTAAGGACATTCTGGTGTATTTTACATACTTGTAGAATGAGAATATTGAATAGCACGGCTACGGTCATGCGACCATGGTCGTACGACGAACGTCGCCCGACCAATAGAAAACCTCAAAACCGTCGGTCGCATGACCGTTGTCAATCAGGACAGCGCCTTAGGCTGTTTCTAGACAAGCAAGTATCATCCTTGGCAGCCTCATCACTTACTATCTGGTGAGATGGCGGTCACATGCTTATCTAGTTTGGCGTAAAAAGAAATTAATATTATTTATTCCTTATTGTACACAAACATAGTATCATGAAACATGATGTACAAAGGCGAGCTAAATACAACGACAAAATTGTTCGTGTTTATTACCTTTGTCAAAAATCAACGAATTTAAGTTGTTCATATACGCGATTACTGATAAAAATATCAAAACATTCTTTCCTCTTATTTTGACGTACCACGTCCAACATTACAGGGAAAAAACGATGACATACTCTCATTATAAGCAAAGTATTCATAAAACATGTGATACCCAATTTTAATTATTTCTCTGGAGAAACACGGGCTTCTCCTCATATTTCAGGACAATTATCCCAAAGAAGTTTGCCTAAACTCATTTTACGGTGAATTGCTTGACTGCGTTGCGAGTACTTCTGAGATACCACATTAAATAAATAAGCAAAGTTAGTGAGGGAAAAATTGGGATAAAAATTTTGTGAACATAGGCAATAACGGAATCTGGTCAAGGTATACATTTATGCCGCAGCCCTGACCAATTTTTAATTGCTCTTTTTAACGTGTTATGGGATTGTAGCAACTGGCTTTAGAAAATTTTCATGTTCCCATTTTGAAGGAAAATATTTTGTGCGTGAAAATGTAAGCGACTAGCTCCACTCGTGCAGTGCAGTGCACTGCGCGGCGCACCACGCAGTGCCACGTCACGGTGACAACAAAGAAATCGGTGGTGTTATTCTGGTTTTTAAGTAAGGCAACGTTCGCACGAGAGATTTACGAATGATTGTGAGTTAGGCAACGTTTGGACGAAAGCTTTTTCGACGCCTTTACGCGCGTTATTTTAAACGACTTGCATGATTATTGACCTTATGTCGACCTTATGTATGGAGGTCAGTTGGCAGTCGTTCCACTGTAATTGCCTGATCTGCTAAATCTTGGATCATAGTCAAAGCGGACCCCGGGTCCTCGCGTGCGAGAGCACAAACAGGATTTGACGCCAAGATCATCATTATCATCGTCTTGGTGTTAAATTTCGGTTGCCAGGAGTCCGCCTTCCTAATCCTCTTGGTCCACTTCGCTCGGTCTTCGGTATCCTTGGTGGTGAGTTTGTTGGCACGCATGTCGTTCTTATCGACGTCTAGCCATCGCTTCGTGGGTTGAACTCCTTCAGCGGGCTGGCATGGACAGATTTTTGTCCCCACGTAACGCATTGTCGGGCAACGCATTGGTGACTCCAATGGTGTTGCTGATGTCCATAGGCGGCGGTGACCACTTTCCATCAGGTGGCCTGCACGCCTGTTTGTCTGCCGGATAACATAAAAAAAAAAAAAAAAAAAAAAAATTGCCGTTTAATTTCCTTACTACCATTATCCGCATCTTGTCTCTCACGTTCCGTTTAGAGTAATCTGATCGATTATAATCGTATGGTGCAGGATGTTTTTCAACAAGCTCATAAAACATTATATTGAAGTCAAAATCATCATAATGACGCCACGATGATTATTTAATTTATATTATTGTCAATGCTACATTGACATTACAATTTGTGTGCCGTTTTTGTAACCTTGATCTGGCTCGGGTTAATATTTGATTATAACATAATGGTGACATCCTGAAAACCTGCTGATAACGGTCCGGATACATTTCCAGGTTTACCATCAACTGGTCAGTCTATTTTTTCACCGGTATTCCATATAGGGTGCACCCAATATTTACGTCGGGGTCGTCTACATTTTTGCATATTAACCATCTGCAGTACGGCCAACATGTCTTCATCCTCTGGAATGGATCAGCCAAATACCAACTGGCCGCTTTGGATTCGGTGGAAAAACGTGCAAAGAAGATAATTTGTGATCCGCAATTAATTGAGGCTAAGCTGCAGAGCCTCGAGCATCGGCGTAGGGTTGCGTGTCTATCGGTATTCTATAGGTTGCATTTCGGAGAGTGTGCGAAACAGTTGCACGACCTCATTCCGCCGGCCCCTTTCCGCCATCGGGAAACGCGATCCGGGCGAGCGCTTCATCCTTATGTCGTGGATCTTCCAGCTGCCCGCACGAGCCGCTTTGGTTCAACCTTTATAATGCGAACGGCTAAGGAATGGAACGCGTTGCCTGCGAGTGTGTTCCCTGATCACTATAATCTGGACGCCTTCAAGGCTAGAGTGAATAGGCTGTTCCTAGACAGGCATGCTCCATCTTCGACCGCATCGTCACTTACCACCAGGTGAGATAGCGGTCAAATGCCTGGATAGTCTAAAATTAAAAAAAAAAAAAAAAAAAAAAGAAGACATAATTTTACTTTAAAATCTTTGAAAACGAATTTTTTCTTTGGATGTTTACTTCTGACAGGTGTCCATAGATTCACCATCTGTAGACCGTGGTAAGACATTCCATATTTTAACTAAGAAGTATAACATCAGTAATATCTAAAGAAATTGAACCATGCAACTTCCGCGAATACTATACTATAACTGATACTTTTTACCCGACTACGATGGAGCTAAGGAAGGGTAATGAAGTTAACAATCTATGTATGTAAAGTTGATAAACGTGGAAAAATCGACAGAGATTTGTCAGTACCATAGCAAGTGGAACAATGTCGTCTCTGTCGTATGTCGTCAATGTCGTACTCTTGCGGAAGAAAGGGGTTTGTGTGTATGTATATTGATTTGAATGTTTGTATGGATGTTTATTCTAGCTCAAAAACTACTTGGCCGATTTTCGTTAAAAGCGTATTGATTGTCCGATGGTTACAGGCTCTATGATAATACATTCAATTAAATTATCTTGAGGATATAAGAACATAAAACTTCAAAATTTTTAAATTCAGAAGATTGATTCGGTCATGTTAGTAATTTTTATTCACATTGATTGATTCTGTTGTAGAATAAACCGCACTGCTTAAATTTGTCCTGATGTGTTGAAGACATGATTTTGGGACAATATTACAACAAAATGTTTTAAAACGTAGTTATTTCTTTCCTTTACAAATGTTTACTTAAACTGAGTGTATATCATGGTGGTTCATTCAAAACTATAACTACAAAGGATAACATCAGTAGTAAGTATAAAGAGAGTGTATATAACTTAAATTACTCGGAAATCATTGCTCTTAGAAAACTAGATCCTAAAAAGAAATGATAGTGCCCGTCGATATCTATAAGTATTTGCTGTTCTGGAACAAGCGTTTTAAGGCAAAAAGTTTCAGAGTTATTACAGTATTAAGTTTGACAGCTGTCAACCGAAATGTAGATGTTGACGAGCACTATCATTTCTCTTCAGAAACTAGTGTTCTAGAAGCGATAGTTTAAGAGTAATTACAGTATTAAGTTTGACAGCTATCATCTGGAATGTAGATCTCGACGAGTACTATCATTTCTCTTTAGGAACTAGTATTCTAGCACCAATAGTTTTAGAGTTATTACAGTTTTAAGTTTGACAGGTGCCATCCAAAATGTAGATTTCTACGAGTACCTGCATTTCTTTTTAGAAACTAGTGTTCTAGAACCAAACATGCCTTATTTATAATTCGGGATGAACTGAGAAGAGAATGACGACAGGATCACGAAAGCGAAACAACTCCGATAATGTTAAAGAATCAGAAAAAGGGGAGGGGCTTACGCATCAGCGTTCAAACTTTCTTTGACGAAGTCGGTTTCCTATTTCATTCACACGCGTTGTATCTGTACTAAAAAAAGTAGACAGATATATGTGTGTGAACTGTGTCACATAAAGAGGAAAGATTCGAACTGTTGGTAAAAAGAAACAGTCAGATGTGACGTTTCATGTTGACATCTACTGACATCGCACCGCACGCTGCACGATGGGGCCAAATTGAAAAACGTAGACAAAATTAATACAGAACTGACATTTCGGGCTTCAATTGCGGGTGTTGCCCCATCATGCAGTGCGCCGCGCGGCGCGCTGCACAGTGGGACATTCCGCCATCTGTCAATGTACTTGCAAACAAATTGCTCGGCGGGTAACAAGTTTTGCCACATCGTGCAGTGCACTGCGCAGCGCACTGCTTGAGTGTGCGTTCAAGATAATGACGCACAGACTTATCTTATCTGTTACGAGCTTATCCATGCGACTTCGTCGACGTGTTGTTTTTTACAAGCTTTTATTTACCTTCCAATGTTTGTACGTAAATGTATGTTCGGGGCAAATGTGCGCAGAATGTGCAGGTTTCATCACGATGTTTTCCCTCACCGTAAGAGCATCGGTTAGTATTCAACTAATGTACATAACTCTTGTTTTTTATACCACAAAGATGGCAAACAAGCTTACGGCCTGCCTGATGGTAAGCAGTCACCGCGGCCTATGGACGTTTATAATACCAGGGGCTTCACCCACGCGTTGCCGATCCCGTAAAAACATTTTACCCCTTTCTTGAATAACTCTATGTTGTACTCTCCAGGAAAAACATCTCTAGGCAGTTCATTTCACAACCTTAGTTTTAACCACTCGGTCACCGACGCCCCTATAAATAACTTTTATAAATCTATAAATAGTATCATATAATAATACTACAAAAACATCGGTTAGTTTACCTTAATTATAGCAAAAAAACGCAAGACTTATTTCTGAAAAAATCGGATTGAATGGGACCACCACAGCATAGCCGCTTTAATAGATATTTTAACCAAATGAAGGAGACGGCGCGCCCGGACCCGCCGCGGTAAACTGTTACTCCGGAAACTCATTATCGTCAGTAAACCCACCGAGAAATCTCATAATCTTTCAAAATTGAATATTGAGTATCTCAGTTAATTGAATATTTTAGATTTGGACGCCGGAATTGATACTTCAAGTTTTTACAGGGCTTGTTAAAAAGTTTGAAGTACCCACGTTAAGTGCCTATGAAAAGCAGAACGGGCTTTTAAAGAAGAATCAAGGTCTCTGTTAAAATTATGTTGTAATTATTAAAGTTCAATTCTATTGTTCTTGAAGTCTGCGCAATATATAAGCTACAATTGGACCCGGCGCTACTTCGTTCGCATACACCTAATTTACTAATCTAACCTTCCGCTTGAATAACTCAATCTAATGTTGAAAACCGCATTAAAATCTGTTGCGTACTTTAAAAGATCTAAGTGTGCATAGGGCAGACTGCGGAAAGCGACTTTATTGTATACTACGTATAAAGACATAAACCAGATGTTTATATAAAACGTCCTACAGGTATAAAGTAGTCATAGTACAAAATATACAAAAATACCAGAGGAATCTAAAATTACACAATAAATTAAAATGAATTGTGAAACTCTCCGAGAGCACCGCGGTTTTGGTTTACTTACAATTTTCCTCACCCACCTAAACAAGCAAGCTGCTCAAAGTAGCTTACCCTCTATTTTTCCCTCAATTTTAATATAAAATATAAATGGTATTTCCTCTTCTTCGTTGGCTTGTGGTATTATAAAGTTTTCTTGGAATGTATGTTTATCTCAGGTTAATGTAATGAAACTTGGTTGTAATTCAAATTTAATAGCTATCTATTTGGAAAAAAAAACAGATTCTTTAAATACTTATGACAGTTTTCTAGAGTGCTGATTTCTCTTATTAAATTGAGGCAGAATCAAATTTCATATTATAGTAAAATTACTTCAGTTACAACTGCTTTGATAACCGATCCTGGAACCAGCTCAAAGCCGGTTTTGAAAGTTTGGGTATTTGTATAATTTCCGATTTAACACTACCAGCCTGCCTGTTCTGCCCAGAGAATCTGCCGGAGGTCATAACAAAAACTCTCAAATGCATAGAGACGAGCCGATCCACTGTTAAACGTTCTCCTCGCTTCTAGAAAGTTTACTTCTAGCCCGGTTTCGAAGGAGGCGGGGCATTGGTTGCAGAAAATTCCATCCCTGAATATAGGAGCCCTCTTAATAGGAACTAAACTTTCGTAGTTACGTAGACTAAGAATAGAATATTAACACTCAGAAGAGGTTACAAGCAACCACGCTAAATCTTATGCTCGTATCCCTCTACCACCGATCTTCGTTCCAGACAGGACGCGCTAAACAAATTATTCATGTCTGCCAAAACGCTGCTTTATGTCATTCCCGTCCAAAAAATGGGGCGTAAATCATTCCACTCCAAACTTCCGTGAATACCTCCATCCCTATTGTCTCTTTATGATTAAAATTTCCTTTGGGGGCGAGGGCGTGGACTTTTAAAATGAGTGCCGAACTTACGCGATGTAGTTCGGAAGCAGGTACGAAACAAACAGAGTCGGAGGCTAATGTAAAAACTTCCTCGCTGCGGTGACGCTATTCTGTTTACTTGAGAAACATCAGCGATTAACTGTTCTGGCGTTGTTCAGCTCGAGCAGGCGCTGGGAAACGCCGGCTGGCTCCCGGTCCTGCGCCATTGATCCCTTTTAATTTATTGGCTCAAAGTGCTGTTATTCCCTGCGGCGGTATCAACTTACATTTGTTTTTGTGTTTCTAAATGCATTAAGGTCCATCTGCTGTTCGAATTACGGTGTAAGTAAGTCTCGTGAAATCGATTCGAGTATTTTCTTTGTACTTGGTATTGTAGTGTGAAGGAACAAGAAAAAAAAACAATTTGTTCGGATAGTTCTACCGTAGTTCTACTAGTAGAGCTAAACATCAGGGTACGAATGGGCAATATTACCCATAGTTACCTTACGTATGGTCGTATGGTCGTAGACTCCTTCCATTAGATGTAATTAATATTTTTTCATTATTTGAGGACGCAATCATCACACAAACCCTCCACAAATTACAAGAAAGTACGAGTACACCTCTCGCAGAATTTTCCACGCATAAGAATAGGCCTAGCTTGGATGAAAATGCGGAATGAAAATAACGTCTGAATAGAAAACAGTTTTCATAAAAGCGGTACTTTGGAGTAATTTGATTTAATTTTGGTCGAAGAATCACGACAAAGTAAGTACGGGTTGCTGAATATTTATATTGCACTTACTGTTATTATCTACATATGTATTTCTATACTTTTATACTAATTTAAAATAATGCTCCTCTTAAGAACTCCGTTCCATTTTTCTGCTTAAATCACCTAAGAATGCACTCCAGGAATACACCGTAAAACCTTTGTTCATTCAAGTAGCAAGGAGCTCCGCTCACAACTCGTTTGTTCCAAGTATTTATTCCTTAAAAAATGAATACACAAGATAGTCGGACGGGCTGTACGTTCGTAAGCATTGTCTTTTGGAGAGCGGCCAACGTTTCGCGGGTCGGTAATATTTTTTAAATTCAATTTCGGTGAAGCCACAGTGCTGTATCCAGTTGGCTTAATGTACACCTGGCGAACGTTTAAATGAGATACTACGGGACCACTCACTTATTTATGTGAGATTTTATTGCTCTGAAAGACCCTGCTCTCTCAAAGCAAAATGTGTCTATGTTTGCGTTCAGGCGGGTCCACGTGTACGGCCCGGGCAATGTACACGTCCACATTTATATTCATGCACTCTTGGACGGTGCTCGACTCGAACCCGCCTCGCTGCATCGCCTTCTGGACATTACTTTCTGAATACCATTTTCCGGCACATAATACCTGCCTGAGTGTCATGTGAAAAGAGCACCCGCTTCGGTGAGAAAGCTTGTTGATAAAGTTACATCTAACTTATTTTTACATACACATTTACGCAAGTATCCCATAGATGTAGGCAGAGACTATCGAGTGCCACGCGCTACGATCCTGAAACACCTCTTTCCTCTTTCCACCTCTCACCTCAGCCTCTTCCACATTCATACATCTATTCATGCATTTACGTCGGTTGAGGGTACTCCTGACCTGCCCTTTTTATAATCTCACCTAATCCGTCGTTTCATACTCTCACATGCTCGCTATTGCAGCAACGACTCGCAAGGAAGAGGATCATAGTTGAGTTTAACAGATCGTAGATTAATATATATAACTACATTCTATATAACGGAATTCTGTAATCTTATTCTTAGCGAGTCGATAGCAAAAGACATTACATTTTAGACGCCCAAAATTTTGTCACGCGCACTGCGTTTTCAGTTGCTTCGTAGAGGTATTTCTTTGGTGCATTGTGAGTACAAAGACATCTTCTGTTTGAGGTTTTCGCAGTTGATCTTACAAGTCTAGAGTAACACCTAGATATTTTGGGTGCTCGACAGGTACCCCCATCCAGACGACGTTCACTCTACGGTTCGCCTGGTAGTTGCGTAGGTGGTAAGCGCAGTGGTTTGGCGGGATTTGGTTTTAAGTCATTGTCTGCGTAGTAGGCGTCCAGTTCACTTAAGGCAACGGAACGGCAGGCTCGACCTCCTCGAACGATTTTACATGAGTCGCCAATGCCAGGTCGTCGCTATAGATATAGCTATTGGTGTTGGGTGGTAGTGGCGAATAGAGTTGGGGCGAAGATGCTGCCTTGTGGTAAGCCGTTCCATGAAGTAACGCTACCTGCTTTAACCGAATGGTATATGAACCTGTAATCTCCGGTTATGGAGAAGTTCGCTAAGGATGTCTACGAATTTTCGATCTTGAGTTAGTTCGCAAACTTTCCATAGGAGTCTCCTGAGATTGAAGAATTCTGTAATAATTTGCACTCAACCATGGTGTAAACCAAAATTCTATGACGCCAGATAACAATGTTTGTAAAGCGCTCCACGTGAATAGAGGCGCTTATTATGTTCCAATCTCTAAAGCGAGCGCATAGTTACGTGGTCTATATTCATAGAGGGAGAATAAACCTTTTTACAACACACCCTCATTAGCGAGTTAAGCCAACCGCTGGTACGATCGCTGTAAATTTCACGTACCTAAATATTACCAAAGCCGCAGCGCAGCTACGGTATCTTCATTCTACCTACTAAATTCATATTGTATTTTACGTATTGCGCCACTTCATTTGTAACTTTACCTACTTACCACGTTAGTAATGTGCACTCTTTTGGGCACCTGAAAAATAATACTTAAACCTTGATTTATTTTTACGTAAGCAGGATAATGTTTCAGCTGGATATCACCCATCAGCAACGTCCGTTAACAAAAAAAGTGTCCCGAGATTTGTCTAATTAAACAGAGCAGACACTCGCGGTCCGAGAGGGGTTAATAAAAGCACGTCCACGCGCAAAAACGGCGGGAATGATCCCTTATTACCGCACGGGCGCTCATTAGGCGGCAGGGCGGCAGGTAAAATACATGAAAAATGTAAAACGCGGCCAGGGCGCGTAGTTCGAGACTCGTAAATATGCTCAGTTGCTTCCACATCTACTCGTTTCACGGTTATATTCACCTCGTTAAATCTTCGTTAAAGTAGCCACGCTGGCTGGGATTGCTTTTCGTTTTGCACTAGTAATATGGTACAGAGAATAAATATGCTTGGACAAATTCGCACAGCGCCATAAAGCCTTGTATGAGTGTTGGATAACTGATAAAATAGTTTTATACTATTTTTAAAAACATACTTATTATACAAACTACACCCAGACCTATACAGAAAATAAAACTCATCATTTCAATGTCTGCTCTTCCGGGAATCGAACCCGAGACCTCTGCGTGGCAACCGCAAAAATAGATAGTTGCGAGAGGACTGTTTTTAATTATTGAACAGGATAAAAAAAATTGGGACCTACACGCTGCTGTCAACTTTGATTTTGTGCGAACGCAACGGGACGCAAACGAAGCTCTGCGTTATTATTTTCTAACAAAAAGTAGCGTCGACCTTTCATTCGCGTTTCGGCGGGGTTTTTATTTCAGCAACAATACGAATCTTGTTTTTGTGTGCACGTCACCACAACAATCCCGTAAGAGGGCGCCGCTCCTCGTGGCTCGGAGTTAATTACGGCTTTGCGAGCGCGGCCTGCGCGGGTAGTTGAAAAATAAACCGATCCAACCAACTACCGCCGGTTTAGTTTTAACATGTTTTGATTCCTCGACGGACAAAGCTCCATTGTGCGACACGATTTGCATTCTAAAAGTGGGGAACCTGAAAATGAAATCAGAATACAATGTTTGTGTCGCGACGCTCCGTTGAACCGAGCGTCAAATTCCAGCATACAATTGGGTTAAATCCGTCCCAAAAGACATTGTAAACGTCTGTGAGAAATTGAGAACGAATCATGAAAGTTTTTAAAGCGTTCTTTGCCAAGCTCATACGCCATTTGTTCTCGAGTTTATGTGTATGTTTCGTACTAGAAATGAGGGGTTTTTATTAGAAAGTTTACTTCTGAAAAGCTCATTGGCATATACTTAGGTGAATGTTGCTGTAACTTCATGTAGTTACGTAGTTTTATGCTAGATATAATGTTAAACACGATGCATATACCTGCACTATCTTAAGCATCTTTTGGGTGAGACCAAAGAGATTGGAATGTTAGCGACCTTCATGGTTATCTGGCAAGAAGGTCGCTAACTTTCCAATCTATTTGGGTGAGACGTTTCATCGCTGACTTCATCATTACTTTGAAACATAGCCTCCATGAAGGAGGCTATGCTTTGAAACCAATATTCTGGTCAAGCAACAAAACCATCCATAACAAAAACCATGCAAATACGGTCTACGAAGCGTAATGTAGTATTTTTCCTCTCCCGTAAATACGTGTCCCGTTTGTCCCGTCACCAGGAGCGATAATAAAACAGCTTAGCGAGTTGGTGTTAATGCGCTTTACTTTTATTATTGACCACTCAGCGAAAGGACGTCGCATGGAGAGATACACTGTGTACACAGTCCGAGGGTTTGATTCCGAAGTAAATGATGATTTTAATATTATATATATTCTTTATTGTACATAAAACAATGTTACATCGTTAGAACTTAAACATACTTTACAAAGGCGAGCTTATCTCTGCAAGAGATCTCTTCCAGCCAACCTGAAAGATGTGGAAGCGATATCACGGGTACTTGAGCATGTACTTTTAGATAAAGTTAAAAAAAAAGCTATTGGAATTATGGAACAGTTCAGGTTTCGGTCGCATGGGTCGACGTATGTCTTTTCGATTAGGTAGGCTATAAAATAATACTTACAAATAGTACACCCCAAACAAAAGACAGTTCTATTTTCATAAAATACATTAAAATAAACAACAATGCGACGTTAATAAGTTAAACTGCTGCGACTTTTATTAAAGTTGTGTCGTTGTTTGGCACGCCACGGTTGGTTGCGGCCCAGATAATGTCCGGCGTTAATGTTTGTGATAAGTTCCCGTTAAGCCCATTTGCAGAAGTTAATATAATAATTAAATTGAAGTCAAATTAATTAAGAGTGGTTTCAATTATTTTGACTAAAATATGTACAGGCTTATCTTTGTGTAATATAAGTTTATTATTAGCCTATAAAAGCCCTACGTTGTACCTCCACGTCAAAAAGAGTCAAGGTACACCACGATGCAGATTGTCCAATTCGCAATCGATTGTCCAATTAAAGACGTTTATTGTTAGACATTTCGTTAATATTTTCGGGGTTCTATTTCTATATTTCGACGCAGTTACTTGCATCATAGTCAAGGGATGACGACTAGCGGGCCACTAGTAAACCAAGGTTATCATCATCCGCCTCCCTCCGGTACGCCTATTGGAACCAAGGTTTGTTTTTAATATGCTTGGACAATTCACACAGCGCCATCTAGCCCCAAAATAAGCAAAGCTTGTGTTATGGGTGTCAGAAAACTGATAAATGTTTGTTTAATACATACAATAAAATTCATCATTCAATTTCTGTTCTGAAATCAAACACGGGACCTCTGAATGGTAGCATGTTAACCAACTGAACCACTCAAGTCGGCAAAAAGGTACCAATACTGTAAGAAGCCGTAAAGTACACAAATAAACTGTTATTATAAAGTAAACAACTTAAAATCTCCAGATTTCCTCTCGATGTTATCTTCAACGCAAGAGCACGAAGTATAGGTACATAAAATAGACGCTTACTACCGTCAAAATCGTCTGAGAAATGCAATATCCGTTACAGCTACTTAGAACCCAGCAGAGCAGCAAAGCAAAACATGGGAGGTATTCAAATTCGCGACATAGCAAACAAATGACTCAGGTAAGATATCCGCTTGAATAAACTAGTGGATCAATATTTTCACAATGCCAAGGGCGCTGTGAACAGAACACAATGGCGAGCCTATAGTTCGCAGTTTGCTTAGGACCTGCGCTCATTCACTGCCGTCAAACTCGTGCTCCCGTTATTTGTTTATAGCTGGAAAGTACAAAAGTCCCATCTAAAACACACTACAATCCATTCTAAACCTTAAGACAAACGTTCAGAACTAAATTCGGCGCGCGAGCACCTTCAAAGGTTTTGAAATTTTCGGATACAAGCTTTCTATTGTGAATTTGGGGAAGAGTCGCGATTTTACAAAAGATCGAAGAGGTCAGCTTATTTTATTTCAATAGTTTGACGTTTCAAAGTCTATGTTTCCTGTTGCAAAGTAATTGGTTTTGCCATTTTCCTCTTTGATGAATTACATTTTCTTTCATGTTCAAGTTTTTTCTTCTTAGCCTATTGCCGCCAATTTAAGTCATATCGAAAAAAGTAGCCGAGATCTATTCCCCATTCAATAAATAATATTTTAAAAATGTTGAGTCCAATAGCATTGATCCTTGTCCAGAATAAATCGGTGAGGTCACCTCCGCTGAGTTAACGTTAATAAATAATATCCCCAAACGAGTCCGCTCCATACGTGAGAATCGAAAATAAAGAGGGTAGTTATTAAAACCACTCGTGTAATGTAAAGCTTGGCACATGGCGATAGTGCTTAATCAAAACTTCAATTAAATTTTCGTAATACCTTTCGCCGAGCGACGGGCGACCCGCAAATTGTTAAATCACCTCCCGCGTGGATACGTTTTAATTCCAGAGCCACTGACGGTGGACGGGCTACGAAAGTTGGCATTGGAAATTAATTTATTGACAACCTTTTAATTAGATTAAAACTTTTGATGTCAATTAAGCGAAGGCTGTATAAGAGCGACAGGAGAGGCTGTGTAGAGGTACGCTCGAAAGGATTGAGAATTTTTTGTTTTATGGACTATAGACAAAAAGTATCCTACGTCCGATTTCGTGGGTTAAAGTACATGCGTGCCAGCATTTTATTATGATCATAGGACGTTACGTAAATTGTTAAACGGTTTTTAACTTTTTAAGGGTATGTTCCGGGTTTCCTATCGCGTACCTTTGTTGACGAGTAGCCCGATATTTCAACACAGTTGCATGCATCATAGTCACGGGACGACTGCGGTAGGAAACCCGGAACATACCCTTAAAATGTGTAATAATAACCGCAATAGTTTAAAACATTATGGATTTTAAGTTTTTTCACGAGTACCACTTAGTTACGATCGAGAATGATCCTGCCGGCTGTTGGAGAAGCGCCTCCAAGACTGGAGAGTTTCACTCTCCATAATCCATACTTGAAAGTATCGGTTTCAAATTTATTGCCGGTGTATTAATTACCACCGACATCTGTAAATGATGTGATTAAATGACATTAGTCGCCATGAGTGCATTTGACTAGCATTCACACTATCAACCCTATCATTCTGATGCTAGTTCATACCATCACACAGACAGATTCCTATCTATCGGAGCTATGAAGCCTGTTTGAATAGACACCGCTGCTTTGACTAAATTTGCCGTCAAGACAAAGGCATATGTAGGTATACACAGATGAGGCACACATACCATCGTAGTTCGCCACCCTCACATAGACATTGTGTCTGCGAATCTTCCTTTCTGTAATAAATACACAATTAAAACAAACGACAAATAAAAGAATGACGGCAAATTATAAAGCGAAAGGGGGGAAAAAGGAGCGCCGGGAACAAAAGTTAACTTCTAACAAAGAAAATCTGACCAAGGTGCTTCATAATTAAAAGACGATTCCGTCGGCGCGTTTTATTTTTCCATTCGTATAAATGATCTCAGTGAGTTTGTTAATACTAACAAACGATCAGTTGAGGCGACTGTTCGCGTCCACCATTTGTCTTGGCTAAACGACGGGGGCGCGCCGGGGCCGGACCGGGTAATTTGGAAAAACGATACTGCGCCGAGTACGCTCCTGAGTCAATCTGTTCTCCAACTTTCAATTAGGAAGACTGAGTTTTGTTTGCAATTGTGTTTGTGTTGGTAACATAAACAAGCAGTTTGGACGTAGATGCAATTTCGTAACCCATTATCATAGTATTTTTATGATAAAAAATAGGCAAAGCAATGTTGGCAATGGGTAGGCTACGTAGCTCACAGAATCTATGCTCATGGGTTCACGAGTGGCGATCACGGCCCTCGCGAGATAGACGGTCGACCTCGTTAAGGTCGTAGGGAACCGTTGGGTACAAGAGGCAGAAGCGATCGGTGTGGAAGGCGTGGGATCCCTACGTCCAACGGCTGATATTACGATAATGATCAATATTTTGAATTATAAAAGACAATCAATTCACATAGTCTTCAGTATTCTACATGTTTTAATAAAGTAATTAATCTGTTAATTTGCAATGCAAACTTTTACATAATATTAGGTAGGACAACACAAAAAATTTGCTTAACGAAGCTCCTCCCAAAACCAATTTAAAGATAAGCTTCAAAATCGGTTTACAAGCTGTAACCTGAGAGTGTTCTACAATCACATACCAGGGCAAGCCTTTACACAAAAGAAAATCTCAATCTACTTTATTGGGTTAAGTACAAACACTTGTCTGCTGAAGTGGTTTGCTTAGGACGACTGGGGGTCGAGTGGGCCCCGTCCGATTACTCATTGTATCTATTACGACTGGCTTGGCCGAGTTGGCAACTAATCACCCATTTCACTTTTAAGTGGGCGTGAATTGTGAAATGAGCTAGGCGTGAGCGCCAAGTTATTTATTATGGTACACGCAAACTAACAGGCAAAGGTCGGTGTGACTTATTGGCGAGACTTCGTTCGACTATGAGATTGGGAGTTTTGTAAACTTTTTTTATCAGCACCATATCGCACCGCTTGCTACCGACAGGGAGTTCAATGTTCATCCTCACATTTTGGAGCCAAATTGGTCGCGAACTGTGCGGTGCCGAATGAACTTTCTCCGCATACTAAGGTTGTGGAATGAACTACCTGGAGAGTGCAACGTGGAGTCCTTCAAGACGAGAGTGAAAAGGTTTTTACGAGGTCTTCAACGCGTGGGTGATGCCTCTGGTATTGCAAACGTCCATAGGCTGAGGTAACTGCGTACCATCAGTAAGCTTATTTGCCACCTTAGTGATAAAAAGAAATCTGCCGTAGGAAGACCGCTGAACATACGCCACCGCCAGGTTCCGTGCGGCCTGCATCTATCGAATGCGTAATAGCATCTACAAACTACACAATACGTAACTAAATCCAAACATGTTTTGTTCCAGATTATTCACCCCAAGTACCTACGAGAGAAAAGGTAAAACTATGATTAATTAGTTATTAGTTCTATACTCATTATTGAGATAAGAAGGAGAGAATTGGACTATTAAAATGGAGCGTAATTATTTATAATATTTGTTCATTCGATGAGTCCATATTTTACTTGTAAAATACACGGTGAAAATGATATTTCAATTAATTTGTTATACCAGCTATGTGTGTGTTTGAGTGTTGTTAACTTTTGGAACTAAAATTGTTTCATTACAAACAAAATTGTATCTTTCTAAATAACTATTCCTATAATTTTTACGGATAATAGCACCGTATCATTATCTACACATGTAGGTACGTTATATCAATAACCGAGCCGGGGAAGCCTCCGGAACATTTCTACAATATTGTTCACTGATGTTAAGCGGATTTAAAAATACACCGCTCTTTCACAAAGAATGAAGGCTGAGATTTAACCACTGAAGAAGGCGGCGTTCAGAGTGATAAAATACTTTGTACAGTTTGTCGTAACATAAATGGAAACATAAAGAGATACAGACGTCAGCGTGAAATAGACGTTTTTTAATATTTCAATTCAAAAAGTTATCTATGAAACGCTTTATAAAGGATGTCTTTTTAAAGCTTTGGTTTTCAAATTGAAATACAATCAAAGAAAAATTTATCAGAGAAACTAGTTTTATTTAAAAGATATGCCATAAAGGTATGCCATTTTTATGTTTGAGTATGATTTCGGTCATGTCGGGTCACCTTCTCTTTTTTTTATTTAATCACCCAACCGAAAGTGGGCTTCATTGTTGAACAAAATGTTTGAAGGAAAAAATTAACATCAACAAATAATTTCGTTTCATTTCGTAAACATTAGATTATTTTCTTTGGATATCAAAGATTTTGACATATAATTAGTCTGTGTTGGAGATATTCAAGTGACTTGTCTACGCCGCTAACCAGAGACGATTAAACACAACATTCGGTGAGTTATTAGCGAAATACTACGGCCGTAATGGCTGCGAAAAGTAGGTGAAAATGTTTAATCCAGATTGGGCCATCTATACGCGCATTGCAGCAGCCACATAGCATAAATCATACTCAAACTGGTATAAATTTATATTTCCAATAACGTTTGTTTCATTAATATTAAATATACTTTCCATTGTTTAATCTACATTTAAAAACCAAAGCTTTAAGAACAGCCTAACTTCACGGAAACACTAATTTTACATAATTTTGTAGTGTACTAGTGTTGTAGTACTTTTTCCGCGAGAACACGACATATAATCGAATTTCGTAGACCTAAGCTTGTCATTAAATATCACATACACTATTTTATACAATCGCAAGTGGCTTAATAAGCAAGTACCTAAGTAAGTAATCAAAACACATATATTCCACTCAGACACACGTAACAATTCAAAAATATTCACAATCTATTCAACCAGCGCACGTGTCGTCCCGTAGACTGAATTAGGAAATTATCACACTAATGGAAACTAGCGCGTAGCTCTATGATGTTTAATCTATATGCACGTCATAGTCATAAACGTTCTGGGTCAGAGTTCATCGGGCCCTGCCTACCGCCAGGAGAGCTAGGCTAGGCAGCCGCTTTAGCCTACCTAGATTTCGGTGCGGCAAGGGTGCATCAATTATTCTAGGCGCAACGCAGTGTGGCACGGGCTAGTTCCGCAAATATTGCCGTATCGATAACCGGAGCCAACTCACCGTGACAGCCTTTGAAATAATCGCTTGCTCTGTATTAAGTCTTTGTAGCATGTGTATGTGCTTTGGGAGGACTAGCTCTTTAATATGGAGTCTGAAGGCAGTTCTTTTGTGTTTTATTTATTGTATGTATTTTGTATTTGTTTAGGACGTTGGATCAAATACGTCGTAAACCGTAATACCTTAGGCGCTATCCTAATTGGTAACGGTCGTGTGGTACGAGCATGGTCGCTGTCAATTAGGACAACGCCTTAAGGTAACATTACAGGTTACATTATATAACCGTTTGATATCATAAGTTGAAAGGTTTATAATGTTGCATTTTACAGACTGTATAAACCAATTAACTCAGCTGAGATCTTAATTACATTTACACTAAAAGCCAAGTCGTTGCACCCAATGTTCTACTCGATTCGCTCCCGCTGCAACAACATTGACGCTTTAACCAAAGCCGGGTAAACGGCTCGGTAATAGCATCGAAAACACTACTTGAGCACTAACACGATCGTAGTTAAGACAACCCTGTGCTTGCATAGTGTAATGCCTAACTTATTGTAACATATTAAGCGTGTAACAGCGTTGCGGCACTCAAGTGTGCTGTGGACGCATAAAATAGAGTACAAAGTTTGCTATGGACTAAGTTGGCCGCAAGGATGCACATGGCGACACTAAAACCCACTTTGCGTGGCCGCGGCGGCCATTATTGTTACTACACCTCCTCTTAACGGGGAACTAACGTGGATGTAACATAATGTTTGAGTAATTGCGTGATATTCTCATTTGACTAATGATTTAAGTATGTTCCTGAGTATAGTGTGTATCAAATGGCATGGCAATAGCGGACATTGATCTCTCGGTCAGGGGCCCTATTTTTTTACCGCTCGCATCCATGTGAGCGCTAGCCTTCTAATGCCTGTCTTTTCTATCTTTAGCAAATTACCACGAATGTGAAAGAGACAGGTAGCGCACGCGAGCGCTCGCGTGGATGCTAGGGGTTCAAAAATAGGACCCTAGAAATAATTTGTAAGCGGTCAAAGCGATAGCGGTCACGCTTTAATAAATACTTGTATTCATAACAATTTAACGAATTGGTAAAGTATAAAACATTTTTCATGTTTTTTTCATTAAATAATGCCTGCACTTGACCGAGAGATCAAGGCACACTATTTCCAATCCATTTGGGACGAGCTATAGCTATAAGTTCGTTAAAAATACGTGCTTTTTACTAAGGCACATCATCAGAGGTTCATGATTGTGATATCTCAAAAACATATTGGCTAACGCGCTCGGTCGTTATGTTTAAAATTTGTAGTTTTTTTTTATAATAGACAAGGCATTTGAGCCATCTCACCTATTGGTAAGTGACGATACTTATTAGTCTTGTGCAGAGACAGCACCAATGACCTTCAGGCCATTGAAAAACAAATTAAAACTTGTTCAATCGGAAAATAATACTTCAAGCAAGCGAACCGATACTTACCAATATAATTCAATACAGCTCTGCTCAAAACATTCAATCGCTTGAAAAATCATTATTTGTCCCCTTCATATTAGTTTAGGGTTTTACCATAATCTCCATGCTTGGCAAGCGGTGTTCAAGACACTGAATAGAAAACGGGGCTACCCATTTGCTTCTAATCTACGGAGCAGTGTAGACATTAGTCATAACTGAACGATGCACAAATAAAAGAACAACTAAATAATAATATTTTTACATCAAAGAGAGCGAGAGAGATTAGTCAGGACAAAAGCAAGTGGAACAATGTGGTCTCTGCTTACCCCTGCAGGAAAAAGGCAAAAAGTTATGTACGTATGCGGTACGTATATACTCGTATGTAAAGCTCAACAGTCAGTTGTTGCATTTGAAACTCGTAACTGGCTGGATAACATTTAACAGTCCATAGTTGTGCAGCACACGCATTAGATGTTAATAAAAGCACAGAAATTCAAAAAGTTTTGTATAAAAATGAAAAAGAGAATTCTAAATGTTCCGCTCGTCCATTTGAATAAAAAATGTTTTTGCCAAACGTGAAAACATTGTAATCGGAATACCTCTAGATTTCGTCCCACAAATTGGCCGCCATGTTTAATTGGCGTAAAAATAACGATGTAATTGAAATCCGTGCGTTCCCGTTTGAAAAACAATAAGTTTCGCACCCACGTGATTACTGCGGGCCCAGTTAATGAGTTCTACATGCTATACATATGTAATTAATAATATTCGGTGGAATGATAAGTAAATAGTAGATAGATAATCAAAAATTGTGTAAAATCTAAAAATTACAAAATTATGATTTTTGTCTAAATACGATATCAGTTGCAACGTTTCATTTACTTATTAAATACTACTTATTACTTATATATTTTTGTTTTAGGGAGAATAATGCTAGATAAATAGGAAATTACAAAGTAATGACATATACTCATATCAATTAGTTACAACATTTTTATTCATCTTGGCGTTAATGTCCTGGTTGTGCTCTCGCGAACGAGGGCTCGGGGTCCGCCTTGACCATTTCAATCACTTAATATATACTATCTCATTAACATTTTTATTTTGAATACTTGCTAGTTCAGCCGACAGCGTTGTTGCCAAAAGATTTTGAGTGGTGACCTCGCGCTGGAATAGATTCTATTGTTATGGGTAAGCCTACTAGGTGGACCAGTGAGGGTAGCAGGAAGCTGTTGGATGAAGCGCAAATCCGACCAAAGTGGAGTTCTTTGGGATGCCTTTGTCCAACAGTGGGCATCTTCCGGCTGTTAACGATGGTGGTAATTGTAATTTGAGCTTTGAAGTTAACGGTCCATATTTGTCAATATGTGCTAGAAAAAGAATCCAAAAGAAATAGTTATCCGCTTCCTTCTGCTTTATTGTATAAATTATTTGACTTTTATTTTGATACCATTGTCCGAAAACCGTGTTGGAAAACAAATATATTAAGTGTTTTATTAATAAATTCAAATTAATTCAGTTTATAAAATTATTTGTGGTGTCAACACGGTGGACGATTTCTGACCTAAACAATAAGTTAAATATTAGAAAACGTATTTTAGTTGTTAGTACATTAGGAAATTTTAAAGTACCAAACAAAAACATCAGATGCGTCATTTAGTACAATTTTAACAAGTTTAACGTTACAAAAGCATCTCACTCATTTACAAAAGAAATTTTATTTCGTACGTAAAGAAAATGTTTTATAAACACCCAACTACAAACAAGGTATGAAGTATGAAGCTGATGGCTCTTTGATAGGCAATATTATAATATTGTCGGTAAAAGTTGCATCCATGCATCATAAGCCTTTTATAGGGCGCTGTAACGAACCCCGAGCTAGATTTCCCAAGGATACGTTTATAATCTAAGCTTACCATATTTCATTAGCTCAGGTACATTTTTCCAGTAAATTGCGAAGCCATGTCTTCATTTTAACACAAAGAATTTAATAAAGCATGAAAATGGAGCGTATAAACACCTAGTTTGTTTCATCGCTTGTTCAACAGACACTTAAAAACGTGTTTACCAAGATTAGTATGTGATGATATTTAAATAGACTATCTTTTAATCGAATAATATAATGTGTCCATCATATGTTAAACTACGCAACTGATTTAATTGTGGTTCAACAATATATAGAGTGATCACGAGGAAGGTTTTTAAGCAAAAAGAAAAGGGTACGTAGCGGCAAAGTAGACGTACGCGAAGAAAGTCGCGCCAGGTCCACTAGTAAAAGATATAGTACAAATATTTTTAGCTCAACAGTAGTAAAAATGATGATATTTTCCAGTGACCCAAAGAGAAATCCACTTCTTTCTATTCATAAAATGCCTATTCACATCCCGACTGTCCTAATTCCGGCGCGTCTCGCAGCCAGTCTGCGCCGGAGTTGTTAAAATATTTATGAGCCGACCCTTTTCCCATGGGTTTTTACACCCGTATAATGTCAAGAATTTACCGCTCGGATCCTATAATGTAATTGAATGTGAAAATCGATAGGTGACCGGACAAATTTTGCCGAGATAACTGCGTAAGTTTGCGGCAGCGGCCGCGGGCGGATTGCAACTTACTACCTCACCTGCAGCCTGCAAGGATTACTTCCCATCGAAATACACAGCGTAGTTCCTTTAATCGGAAATAGTCTGTCTGTACTCAAGCTCGATTTCCTTCTACAATACGTTACAGGAGCAGCATTGGGTATACACATCGTCAATTATATTTATTGAGTAGGTTTGCCTCGGAAAATTGTGCGCACTTTAACTCTATATTGGATATATTCTCATTAGAAAGTTATGTTTGGATTTTCCAAGCGGAGAATAAATGAGAAACATTTTATAAGTATTGTAATAAAAGCACGCTGAACTTTAAGTTTATTTAAAATACAAAGTATTGTTTCAATACATGAAAAGAAAACTGAGATAAAATCTCTCTAACAAAAGACAGCAATATAGACAAAGCGGTACGCGAACCTACTGCTACAATTAGTCCAGTTATGCTTATTATGAACAAATACAAAGCTTTTCTTTACTATAAAACAACCATTATAGAAAAAGAAACTAAATAATTTGAATCCTATTCAAATTCGTGGTTGCTCTTAAAAGCTACTCTTGGCTCTTGGCTTCAAATTACGCTTTCCCGAAAGCTAACCGAAATAGTAGTGAGGACGATTTCTAGCTGAGCTGGTTGGGAAATCCGGCAATCCGAGTCGTGTCGTGCCTAACCTTACCTGTGGGTCAGGAGTCGGGCGCGGGGCGCAGGCGGGCGGGGCGGGGCGGGGCGGCGGCGGGCCGGCCGGCCGCGACCGAACTACCGCTAATTAGTTGGGTATTTTCACGCGAAAACTTCAATTAATTCCGTCAAAGCCACGCCGTCCACGTTGGCCTTTTTGTTAGCGGGAGTCAAAGGCACTCTGAAAATCGGAATGGACTAATGAAATTCGTTCTCGGAAACTCGGCGGTTTCTTTCCTGGCCGCTGAGCCGGCTCCTAATAACAACGACGGTATTTTAATGTTATTGAAGATTTTGCCGATAACTTTCAATGAGGGGAAATGCAATATCATCGTTCGCTGTTGGGACGATATCTCTCAATTGAATAATCATGAATGGGGACTGGGACGAGGCATTTGATTCTGTATCAGTCCTATCAATGGAAGACACTGGGATACGTTGAAAAAAACGAAACGAAGTATTCTTCGATCGTTCAAGATTTGTTGGAAAATATTTTTATAAAATTCTAAGACATTATTGAAACTAGAAATACTCATTTGAAAGGTAAACCTTATTCCCGTCGATTAAATCGTACACGGAAATGTTATTTACTGTGTTAAAAATAAGGGTGCCTGTCGGCTGACGCCTCGCGCGGGATAATAGCATTGAATGATTTGATTTTCCGCTAAATTAGATAAAAGTAATGAAACACTCCCCGGAGATTTGTCCAGTCGGGGCGCGCGGCTCGGGGACGCGTGTCGAGCGAGAACCGAAGATTTGGCGACACGCGTGATTTGAAGTAGGCGTCAGTCATTCGTTCTGAAGGATAAATTTCAATTCATAATACTGGTTTACATGCTTACACGTTCTGTTTTTCCATTTGATTATTTATCACAGCCTATTAAGCTGCGTACGAATTAGAGCGGCTCAGCCCGAGGCATGCTCGCCGCGCGCAGCAAGATGCTCACCGCGCGCGGCGAGGCTGCTCAGTTGCGCATTTGTTTGTGCGTTGAGGCAACGTGCTCGCAGTGAGCCACAAATGCGCCGCACAAATAAAATATTGATGTTGCTGCTTACCATGTTGTTTAGTATATAAGTATTCCAAATTATTTATTTATTTATTTATTTTATTTATTTTATTTTATTTAATTTATTTTATTTGTTTTATTTATTTGTTTATTTTATTTTATTCATTTTATTTTATTTTATTTATTTCATTTTATTTATTTTATTTTATTTATTTTATTTTATTTTATTTATTTTATTTATTTATTTTATTTCATTTATTTCATTTTATTTATTTTATTTTATTTCATTTTATGTATTTTATTTTATTTATATTATTTATTTTATTTTATTTATTACTTATTAGGAAGATCAACAGTTTAATTGACATGAAAATATTAAAGTTGTCAAGTGTCAATAAACAATACGCACGCATTCGTAGTCACGTCCAAACATCGCGAGGCACGCACGCCGAGGCACCTTTGAGCATGGACAGAAAACCGACAATCGGCGGCTCGCGGCGCACACGCTCGCGGTGCGCCGCGAGCTGCGCCTGAGCCACGTACGAATTTGCGCAAATGGGCGAGCCGTGCGTGCCTCAACCTGAGGCTGCCTCTAATTCGTACGCACCTTTACAGTTTACTGCACGACTTAGGGCCTCTACCACAAAAAGGGAGGTTATTGCGATAATCTCCACTCGTGGCAGGTGGGTTGGAGATACGCACGAGCCGCTTTGATTTAACCTTTATAATGCGTACGGCTAAGGAATGGAACACGTTGCCTGCCGGGTCATCACTTACCACCTGTTAAGATGGTGGTCAAATGGTCGACTAGTCTAATTAAAATCAAGTTTATTTTGCTTATAGTATTCGCGTAATACACTCGCGTAATTTATGTTAAACGTTATACATATTGTACACATATTGGTACTTGTACACATTCAGTTATGTTGGAGAGTTGGTGTATTTTCTCTTCTTGAACATTTTCTTTCACCTGTAGCTACTACTATAGGTATTTATAGAGTACTCAATAAATTAGTTTGCAAATTAATAAAAAAAATGTTAAACAACGTAAACAGAATCGATGATAAACAATAATAATTTATGGATTACACAAAGTCAAACCCAGTCTGTCTGTCCATTATAATATCAAACAAGATTGGAAGTTAAATTATTGTCCAGCTTTTTCTTACAAAATCTATATCTATATTTACATAAAATAAAAGTCCAATTCTGTACGTTGAAGGTATTTTGAATTGTTTTATTGGAGTGCACTCTATAAACGATACTGAAGCCAAAACGGTAATTTTTTTACTTTTTGTCTGTTTGCCTGTCTGACTGTATCTTAGCTCAGTATTTGAATTCAGTCAGTAGTTACTCCGAAACTATTGACTGAATTCAAGTGAAACTTCGAATTATTTGAGTTCATACGACCATGCTACCCGGAGAACCTGACTAGATTGGATCATAGTTACACATTCAGTCGCCTGAACGCACAGGTTTCAACAGGATGTCTTCCTTCCTACCCTTGTATTCTAAATACAGTACAGGACAGTAGTGAAGAAGGCGGATAGGGATGGGCGAGGAGTAAGACGATCTTACGCTTAAATAAAATAAATCTAAAAACTGGAACTTTGTCTAAACTATCTGTTTTTACCCGACAGCCACAGAACGAGGGTTACGTTTTTCATATGTACGTACGTGTATGAGGCATATGTATGTATGTGTGTCTACTTTATTATTACCGGATACATTTTGGGGACTGCAATGAAACTGCCCAATCTAATACACCCTGCTAATCTTCGTTCCTCCACCAAACAATGAGCGCCTCGGCGAAATGACACTGTTTTACAGTCGAAATTTCAACTATTCGCACACACCACTTTGCTTCAACGTTTATTATGCGAACCGCGACGAAACTCTCTACCTGACTTTACTGTCTTGATAAATAAAGTAATAAACCACTTTTTATAAGAGTGTTTCATCATCCACAGTGTTGCTTAATATTTCTTTATCCTTTATCCACGCGAAGGAAATGCACGAACACAAAATTCGCATTAAACGAATCCTGCTTCAGTAATAGACATCAAATCACCGCAATCCATATCCGTAGGCCAGCGCCACCGAATTATCGTTGTCCACGCCGTTGATATATCGTTACAACTCTGTGCAAATTGTGATATTTGATCTGCGTTTAAGCCTCTCAGTCCGAGGGCGTATTGCCCTCACGTGCCGTCAGAGGCACTCGCGCTCGGAGCGGTGTACACCGCCCCTTATTCAATTTGTGAACGAATCAGTTCCACCAAACCGATTATCTTTCATGTCGGGATTTATATGCTCACAAGAGGCAAGCTTTGCCGGCTAAAGGCTCTGTTGTATTAAAAGTTGACGACTTCAGTATCGTTATTGCTTCGTTCCGGCTTTACGTAGGCACGAAATATGTTTAGGTATATGACTTGTGAATCGCGCTATCAATTAGTGTTCAAAATCGCTGTTTCGTTTCGTTGAATCAAGAACAGAGTAGCAAATATATCTTTAGTACTTAAACTAAGTACTTAGATATAGGTCAGTCAATTGTGCCACTGAATTTGAATTGAAATTTAATTCTATTCTGTTAGTACTGTTTCTTCGAATTTATTTCCCTAGCCAGCCGTCGACCATAGCCACATCTCTTCTACTTTGTTACAACTGTAGAAGTTACTGTTGTTAATAATAGACTGTGAGTACGCCGTAGGTTATTCTGCGTCATCGAGTATAAGAAACATCTTAGTAGTGATAAAATATGTTTAGGAGACCCACAAAGCGTTGGTCTTCCCGCGCACAGCCTGGCACACTAAAAAGTGTTTTAGTGACCCAATCTTAGACTTTTCGTAGCGATAATACTTACATACCCTCTTGTGTGTATTCTATAAGTAAAATATCGCGATGCCTCCTCTTGTCAGTTTCGCTTTTTAGCCACATTATAGTCACAAAAGAGAAAAATGACTTAAATGAGGCTGAGAAGAAGCTAGAAGCTTTATTACTGCTACCGTGTCAGGCCTCTCCTCTTCGAACCCTTCCACAGGTAAAGGGCAAAGACCAGTACAATATCACAAAAGGAACTATCACAAACATCACAGCAGAGCCTCCGTTTAAAATCAACTGGCGAACAGTAACTGGGGACGCCATTAGTCTCGCTTTATTGGCTCATTGGTCCGCAGCGCTCGCGAGGAGCGCCGCTACTTTCTGTAATGGGCAAGCACTTGGCACATGTACAGACGACGGCCGGCACTCGGCTCGGTAAACATTTGCCCAATAATTGCAAGTCCTCAGTTACGCCGGCGGAATATATTATTCTGGCGCCCCGTGAGGAATGTACCGCCGAATGCTGTACGAAGCATTTCTTTATTGCACCAGAATAGCCGCTGGCGTGCCAGAGGAATCGGGTGACTGCTGAATTAACGGCAGCGTTTAGCAAGGTTTAGTTAGGTACTTAAAACATTATCGCAATGATTATCGTTAGTTATGGGATGATTACTTCATCATCACAGCCCATAAACAGTCCACTGCAGGACTAAGGGCCTCTCCCACGAAAGGGGAGGTTATTGCCGTAATCTCCATGCTTGGCAGGCGGGTTGGAGATCACAGTATTATAAATATAACAATGGAAAACGCTGCTGCCCATTTTTCAGCCTACGGAGACTTAGATTTATTCCTCTAAACATTAGTCGCCTTGTACGACACCCACGAGTGTAAGGGGTTGGTGCTATTCTACTCTGCCGGACACCAGACGGCCTATGATGATGATTACTTAAATGTATAGATATATCGGGGATCGCAAGGAAACCGTGGTTGTAGACTTTTTCCATTATTGAGGATAATTAAATTTTTGAAGGAAAACCAATGTGTGTTGCCTTGTATAATTTTCAATTATAAGGTGTCCGACTCGAGAGAGGTACCGGGTTAGAACCCCTGTGCGGCCAATAACCAAAGACAATTTTCTGAGTTACGTACCTACATTAGTTGAACACTAACCGATACTCTTACAGTGAGGGAAAACATCGTGATGGAACCTGCACATTCAGGGGACTGAGTGTATAACCATGATCTAATCTGGTCAGGTATTCCTGGTAGCAGGGTTACAGAGGTCAGATGGCAGTCTCTCCACGTAATTACCTAATTACTTGACCTGCTAAATCAAGCCTAGGATCACGGTCAAGGCGGACTCCGCGGACTGATGTTCGAGAGCTCAACCGGAACATTAACGCCAAGATAATGATGAATGTTTTCGAATTATATTTTAGTTACCGTCTTTATATTATACGCTTTGATTTACCCCCATGACGAAGGTCATTACAAGGTCGTAAGTCCTAGTCGCTGTGTATATCTCATACTCTGTACGTGCCAGTTGGTTAAATAATAGAAAGTAAAACAAAATATTTAGAGAGAGTTCATAAACATAACAGCTTCCAGGAACTACGTTCAAATAAATAGGAAAGGTTTGATGGGATTTATTGATTCGCAACTTCGTTTTACAACGCGCTCGTGCTTCCAACTTTTCAATTTTTCGTTTCGCTTTTTTCTCGTTTCTAAAATCCGTTTTGTGTTTGCTCCTGATGGACAGGTCTGTCCAAAAAGGTATTCGTCTGTTATTTGCTATCCGTGTGTAGGTATACATAAATTTCGATTAGTAACGCCGATACAGTCTGTACCTACGTTATAGCGATCCGATGTGTGTACATACATCGGATCGCTATAACATACCATTTGCACACATTTTTATGAGATTTGATATAAAAAGAACTACACGCTTTTGAATGGATATTGTTATTTCAGCCGCAGGGTGGCCACTGCTGCCCGCTCCTTCCACAACGACCGAGGTTGTGACTCTTGCATATATCGGCTATGTCCATCTCGTGGAGAGGATGGTTCTACGCCGCTGCTGCTTTACTGTTTACATGGTACTCAACAACCTATCCACCCCATCGGCCATCGGTTCTGCGAACTATGTGGCCCGATCATTTTCATTGCCACTTCCGTTTTACAACTATAAAACCTATGCTTCTTTTGATTGGCGTTCATTTAATCTGTTTCTAGTGTTCGGCAAAAATTAATTAGGATTACCGCTTAGGATTCAGTGGGTGCCATGGACAATTAAAATTAAATAAGTACTTTACTACTACCATTGATTGACACTTAATTGTAAGAAGGCGTTCGGCCCCGTTGTTAAATCCACCTAAATACATCGCAACAATTTATTTGAGAACCGCCAATCGGAATAATTACGGCTCGATCCGGGGCCAATTTTCCGAATGTAAACACTCAAATTCTTTCTGAAAGCGGGCAAATTGCCCAATAAGTACGAAAATCTTTTCAATAACACTTCAGTTGACGTGAAAGAGGAAGTTCCCCCGCCCTAAATACAAAACAAATTAGCATTTAGTAGGTATCACTTTATATTGGATGGCGGGACAATCGCGCGCACCTTCATGTTTATTTATCAGCTCGTTACCAGGACGCGGCTATCATATTCTGAGCTTAGGGAATTTGCATTAGTAATTTGACGGTTAAATGAATTCGTTCAAAATCTTATGTTTGCGTTTCGCTCAAATACACGGCGCGCATGATTTGCGAAGCTTTTAATGTTGATTTAAAGACGTTAAGAAAGTAACACTAAGAAATGATTAACAAAATGGAAAAGGAGCGTCGGTGCCCGAGCGGTTAGGGTGTCCGATTCGTAAGCGAGAGGTACCGGGTTAGAAAAACCTAACTGTATAAAATACTTATTGTGCTCAACAAACGTACTTATTTGGAAGTCCAATACCACCGTCCAGTCCACCCCACGCCGGCACCCGAATAGGTTATCTACCGCGTAAATATTAATTCTCTCACCGCAAAATTCCCAACTCGAGGGACCGTTCAAACGCGCCAGTTATTAAAATAGTTGCACTAACACTATTCGCGAACAATAAACACTTGTCATCCCATTCAGGCACCGACCCGTATCGTGTCGCGCACGTTGATAACGTTCCAGCTCTGTGCCACTGTTCCAGCCGTTCGTGTCTACAAGCAGTCATATCACGGTAACCGCGGCAGTAATACAACAACATTTATCTGAATAGCGTCCCTCTTTGCCCCGTGACAGTGACAAGTGCTTCCGTGAGTGTCCGCCGTTATGGCCGACAATGGCCTACATCTGGCCACTATCGCGTTACCAGCCTCGGTCTCGATTTGTAAAGGCTTCCTCCACGTTGTATCGACTTGACGTTTTCAATCAGTGATACGTCCCGCGCACCGTCATCCGCCGTCACCGTAGTTGATGCCACAGTTTGATTCCAGTTTATTGAAGTGTCACTGTTCGTGATTTTCAAAGGTTCGATGTTATTATCTCCTAAGTTGGTCGCAGCGTTGAGCTGAGATATCCCGCTGCCGTATTGCTGGTTAAAAGTTTAAGGGAAGATACAGTGTAGATAGGTGTGATTCGACGGTAGAACTAGTTTTTATAATGGAGATTGGATTCACATTTACTTTATTTTCCAGTTTTTCTTATTTGTCTAAATGATATATTTTCTAAATTAGGTACACTTACTAAGAACCTACGAATCACAAAATAATATAATTTCGTGCGCTACACATATTTATAAACAAGGTAAAAAAATATCTTCGTAGTGACCTTCTGGAACAATTATGTAAAAGTTACGTTTATCCTGAGCAATAGTTATTTTATTGTACTCGAAAGTTGGGATTCGTGATATTAGCTGCAAAGTTTTCGCATTGCAAGAGGGAAGCCAGTTTATTGTTCACTTCCTCAACCTCTGCTAGTATTTCTAATTAAAACTTAACAATAAAATTTGAGGAACTCCATTGTTACTGTTAGTTGCAGCTATTCGCTATGTTATTTGATACCTATGCAAGTGGTGTTGTTTCAATTTGGTTCTCAATGATAAAGTCAGTTAGATATAATATTCCTTTTGTTGATGATCCCATAGTATACATATCATTAAGCTAATACATAGAGATTATCATAAAATGCTGACTCTATACAAAGTTAATACCTACATATGAAAGGAAAGCAACCGGTTGAACCGGAGCACTGGTAAAGTCAAAGGTAATCATCATGTATAAATATAACAATGCCTCGAAAACATTAGTCGCCTTGTACGACACCCACGAGTATAAGGGGTTGGTGCTATTCTACTCTGCCGGACACAACACGCCCAAAAAAGTCAAAAGTCTAGTTTGTTTTTGAAAAGCTTGTTAGCGCCGTTTTCAATGAGTAAATTAACATGCGTCGCTGCTGCACAAAAAAAAAGTGTAGAGTTAAACTTGATGTAGCGTCAAAGAGTTTCGCGTTGGCAGCTCTCTGTAAAATATTGCAGCGTGCCGGTTGCATAACTTACTTATGCTGTTTTCCTTTGTAGACGATCGTTTGACGTGTCCTTTTTCATAGCGGATTTTTTGTCAGCTAGTGTATTGCGAGTATAAATAAATGTAATATTTATGGGTCTTCTATAATAAATTTACTATATCTAAACAATATTTTGATAAATATCAAAACGTTAGAAACTGTTTTATTCGTGAATTGTTTTAGTATTCTTAGCTTACTTCATCTTGTAAATAACGTCAACTTACTTTTGTATAAACAGAGCTTAAACTCTTTCGAATGAGACGCTTTTCATCAAAGTTTGTCTATAGTAAATTAGTAAGGAAAACGTCTACAGTATCAGGAAATACAGCAGTTCGCAACACCTCACGTCAGGGCTACGAAATTACGAATCGACCGGCCAAACAACAAATAGCCCGCACGGCGGTTCTATCGGAAACTAGTCCCGCATTGGTTCAGCGAACCGCTGCCTCGGAAAGGCCAGCTTGCAAGTGGGCCGCAGCGACCTGACTCTGTCAAACTACCGAAAATTAGTTCTGGAATTCTGATTAAAACTTTAATTGGTTCCTCAAAGCCAATATGTGTACCTGCTGTTAGTTCAATCTAAAAGTCCCAAGACCAAACTTCGGCAAGAACTGAAAATTGAATCTAACTTTTGTTATGTGCCGGTGGACGACAGTTTTGTTCGAGCGATAATTTCCATCGAACACTCCGCCGTTCGGCTTTTGTTTCGGGGAGTGGGAGACGTCAACTTTCCTTTTTCGCTTGCGCCGTCAAAACTTATTTGTGTTTGAAGTTAATGTAGGAAAAAATAGAAGTCAATAGATTTTCCCGCGGCTTTACTCAAGTGGAAGAGGGCGAAAAGAGAGACTATGTTCGTATCTCCACTTGAGTGTAGAATATCAGGAAAAGGAGGAAGAATAAAGTACTCATATAAACAAACAAAAAAACTTCTACTTTCTTTATAAATAATGGTAGAAAATCATCACCGCCTCTAGACATCCTCTACACGAGAAAGGTCGTCAGTGCGTTGCCGGGCTTTGAGAAAGACCTTTTATAAATTCGAATGTAGCTATTATATTACCTTTAGTAACAGTCACATAACCCGGCTTTTATGTTACCCCAAAATCAAATCGGATTGCCAACGAGTTATCACTTCCTCGACATTTTGTTAGTGTGTGAGCTTGCGTCGAGTCGCAGATATTTAAGGGTCCTAATTGAAGATAAGTTCTATTGCAATGCACGTTGCATCGGTTGTAGCTTTTTTATGCTACGCAGTGACAAACCAGCAGACAGTTCACCTGATGGTACGCGGTAACTGTCACCCACAACATCTACGATTCAGCTGTATTTGTTTGGCATTTTCGCTTAAAAAAAAGTTAAGAAATCCCACAAAGTACTCGCGCCCCGCAACCAGCATGTGAGGGTATTGCCGCGGTGTTATTGTTTGGTGGGCCATTCTTCTCGGGGGCCGGAGAATCTGATTAATAGCGGCAATATTCGCACGGACTCGAGGAGCTCCAAGTAGGGCTGGGGTGCTTCGGTTTATAGGCTTCAGGCCTGAAACTGCGGTGGCTGGCACTGACATGTATTCCATTGCTGGTGTAATAAGCCATCCGATGCGGGGGCCGCGTACTAACCCCGCCATGGATACAAATCAACCGATTCCGATGGCAACACGCGATTTTATGCATGACGCAGCGCAGTGTCTTATGTATTACTACTATACTACTACTATTTAATAGTACTTAATTCTATTCATGAAACTATTTTAAATGACGATGTATGATTATTACTACGAATAAATAATTATGAATATGAATACTAGCAGCCCAAGCCCAACATCGCACGGTGTATTATTATACAAATAAACCTTCAGGTAGAAATTCTCTAACTGATGGTGAAAAACGCATCAAAATCCGTTGCGTAGTTTAAAATATCTATAGCCTACATACATACAGAGAGACAGGCGGCGGGTAGCGTTTTTTATATTATGTAATAAAGATACACACATGCTTTGTGATTCCCTAGGCAACATTTTCATCGCTTTAAAATGTGACGAGTCTACAGCGAGTCTCCAGTCTTTGTTGTCTGTATATTACAAAAAGATCACTCTCGAAACTGTGAGATGGCTGACTGTGAGATAGTGAATAGCATGGCTTATAGTATGGCATTGATGTTGGTGTAGCATGTTTATCTATTTAGGAAACTACCTCAAAAAGGTCTAGATTGTGTTGTTTGGTGAATAGATCCGCAGGTAAAAAGTCCTAATCCTAGGGTCAACCTTCACTCGCGACCTTGTTTGCCCTTGTTTGTGTTCGTATTTTCCGTATAATATTTTGTCCTTACTTTGTACTTTTATATGGGTAAAATGTGGGTAACTGGAATTTTCATATAATTGTATTTTTTCAAATAATTGGAAATGGCTAATCGGATAACGATGAATCTTTATAGGTATAACCAGACAACATGAAGCTAACTGATGCATACCATTTCATTTTTATAACTATCCTTTTCATAAAATTACATCTGGTTAAAAAGACAAAACTGATGACAAATGAAAAGGGGTATTTTTAAACACTTTTAAATGTTGAGAAAATATTTTGTTTCCATTTCAGAGATATACTGGCATCTATCCATACTCTATTTTCAAAATCAGGTATTAATTTTGATATGATAAGTACTTTCAATTAAAATTATTTGAGCAAATTTGTAATTGCAATTGTAATTTGGGGTTTTGGGTCTTAGGTAAGGACCCAAAACCCCTACCACTACGCAAACTATAACTCTTCTAGTTTAATTTCGCGACACAAAAGGTGGCCAAATCACTAACTGAGGAGCACTTTTTAGTAGGAAGGAACATCTCTAACCATCGTCGGAAGCGTGGCGCCCTCACTGCCCGACATAACTCAGGGCGGCCGCAACACCTATTAATATTTTATTGCGTTACGTGTGAGGAAACGGTTAAGTAAACAGCTGGGATGAACTTGGGCGGCTTTTTTTCTTAATTATCGTAAAACGTGTTTTATACGGAGCATGTAGTTAGGTGGTATGCAGGAAGTTAGGTACTGAAGATAGTACCTCAACTTACCCTGTTCAGACTTTGGACCAAAAAGATTGGAAAGTTAGCTACTTTCATGGCTAAGATTGGTATTTTTTTTTGTTCTGTGCGTTGTGCCGTCTCCGGTATGTACGCGCATCCTTATCTCATTTGATACTCGTGGTGGATATTGTACATTCCACTTCTGGACGAGTTTCTGTTCTGGAGTCGTACCATGGGTAGGGTTTTACAACTTCGTTGCCAACAGCACATAATCGTCCGCTGCTAGGTTTGAGCCTTCACATCAGTCGATGCTAGTTTCTATCATCTCTATCCCTGGCTGGTTGGAGATCGCAGTATTTAAAATATACAGTAGAAAAAGCGGGTGCACATTTTCTGAACTAAGGAGCTCTTAGTTGGTTAGCATACGTTTCCTTTTACGACGCGCTTTATTCGAAGGGGTCCGCGCCTAATTATTCAAGACGGCGTCGGGGGAGTCATTATCGACTCTGTGTTATCAATTGTCTGTACTTACCAGCCTTAACTTCTTTCAGGCTTCTGCCGCTTTCCTATCCGCTTTGTCCGGTCGTCAGTATCCTCCATGTCGTAAGTCGTTGGCTCTCGCATCCGTCTCGGCGATGTAACTTTATCACTATTTGAATCTCCCACGGGACCTCTTTCCTGATTTCGGCAGGCTAAGGCACGTATATCCTACTTATCATGTCGGAGATCTGGACAATGATGACGATGATGATGATGATGATGATCCTACGTATCGCAGCGAGTAAGCATGGAGAGTGTTGTCATTGTCACATGTACTACAGCCTCTGCTGGACATAGACTTTCCATTGTCCCTTCCACGGCTTTCACTTTATGCAAGCAATTTTATATTTTTATTTTTCTATACCAGTACGGTTAGCACAAGTGTGCCCGCGACAAAGCTCGCGTTGCGAAGAAGCATTTATTTTCATCTCTCAATACTAAGATGAGAGAGATAGCAGCAGACTTGTGCTAGCCGTGCAGCTAATAATGATTATGTACAACTCAAAAATCCATAGGCAGAAAAGGAATCAAAAATTGATTCCTTTTACTGATCGACTGTATTGCCAGCTGCTGGAGTTGTAACCTTTTTCTGCTTTTCTGCTCGTTTAAATTATGGCCATCATAATATTTTTATTTCGGAGGCAATTCGCAAGAAACGTCGTAACTCGTTACGAACTTTACTTAAAAAGACATTTTTAGTGTTCCGCTTGGTGAGAGAGGAAACGTTTCTGTGCCTACAGTTGGGGAAATTTACATTTGCCGCCTTTAAAAACATTGAGTTTCATGGCGTATCTACCTCATAATTAACGGTTTGATGTTTCAAGTTAAATATTAATATGTTTTTGCATGTTTGTAGAAGGCAAAGTAGGAGTGTTGGATAAATTAAACTTTAAATATACCAACATATTAATTCAATATAAATATTTGACACTAATGAACATATCTCCGAAATTATTTCAGTAGTAGAATTACAATCATTCTAATATGCAAATATTTAAAAGATTGTACCATATTACACAATATTAAATGTATTCAAATAAGTCTGTTCTTTAGGTTAATTAATAGGTAGTAGAAATTATTGTGTTTTAACTTTATTGCTTCCACCGCCTTTTAGATGTCCTCTCTAAAGTTGGCTCGAAGAAATCCCATTGTGGGGTAAGCCCACCTTCGCTATTGTAAAGGTATTCTTATTTTTGTTACTCCTATATTTGTTCAACAAAATACCATACATACATTCTCTCGACATACCTTAAATCCCGAGGAATGATTCAAACAACAACCCCCCCTACAACGCAAAGCAAAGCTTCATTGGCACTGATTTACAAAGTAGGTCCATTAGTCACACATGAGTACATTAACAGCACTGATATCCGATATCCGAAATGGGATAGTCCTGCCACTTAGAAGCTCATAGCTTATTCTCTTATACGCATCACTGTACTATGTAGCTATTCGCATAAATGGAGACCTCTAGAATGCGACTCGATGCTCTTCCAAGAGGAGTCGGGTGCTAGAGTGGTTGTCACATACTAATTCGACAGGGGACTGTCAGGTTCTCGAACATAGACCTCAGCTGACAGAGCGGAAAGACGTTTTCCTACTTTGGGAAAAAGTACGGACGGTAGTGATTCAGAACGGTTGGAGTCGGACTAGATTTTTTCGCACCGTGAAAATATTATTAATGATAATGATGTTAAAGATAAAATTCTAGAATACAGTTTGAATTAATTACATTAAGTAAATTGCTTTCATCGATATATTAGCGCTTTTCTGTCACGGGATGACTGTCTGTCGTCGACATGCTGACCAAGGTGCGCGGCACAAAACACGGAAATGAATAAGTCATAACTTAGTTTCATTTCGGACAATTAAAGCAAAGCCAAAACAAGAATACAATACAATTTAAAAGAGTGGATTATTATCATCGGTTCGCAACAACAAGGAGAAGTCAAACGAAATTTTAATGCTTTTGCCTTCATTCCATTTTTTCCAGTCAATTGTAAGTATAAAGGAGATCCGAATCATTTGGAGAATAAAATTTGTAGGCTTAAAATATTGGTAGAAGGCAAAATCGGAATGCGAGGCTCTATTTTGTGATGTTTACTCTGCGGGCGGTCGGCGCCGCGCAATGATATAGCCTTATTCGTCAATTTGCATTGTTAATGACCGGCGTATAATTGTTTCATTCAACAACGTTAAAATATTATGATAAGTCCGTGATATGGGATGAAAAACCCGACGCTTACAGCCAACTTTAGTGATTATTTTGGGGATTTCGTTTTTAACAATTTAAAGCTGCGCAAATGGGTCGCAAGTGTTGGGCGATTAATCAGTTATTGGACAAGGCCAACCGAAGCTTATCGGATATCGAAAATTTACATAATTAAATTAGTTAAGTTTGTATAAACGGCGCATAAATGGCGTTTATAAAATGAATACCGAAACGAATTCTTATTGATAACTGTGATTGTATTATTATAAACAATGCATGACATATTTGACTTATAACTAGTCTAACCAAATTCAATTAACTACACATTTCACATAGAAACCCTGGCTCTAGTAATCGGCAATTCGCAGTAGCGGCCACTATAACAATCATGAAAGCCCAGCAACAAAAGGGTATTTATTTAGTTCGCCTGTGGGAGTGAGCTGAGAACGGCTTATTTACCAATTTACATCATTAATGAACCACCTTAATTGATTTAATGGGAAAATGTAGCTACAGAGTTTCATTGGCCATTTCTGTGGAAGCCTTACACCACGGGGACCTATAACAATATACTAGACCCATCATTAGCAATGTATTACAAAATTCGTGTACTTTTGTTACCCTGTATTTATCTACTAAATTGCGTTCTGTGATAATGCTACGTCGTGGTTTTCCGTAGCACGTAAGCTACGTTTTATGATATTGAAAATATGTTCAAATCTGTACATAGTACAAACCTAAGTAACTTCCCGCCATATATTCCTGTGTATCTATGTACGTCTAAGTATAAGCTGAGGCTTTTAAAATATCTAAATCTTTTCAACTACGTTTTAACGTTTTACGTTTTACGGATTTAAATGCGGTTTCCTACAATAGATACATTGATTCAAGAGGAAGGTTTATAAGGTAGTACAATACGCGAACAAAGTCGCGGCGGGCAAGCTAGCAATAAAATAATATACAAGTCACTTAATAAAGAACGAACAGCTGAACCCGCCTACATCTGTTTTAAAAGTTGTCCACCCAGAGAGTAAATAAAAACAAAACGCTACGAAAGTCGTAGCTACCGCTACGCACGCCCTGCATTGAAGACATTCCGTAACCAACTTCAACGACAAACGACGACAAAATTTTACTACGCCGAGCGACGTATGACCGTATTTTGCTTTATGACGTCACGTATTTACGATTCTGGCGAAATTCTAATAAAATAGCGACCGATATTACGTACGTTCGACTCGAACGTGTCACGACAAGGGCGACGTAAATTTTCACGGAAGTAAAGTGCCGGCAAGTGCCTAATAACGGTTCGTCAAAGCCACTTTATGGCTCTCCACGTAAGCAGCAGATAGGAGTGCAGCCATATAATTCCCTAATTGAATACATAAAAGTTTGCTATTAAAAAGGAAACCAATTTCTTAAGTGGCATATTTACGCAAATGTGGTGCAGTAAAACTGTCTAATAACTAATATTCGCATTTGCATCTGAAATATTTTTGTGGAATGCAAAAGGTATGCGTTATTAGAATTATTTTATGTAAGAATTTCATCCCATATAGCTCTTGCAAATACGAGTAGGCATGTCTGTTACTAAATACAATAAAATTCTACATATACGGCCTACGACGCGAGGATGCCGAAGGCCGGGCGAAGTGGAGGAGAATGACTAGGAAAGCGGACCCTGGCAGAGGTTGGGATAAGCTCTAGGACGATGATGATATACCAGCAAGAGTAATAAGAGCAGCCCCTATATTATAAAGAGAAAGGTTGATCCAGTTATGAACAACGAAGTTCTACAAAAAGGAAAATAGTATTTTTCAACCTGATCATCTCATATTTGTATGCAGCAGTGTGGAGGTGGAAACTTAAAAACTTAAAGTAGGATCAAACGGAAACTAGGCGGGGAAGTTGATTTTAAATATCCGCAGACCGCGATGTGAGTTCCGCTGCGGTTGCTGGATTTTTACGATTGTTTCCGAACTTTGCGGCGAATTAACATTTATGCAGTGCGAGTAAGGGGTGAAGTAAATGAAATATCTAAGTTGTGTTAATATTCTAAAAAAATATGCAGTTGTTACTGACAGTTAAAGCGTTACCGTTAGGCTAGGAAGATTTTTAATAAATCAATAAGTTGTCTATAACTATATTTTAAATATTATTATAATGACGGAAAAGCTTGACCGCATAGGTTCTTAACTCTAACTGAAATATAATTACTAGTGTTTGATTAAAGCTTCGGCTTCGGCCAAAAACACTACCTTCGGCGAAACCTTCGACCCGAAACCCGGGCGAAGCGAAGGTTTTGCGGAAGGCAAACGTCATCATTTTATAAATAATATTATAATTCAAATAAATTGCAAGGTAATTTTTTATTTCCCTTAATCTACTTCTAGGGATGATTTAAACTACCTTTCTATAATATACAGTCAATATAAACTTTTAAAATTAAAGTTTTAATACGAAGTATATTATTAATTGTGTCTTGTAGAAAATCCTGAACAAAATTTCTTAGAGCTTTTAAATCTTCGGCTTCGTCTTCGGGCAGAAAATGACCTTCAGTCGGACACTAATAATAACGATATCACCATAAACACAGCCAGAAAAACCACACTATAATCCGCGTCATGATAGAAAAGACTTGTCAAATAGCAGTAGAGGGGATTTCGCACAGGTAATCGCCTACTAAGCAAGTCGAACCACGTGACCCGCCAAGTCTCTTCTTATTTGACACTAGTTATACCTATTCCTCAGTAAAGCTCCCAACTTCCCAGTAAAACGGGACCCCAAAAACTAATTAATATTTCTCACGTAAATTCGGAGCATGGCACAGACGACGTGTACAAACAATTGCAAACAAAGCTGGGCCACGCCACAATTCATGGCGCAACATTAGTGCGCGTCAAACTCGTGATTAAAACTTCCTACCTATTGTGTAGAGGTTAAAGCTTTGAATTGCGCCAATATTTAATATGCTAGCGCGCTGCCTAGTGTACCTACGCTGTGTACCTGCACGAAATGTTGGATGGATATTAAATAAAACTTGTATGTGTACATAATATAAAACGAAGTTGCTTCCCGCCGTCTGTCCCTATGTATCTATGGACGCTTAGATACATATTTTAAATACAACGGAATGTAATGCGGTTTTGAACAATAGATATCGTGATTAAAGAAGACGGTTTATAAACAAGAAAAAATTGTTATGTAGGGGTAAAGTAGGTGTACGCAAAGAAGACGCGCCGGGTCCACTAGTAAGATTCATGTTTGATTATTATCGTACCAAGTAAGTAACCAATTCTATTGAATGTAGGATAATCAGGTATTTATAACAAGCAAAGCAACTACTTCCAGTCATCACGTTCTCTTTGCTGTAGGCCTGCTGGAAGAAATTTCTTTTTATAAATAAGTAATGCCTTTTGTGTCATGTATATATTTGCCATATCTTTGTTACCATTTTTGTGTGCAATAAACTATTAAATAAAATAAATAATAAAATAAGCAAAGATTTTCGTAACCACCTGGTTCACAACCAGTCCGCTCGTTTAGACCGACTGAAAATGACAATAAGCTCGAAGTTTTGGGTTGAACGGCAATCAGAAACTCGAAAGAATAAATTAAACGAGGGAAAAACTTTGAGCGCCCAGTTTTCGCCGTCCGACACATTGGCGGACTTGTTTCGTACTTAACGAGGTTGTACAGATTTCAGGGATACAACCCCGGGCATCGGGCTGCTCTTGAAACCTTTTCGAGTGGGGCTGGGGGCTGCATCGACTTTCGTATTAATACCGGCCCCCTCGCTCTTCTCCCCCCGATGGGCCGAGGTACACGCAATTCATGGAGCTTAATTCATGAGCAATACAGCTTATAATCATGTTTTACTAGGGCACCACTGGATTGATTCGTTTTATCTCGATGTTTGAACCAAACCAAATCGAAATCGTAGTAATAAACGTAAATTTCAACCTTTTAATTGAAGTAAATAACTAGGACAATTGAAATACATATATTTTCGAAAGCCTCTCATTTTATTTTTGTGACACGCGCAGGGGTTTTCGAACCGCTCGTTTGGGTTTTCAATTATGATTATGATTTTCTGCATGAAAAATTCAATATTTTTCATACCTCTTGCTCGACAATATCCAATTAAGTATCATGAAATTTCATCAAACATGGCCTTGTAACCCGCAGGGAGATAATATTGTATGAAGCTCCCAAGGGAATAAAGTGATTTTAATTTGAAATGTTAAAATTCGTATCAGTTTTTTCTAGAAAAAAAGGAAACGGGGCTATTGGAAAAACTGCGACTAAAACGCTGTCCTAATTGGCAACAGTCGTGCAACCATGGACGTACGACGGACTTGCTCGATTAATAGGAGACCTCAAAGCCGCCCGTAAAGACTAGGCAGCAGCAGAAAAAGTGTGAAATAAATAATTTATTTCGCGCTATTTTCAGTTCCAAACTATATTTTTACATTGACACGCAAATGTCGTGAAGCGATACTCCATGCTATACGATTTAACTCCGGGATTCGCTTAATCAAATGCCGTAAATCGTAGGTGCTTTATTTATTGTCTCACAGACGGTGTGATAATTAGAGTATTCTCTGGGATAAAGCTGTCTTAGTCTTAGGCTAAACCCCTCGCTTCACTCAGGAGTCTACATAACTACTTCCTCGCTGACTACTTACAACTGCTCACTGCATTAAATGAACGAAACCCGCGTGCGCATTTCCTTTCAGTGTCAACTCATTCACGACTCACACGTGATACGGCGGTGATTCTTGCGTGTATTTATTAAGTTTGTCTACAACAATCGATCCATATAAAAATAAGATAACATTTACAGTAAAAATAAGCAATAAGCGTAAAAATGTATATACGAAAATTAAATATGTGGGCCTCAGCCCGTGCTCTTGCCTACAAGAAACACAAATCACGGCTATCGTTGGAAAGTGGGGACCATGGCCCACACGCGGGTATAGATATTTCAACTCAGTTGTGCGCGCGGCCCTATGTGTGGGTGAACCTTAATACCTGGTATTAAGGTTCCAATGGCGCCAATGCCTGGCGCTGAGCGAACGAGGTGGTTTCGAGAGCATCTCAAAGCTGCCAAGATATGCTTAGTAAACGACGCCTACTCCGCGAGCACAACTACCTCTGACACCACCCATAGGTAAAAGTTTTACGTTAAAACAAACGGCCGGATCTTTCGACACCGTCCCACCCGAATTTATTTTTATTCGTGTTTCAGTTATACACGTCGTGATCAACAATGCGATGACTATCGGGAACCATAACTCTGTGCTAAATACTCTGGTATATCAGTCATAGATTTAATCACGGTAATTGAAACTACACAGTTGTGATATATTGATACTCGTCGATTAATAGGAGCAATAATTGAGCAAATGAAATGTGTAATTTCAAATCAAACACTTACAAAGGAATTAATTGCGTTTGTTTACTTTTCATGGATAGATTTAATGTGTAATTGTTCGTCGTATGCACCAAGTTGAAATAGACACTAGGAGTATTTCAAGTTTCTGATCATAGGTAGGTTTATTTAAACATGATTTAAGAACGATAAGAACGATAACATTAGAACAAACATAAACAATATTATGATAACATAGACAATACAAAACCATAAAACATTTATATCAAGTATTTAACTTACCTAGTACTAACTAACTTAACTAACTTAGTTATTAATAAATTTATGTTTATAAATCGTTACATAAACAATAATTGAAACCCTAAAGAAATATTTCGAAGTGTGTTTGGCAAAGATTTAGTCACGCGTAAAATGTTGTAAAAGTACGTCGTTTTATCAATCGTACCAATAAATATTCAAAGGCAATATTGACATGCGACTATGAACACATTGACAGGCAATAGTACACAAGAGAAAAGGGTCGAGCGGAACGGACACATGTCCGTTGAATGAGGGAAATTCCCGAACAGGGAAGCTTGTGAATACGCTGGATGAAGGTACTCCTATTGAGATGAGGATGCTACTAATTTAGTAATGTTGTGCATGACCTTCGCGTGATTTACGATTAAATTGTAAGGATGGACGATTTGCGATGCCAAGTCTGAAGAGATGACGAAATGGAGGACGGAAAGTGGACGATTGACCACTCAATAAGAACGAAGAGATTAATTATATTTATAAAATGTAATAAATACTAAATAGCATTTCAATGTAAATATTATAATTCTTGCAAATGTAAACATTTGAAAAAAATACAAATAAAATCTAATATATCGAATATAAGTAGCTAATTGAACTGTGTCTAATAAACTTTTTTGTTTAACTATATGCATCTGGCATTCTGCTAGTCTGACATTCTATCAATCTGACATAAAGCGTCAAAACCAAGTAAACAAAAGTTAATAAAAAATAAACAATTATGTATTCATAAATATTTATACCATTCTTCCTTTCAAAACCGTACAGCTGGGGGTTATCAATTGTCATATAAATTTAGTAACATATTTTATTGGAACAAAATATAAAAGATATAAAGCCTATGAAATGGAAATAAAAACGTTGTTCTCAAAAAATAGGAGCGTATTATTCATTTCATAAGCCATTTTGTTTACTCGGTTACCCAAAAAAAATTGAATGGGATTCACTGCGCGAGTACAATGTGTAGATGCCTACTCTGGTCCAGGATGAGACGAGGGTAGAGGCGGGAACCAAACAGAGGGTAAAAAATATTTTACGAAATCGAGAGGCTTTGTATCGTGAGCGAAATAATGACGATAATATGGGCCGGCGGAGAGTGTGAAATTGAAGCTCGGTCGCACGAAGTTTCAATGTGTATCCACCCAGACAGGACTCCGACAAAATGCACTATCTACAACTTACTTCCCATTGACAGCTTGCGACAATCTACTTTTGCAAGTGAGCCTCTTGCCTTGCGGCTTGACGTTCGGGTAGGAACCGCAGTGTTGAAGGATATACACAGAAAACTTGTCTGTACATATTCTAGTGTATTCTAGTGAAGGTGCAAGTTGTATACGGGTATGTATTGCGGCAAACTTTACGTGTATAACCAGGATCTTTAGCGGCGATCTAAAGAAATACGGACCGTTTCATTCTATTAATTTATACCTAGGCATTAAAATTTTGGGGTGCATTATACTGTGATAAAACCTGTTATTAGTTGCTACTTAATCCGATTTAGCGGCCCAAATGCAAAATTAATGGTTCACAAAACCGCATTAACTTCCGTTAATGAACATTTGACTCTGGTTTACATTGTTATACGCAGTTCATTTTGCCATTCTGATATTACAGAAAATCAGGCTCTCATTTTAAATGAAGGAAATGTGATGGAAGGAAGGTATTTTTTCCTTTCTTTCCTTTACGAAAAGTTTCTTATGAAAAAGGAATAATAATATATATGACTGGTTTATATTTACCTGTTGTTATTTATCCTGAGCAAGATTATTTTAACAACCCAATTAAATACAGGAAAGCTCTAAGGGCGGCTTGCACGAAACTCTTAATCGCATTGATGCTTATTTCATACAAAATGATGTTAACGTCATTCTTAAATGTGGTGAAGAATTTGGCGCAAGCCAGGCTAAGCAGCATAAACAAAATGGACTATTTTATATTTACACACCTCTAAATATGCACAACGTAAAAGGTTGCGTGTAGACCGCACAATACACTTACCTCCGCGTCGTTGCCAAGTCAATTGTTTCCAAAAATCTCGAAATTGGGAGAAGCACCTCAATCATTCAGACCTTGAGGGCGGCACAACCGCCAAAATCCCCACTCAGTTGCGATACGGGCAATAAAACCGCCCGGACGGTGTCCTCGGATGCTCGATTTAAAAAAGAAAACACCGCTCCAGAGTGGCTCTCCATAAACCATACGTTTTAACGACGCTAGTTAACACCTACTAACTAGACGTTTTAATTAAATTTCAGTCTACTGTGTTACAATTTAGCACCGTCCGTGTTATAAAAAGTAATGTTAATAAGATCCGGCTCGGCTTTACGCTGGCTGTAAATCAGGCCTCTTTTCATTTTGGCAGAGGTGTCTGTTCATTTCTTTTCGGCTCCGGGAGGAATTAAACCTGTCTATGGGTAATTGTGAGACGTCTCACAGGCTCACGGCGGTGAGAATTAAACACGAGCTTTCATTAAGAAAAATTGTGCGTTACAAATAGGCTGTCGGCGCCCGATGAATGGCAGGGTATTTTGCTTTGCGTCACAGCTTTGTGGAACGGAGTTCAGTGAAGTACTAATAAACACTTTGCAATCTCGTTATGTGCACTGGGTATTGTTGAATATTATATTTGGGACAAAAATTATAGGATTCACAGGAAGTAACTAATCAAAAAAATAACTATATTAACTGCATTTGACGTGTGAAAATTAAAGAATCCTGCAGGGCTTAAATTAAAAACCTAACCAAACTACTGAATTTTATACCTAACTAACGATTTCCCTGCCTTCGCACGGATTTCTTGGGGTTTTCTTTACTATAATATACATGTACTATACATACAAACCTTCCGAAAGAAAATTTCTAACCTTCTGCCGCATACCCGTATGGTGGGTAACCATGTCGAATTTCAGGAAAAATTATAATTGGTTTATACACTGTAAAAGTTTCTCAAAATCCGTTAGTTTTGCGAAGGAGTAAATATCACGTAAATAAGTAAAAATGTGAAAACTCGAAAACTCTGTAAGCATTTCTTAGTTTTCTATAAATCTCTATTTTATCTTTTTCCGCTATGCTAGCGGTCAATTTATTTCGCGTACTTATCTCCTTTTTAAAGAGCGCGCAATCAGCCGAACAGCAAGCAAGTTTTGCGCAAATATTGGAGCAAACCTAATTACGTGGCAACATAAATTTCAATGTAGGCGAGCTCCAGTCGAATTTAACGTCGTCCTCAATCTTCACACCGCCTAAGTCGAGGTCACAACTCAATTTTATAGGAGTAATCGTTTATCGGAACCCCTTGCGTTAGCTTTGTTAAAGCTGAGGCACAAATATTCCCTGAGAACCTCAGGTAGTGGCGTCTAAGAGAAAATAACTTTTCCCATTAATATCTTCTAAGGTATTTGCGAATGAGAGCTATTCATTTATTTATACATAATGAGTATTCAAGCTGAAACTACATGTGATTTAATTGATTAGGTAGTTATAAATATAATACATCTTCTTGTTTTGTAGGCGGATGTCACTCTTTTCACAAAATATAATATATACTTACCTAAAAATTTAACAAGCAAGTGGCGGTACTCGCGCTATATTTTTAAGACGTGAAGTTCAGTTTATACAAGTAGTCGCTAGATACACAAAAATCTTCGTAAGAAAAAGGAAAAGTTTTCATAACTTTACAAGATTCTTCCCTAAAATAATATAGCGGTTTAACCATTCTCAGCCTCTTTTTTGTTTATTTCGAGACCCTTTCAGAATTTGTTTTAATTTTATTTAAGACATAGGCCAGAAGCCATACACTGAAATTGTCAAGATCACAGGGAACCAGTAACCCCAGACACAACTTTTTGCCAAATAGGGTTGTCAGTGCATGGAATGAATTGCCGGAATCAGTGATCAGTGCTCCATCGGTGAACTGTTTTAAAAATAGACTGGATAGACATTAATTACAAAAACTAAATATTGTGATATACACGTGTTAGATATAAGGTATTTTAGTATGTTTTAATTGGTATTAAATATCGTGATTAATAATAATTAATATTTCAAAATACTTTTGTAAATATTTCACCAACTTCAGAACGAAGTGTGGTGTTTCGGAACGATTGTTTGTCTTTGATCAGTTAAGTACTGTTTATGAGAAACTTCCTTAATTAATTATGTAATAAATTTATAATAATGTTCAAAGTATTGTAATACATTAAATTAACATCTAATCAATCTATCAGTAAATTTAGGAGACCGGAAATGAGAATAGAAAATGACATTTCCGGCTAGAAGGTAGTATAAAGGTACAGTCAAAAGACTGGGTGGTACTTTTGCTCCAGAGCCGGCACAGAGTTAAGTACAAACTTGCATTGTATTATTGTTGCTTTATATTTTGTATTGGTTAATTTATTTATATAATTGTTTATTTATTGAATCATACGTAATACTACTGTCCCATTTTAAAGGATAAATATTGAATTATGTGATCGATAATTGTGTCTTAACATTTGGTGAGAATTTTGTATAAATGTGGTTTGCCTATGGTACTTTGTTTGTATTATAAAATCTTGTTTAATTCAGCTAATGCTGTTTAAATAAATACCTCATTTTATAATGGATTATATTGCTTATTACAATATACCTAATATCTTTAAAACATTTGTTTGATTAAATGATATCCACTAGAATCATACGTTATCCTAGATAATATATTTTCTAGTAAACTCCTACACAAATATCAGCCTTGGATACTTCATCATCATCGTTGTCCATATATTTCACTGGGATTTTGGATACATACTCACATTGTTATTATCCTGTAGCCTAATGACTAAAATAAAGGTTTTACTAATGAAAGACACTGTAGTTATAAGTAGGACTTATATTAAAGCTGACATCAGAAGTGGGATTCGTTAACTCTTGATATCGATATAAAAATCACTATTTTTCAGATTCTGCGTAATGGACGAGACCATTCCACGAGGCATCTTGCAAATCCACGACGACGGTGTATGGAACGACCAATCGACGTCTGAAGGATCGAGAGACCGAAAAACCAAAGGAAATGTGCTGTGCTGTCTTCGCGGACCATCGCTGTCAAGAGCTTCGCAGATCCTGGTTGAAATCGTCACCCGGAACAGCATCACCAAAGCTGCCATGACAGGTAACACCCCGACCGGTTCTGTATCTGAACATTTCGGACGCCAGGACATCCACTGCTGGACATACTCCATCCCCTGGCCTTCCGCAACGATCGGCTTGGTGCCCTTACATCCACCAGCTCAGTCTATCTCCTGGGGCTGTTTTACACTATAATTTTCGGTACGTGCTCCCCATTCGAAGACCTTTGTGCCTCATCGGCCATCGGTCCTATGAAATTTTGTGGCCTGCCCACTGCCACTTTAGTTTTGAAACTCGTGGAAACTATGTCGGTGACTTCTGCATCTACTATGGCACAAATCCTGGACACTATGGAATCACGAATTGTTTCTTGCACGTCGAGCGTCACTAAATCGAGATATAAAACGCCGCTTTTATTATAATATTTTTAGAAATGCAAAACATTTATATGAGAATAGTATCCTCAATTAGCAAAGAAAGACCACATCATAATTGTTTAACCTTCTTTTCCATGGCAAAAACTACGTTAACGAAAGTAAAATGTTTCAAAAAATTTTCTTGTTGGTAGCTAGACAAAAAAAAATTAAAATTTTGTGCGGTTGTCCGATGAAAACTTGCTAAGTTTTAATAATATTAAGTTAAAGAACATCGGAAACTTTATATTCCCGTAAATTTTGATGGGTATATTTATATGATAGGCAGCTTTAGTACCTACTTGTAATAATTGGACCTAGTTTATCGAAAATGAAAACACATCTTTATTTTCCATTATTGTAGGTAGTCTTCGCATTTCTACTCAGTCAATCCAAAAATTAGTCTTGTATAAAAAGAAATAACCGATATTAACCGCCTTTAACATAAGATGTAAACGTAACATACCGGTTTCCCACATTGGAAAATATTAAAATCATTGACTGGATGGAAATGTTGTAGATTCCACCTTCCAACATTGAACTATGTTTGGGTTGATGTTTGAGACAATTTTTCGAAGCTTCTGCTCCACAGTTTCCAATGAAAGTGTTGTTTTAGCAATTGTCCATAATTTACGAGAAAATTTATTTTTCCTCTCAAGAATACTTAACATGTTGCAACATGTTGCATATCTTTAGAAATCACAAAAATTTTATATAGGTTTACATTATTATTAATATTGGATTATTGATAACAGGTCAAAATCTTATTTCAGTACGTACCTTGGCCCCACCAAGGATACATCAGTTGAATATTACGAAACTTCTCATTTATTGCCCTTTAGACACAATTCATTGTTAATTTTCTTTTTACGTTATATCCCGTAAATACCTAAATTTTCGTTTAAAATTCCCGAATTTACTCGTGACTTAAGAGTAGCTTGGTAGCTATTTTACAAGGTGGCTCAACCCAGCCGAAAAATAAGTGATGGAAAATATTTATATAAATATTATTTAACCTCCTTTAAATAACAAGGTAGTAGTAAAAACCCGCTGTACAAAATTAAGCACAAATTAAATTATTGCTGTCAGACCCAGAGACAAAAAACTTCATAAATTTCTTATTAGGATTTTGGTAGTATATTTACCGTAATACTAGGTGTCTAAGGGCCATTTTGGTTAACTTACATTGTTCTATCTTTTGTACAAAATATTGAACATTAGGTCTTAACGTTGCAAAGAAAAAAAAAAAACATGATTAAACATTTAAAGATTTATAATAGAAATAATTAAAAAAGAATATCAAATATTGGACGAGAAATTAGACGTTGCATAAAGGCGCTTCTCCGCCTAAAGGACATTTTGTTATCAACACGTGTTGACAACACAAGTTTTTGATCGGTGGATACCTGGCTTAACGCAAAATATTTATTTTGTTTACTTCATGTTTATTTCAACAAACTTTTACCATACAATAAATATTCAATTCAAGCTATTTATTAAAGTACCTACATAGACACGATTCGTATTTAAAAATAATGTTTGCCTACCTTGTTTTCCATATACTATATTCGGATTATCTACCGCTAGTAGTCTCGAAATAAAACGTCAGAATTGGCCGAGCAAATTGAAAACGTATGTACCTACAATAACATGATTCACATTTTCTATTTTCTTGTCTGCTGACCGTATCGTTAATAATATGCTATTTCAGTAGCACAGTGGATTCGATTCCCGTCCAAGTAGAAATTGAAGTAATTACTAATAAGGTACTATAAAAATCGTCTCTGTACCTGTGATGTATTCCATTTCATTAACCAATATTATTTGAATTGATATTTTGGTGATAGATAAATATTATAGGTATAAATTGCGATGTGGGTCTATAAGAACAACGCTATTGAAGATGCTATGCTAGTTTGAATTATTTCATCATTCGTAATTATTCGAAGAAATTTTGTGTATAATATTTTATAGAAAATCATGCTAATGATGTACAAGTTTTGAAATGCCACCAGTTATTCAGTCACATGTATTAAGTAAATAATTCGATAAATAGAAGTAAAAGTCAAATGATAACTTGAACTTTCTATAATTGAAAAATGCAATTATGACATGATTATATAGATTGTTTGAATCCAGCTGTGGGAAACCGTGTTACAATATGGCTGCTAGGTAGTAAGCTTGGTGTGGCTTTGGCTTCACGGGCAGCGGTGATTGCAGCCAGCACCTGGATGCTTATACTGAACGTTGCTGCTAGGTAGTGAGCTTGGTTAAGTCCATTTCTCGGGCAGCAGTGATGGGACCATACCTGGAAGGCTACTACTGAATATTGCTGCTAGGTATTTAGCTTGGTGTGGCTTTGGCTTCACGGGCAGCGGTGATTGCAGCCAACACCTGGAGGCTTATACTGAACTTTGCTGTCTAGGTAGTTAGCTTGATGTTGGCAAGACGACCTTCACCAGGCAGCAGTGACGCTGCTAACATCTCTATGCGTCTACCGAAACTTAGCTGTGCTAGGTAGTAATCCTGATGTTTGGCCATTGTATCACGGGCGGCGGTGATGGGGCCATCATTACAGGTCACTACTCAAACCAAATAATAATATTGTAATGCGATTCTTCATGACTATATTTGAACTTGGCTATAATTCTGAAATCTCGAGAATAACATTTAATAATAGTGGTGCCGGTGCACTGGTGAGGAAATTGGCATGACGGGACAAATGACTTTGACAGTACAGACCAGTATTTGGTTATTTACAAATGTGCACAATAAAAATTGCAATATATTTTAATGTATATAAAAGCTGATTACTGATATGATTTTTATACTTTGCTGGTTTGTGATTGAATTATTTGTGGCATTGCAAGAAGTTATTATATTCTGAAATTCTGAATGAATTTGGTAGTCAACTTACCTATTTGTGGTATAATAATTTAAGTCGTTTGAAATAAGTAAATGACACAAAATGTTACATTATTATTTGATTCACAAATGGAAATTTGTCCTAAGTTTGATATAAATAGGTACTTCAGGGACGAAGTACTTGTCAGTATGGCCGTGTTAGATATAAGGTATTTTAGTATGTTTTAATTGGTATTAAATATCGTGATTAATAATAATTAATATTTCAAAATACTTTTGTAAATATTTCACCAACTTCAGAACGAAGTGTGGTGTTTCGGAACGATTGTTTGTCTTTGATCAGTTAAGTACTGTTTATGAGAAACTTCCTTAATTAATTATGTAATAAATTTATAATAATGTTCAAAGTATTGTAATACATTAAATTAACATCTAATCAATCTATCAGTAAATTTAGGAGACCGGAAATGAGAATAGAAAATGACATTTCCGGCTAGAAGGTAGTATAAAGGTACAGTCAAAAGACTGGGTGGTACTTTTGCTCCAGAGCCGGCACAGAGTTAAGTACAAACTTGCATTGTATTATTGTTGCTTTATATTTTGTATTGGTTAATTTATTTATATAATTGTTTATTTATTGAATCATACGTAATACTACTGTCCCATTTTAAAGGATAAATATTGAATTATGTGATCGATAATTGTGTCTTAACATTTGGTGAGAATTTTGTATAAATGTGGTTTGCCTATGGTACTTTGTTTGTATTATAAAATCTTGTTTAATTCAGCTAATGCTGTTTAAATAAATACCTCATTTTATAATGGATTATATTGCTTATTACAATATACCTAATATCTTTAAAACATTTGTTTGATTAAATGATATCCACTAGAATCATACGTTATCCTAGATAATATATTTTCTAGTAAACTCCTACACAAATATCAGCCTTGGATACTTCATCATCATCGTTGTCCATATATTTCACTGGGATTTTGGATACATACTCACATTGTTATTATCCTGTAGCCTAATGACTAAAATAAAGGTTTTACTAATGAAAGACACTGTAGTTATAAGTAGGACTTATATTAAAGCTGACACACGCATCAGCTTGCAGCTGCTAGTGTATAATAAATAATAATAATAATAATATTTTTACATTTAATATTTGTATGGGATGGTGGTTAAATTATTAGTTACATACCTAGTAGGATTAACTTAGCTTGACCTAGGCCAAACTAGTATTTTTTGCTACTCAGTGACAAAATGAGCAAAAGCCCACCTACATCTACAATTTCTACATTTAGGTTGCAGGTGACATCGATGAAGAAGCGCAAGTGCGTTGTCATTGTAAGGACTAAGATGAAATGCTTCATGCCTGTAATTTCCTTATCCTTCAAACCAGAACACAACAATGCTTGCATGCATGCATGCAATGCTTACCGCCGCCTTATCTATATGTATAAGGCGGACTCCTCAGGCTTGACAGAGTCCCAGCACCTAATAATTAATAGTATGGCTTGAAATTGGGTTTGACTGGTATACAGAAATACGTATAATATATTTTCTAGAGCGTCGGTAGCCGGGCGGTTGAGTAGCCAACTCGTAAGCGAGAGGTACCGAGTTCAAATCCCGCTGCGGCTGCGGCCATGTACCAATGACTCTTTTCTGAGTTATGTACATAAGTTGAATACTAACCGATGCTCTTACGGTGAGGGAAAACATCGTGATGAAACCTGCAAATTCAGGCAACTGAATTTGTAACCGTGATCCAATCTGGTCAGGTTCTCCTGGTCACGGAGGTCAGATGGTAGTCGCTCCACTGTAATTACCTGATCGCCAAATCCTGGATCATGGTCAAGGCGGACCCCGGGCCCTTGTTCTCGAGAGCACAACCGGGACATTAACGCCAAGACGATTATTATTATTACGTATAATATCTTTTCTACTTAACGAAACCTAATCATCTAGAAATAATCCAATGTCCTCGCGAATTGCCAAGATTTTACTTAACCACTCGGACTCTACCTGGGTTACCTGTGCGGCTACTTTGCGACAAAATCCAGCTTCATCGGACGCAGAAGTAACCTAATCGGATTACTACAGCGGTACTGGCTACACCTGGGAAATACATATGTCTAAACACTGCAATCTGCACGCTCTGCATATATCCCTCGTATAAAATAGATTTTACGGCAATTTACTTACTTACTATTGCAGCACATACTAGTTTCTTTTTTCCCACGCTGTGAATATACCGCTTTATTTTGTATTTTTTATTTTAAATTCGTTTTCAATTCCGGGAACAAAGCAAAAGATTATTAAAAATAAGTAGTGCCTGTTGTGTCGTCTCTAATTTTGTAATTTCTGTATACTTTATATTGTGTGTAATAAATTGTTAAATAAATAATAAATAAATAAGATTTGGCATCTTTTCTTTCATGGTTAGCTGCAACAGTTAACCTATCAAAGCCAAGACATGCAAACAACGTATTATGTATGGCAATTTTTTTAAATATAGGTACGTTATTTACGTATATTATTAGTCGAACCCCGTGCTCTCGAGACCGCGCGGGAGCGAATGATCGCGTGCAGGATTTAATGCCAGGATTATGATGATGAGATAAGTATATTACTGACTTTTAACTGCCATATTAGTTCCTTCGCGTCGTAATATGAAGCCTATAACCCTCGCAAAAACACAGCAATGAAATCCTTTGCATGTTTAATATCGTGTAAAGTTCTAAGACTATGCTATAAATATGTGTAGGGTGATAAACGGAGCAGCATGTCGTGTGAGCATACTGATGATTGTTAAGCCTCAAGCGGGCGCTAACAGTTAAGCAAAGCCGGGTGATTATGCCGGCTTAGGTACACCCGTTTGTAGAGTTATACGATCACAACAATATATTGTTTTAATAGGTATGGCGACGTAATTATTTTAATAGTATGACGACGTATTTCTTTGCACGGGAAGGTATTTCTTTGCATCCGTAATTCTTCAAAGTTTGGAATAGTAGAGATTATTTTCTATCGTATAATTTGTTTCTATACAAGACATCTTGGGTTACAAAAATATTGATTATGTGGTTTGATGAATATCTAGTCTAGGGCACCTTTTGCCGGGAACGAACGGGAACGAACAAACGAGTTTTATATCAAGTTATCGAGAAAAGTTGTATATCAATAACAATAGACCAATAAAATATTTTTTCTTTTTTTGGACATTATCATCATTCGAGCAGTCAATACCGGCTTCTACTAGTGTGCGCTTTCCTACTTTTTCTTCTCCACTTTGCCCGATCTTCAGCATCCTCACGTCGCAAACCATTCGCTGTCGAATCCGACTTGGACATATGACATACTTAGTATGTAATTAACATCTCACCCCAAAATCGGTCTTACGACATAATCGTAGTCAATCTCAGAATTTCGACGTTAACGTCTGAATGTCACCTATCGCAATCAAAAACAACATTTAAAAAGCGTCACTCGTAAACTGTATGCATCAGTGATAAGAATGAAAATTCAATGTATCTCATATAAGGTCAACATGTCCCGCTCAACGTAGGAAGTTATGTCAGCAGATGCATCCCCTTTGCAAAAGCCTCTTTCATACGAGCGACCCGGTAGCAAGCACCGCGCCTGAATAGAAAGCTCCGAGTCACCAAGTCACCGAGCAATTAAAAGTTGCCAGCCCAGCAAAAGGAGCCCGACTCATAGTTAGCAAAAGTGTGTTATTGTTCGGTTTTGTTGACGTGTTACTAGCGAAACTAGAAGCATACACGGCTTCGCAATCGCTAATAAAAGTACGAAAACAAACTCATCGCTTTCACCCGATGTGTAACTTTCGTTTACGCGGTACCTACTACATCGTTTGAGCGTCCGGATACTTTACCCTATTTTGGTGAAAAATAATCTTTCGCTAATTGCTCTACGTTAAGAAAGCCTTGTGATCCCGAGGGCTATATTTTTATTATAATAGGTGTGTTGAAGTACTGCGCAGGCATTTGAACACCATTTCATCATGTCCCTCGTTAAGTATTATCAGTCGTCGGGAACAACCACTTCTAATTATGGATTTCCCAAGATGACTAACTTTGCCCTAGGGCAAAAACATTGGAAACTTAGCTACCTTCGCGGCTGAGACTGGCCATTTTTTTTCTGCTCTGTGGTAGTGTCTTTCCGCGCTACAGCCGCCACTTCGATGAGTTGGTCGCTGCACGACACAGCACATATGTGGTCACATGTATATTTGATTTGCGATTGCTTCGCGACTGTCTTCGATAATGATAGATGTCTTCACAACCGTACAGACAAACTTCGGCACGGGTTGAAGCCCGAAAGTATACCAGGGTGGTAGAGGTACTTATGCCGCCGCCGTGTTAACTAGACATTTGAACTGCGTCTTTTATTGAGCAATTACCCGAACAACCAGACCCAAAACATAAATGTAAAATTTATCATTTTACGTTAGGAATCCTACCTGGCCTCTGGCAAAATTGAACGGCGTATCAAAGGAGATTCAGTTGGTTTATATTCGGAATATTTTATAAATACCTACCGTTCGAAATTACTAATTTCATCGGCCCGTAGTAAAAGGAAGCCACTCTGCATGCTTTGTTTAACATTTTCAGCGTTCACTGATGCATTACCTTCGCAATCATTCATGTGTATTCCGCTATCCTTTATCGAAACAAGTCAACAACTAGAGGTTACATTGGTTCCAGGCACTCAATATACGAGTGTGTTGCCTTTGCTAAGTAAATACAAACAATTCCAATATACCAACGTTTTACAATAGCTTTGGGCTTGCTCCATGGTCCACGAAACATTGCCAAATAAATGCAGCCCGTTATTGCTTCCATACCAATGTTTATTATTCTCTCGGAACTTTGTACAATGAGTATTGTACAAGTGAATTGTTGTCTAGTCATTACTATCACAAACAGCACAAAACATTCCACAGCTGGGCTTGAGCCGTATTAATGGGGGTATTGCCATAATCTCAAAGAAGCGTCAGTGGCCGAGGTTATGATGTCCGACTCGTAAGCGAAAGGTACCGGGTTCGAATCCCACAGAATATGTACCAGTGACGTTTTTCTGAGTTATGTACATTAGTTGAATACTAACCGAAAACCAGCACATTCAGGCGACTAAATGTGTAACCATGATCCAATCTGGGCAGGTTCCCCTAATAGCAGGGTCACAGAGGTCAGATGGCAGTCGCTCCAATGTAATTAGTCTTAACAGCCAAATCCTGAATCAAAGAAACCTGGTCAAAGCGAACCCCAGACTCTCCTGCGCGAGAGCACAACCGGGACATTAACGCCAATATGATTATTATTGCCATAATCTCCAAGGTTGCAGATCGCAGTGTTGAAAATACCCAATATAAAATGCTGCCGCCCACTTTCTGGTTTACACAGTTATAGATGTTCGGTCGCTATGACATAAGTCGCCTTTTACGGTATCCCTTAATGGGTGGAGCCGTGTGCCGGTCACCACACGGCGGATGGTTCGGTCAGTTGTGTCGATTGTGGACGAGTAGTGTAGAATATTGAATAACACCTAAGTACAATGAATAGGTGCCGTACGCTCCATTTTATATTTGTTAGTTAATACTTTACTGAATACTTACGCTTTAAATACCTATTTTAAGTATACATCGTAAACATTGCAAATAAATCGTTGGTAGTTTAATATAGGCAACTAAAACCGCTCTAAACCTAATTATATATTACTAACATGGATTAGCGTGAAGATTGTATTAATCCCCCGTCAGAAGAGTATATATCCGTCTATAAACGAAACACGGTCAACAAAAATGTATTGAGTAAGTAAATTTAATTTAATTTATTAGAGAATTTTACCTTTGATTGTTTTCCCTTAGTATCGCGGTTTTGTTGTCATTGAGCTTTTCCATTTAACTTCGAGGGCGGGCTGTGCGGACTGTGAAGCCGTGATCCATCAATCGTAAACGTCTTCTCTTCATAATTCCCTCGCCATCGAGGGAATAATTTCACAAGCTACCTCGCAGTTACAATGTCGTAGCGAGCAAGGGCCGTATTCAAGGTCGAGTAACCGAGTAGAAAGTTCACAGTACGGAGTAAATAATATAAGGAAAAAACAACTGTACTAGCATTCATATCTAAGCAATATAAGGTATTGTGCTTTCTGGACCATTTCAAACATTTCTTCCTCATTATTAATTTTGCTTTTCAATTCCGTTTACGATAATATTGGCACAATTTCCCATATTTTAAACGTAACAACTCATTTTGTGACACTCTAAACGAAATTTTCCTGAAAACCGTATTATCGGTACGATAAGGTTTTGCCTGACTTACGTGACGAAAGTCAAAGATATAATCGATACATTTTTTAGATTAGAAACAAAACTTTCATATTTTTAATTTATTTAATCCATAATTTATACTTTAGCCATAATCATTTAATAAAGTCCTCGAAAACGACACAGAAACAGAACGGCCTCCTGACATATGTACCTATGACATAAAAATATAGAAGACGAATTAAATTCCAACATAAAACGTCCCTGTCTAACATTGTTAGAAAAAGTAAACAAAAATTCGGTTTATTACTTTCGTCAATGTCTTGCGGTATAAACGAAATAGCTTTTCTATAACGGAAATGAAAATGTTTCAAGAGATATCGAGCCGGTAACTTTGCGTCTGTTGGTTGAAAATTGCGTCGTACTTATTGTCGTCTCAGATACCTGGTATTAAAATATTTCAGTACCTACTTATATAATACTTGTGTATTATACTATGTTGTACAAATATAATACTAGACTACACAAGGATTGTATATAATACGGCTCGTTTTGTTAGCAGTGTAGTTATTATGTTAGGTCGACAACCTATACCTATCTACGTGACCTACTCATACACAATAAACATGCTTGTGTTATGTGAGTGATGAGAATCACTATTTAGACCTCGGATAACATTTTCTATGACTCGTATTTCTTTTATAACTATACTTGTATTTATTCAATTTCTAATTAGGTTCTTTACGCCTATTGCTCAATACTAAGTTTACCAAACCGCGAGCATGAAAAAGCCACATACAATGTTTTAGTCTCCCTGGATAACTGGTTATCAAACTTGGTTTTCTTGTAGAACAAATTGTTGTACAGAGTCACGCACATATTCCAACTTCGTACATATACAACGCCATTGTTAGAGGAAAGTAAACAAATATGGAATACCATTTTGTTTTTTGAATATAAAAAATTAACTATTCATAGTACGAAGTACATTTTTTTATTAGATGAGAAGATATAATGTACTGCAACCCTTAGTAATAGTCTTATGATTTTATTAACTATTTAGAGTATCAAAAACCTAGTTAAATCAAAAAATGAAAAAGGTAGTCAAATATGGAATAGGTACCCCAAATATGGACCATAAGAAAAAGCCACAACAAATACTTAAAAATATGATAAAATAATGTTTTGTAATACTTAATAACAGTCTCATCATTTACTAAATTGGTTTAGTAGTTAAACTAGTTTAAAAAATCATAAGACTGTTATACCTATTGCAAAAAAAAAAAGATTAAAAAAAAATTAAAATAGGTACATATGAAATTGGACATAGTGAACCCCGGGTGGTCCCCGTATCTTGAGTTATCCGTCCTATATAATATATAACATATATAAAATTTGGTGCAAATCGATTCAGCTGGCTTAAATCTTAAAAAGAAGTATTTGCTGTTTGGAAAACAGCTTTTCTTAAGGCTTTGTATGAAAAATGCTGTTTACCAACCGCAAATCACAATAATAGTTTTTATGTTATAAGTCAATACATTTTTGGATTTCGGATATTTATTTTTTTTTGTTTTAGAAAGCGTTCTGAAAAATAAATATAAACACATTAAAAGTATACATTAAACCATCAATTTCGATTTTGACCCGAATATAGAATATTCCATAAGTGGACCCCAGTGCTTGTCCATATTTGGAATTTAATGACCTCAGAAATTATTGCCAATATTAAAATAATTACAAAACAGAAACAAATAAACAGCCTGGAAATACAAGAACTAGTATATATGCAATCACATAAATATGCGAGTAGAACGTTATCACTCTCTAAATAATAAGAAATACATCGTTTTTACGTCTATTAAAATGTTCTGAGCAGCAACCAAACAAAACGGACATGCCATGTCACCGGCCTTCGCCCTACTGACAAGATTAAACCTATACACGTCTAATATAAGTATATGAAACATAATATGGTTCTGTATTGCCATTTAAGTTATTATTTTCGAAGAAATAAAGGAATTCCATATTTGGACCCTATTCCATATTTGGTTACTTTCCTCTAACAATACATGATCACGTCTCCGCAACATGCTAATCTAAATTCCAGTGAGTTCCGAACACGATGAGTTAATTCAAGGCTTACAATATCATCGCATTCTAAGATGCTACCAAATATGTTCCTATAACAATCATAACGATAGAAATGTACAGCTATAGTAGGTACCTAATAATGCATAGGGAAATTTTGTCAACATAAATATACCACCAATTAAGTGAAACCGTGCTAAATCCTAGATTGCGTCTAATGATAAACGGCCGAAATTCCCATTACAAATAGCCATTTTTCAAGAAATATTAAGTAAGTATCTACTAAAGGTATGCGATAAATTTCATGAAAAATTTGCATGAAAAGCCTCTGGGGAAGATAAAACAACGAAATCTGGGGACTTAATTTAAAAAGCGACCGTTTTATATTAGGGGATTATTAACTTTAATTGGTTCTGTGGGATGACGTCCATTGTAACTGGCTGCTTGCTTTCAACCTGTTTACTTTCCGTAAGCCTATCTGAATAATTAATTAAATTGAAAATCAACACTACTGTTTTTTGTTGTAGGTAAGTACTTAGCATCGTAGCTGTTCGATGAAAACGTGAGATTATTCAAAGGAGGAAAACTTATTTCCAGACTTGGGCCTACTAATACTACTAGTACTAATATTTGCGAAACATTAAAGCTCGCTAATAATGTTGACGTTGTACCCAAAGTATGTATGTATAATAAACAGTTGTGTTATAAATGTTTCGCAAAAATAACAACTTACAGTTGTCAGAACAACCCCGACGAAGTCATTTTAATTTAGTGAACACCTTTAACTTCTTCATGAATAAATATTTCTGAATCTTTTTTATTACGGAATTTGATACATAACGTAACACAATTTTGTTTCCATCACATCCTATGCAAGAGCATATTCGAAGCTGATATTTAATTCAGCGTGTTTTTGTTGCAGATTGTTGGAGAGCCCAAGGAAGTAATAGGACCACCCTATTGACATGTAAGTAGCTTATTTAGCTGAATATTATTGGCCGTGTTCTCTTTGTTCAACCCCCATAGAAAACTGGGTGCGGACAGATCGTACGTTTTCCCGTTATTGAGTAGAAGAAGCATTGTCTTTGAGTACGGCGCGTGGACACGTGTATCCTAATCCACTGATGATCTTTCAGGCGTTCCGTCGCGCGCGCCACGTACTAAGCCCGCAATGATAATTCATTCTTATGAACACGCGCCGTGCTCACGCTCAAAGCAGCGCACGCTCTTAGTAAGTACTTGAGTAGAAAGGTACAATGACTTAGTATATAAAAGGCGCAATTAATAATCATCATAATTAATAGTGCTATCAGGATGATAGAATATAAAGGTAGATCGAAACAAATCTGTCTAAAACCTATGTAAGTATATTAACTTGTAGAGATTTACCTCACCCCAAACATAGCATAATTTATGGATACATAGATCTATTATCTATAGATATACATAAACAAAAGGGATAGAGTAGGTACCTATATAAATGTATAGCTAAAGTTACAGAGCTCTTAAGCAAACACCGTCACGAAAACGCACCGAACTACACAAAAACATTACGGACCTAATAAATTTGGAATGATAAACGGCGGCTTGTCTGTTCTAACGTAACGCAGAAATATTAATCGTAACACAGAACAGGGATTAAAATCGGTCCAGGGCAATATTTCACTCCGTTAGGCGAAACACATTACCATGTAACCTTCCGGTGTCGCGGGGGGCTCAAACAGATCTCTCTGTGTAGTGAGGTGACTCTGGCTACTTTGTTTGGTATACAAACTTTCTACGGCCCGTTCGCAGTAATTCTGAAAGATAGTAAAATGACAAACATCACTAAAACCATCAGTAAGTAGAGCGTTTGCGCACATCCTGCACCTGATTGACTGATTTATTGATACAGACTGTCAAGTTGGTGTTCAAATGGCGGTGCTTTCTACAAACGACATACTTGGAATACGAAATAATGTGTACGACTAAGGAATGAAACACGTTGCCTGCGTTCCCCGATCATTATAATCTGGACACCTTCAAGGCTAGAGTGCATAAGGAATAAGGTGTCCTAGACAGGTATGCTCCATCTTCGACCGCTTCGTTACTTACCACCTGCAAGTGAGATGGGGGTGTCAAATGTCTGGCTAGTTCTTATGATAAAAACCTGCGGTATTTTCAAAATTGATTAGATTTCTTGATAAGCTGTGAATTCGGATTATTAGTGCGTAAGATTCCCATCCGGGTGAGAGCACCAGCATACCAGTTTAGTGCTTTTGATAGTCGACGATCTAACAAGCGTAATATCGAGCCGTTGAGTCAGAGCGGAGATAATTAGCCTCAATTTGCGTGTTCTACGGCTAAAATAACGGTGTTTGTTCCGATAAATTGTCAGCTATGATGTCGACAGCCACGTTTTAACATTGCACCGCTCGTTTCGACAGGGCGTTCATCCTCTTACAGTATCCGTCCCGTAATGTACAGCAGTTTCAGAGGAACTTTCTGCCACGCACTCTTTGGTTGTGGAATGACCTCCCAACCGACGTATTCCCGAGTGAGTACAACATAGAGTACTTCTAGAAGGGTTTGAAAAGGATTTTACGAGGTCGGCAACACGCTAGTGGTACTCCTGGTACCTATAACAAACTTTAAACGCTATGGGAACTGCCTGCTATCAGGCGAGTCGTACTTACTACCTCGCATTTTCTCTGATTCAGGTAAAATGCAGTGCAGTGCTCTTACATTAATATATGTTGAATAAAGGTCTATAATAGTCTAGAATATAATATATTTTCAATGGAAAACTTATCGAAAATATTTTCCTAGCATTTATTATTCAGAATTATTGCATATTCACACAAAGAAAATTCAAAAGGCCACTCGTACAGGGTGCAAAAATGATAAAATAATGTATGTGCTAAAGTGTTATACAGGGTAACTTTAAATTAATTCTTGATACCAAGGGGTATGACTGTGCATGTTCTCGTCATAACGATAAACTTTTACTATGGCACCAACTCTGACATCGCGAAAGAAATAATCTAAAATCAGCATACGTTTTGTTATAATTCGTTTTCAATTTTCGTTTCCAGTGTTGGTGCAAGCGTCGGCAACATACATTGCGACGCATGTTGCGTTGGCGACGCAAGCTGCTAGCGGCACAGGTTGCATTATGCTGTCAACTGAACGTTGTTTGAATTTTGCGTTGCGTGGCGCCGACGCTCTTGCGATGGATTTGTGATTGAATTTTGAGTTGACAGCATAACGCAACATACGTCACTGACGCAAAGAAATTCATTTGTATGAATTTCTTTGCGTCAGTGACGTATGTCAGTCGAAATTGTTTTCGAGTTGACAGCATAACGCAATCTGCGTCGCCGACGCTTTATTTAATCCACGCCTTGGTATCAAGAATTAAATTAAATCCAGGGTGGGTTTAATTTAATTCTAATATAATATAACATAAAAAGTATTATAAATACCAACAGATATAGTTACAACGTAAATGACGTGACGTGTTACATACACTCCGAGGCCGAACCGACGCCGGTATCCCGTCACCTTCCTACATACCGTTCCCATTTCTCGAGGTCTCACATGCAGACGTTGAGGCGTTGTGATGGATCTCTGCTAGTTGGCGGTTGACTGCGTAAGTCGCGCAACAAATGTAAAAGAACACTTCATCACTCTTGCACGACTGGGGAGGCGTCCTTACGACGGACATTTCAACCACGAAACACCTAAATAAATGAAAGGGTTTCCTCCCTTAGGTTTTCTAAAAATATAGCTTCTAAAACAACTCATTGATGTCATACTAAGGACTATCAACGTATATTATTGAATTTAATATGTAGGTTAGATTATGCTTAATGAAATATATAATTCTTTTCCTTGTCTATTTCTGCCGCCAAGCAACAATGCAAGCATTGTTGTGTTACGATTTGAAGGATAAGGTAGCCAGCGCAATTACAGGCATGAGGCATTTCAATTATTCCTCACAGTGACAATGCACCTGCGGTTCTGCATTTTTGTTGCCTGCAACCTAAATACATTACGGGCGGCAGTTACTGCTTATTTAATAATTCCATAATATTCATATCTACAACGTACCATTTGACAACACATTAATTATTATTTAGATACCTACAACAAAATACAGAGAAGTTAATTGGCACGTACACTTCCTAATGAGAAATTAATAGACATGCTCGCATGATTACCATTTAGTGCCTAGACAAGCAATTGAACAATAATAACAATACATTGCGTAGTACTCGTGTTTGCATAGCGTTAGCGTTTACTACAGCAATTACTAATTGCCTAGTAGGTCACCAAACTCTACCTATAGACATGTAGTTAATTATACTATTATTATTATTAATCTCTTTATTCGAGTAAAAGTCACTCAACTTTTTAGTATTATCACACCTTACCCACTAATGTTAGTAACAATTTTAATTTCTTACTATTAATGATCATCATGGCGTTAATGTCCCGGTTATGCTCTCACGCACAAGCCCCGGGGTCCGCCTTGACCATGATCCAGGATTTGCCAGATCAGGTAATTACAATAGAGCGACTGCCATCTGACCTGACCAGATTGGATCATGGTTATTCGTTCAGCCGCCTGAAAGTGCAGGTTTCATCACATTGTTTTCCCTCACCGTAAGAGCTAATTATATTACAATATTATAGGTACTATAACTTATGCGAATTTACCAAAATTGACTATGGGAGTACACATCTACGAGTGTTCAGGCGTTCCGGCCCGGCCTGGTTTTGGCCCGCGGGCCGAAATTAATGATTTTTGAGTGGAATTAAGTTCCAAAAGCACAGAAATGAAATAAGTGATTTTGCGGCCAAAGTATATAACAAAAGAAACAGTGCGGGTAAAATTGTCAGATTAATAATTCAAAACCAGACTGGGCCGAAACACCTGAACACTCTGTACTGTAATTTGCAAATAAAAATAAAGTTAGAAAAATATTTACTTTGGTCGGGCCCGCCAACGCTGAGGAGGTAGGCAAATTGAATATAATAATATTTTGTGTAGCTCAATAACTACCTAATATTCGTTGAAAACAAGACGAAATCGACCGAAATTTAGGGAAGTAGGTATTTTTCGTTTAATCTACATTTGAAATCATCTTTTTTTCACAAAATTCTTAATTTTTTATAATTAATTTATTTTTATAGAATTGTTTAACAACCACAATGACATAAATAGATATTAAGCCAGAACAACTGTTTATCAATGATGTGCTTTAAAAACTTTACCGTGTTTATCATCTCTTTGTGAAAATTAATGTAAAATTACTATTTAATTACTATTTATGGTTACTACATAAAGCAACCATATATTTTAATAAGATCTAGCCATGCATTTGACCGCCATCTCACCTGATAGTAAGTGACTATTCACTCTAGCCTGGAAGGCGTCCAGATTATAATGATCACTAACGATCAGGGATCACACTCGCAGGCAACGTGTTTATAGCCGTACGCACAATAAAGAACGCATTCTGTCTAGCTGTGCTTCTTACCGCTTTTCCATTGTTGCACAGCTACCATACATCATAATCTCGTATGTATGGTATACGTTATGAAGCGAATATGGTATCTGCTTTGTCCCCATTTACGTTCCTCCGACCCTGTCTACGTTCCGCCATCACACCGTAAGTACCTACATCAGGTGGTAGGACTCTGACAAGCCTGAGGAGTCCGCCTGGGTGAGTACCACCGCCTCATCTATTTTTGCCGCCAAGCAACAATGCTTGCATTGTTGTGTTCCGGTTTGAAGGATAAGGTAGCCAGCGAAATTACAGGCATGAGGCATTTCATCTTAGTCCTAACAGTAACAACCTGCGGTTTTACATTTTTGTTACCTGCAACCTAAACCTAAACCTAAAAATCGTAGATGTTATGGCGACAGTTACCACTTACCATCAGGTGGGCTGTCTGCTCGCTTGTCACAGAGTGGCATAAAATAAATAGGTTCTAAGTATTTGATGAGCGTGTTACAGTGTTACAAAATATTTTGTACAGCGACGAGGGGCAATCAAAGGATGATCGCGCTCCTAATGACGTCGGGGCTCAATTAAAGCAGCCGAGTACGGATTAATGCGGCACCGCGGCCCCTAATAAAGTTAATCCTGGCTTCGACGTCGCTTCGCATTGTTAACTCCTTGCTTTTTGACAAGCGTTTGTACGTTATAGCTCAACGGGGCAGTTTTGATCGGCCAACCGTAACTGAAATTAGGTGCACGGGGGGTGTGTTTAGTGTGCAAACTTTTTTTATGATGGAAATATTGTAACTACTTTGACATGGTCTAACAAAAAGGTGTAGTTCTGCTGTAGGTTCTTGTTGGATACCTAAGTATATAATTCCTAAAATTAGACGTTCCCGCCTCCATTATTATAGGCGGGGCGAACACGTGTCAACAGTTGAATACGACATTTTAAATAATTAATAAAGTGCTCGCCCACCATAAAAACAAAAGGGCGCAATTTCCAACGACAATTCATTAATTCCCGATGACGCTCGGGGCCTCGTCCGGTGAGGCCCTCGTGAATGGCCCCGCAATGGCCCCATTGCCCGTTGTCATGAGATTATGGGCTCAGTGGTGACTGGTGACACGTTATCTTTCATATTTTCATCGTGATCTATCGTGACACGACGCCGGCATGAACGTGTCACGTCTCATGGACACGTTTTAAACATAGGTCCGTTACAATAAGCCCGATGACAATAGGTTTTATTTTCAGTGGGTAGGTACGTAATTACCTATCTTAGGGTTGTCATGTGAAACAAATTAGTGAGTTTAAAAGGGTGTTATTAATGGTACAGGAAGCTTATCTAAACATTTTAAGCAATCATTGAGTATAACCGTTTTAAACCTACGGTTATATTATCATTATTTAATGTCACTCTGTCATAAGTCTATTATTTTTAATAACTCGTTTAGTGCCGATACCCTTTCTGAAACAAAGAGCTTTCCATCTACTTTACCCATTTAACTCAGTTTCCTTCATAGCTCTACATCGATTCTTTGAAAATATTTTGATCAAAGCGCTTGTTACAAAGACTTGGTTCTAGCGTTAAAAATGTGAGTCCATCCGTGCACTTTGCCCTGTGATCCCACGGCACACAATCAAGGTATGGACTGGTCCATTAGTGCTACCATCTTTGCAGGGAAGTATTTTAAAAATAAAAATAAAGTCCATTTACAAGGAGTGAGAAATTGTTAAGGCACTTTTTTATGAGACAGTAATATTCATACTTTAGTCGTATTTTCGTAGCTATCTTCCTAGGTATCTATATTATATTATTGTATAGATTGATAGACTATTTGTGTGGTAACCGGCAAAGCCGAATATTGTTATGACTTACGGGTATCGTTTGCCATAAATCCCGTATATACGAGTCATAGAGGCTAACGAAGCAACCACCTAGGATTCCCGTAGACCAGAAACGTTGCTTCCGTGGGCAGAAACATTTTCAATTGCGTATTTTGCGATCTGCGATCTTCAATGCGCCTACCAAGCATTAAGTATATGGTAAAAAGTTCAATTGGTGTAATAAAGGCTCAAGTAGAAATGGGTAGGTGGAAAAAAATCATTTTGGCGTTAATGTTCCGGTTGTGCTCTCGTACACAATGGTCCAGGGTTCGCCTTCACCATGATCCAGGTTTTGGCAGATCAGCTAGTTACAGTGGAGCGACTGCCATCGCACCTCCGTGACCCTGCTACCAGGGGAACCTGACCAGATTGAGTCACGGTTACAAATTCAGTCACCTGAATGTACAGGTTTTATCACGATGTTTTCCCTCGCCGTAAGAGCATCTATTAGCATTTAACTAATGTAGATAACTCAGGAAACTCATTGGTACATGGCGCAGCGGGATTCGAAACCCGTGCCTCTCGCTTACGAGTAGGAACCCTTAACCATTCGGCCACCGACGCTCCGGATAACTTGTACGGAGCAGAGGTATAAAATACACATAGTTCCATTTATCTTAACTTTCATACTGTGGATTTTATTAACACCTTAAACATGTCGATTTCGACACCGACTGACTGACTGATTCACTGACTACTCATCAAAACTTCTAGATAACTACACAAAGTATTAAGACGCTAAAAGAAATTTGGTAAGCAGGCTAGGATTTGCACACAAATAATAGGAAAATTAGGAAATCTATAACTTCTAACCGCCAACCCCTTTCAACTAACTAACTTTTTTGTTTATTTCGAGACCCTTTCAGAATTTTTTTTAATTTTATCTAAGACATATTTTTACATTTAATATTTGTATGGGATGGTGGTTAAATTATTAGTTACAAACCTAGTAGGATTAACTTAGCTTGACCTGGGCCAAACTAGTATTTTTTATGCTACTCAGTGACAAAATGAGCAAAAGCCCACCTACATCTACAATTCCTACATTTAGGTTGCAGGTAACATCGATGAAGAAGCGCAGGTGCGTTGTCATTTTGAGGACTAAGATGAAACGCCTCATGCCTGTAATATCCTTATCCTTTAAACCAGAACACAACAATGCATACATCGTTGCTTGCATGCAATGCTTACCGCCGCCTTATCTATATAAGGCGGCGGTACTCATCCAGGTGTCCACCTGGATGACTGAGGAGTCCTCCTCAGGCTTGACAGAGTCCCAGCTAATAAATAATAGTATGCCTCGAAATCGGGTTTGACTGGTAACATTATACAAAAATACGTATAATATCTTTTCTAGAGCGTCGATAGCCGGGCGGTTGAGTATCCAACTCGTAAGCGAGAGGTACCAGGTTCGAATCCCGCTGCGGCCATGTACCAATGACTCTTTTCTGAGTTATGTACATAAGTTGAATACTAACCGATGCTCTTACGGTGAGGGAAAACATCGTGATGAAACCTGCAAATTCAGGCAACTGAATTTGTAACCGTGATCCAATCTGGTCAGGTTCCCCTGGTCACGGAGGTCAGATGGTAGTCGCTCCACTGTAATTACCTGATCGCCAAATCCTGGATCATGGTCAAGGCGGACCCCGGGCCCTTGTTCTCGAGGGCACAATCGGTACATTAACGCCAAGATGATTATCATTATTATTATTACGTATAATATCTTTTCTACTTAACGAAACCTAATCATCTATAAATAGTCCAATGTCCTCGTGAATTGCCAAGATTTTACTTAGCCACTCGGACAAAATCCAGCTTCAGCGAACGCAGAAGTAACCTAATCGGATTACTATAGCGGTACTGGCTACACCTGGGAAATACATATGTCTTAACACTGCAATCTGCACGCCCTGCATATCTCCCTCGTATAAAATAGATTTTATGGCAGTTTACTTACTTACTATTGCAGCACATACTAGTATATATTTTCCCACGCTGTGAATAGACCGCTTTATTTTGTATGTTTTATATCAAATTCGTTTCCAATTCCGGGAACAAAGCAAAAGATTTGGCATCTTTTCTTTCAAGGTTAGCTGTTAGAGTTAACCTATCAAAGCCAAGACATGCAAACAAACGTATTACGTATGGCAATTTTTTTTAAAATAGGTACGTTATTTACGTATATTATTAGTCGAACCCCGTGCCCTAGAGACCGCGCGGGAGCGAATGATCGCGTGCAGGATTTTATGCCAGGATTATGATGATGAGATAAGTATATTACTGACTTTTAACTGCCATATTAGTTCCTTCGCGTCGTAATATGAAGCCGCGTAAACACAGCAATGAAATCCTTTGCATGTTTAATATCGTGTAAAGTTCTAAGACTACGGTATAAATATGTGTAGGGTGATAAACGGAGCAGCATGTCGTGTGAGCATACTGATGATTGTTAAGCCTCAAGCGGGCGCTAACAGTTAAGCAAAGCCGGGCGATTATGCCGGCTTAGGTACACCCGTTTGTAGAGTTATACGATCACAACAATATATTGTTTTAATAGTATGACGACGTATTTCTTTGCACGGGAAGGTATTTCTTTGCATCCGTAATTCTTCAAAGTTTGGAATAGTTGAGATTATTTTCTATCATATAATTTGTTTCTATACGAGACATCTTGGGTTTCAAAAATATTGATTATGTGGTTTGATGAATATCTAGTCTAGGGCACCTTTTGCCGGGAACGAACGGGAACGAACAAACGAGTTTTATATCAAGTTATCGAGAAAAGTTGTATATCAATAACAATAGACCAATAAAATATTTTTTCTTTTTTTGGACATCATCATCATTCGAGCAGTCAATACCGGCTTCTACTAGTGGGCGCTTTCCTACTTTTTCTTTTCCACTTTGCCCGATCTTCAGCATCCTCACGTCGCAAACCATTCGCTGTCGAATCCGACTTGGACATATGACATACTTAGTATGTAATTAACATCTCACCCCAAAATCGGTCTTACGACATAATCCTAGTCAATCTCAGAATTTCGACGTTAACGTCTCAATGTCACCTATCGTAATCAAAAACAACATTTAAAAAGCGTCACTCGTAAGCTGTATGCATCAGTGATAAGAATGAAAATTCAATGTATCTCATATAAGGTCAACATGTCCCGCTCAACGTAGGAAGTTATTTCAGCAGATGCATCCCCTTTGCAAAAGCCTCTTTCATACGAGCGACCCGGTAGCAAGCACCGCGCCTGAATAGAAAGCTCCGAGTCACCAAGTCACCGAGCAATTAAAAGTTGCCAGCCCAGCAAAAGGAGCCCGACTCATAGTTAGCAAAAGTGTGTTATTGTTCGGTTTTGTTGACGTGTTACTAGCGAAACTAGAAGCATACACAGCTTCGCAATCGCTAATAAAAGTACGAAAACAAACTCATCGCTTTCACCCGATGTGTAACTTTCGTTTACGCGGTACCTACTACATCCTTTGAGCGTCCGGATACTTTACCCTATTTTGGTGAAAAATAATCTTTCGCTAATTGCTCTACTAAATCCCGAGGGCTATATTTTTTTATAATAGGTGTGTTGAGGTACTGCGCAGGCATTTGAACACCATTTCATCATGTCCCTCGTTAAGTATTATCAGTCGCCGGGAACAACCACTTCCAAATATGGATTTCCCAAGATGACTAACTTTGCCCTAGGGCAAAAACATTGGAAACTTAGCTACCTTCGCAGCTGAGACTGGCCATTTCTTTTCTGCTCTGTGGTAGTATCTTTCCGCGCTACAACCGCCACTTCGATGAGTTGGTCGCTGCACGACACAGCACATATGTGGTCACATGTATATTTGATTTGCGATTGCTTCGCGACTGTCTTCGATAATGATAAATGTCTTCACAACCGTACAGACAAACTTCGGCACGGGTTGAAGCCCGAAAGTATACCAGGGTGGTAGAGGTACTTACGCCGTGTTAACTAGACATTTGAACTGCGTCTCATAAGTAATTACTTGAACAACCAGACCCAAAACATAAATGTAAAATTTATCATTTTACGTTAGGAATCCTACCTGGCCTCTGGCAAAATTGAACGGCGTATCAAAAGAGATTCAGTTGGTTTATATTCGGAATATTTTATAAATACCTACCGTTCGAAATTACTAATTTCATCGGTCCGTAGTAAAAGGAAGCCACTCTGCATGCTTTGTTTAACATTTTCAGCGTTCACTGATGCATTACCTTCGCAATCATTCATGTATATTCCGCTATCCTTTATCGAAACAAGTCAACAACTAGAGGTTACATTGGTTCCAGGCACTCAATATACGAGTATGAAACAGTATCGAGGTGTGTTGCCTTTGCTAAGTAAATACAAACAATTCCAATATACCAACGTTTTACAATAGCTTTGGGCTTGCTTCATGGTCCACGAAACATTGCCAAATAAATGCAGCCCGTTATTGCTTCCATACCAATGTTTATTATTCTCTCGGAACTTTGTACAATGAGTATTGTACAAGTGAATTGTTGTCTAGTCATTATTATCACAAACAGCACAAAACATTCCACCGCTGGGCTTGAGCCGTATTAATGGGGGTATTGCCATAATCTCCAAGAAGCGTCAGTGGCCGAGGTTATCCAACTCGTAAGCGAAAGGTACCGGGTTCGAATCCCACAGAATATGTTCCAATGACTCTTTTCTGAGTTATGTACATTAGTTAAATACTAACCGAAATCCTGCACATTCAGGCGACTCAATGTGTAACCATGATCCAATCTGGGCAGGTTCCCCTAATAGCAGGGTCACAGAGGTCAGATGGCAGTCGCTCCAATGTAATTAGTCTTAACAGCCAAATCCTGAATCATGGTCAAAGCGAACCCCAGGCCCCCCTGCGGGAGAGCACAACCGGGACATTAACGCCAATATGATTATTATTGCCATAATCTCCAAGGTTGCAGATCGCAGTGTTGAAAATACCCAATATAAAATGCTGCCGCCCACTTTCTGGTTTACACAGTTATAGATGTTGGGCCGCTATGACATAAGTCGCCTTTTACGGTATCCCTTAATGGGTGGAGCCGTGTGCCGGTCACCACACGGCGGATGGTTCGGTCAGTTGTGTCGATTGTGGACGAGTGGTATAGTATATTAAATAACACCTAAGTACAACGAATAGGTGCGTACGCTCCATTTTATATTTGTTAGTTAATACTTTACTGAATACTTACGCTTTAAATACCTATTTTAAGTATACATCGTAAACTTTGCAAATAAATCGTTGGTAGTTTAATATAGGCAACTAAAACCGCTCTAAAACTAATTATATATTCCTAACATTGATAATCGTGAAGATTGTATAAATCCCCCGTCAGAAGAGTATATATCCTATGTCTATAACACGGTCAACAAAAATGTATTGAGTAAGTAAATTTAATTTAATTTATTAGAGAATTTTACCTTTGATTGTTTTCCCTTAGTATCGCGGTTTTGTTGTCATTGAGCTTTTCCATTTAACTTCGAGGGCGGGCTGTGCGGACTGTGAAGCCGTGATCCATCAATCGTAAACGTCTTCTCTCCATAATTCCCTCGCCATCGAGGGAATAATTTCACAAGCTACCTCCTCGCAGTTACAATGTCGTAGCGAGCAAGGGCCGTATTCAAGGTAGAGTAACCGAGTAGAAAGTTCACAGTACGGAGTAAATAATATAAGGAATGTGGAGAACTGTACTAGCATTTATATCTAGTATTGTGCTTTCTGGACCATTTCAAACATTTCTTCCTCATTAGTAATTTTGCTTTTTAATTCATTTTACGATAAAATTGGCACAATTTCCCATATTTTTAACGTAACAACTTATTTTGTGAGACTCTAAACGAAATTTTCCTGAAAACCGTATTATCGGTAGGATAGGGTTTTGCCTGACTTACGTGACGAAAGTCAAAGATATAATCGATACATTTTTTAGATTAGAAACAAAACTTTCATATTTTTAATTTATTTAATCCAAAATCATTTAATAAAGTCCTCGAAAACGACACCGAAATATAATGGCCTCCTGAAATATGTACCTACCTATGACAAAAAAATATAGAAGACGAATTAAATTCCAACATAAAACGTCCCTGCCTAACATTGTTAGAAAAAGTAAACAAAAATTCGGTTTATTACTTTCGTCAATGTCTTGCGGTATAAACGAAATAGCTTTTCTATAACGGAAATGAAAATGTTTCAAGAGATATCGAGCCGGTAACTTTGCGTCTGTTGGCTGAAAATTGCGTCGTACTTATTGTCGTCTCAGATACCTGGTATTAAAATATTTCAGTACCTACTTATATAATACTTGTGTATTATACTATGTTGTACAAATATAATACTAGACTACACGGGGATTGTATATAATACGGCTTGTTTTGTTAGCAGTGTAGTTATTATGGTAGGTCGACAACCTATACCTATCTACGTGACCTACTCATACACAATAAACATGTTTGTGTTATGTGAGTGATGAGAATCACTATTTAGACCTCGGATAACATTTTCTATGACTCGTATTTTTTTTATAACTATACTTGTATTTCGTCAATTTCTAATTAAGTTATTTACGCCTATTGCTCAATACTAAGTACAATAATGCCTCTTACTAAGTTTACCAAACCGCGAGCATGAAAAAGCCACATACAATGTTTTTAGTCTCCCTGGATAACTGGTTATCAAACTTGGTTTTCTTGTAGAACAAATTGTTGTACAGAGTCACGCACATATTCCAACTTTGTAAATATACAACTCCATTGTTAACAATACATGATCACGTCTCCGCAACATGCTAATCTAAATTCCAGTGAGTTCCGAACACGATGAGTTAATTCAAGGCATACAATATCATCGCATTCCAAGATGCTACCAAATATGTTCCTATAACAATCATAACGATAGAAATGTACAGCTATAGTAGGTACCTAATAATGCATAGGGAAATTTTGTCAACATAAATATACCACCAATTAAGTAAAACCGTGCTAAATCCTAGATTGCGTCTAATGATAAACGGCCAAAATTCCCATTACAAATAGCAATTTTTCAAGAAATATTAAGTAAGTATCTACTAAAGGTATGCGATAAATTTCATGAAAAATTTGCATGAAAAGCCTCTGGGGAAGATAAAACAACGAAATCTGGGGACTTAATTTAAAAAGCGACCGTTTTATATTAGGGGATTATTAACTTTAATTGGTTCTGTGGGATGACGTCCATTGTAACTGGCTGCTTGCTTTCAACCTGTTTACTTTCCGTAAGCCTATCTGAATAATTAATTAAATTGAAAATCAACACTACTGTTTTTTGTTGTAGGTAAGTACTTAGCATCGTAGCTGTTCGATAAAAACGTGAGATTATTCAAAGGAGGAAAACTTATTTCCAGAAATACTTGCGCCTACTAATACTACTAATACAAATATTTGCGAAACATTAAAGCTCGCTAATAATGTTGACGTTGTACCCAAAGTATGTACCTATGTATGTATGTATAATAAACAGTTGTGTTATAAATATTTCGGAAAAATAACAAATTACAGTTGTCGCAACAACCCCGACGAAGTCATTTTAATTTAGTGAACACCTTTAACAACTTCTTCATGAATAAATATTTCTGAATCTTTTTTATTACAGAATTTGATACATAACGTAACACAATTTTGTTTCCATCACATCCTAAGCAAGAGCGTATTCGATGCTGATATTTAATTCAGCGTGTTTTTGTTGCAGATTGTTGGAGAGCCCAAGGAAGTAATAGGACCACCCTATTGACATGTAAGTAGCTTATTTAGCTGAATATTATTGGCCGTGTTCTCTTTGTTCAACCCCCATAGAAAACTGGGTGCGGACAGATCGTACGTTTTCCCGTTATTGAGTAGAAGAAGCATTGTCTTTGAGTACGGCGCGTGGACACGTGTATCCTAATCCACTGATGATCTTTCAGGCGTTCCGTCGCGCGCGCCACGTACTAAGCCCGCAATGATAATTCATTCTTATGCACACGCGCCGTGCTCACGCTCAAAGCAGCGCACGCTCTTAGTAAGTACTTGAGTAGAAAGGTACAATGACTTAGTATATAAAAGGCGCAATTAATAATCATCATAATTAATAGTGCTATCAGGATGATAGAATATAAAGATAGATCGAAACAAATCTGTCTAAAACCTATGTATATTAACTTGTAGAGATTTACCTCACCCCAAACATAGCATAATTTATGGATACATAGATCTATTATCTATAGATATACATAAACAAAAGGGATAGAGTAGGTACCTATATAAATGTATAGCTTAAGTTACAGAGCTCTTAAGCAAACACCGTCACGAAAACGCACCGAACTACACAAAAACATTACGGACCTAATAAATTTGGAATGATAAACGGCGGCTTGTCTGTTCTAACGTAACGCAGAAATATTAATCGTAACACAGAACAGGGATTAAAATCGGTCCAGGGCAATATTTCACTCCGTTAGGCGAAACACATTACCATGTAACCTTCCGGTGTCGCGGGGGGCTCAAACAGATCTCTCTGTGTAGTGAGGTGACTCTGGCTACTTTGTTTGGTATACAAACTTTCTACGGCCCGTTCGCAGTATTTCTGAAAGATAGTAAAATGACAAACATCACTAAAACCACCAGTTAGTAGAGCGTTTGCGCACATCCTGCACCTGATTGACTGATTTATTGATATAGACTGTCAAGTTGGTGTTCAAATGGCGGTGCTTTCTACAAACGACATACTTGGAATACGAAATAATGTGTACGACTAAGGAATGAAACACGGTGCCTGCGTTCCCCGATCATTATAATCTGGACACCTTCAAGGCTAGAGTGCATAAGGAATAAGGTGTCCTAGACAGGTATGCTCCATCTTCGACCGCTTCGTTACTTACCACCTGCAGGTGAGATGGGGGTGTCAAATGTCTGGCTAGTTCTTCTGATAAAAACCTGCGGTATTTTCAAAATTGATTAGATTTCTTGATAAGCTGTGAATTCGGATTATTAGTGCGTAAGATTCCCATCCGGGTGAGAGCACCAGCATACCAGTTTAGTGATAGTCGACGATCTAACAAGAGTAATATCGAGCCGTTGAGTCAGAGCGGAGATAATTAGCCTCAATTTGCGTGTTCTACGGCTAAAATAACGGTGTTTGTTCCGATAAATTGTTAGCTATGATGCCGACAGCCACGTTTTAACATTGCACCGCTCGTTTCGACAGGGCGTCCATCCTCTTACAGTATCCGTCCCGTAATGTACAGCAGTTTCAGAAGAACTTTCTGCCACGCACTCTTTGGTTGTGGAATGACCTCCTAACCGACGTATTCCCGAGTGAGTACAACATAGAGTACTTCTAGAAGGGTTTGAAAAGGATTTTACGAGGTCGGCAACACGCTAGTGGTACTCCTGTTACCTATAACAAACTTTAAACGCTATGGGAACTGCTTGCTATCAGGCGAGTCATACTTACTACCTCGCATTTTCTCTGATTCAGGTAAAATGCAGTGCAGTGCTCTTACATTAATATATGTTGAATAAAAGTCTATAATAGTCTAGAATATAATATATTTTCAATGGAAAACTCATCGAAAATATTTTCCCAGCATTTATTATTCAGAATTATTGCATATTCACACAAAGAAAATTCAAAAGGCCACTCGTACGGGGTGCAAAAATTATAAAATAATGTATGTGCTAAAGTGTTTTACAGGGTAACTTTAAATTAATTCTTGATACCAAGGGGTATGACTATGCATGTGCTCGTCATAACGATAAACTTTTACTTTGGCACCAACTCTGACATCGCGAAAGAAATCTTCAAAAATCAGCATACGTTTTGTTAGAATTCGTTTTCAATTTTCGTTTCCAGTGTTGGTGCAAGCGTCGGCAACATACATTGCGACGCATGTTGCGTTGGCGACGAAAGCTGCTAGCGACACAGGTTGCATTATGCTGTCAACTGAACGTTGTTTGAATTTTGCGTTGGGTTGCGCCGACGCTATTGCTTTGTGACGACACTTGGATTTGTGATTGAATTTTGAGTTGACAGCATAACGAAACATACCTCCCTGACGCAAAGAAATTCATACAATTTTGAGTTGACAGCATAACGCAATCTGCGTCGTTGACGCTTTATTTAATTCACGCCTCGGTATCAAGAATTAAATTAAATCCAGGGTGGGTTTAATTTAATTCTAATATAATATAACATAAAAAGTATTATAAATACCAACAGATATAGTTACAACGTAAATGACGTGACGTGTTACATACACTCCGAGGCCGAACCAACGCCGGTATCCCGTCACCTTCCTACATACCGTTCCCATTTCTCGCGGTCTCAAATGCAGACGTTGAGGCGTTGTGATGGATCTCTGCTAGTTGGCGGTTGACTGCGTAAGTCGCGCAACAAATGTAAAAGAACACTTCATCACTCTTGCACGACTGGGGAGGCGTCCTTAAGACGGACATTTCAGACACGAAACACCCGAATAAATGAAAGGCTTTTAGGTTTTCTAAAAAGATAGCTTCAAAAACAAAGGACTATCAACATATATTATTGAATTGAATAGGTAGGTTAGATTATACTTAATGAAATATGAAATTCTGTTCCGCCTTATCTATTTCTGCCGCCAAGCGACAATGCAAGCACATAGGCGTAGGAAGGGGGGGGGGGGACCCCAGAATGGTCTGGTGCCCACCCCAGGATGTACCGATACGAATTCTGGGCTAGACACATAAAAAAATTCACACAAACATAATTTCAATGAAACACAACCGAGCAATCCACAAACTTACTATTCAGTACCTTCTTTTCTTGCAAAGGAGTGTAGGTATATATTGTATAGTGGTGGACTAAAACCTCGACTCTAGGTTGGTTGGTTGACTTTTTGGACTTTTCAGCTGGTATCACATTTTTTAAACAAAATGTAGAATACTAAAAGGCGACCACTTAGCCCTTTCAATGGACAACCACATTTCATTACAATTAAATTATATTACTATGAAAGCTACCTAAATTGAGTTATTTTTCCAAAAGTCGGGTAATAAAGCCCAAGAGAAAAATGTTCAGTCTATCAGTGTAAATATAGTCAAATGTTCCCACGATGGACACCGAGCGATATTTGCTAACCCAAAAAGTGTCCAGATCGTGGGACAAGACCCTACGCCTCAACCGACGCCCCAACACTTGATATGCCCACATATCTCTGCAGCGATTACACCTCCCTTGAGCCCCGACTCTGACTCACAATCGCTCATGGTTTTATGAGCCAAAAGGTCGAAAATTCCAAGCTCGATCAATTATTTTATTGATTTACTCTACCTCTCAAGCTTTAACTTTTTGTCTTTTATTACGATCAGCATCGTACATCATAACAGCACCTTAGCCAAAATGTCTAAAATTTCGACATCGCTCCGATCTCTCATTCATTAATTAGTCACCCCAGCTTTTAAAACCCAAAATATCAAAGATTTCGAGCTCGCTTCGCTCGCTCATTCATAGGTTACAGTTACTTATCAATAAGCTCGTTGCGGTCATTCATTGTAAAGATCATTCTTTTTCTATTAAGACCCAAAATGTCAAAAATTACGAGCTTGCTCTATGATCGCCTCAGGCTTTTATAACCCAAAATGTAAAGAATTTTTTCATTGTTCACACCAACTTTTTCGACCCAAAATGTAAAAAATTTCATCTTAGTCCTCACAGTGACAATGCACCTGCGGTTCTGCATTTTTGATGCCTGCAACCTAAATACATTAATGGTAGTTGTTATGGGCGACAGTTACCGCTTATTTAATAATCCCATAATATTCATATGTACAACGTACCATTTGACAATACATAAATTATTATTTAGATACCTACAACAAAATACAGAGAAGTTAATTGGCACGTACACTTCCTAATGAGAAATTAATAGACATGCTCGCATGATTACCATTTAGTGCCTAGACAAGCAATTGAACAATAATAACAATGCATTGCGTAGTACTCGTGTTTGCATAGCGTTAGCGTTTACTACAGCAATTACTAATTGCCTAGTAGGTCACCAAACTCTACCTGTCGACATGTAGTTAATTATACTATTATTATTATTAATCTCTTTATTCGAGTAACAGTCACTCAACTTTTTAGTATTATCACACCTTACCCACTAATGTTAGTAACAATTTTAATTTCTTACTATTAATGATCATCTTGGCGTTAATGTCCCGGTTATGCTCTCACGCACAAGCCCCGGGGTCCGCCTTGACCATGATCTAGGATTTGCCAGATCAGGTAATTACAATAGAGTGACTGCCATCTGACTTCCGTGACCCTGTTAACATGGAAACCTGACCAGATTGGATTATGGTTATTCGTTCAGCCGCCTGAAAGTGCAGGTTTCATCACATTGTTTTCCCTCACCGTAAGAGCTAATCATACTACAATATTATAGGTACAATATCTTATGCAAAGTTACCAAAATTGACTATGGGAGTACACATCTACGAGTGTTCAGGCGTTCCGGCCCGGCCTGGTTTTGGCCCGAGGGCCGAAATTAATGATTTTTGAGTGGAATTAAGTACCAAAAGCACAGAAATGAAATAAGTGATTTTGCGGCCAAAGTATATAACAAAAGAAACAGTGCGGGTAAAATTGTCAGATTAATAATTCAAAACCAGACTGGGCCGAAACACCTGAACACTCTGTACTGTAATTTGCAAATAAAAATAAAGTTAGAAAAATATTTACTTTGGTCGGGCCCGCCAACGCTGAGGAGGTAGGCAAATTGAATATAATAATATTTTGTGTAGCTCAATAACTACCTAATATTCGTTGAAAACAAGACGAAATCGACCGAAATTTAGGGAAGTAGGTATTTTTCGTTTAATCTACATTTGAAATCATCTTTTTTTCACAAAATTCTTAATTTTTTATAATTAATTTATTTTTATAGAATTGTTTAACAACCACAATGACATAAATAGATATTAAGCCAGAACAACTGTTTATCAATGATGTGCTTTAAAAACTTTACCGTGTTTATCATCTCTTTGTGAAAATTAATGTAAAATTACTATTTAATTACTATTTATGGTTACTACATAAAGCAACCATATATTTTAATAAGATCTAGCCATGCATTTGACCGCCATCTCACCTGATAGTAAGTGACTATTCACTCTAGCCTGGAAGGCGTCCAGATTATAATGATCACTAACGATCAGGGATCACACTCGCAGGCAACGTGTTTATAGCCGTACGCACAATAAAGAACGCATTCTGTCTAGCTGTGCTTCTTACCGCTTTTCCATTGTTGCACAGCTACCATACATCATAATCTCGTATGTATGGTATACGTTATGAAGCGAATATGGTATCTGCTTTGTCCCCATTTACGTTCCTCCGACCCTGTCTACGTTCCGCCATCACACCGTAAGTACCTACATCAGGTGGTAGGACTCTGACAAGCCTGAGGAGTCCGCCTGGGTGAGTACCACCGCCTCATCTATTTTTGCCGCCAAGCAACAATGCTTGCATTGTTGTGTTCCGGTTTGAAGGATAAGGTAGCCAGCGAAATTACAGGCATGAGGCATTTCATCTTAGTCCTAACAGTAACAACCTGCGGTTTTACATTTTTGTTACCTGCAACCTAAACCTAAACCTAAAAATCGTAGATGTTATGGCGACAGTTACCACTTACCATCAGGTGGGCTGTCTGCTCGCTTGTCACAGAGTGGCATAAAATAAATAGGTTCTAAGTATTTGATGAGCGTGTTACAGTGTTACAAAATATTTTGTACAGCGACGAGGGGCAATCAAAGGATGATCGCGCTCCTAATGACGTCGGGGCTCAATTAAAGCAGCCGAGTACGGATTAATGCGGCACCGCGGCCCCTAATAAAGTTAATCCTGGCTTCGACGTCGCTTCGCATTGTTAACTCCTTGCTTTTTGACAAGCGTTTGTACGTTATAGCTCAACGGGGCAGTTTTGATCGGCCAACCGTAACTGAAATTAGGTGCACGGGGGGTGTGTTTAGTGTGCAAACTTTTTTTATGATGGAAATATTGTAACTACTTTGACATGGTCTAACAAAAAGGTGTAGTTCTGCTGTAGGTTCTTGTTGGATACCTAAGTATATAATTCCTAAAATTAGACGTTCCCGCCTCCATTATTATAGGCGGGGCGAACACGTGTCAACAGTTGAATACGACATTTTAAATAATTAATAAAGTGCTCGCCCACCATAAAAACAAAAGGGCGCAATTTCCAACGACAATTCATTAATTCCCGATGACGCTCGGGGCCTCGTCCGGTGAGGCCCTCGTGAATGGCCCCGCAATGGCCCCATTGCCCGTTGTCATGAGATTATGGGCTCAGTGGTGACTGGTGACACGTTATCTTTCATATTTTCATCGTGATCTATCGTGACACGACGCCGGCATGAACGTGTCACGTCTCATGGACACGTTTTAAACATAGGTCCGTTACAATAAGCCCGATGACAATAGGTTTTATTTTCAGTGGGTAGGTACGTAATTACCTATCTTAGGGTTGTCATGTGAAACAAATTAGTGAGTTTAAAAGGGTGTTATTAATGGTACAGGAAGCTTATCTAAACATTTTAAGCAATCATTGAGTATAACCGTTTTAAACCTACGGTTATATTATCATTATTTAATGTCACTCTGTCATAAGTCTATTATTTTTAATAACTCGTTTAGTGCCGATACCCTTTCTGAAACAAAGAGCTTTCCATCTACTTTACCCATTTAACTCAGTTTCCTTCATAGCTCTACATCGATTCTTTGAAAATATTTTGATCAAAGCGCTTGTTACAAAGACTTGGTTCTAGCGTTAAAAATGTGAGTCCATCCGTGCACTTTGCCCTGTGATCCCACGGCACACAATCAAGGTATGGACTGGTCCATTAGTGCTACCATCTTTGCAGGGAAGTATTTTAAAAATAAAAATAAAGTCCATTTACAAGGAGTGAGAAATTGTTAAGGCACTTTTTTATGAGACAGTAATATTCATACTTTAGTCGTATTTTCGTAGCTATCTTCCTAGGTATCTATATTATATTATTGTATAGATTGATAGACTATTTGTGTGGTAACCGGCAAAGCCGAATATTGTTATGACTTACGGGTATCGTTTGCCATAAATCCCGTATATACGAGTCATAGAGGCTAACGAAGCAACCACCTAGGATTCCCGTAGACCAGAAACGTTGCTTCCGTGGGCAGAAACATTTTCAATTGCGTATTTTGCGATCTGCGATCTTCAATGCGCCTACCAAGCATTAAGTATATGGTAAAAAGTTCAATTGGTGTAATAAAGGCTCAAGTAGAAATGGGTAGGTGGAAAAAAATCATTTTGGCGTTAATGTTCCGGTTGTGCTCTCGTACACAATGGTCCAGGGTTCGCCTTCACCATGATCCAGGTTTTGGCAGATCAGCTAGTTACAGTGGAGCGACTGCCATCGCACCTCCGTGACCCTGCTACCAGGGGAACCTGACCAGATTGAGTCACGGTTACAAATTCAGTCACCTGAATGTACAGGTTTTATCACGATGTTTTCCCTCGCCGTAAGAGCATCTATTAGCATTTAACTAATGTAGATAACTCAGGAAACTCATTGGTACATGGCGCAGCGGGATTCGAAACCCGTGCCTCTCGCTTACGAGTAGGAACCCTTAACCATTCGGCCACCGACGCTCCGGATAACTTGTACGGAGCAGAGGTATAAAATACACATAGTTCCATTTATCTTAACTTTCATACTGTGGATTTTATTAACACCTTAAACATGTCGATTTCGACACCGACTGACTGACTGATTCACTGACTACTCATCAAAACTTCTAGATAACTACACAAAGTATTAAGACGCTAAAAGAAATTTGGTAAGCAGGCTAGGATTTGCACACAAATAATAGGAAAATTAGGAAATCTATAACTTCTAACCGCCAACCCCTTTCAACTAACTAACTTTTTTGTTTATTTCGAGACCCTTTCAGAATTTTTTTTAATTTTATCTAAGACATATTTTTACATTTAATATTTGTATGGGATGGTGGTTAAATTATTAGTTACAAACCTAGTAGGATTAACTTAGCTTGACCTGGGCCAAACTAGTATTTTTTATGCTACTCAGTGACAAAATGAGCAAAAGCCCACCTACATCTACAATTCCTACATTTAGGTTGCAGGTAACATCGATGAAGAAGCGCAGGTGCGTTGTCATTTTGAGGACTAAGATGAAACGCCTCATGCCTGTAATATCCTTATCCTTTAAACCAGAACACAACAATGCATACATCGTTGCTTGCATGCAATGCTTACCGCCGCCTTATCTATATAAGGCGGCGGTACTCATCCAGGTGTCCACCTGGATGACTGAGGAGTCCTCCTCAGGCTTGACAGAGTCCCAGCTAATAAATAATAGTATGCCTCGAAATCGGGTTTGACTGGTAACATTATACAAAAATACGTATAATATCTTTTCTAGAGCGTCGATAGCCGGGCGGTTGAGTATCCAACTCGTAAGCGAGAGGTACCAGGTTCGAATCCCGCTGCGGCCATGTACCAATGACTCTTTTCTGAGTTATGTACATAAGTTGAATACTAACCGATGCTCTTACGGTGAGGGAAAACATCGTGATGAAACCTGCAAATTCAGGCAACTGAATTTGTAACCGTGATCCAATCTGGTCAGGTTCCCCTGGTCACGGAGGTCAGATGGTAGTCGCTCCACTGTAATTACCTGATCGCCAAATCCTGGATCATGGTCAAGGCGGACCCCGGGCCCTTGTTCTCGAGGGCACAATCGGTACATTAACGCCAAGATGATTATCATTATTATTATTACGTATAATATCTTTTCTACTTAACGAAACCTAATCATCTATAAATAGTCCAATGTCCTCGTGAATTGCCAAGATTTTACTTAGCCACTCGGACAAAATCCAGCTTCAGCGAACGCAGAAGTAACCTAATCGGATTACTATAGCGGTACTGGCTACACCTGGGAAATACATATGTCTTAACACTGCAATCTGCACGCCCTGCATATCTCCCTCGTATAAAATAGATTTTATGGCAGTTTACTTACTTACTATTGCAGCACATACTAGTATATATTTTCCCACGCTGTGAATAGACCGCTTTATTTTGTATGTTTTATATCAAATTCGTTTCCAATTCCGGGAACAAAGCAAAAGATTTGGCATCTTTTCTTTCAAGGTTAGCTGTTAGAGTTAACCTATCAAAGCCAAGACATGCAAACAAACGTATTACGTATGGCAATTTTTTTTAAAATAGGTACGTTATTTACGTATATTATTAGTCGAACCCCGTGCCCTAGAGACCGCGCGGGAGCGAATGATCGCGTGCAGGATTTTATGCCAGGATTATGATGATGAGATAAGTATATTACTGACTTTTAACTGCCATATTAGTTCCTTCGCGTCGTAATATGAAGCCGCGTAAACACAGCAATGAAATCCTTTGCATGTTTAATATCGTGTAAAGTTCTAAGACTACGGTATAAATATGTGTAGGGTGATAAACGGAGCAGCATGTCGTGTGAGCATACTGATGATTGTTAAGCCTCAAGCGGGCGCTAACAGTTAAGCAAAGCCGGGCGATTATGCCGGCTTAGGTACACCCGTTTGTAGAGTTATACGATCACAACAATATATTGTTTTAATAGTATGACGACGTATTTCTTTGCACGGGAAGGTATTTCTTTGCATCCGTAATTCTTCAAAGTTTGGAATAGTTGAGATTATTTTCTATCATATAATTTGTTTCTATACGAGACATCTTGGGTTTCAAAAATATTGATTATGTGGTTTGATGAATATCTAGTCTAGGGCACCTTTTGCCGGGAACGAACGGGAACGAACAAACGAGTTTTATATCAAGTTATCGAGAAAAGTTGTATATCAATAACAATAGACCAATAAAATATTTTTTCTTTTTTTGGACATCATCATCATTCGAGCAGTCAATACCGGCTTCTACTAGTGGGCGCTTTCCTACTTTTTCTTTTCCACTTTGCCCGATCTTCAGCATCCTCACGTCGCAAACCATTCGCTGTCGAATCCGACTTGGACATATGACATACTTAGTATGTAATTAACATCTCACCCCAAAATCGGTCTTACGACATAATCCTAGTCAATCTCAGAATTTCGACGTTAACGTCTCAATGTCACCTATCGTAATCAAAAACAACATTTAAAAAGCGTCACTCGTAAGCTGTATGCATCAGTGATAAGAATGAAAATTCAATGTATCTCATATAAGGTCAACATGTCCCGCTCAACGTAGGAAGTTATTTCAGCAGATGCATCCCCTTTGCAAAAGCCTCTTTCATACGAGCGACCCGGTAGCAAGCACCGCGCCTGAATAGAAAGCTCCGAGTCACCAAGTCACCGAGCAATTAAAAGTTGCCAGCCCAGCAAAAGGAGCCCGACTCATAGTTAGCAAAAGTGTGTTATTGTTCGGTTTTGTTGACGTGTTACTAGCGAAACTAGAAGCATACACAGCTTCGCAATCGCTAATAAAAGTACGAAAACAAACTCATCGCTTTCACCCGATGTGTAACTTTCGTTTACGCGGTACCTACTACATCCTTTGAGCGTCCGGATACTTTACCCTATTTTGGTGAAAAATAATCTTTCGCTAATTGCTCTACTAAATCCCGAGGGCTATATTTTTTTATAATAGGTGTGTTGAGGTACTGCGCAGGCATTTGAACACCATTTCATCATGTCCCTCGTTAAGTATTATCAGTCGCCGGGAACAACCACTTCCAAATATGGATTTCCCAAGATGACTAACTTTGCCCTAGGGCAAAAACATTGGAAACTTAGCTACCTTCGCAGCTGAGACTGGCCATTTCTTTTCTGCTCTGTGGTAGTATCTTTCCGCGCTACAACCGCCACTTCGATGAGTTGGTCGCTGCACGACACAGCACATATGTGGTCACATGTATATTTGATTTGCGATTGCTTCGCGACTGTCTTCGATAATGATAAATGTCTTCACAACCGTACAGACAAACTTCGGCACGGGTTGAAGCCCGAAAGTATACCAGGGTGGTAGAGGTACTTACGCCGTGTTAACTAGACATTTGAACTGCGTCTCATAAGTAATTACTTGAACAACCAGACCCAAAACATAAATGTAAAATTTATCATTTTACGTTAGGAATCCTACCTGGCCTCTGGCAAAATTGAACGGCGTATCAAAAGAGATTCAGTTGGTTTATATTCGGAATATTTTATAAATACCTACCGTTCGAAATTACTAATTTCATCGGTCCGTAGTAAAAGGAAGCCACTCTGCATGCTTTGTTTAACATTTTCAGCGTTCACTGATGCATTACCTTCGCAATCATTCATGTATATTCCGCTATCCTTTATCGAAACAAGTCAACAACTAGAGGTTACATTGGTTCCAGGCACTCAATATACGAGTATGAAACAGTATCGAGGTGTGTTGCCTTTGCTAAGTAAATACAAACAATTCCAATATACCAACGTTTTACAATAGCTTTGGGCTTGCTTCATGGTCCACGAAACATTGCCAAATAAATGCAGCCCGTTATTGCTTCCATACCAATGTTTATTATTCTCTCGGAACTTTGTACAATGAGTATTGTACAAGTGAATTGTTGTCTAGTCATTATTATCACAAACAGCACAAAACATTCCACCGCTGGGCTTGAGCCGTATTAATGGGGGTATTGCCATAATCTCCAAGAAGCGTCAGTGGCCGAGGTTATCCAACTCGTAAGCGAAAGGTACCGGGTTCGAATCCCACAGAATATGTTCCAATGACTCTTTTCTGAGTTATGTACATTAGTTAAATACTAACCGAAATCCTGCACATTCAGGCGACTCAATGTGTAACCATGATCCAATCTGGGCAGGTTCCCCTAATAGCAGGGTCACAGAGGTCAGATGGCAGTCGCTCCAATGTAATTAGTCTTAACAGCCAAATCCTGAATCATGGTCAAAGCGAACCCCAGGCCCCCCTGCGGGAGAGCACAACCGGGACATTAACGCCAATATGATTATTATTGCCATAATCTCCAAGGTTGCAGATCGCAGTGTTGAAAATACCCAATATAAAATGCTGCCGCCCACTTTCTGGTTTACACAGTTATAGATGTTGGGCCGCTATGACATAAGTCGCCTTTTACGGTATCCCTTAATGGGTGGAGCCGTGTGCCGGTCACCACACGGCGGATGGTTCGGTCAGTTGTGTCGATTGTGGACGAGTGGTATAGTATATTAAATAACACCTAAGTACAACGAATAGGTGCGTACGCTCCATTTTATATTTGTTAGTTAATACTTTACTGAATACTTACGCTTTAAATACCTATTTTAAGTATACATCGTAAACTTTGCAAATAAATCGTTGGTAGTTTAATATAGGCAACTAAAACCGCTCTAAAACTAATTATATATTCCTAACATTGATAATCGTGAAGATTGTATAAATCCCCCGTCAGAAGAGTATATATCCTATGTCTATAACACGGTCAACAAAAATGTATTGAGTAAGTAAATTTAATTTAATTTATTAGAGAATTTTACCTTTGATTGTTTTCCCTTAGTATCGCGGTTTTGTTGTCATTGAGCTTTTCCATTTAACTTCGAGGGCGGGCTGTGCGGACTGTGAAGCCGTGATCCATCAATCGTAAACGTCTTCTCTCCATAATTCCCTCGCCATCGAGGGAATAATTTCACAAGCTACCTCCTCGCAGTTACAATGTCGTAGCGAGCAAGGGCCGTATTCAAGGTAGAGTAACCGAGTAGAAAGTTCACAGTACGGAGTAAATAATATAAGGAATGTGGAGAACTGTACTAGCATTTATATCTAGTATTGTGCTTTCTGGACCATTTCAAACATTTCTTCCTCATTAGTAATTTTGCTTTTTAATTCATTTTACGATAAAATTGGCACAATTTCCCATATTTTTAACGTAACAACTTATTTTGTGAGACTCTAAACGAAATTTTCCTGAAAACCGTATTATCGGTAGGATAGGGTTTTGCCTGACTTACGTGACGAAAGTCAAAGATATAATCGATACATTTTTTAGATTAGAAACAAAACTTTCATATTTTTAATTTATTTAATCCAAAATCATTTAATAAAGTCCTCGAAAACGACACCGAAATATAATGGCCTCCTGAAATATGTACCTACCTATGACAAAAAAATATAGAAGACGAATTAAATTCCAACATAAAACGTCCCTGCCTAACATTGTTAGAAAAAGTAAACAAAAATTCGGTTTATTACTTTCGTCAATGTCTTGCGGTATAAACGAAATAGCTTTTCTATAACGGAAATGAAAATGTTTCAAGAGATATCGAGCCGGTAACTTTGCGTCTGTTGGCTGAAAATTGCGTCGTACTTATTGTCGTCTCAGATACCTGGTATTAAAATATTTCAGTACTTATTTATATAATACTTGTGTATTATACTATGTTGTACAAATATAATACTAGACTACACGGGGATTGTATATAATACGGCTTGTTTTGTTAGCAGTGTAGTTATTATGGTAGGTCGACAACCTATACCTATCTACGTGACCTACTCATACACAATAAACATGTTTGTGTTATGTGAGTGATGAGAATCACTATTTAGACCTCGGATAACATTTTCTATGACTCGTATTTTTTTTATAACTATACTTGTATTTCGTCAATTTCTAATTAAGTTATTTACGCCTATTGCTCAATACTAAGTACAATAATGCCTCTTACTAAGTTTACCAAACCGCGAGCATGAAAAAGCCACATACAATGTTTTTAGTCTCCCTGGATAACTGGTTATCAAACTTGGTTTTCTTGTAGAACAAATTGTTGTACAGAGTCACGCACATATTCCAACTTTGTAAATATACAACTCCATTGTTAACAATACATGATCACGTCTCCGCAACATGCTAATCTAAATTCCAGTGAGTTCCGAACACGATGAGTTAATTCAAGGCATACAATATCATCGCATTCCAAGATGCTACCAAATATGTTCCTATAACAATCATAACGATAGAAATGTACAGCTATAGTAGGTACCTAATAATGCATAGGGAAATTTTGTCAACATAAATATACCACCAATTAAGTAAAACCGTGCTAAATCCTAGATTGCGTCTAATGATAAACGGCCAAAATTCCCATTACAAATAGCAATTTTTCAAGAAATATTAAGTAAGTATCTACTAAAGGTATGCGATAAATTTCATGAAAAATTTGCATGAAAAGCCTCTGGGGAAGATAAAACAACGAAATCTGGGGACTTAATTTAAAAAGCGACCGTTTTATATTAGGGGATTATTAACTTTAATTGGTTCTGTGGGATGACGTCCATTGTAACTGGCTGCTTGCTTTCAACCTGTTTACTTTCCGTAAGCCTATCTGAATAATTAATTAAATTGAAAATCAACACTACTGTTTTTTGTTGTAGGTAAGTACTTAGCATCGTAGCTGTTCGATAAAAACGTGAGATTATTCAAAGGAGGAAAACTTATTTCCAGAAATACTTGCGCCTACTAATACTACTAATACAAATATTTGCGAAACATTAAAGCTCGCTAATAATGTTGACGTTGTACCCAAAGTATGTACCTATGTATGTATGTATAATAAACAGTTGTGTTATAAATATTTCGGAAAAATAACAAATTACAGTTGTCGCAACAACCCCGACGAAGTCATTTTAATTTAGTGAACACCTTTAACAACTTCTTCATGAATAAATATTTCTGAATCTTTTTTATTACAGAATTTGATACATAACGTAACACAATTTTGTTTCCATCACATCCTAAGCAAGAGCGTATTCGATGCTGATATTTAATTCAGCGTGTTTTTGTTGCAGATTGTTGGAGAGCCCAAGGAAGTAATAGGACCACCCTATTGACATGTAAGTAGCTTATTTAGCTGAATATTATTGGCCGTGTTCTCTTTGTTCAACCCCCATAGAAAACTGGGTGCGGACAGATCGTACGTTTTCCCGTTATTGAGTAGAAGAAGCATTGTCTTTGAGTACGGCGCGTGGACACGTGTATCCTAATCCACTGATGATCTTTCAGGCGTTCCGTCGCGCGCGCCACGTACTAAGCCCGCAATGATAATTCATTCTTATGCACACGCGCCGTGCTCACGCTCAAAGCAGCGCACGCTCTTAGTAAGTACTTGAGTAGAAAGGTACAATGACTTAGTATATAAAAGGCGCAATTAATAATCATCATAATTAATAGTGCTATCAGGATGATAGAATATAAAGATAGATCGAAACAAATCTGTCTAAAACCTATGTATATTAACTTGTAGAGATTTACCTCACCCCAAACATAGCATAATTTATGGATACATAGATCTATTATCTATAGATATACATAAACAAAAGGGATAGAGTAGGTACCTATATAAATGTATAGCTTAAGTTACAGAGCTCTTAAGCAAACACCGTCACGAAAACGCACCGAACTACACAAAAACATTACGGACCTAATAAATTTGGAATGATAAACGGCGGCTTGTCTGTTCTAACGTAACGCAGAAATATTAATCGTAACACAGAACAGGGATTAAAATCGGTCCAGGGCAATATTTCACTCCGTTAGGCGAAACACATTACCATGTAACCTTCCGGTGTCGCGGGGGGCTCAAACAGATCTCTCTGTGTAGTGAGGTGACTCTGGCTACTTTGTTTGGTATACAAACTTTCTACGGCCCGTTCGCAGTATTTCTGAAAGATAGTAAAATGACAAACATCACTAAAACCACCAGTTAGTAGAGCGTTTGCGCACATCCTGCACCTGATTGACTGATTTATTGATATAGACTGTCAAGTTGGTGTTCAAATGGCGGTGCTTTCTACAAACGACATACTTGGAATACGAAATAATGTGTACGACTAAGGAATGAAACACGGTGCCTGCGTTCCCCGATCATTATAATCTGGACACCTTCAAGGCTAGAGTGCATAAGGAATAAGGTGTCCTAGACAGGTATGCTCCATCTTCGACCGCTTCGTTACTTACCACCTGCAGGTGAGATGGGGGTGTCAAATGTCTGGCTAGTTCTTCTGATAAAAACCTGCGGTATTTTCAAAATTGATTAGATTTCTTGATAAGCTGTGAATTCGGATTATTAGTGCGTAAGATTCCCATCCGGGTGAGAGCACCAGCATACCAGTTTAGTGATAGTCGACGATCTAACAAGAGTAATATCGAGCCGTTGAGTCAGAGCGGAGATAATTAGCCTCAATTTGCGTGTTCTACGGCTAAAATAACGGTGTTTGTTCCGATAAATTGTTAGCTATGATGCCGACAGCCACGTTTTAACATTGCACCGCTCGTTTCGACAGGGCGTCCATCCTCTTACAGTATCCGTCCCGTAATGTACAGCAGTTTCAGAAGAACTTTCTGCCACGCACTCTTTGGTTGTGGAATGACCTCCTAACCGACGTATTCCCGAGTGAGTACAACATAGAGTACTTCTAGAAGGGTTTGAAAAGGATTTTACGAGGTCGGCAACACGCTAGTGGTACTCCTGTTACCTATAACAAACTTTAAACGCTATGGGAACTGCTTGCTATCAGGCGAGTCATACTTACTACCTCGCATTTTCTCTGATTCAGGTAAAATGCAGTGCAGTGCTCTTACATTAATATATGTTGAATAAAAGTCTATAATAGTCTAGAATATAATATATTTTCAATGGAAAACTCATCGAAAATATTTTCCCAGCATTTATTATTCAGAATTATTGCATATTCACACAAAGAAAATTCAAAAGGCCACTCGTACGGGGTGCAAAAATTATAAAATAATGTATGTGCTAAAGTGTTTTACAGGGTAACTTTAAATTAATTCTTGATACCAAGGGGTATGACTATGCATGTGCTCGTCATAACGATAAACTTTTACTTTGGCACCAACTCTGACATCGCGAAAGAAATCTTCAAAAATCAGCATACGTTTTGTTAGAATTCGTTTTCAATTTTCGTTTCCAGTGTTGGTGCAAGCGTCGGCAACATACATTGCGACGCATGTTGCGTTGGCGACGAAAGCTGCTAGCGACACAGGTTGCATTATGCTGTCAACTGAACGTTGTTTGAATTTTGCGTTGGGTTGCGCCGACGCTATTGCTTTGTGACGACACTTGGATTTGTGATTGAATTTTGAGTTGACAGCATAACGAAACATACCTCCCTGACGCAAAGAAATTCATACAATTTTGAGTTGACAGCATAACGCAATCTGCGTCGTTGACGCTTTATTTAATTCACGCCTCGGTATCAAGAATTAAATTAAATCCAGGGTGGGTTTAATTTAATTCTAATATAATATAACATAAAAAGTATTATAAATACCAACAGATATAGTTACAACGTAAATGACGTGACGTGTTACATACACTCCGAGGCCGAACCAACGCCGGTATCCCGTCACCTTCCTACATACCGTTCCCATTTCTCGCGGTCTCAAATGCAGACGTTGAGGCGTTGTGATGGATCTCTGCTAGTTGGCGGTTGACTGCGTAAGTCGCGCAACAAATGTAAAAGAACACTTCATCACTCTTGCACGACTGGGGAGGCGTCCTTAAGACGGACATTTCAGACACGAAACACCCGAATAAATGAAAGGCTTTTAGGTTTTCTAAAAAGATAGCTTCAAAAACAAAGGACTATCAACATATATTATTGAATTGAATAGGTAGGTTAGATTATACTTAATGAAATATGAAATTCTGTTCCGCCTTATCTATTTCTGCCGCCAAGCGACAATGCAAGCACATAGGCGTAGGAAGGGGGGGGGGGGACCCCAGAATGGTCTGGTGCCCACCCCAGGATGTACCGATACGAATTCTGGGCTAGACACATAAAAAAATTCACACAAACATAATTTCAATGAAACACAACCGAGCAATCCACAAACTTACTATTCAGTACCTTCTTTTCTTGCAAAGGAGTGTAGGTATATATTGTATAGTGGTGGACTAAAACCTCGACTCTAGGTTGGTTGGTTGACTTTTTGGACTTTTCAGCTGGTATCACATTTTTTAAACAAAATGTAGAATACTAAAAGGCGACCACTTAGCCCTTTCAATGGACAACCACATTTCATTACAATTAAATTATATTACTATGAAAGCTACCTAAATTGAGTTATTTTTCCAAAAGTCGGGTAATAAAGCCCAAGAGAAAAATGTTCAGTCTATCAGTGTAAATATAGTCAAATGTTCCCACGATGGACACCGAGCGATATTTGCTAACCCAAAAAGTGTCCAGATCGTGGGACAAGACCCTACGCCTCAACCGACGCCCCAACACTTGATATGCCCACATATCTCTGCAGCGATTACACCTCCCTTGAGCCCCGACTCTGACTCACAATCGCTCATGGTTTTATGAGCCAAAAGGTCGAAAATTCCAAGCTCGATCAATTATTTTATTGATTTACTCTACCTCTCAAGCTTTAACTTTTTGTCTTTTATTACGATCAGCATCGTACATCATAACAGCACCTTAGCCAAAATGTCTAAAATTTCGACATCGCTCCGATCTCTCATTCATTAATTAGTCACCCCAGCTTTTAAAACCCAAAATATCAAAGATTTCGAGCTCGCTTCGCTCGCTCATTCATAGGTTACAGTTACTTATCAATAAGCTCGTTGCGGTCATTCATTGTAAAGATCATTCTTTTTCTATTAAGACCCAAAATGTCAAAAATTACGAGCTTGCTCTATGATCGCCTCAGGCTTTTATAACCCAAAATGTAAAGAATTTTTTCATTGTTCACACCAACTTTTTCGACCCAAAATGTAAAAAATTTCATCTTAGTCCTCACAGTGACAATGCACCTGCGGTTCTGCATTTTTGATGCCTGCAACCTAAATACATTAATGGTAGTTGTTATGGGCGACAGTTACCGCTTATTTAATAATCCCATAATATTCATATGTACAACGTACCATTTGACAATACATAAATTATTATTTAGATACCTACAACAAAATACAGAGAAGTTAATTGGCACGTACACTTCCTAATGAGAAATTAATAGACATGCTCGCATGATTACCATTTAGTGCCTAGACAAGCAATTGAACAATAATAACAATGCATTGCGTAGTACTCGTGTTTGCATAGCGTTAGCGTTTACTACAGCAATTACTAATTGCCTAGTAGGTCACCAAACTCTACCTGTCGACATGTAGTTAATTATACTATTATTATTATTAATCTCTTTATTCGAGTAACAGTCACTCAACTTTTTAGTATTATCACACCTTACCCACTAATGTTAGTAACAATTTTAATTTCTTACTATTAATGATCATCTTGGCGTTAATGTCCCGGTTATGCTCTCACGCACAAGCCCCGGGGTCCGCCTTGACCATGATCTAGGATTTGCCAGATCAGGTAATTACAATAGAGTGACTGCCATCTGACTTCCGTGACCCTGTTAACATGGAAACCTGACCAGATTGGATTATGGTTATTCGTTCAGCCGCCTGAAAGTGCAGGTTTCATCACATTGTTTTCCCTCACCGTAAGAGCTAATCATACTACAATATTATAGGTACAATATCTTATGCAAAGTTACCAAAATTGACTATGGGAGTACACATCTACGAGTGTTCAGGCGTTCCGGCCCGGCCTGGTTTTGGCCCGAGGGCCGAAATTAATGATTTTTGAGTGGAATTAAGTACCAAAAGCACAGAAATGAAATAAGTGATTTTGCGGCCAAAGTATATAACAAAAGAAACAGTGCGGGTAAAATTGTCAGATTAATAATTCAAAACCAGACTGGGCCGAAACACCTGAACACTCTGTACTGTAATTTGCAAATAAAAATAAAGTTAGAAAAATATTTACTTTGGTCGGGCCCGCCAACGCTGAGGAGGTAGGCAAATTGAATATAATAATATTTTGTGTAGCTCAATAACTACCTAATATTCGTTGAAAACAAGACGAAATCGACCGAAATTTAGGGAAGTAGGTATTTTTCGTTTAATCTACATTTGAAATCATCTTTTTTTCACAAAATTCTTAATTTTTTATAATTAATTTATTTTTATAGAATTGTTTAACAACCACAATGACATAAATAGATATTAAGCCAGAACAACTGTTTATCAATGATGTGCTTTAAAAACTTTACCGTGTTTATCATCTCTTTGTGAAAATTAATGTAAAATTACTATTTAATTACTATTTATGGTTACTACATAAAGCAACCATATATTTTAATAAGATCTAGCCATGCATTTGACCGCCATCTCACCTGATAGTAAGTGACTATTCACTCTAGCCTGGAAGGCGTCCAGATTATAATGATCACTAACGATCAGGGATCACACTCGCAGGCAACGTGTTTATAGCCGTACGCACAATAAAGAACGCATTCTGTCTAGCTGTGCTTCTTACCGCTTTTCCATTGTTGCACAGCTACCATACATCATAATCTCGTATGTATGGTATACGTTATGAAGCGAATATGGTATCTGCTTTGTCCCCATTTACGTTCCTCCGACCCTGTCTACGTTCCGCCATCACACCGTAAGTACCTACATCAGGTGGTAGGACTCTGACAAGCCTGAGGAGTCCGCCTGGGTGAGTACCACCGCCTCATCTATTTTTGCCGCCAAGCAACAATGCTTGCATTGTTGTGTTCCGGTTTGAAGGATAAGGTAGCCAGCGAAATTACAGGCATGAGGCATTTCATCTTAGTCCTAACAGTAACAACCTGCGGTTTTACATTTTTGTTACCTGCAACCTAAACCTAAACCTAAAAATCGTAGATGTTATGGCGACAGTTACCACTTACCATCAGGTGGGCTGTCTGCTCGCTTGTCACAGAGTGGCATAAAATAAATAGGTTCTAAGTATTTGATGAGCGTGTTACAGTGTTACAAAATATTTTGTACAGCGACGAGGGGCAATCAAAGGATGATCGCGCTCCTAATGACGTCGGGGCTCAATTAAAGCAGCCGAGTACGGATTAATGCGGCACCGCGGCCCCTAATAAAGTTAATCCTGGCTTCGACGTCGCTTCGCATTGTTAACTCCTTGCTTTTTGACAAGCGTTTGTACGTTATAGCTCAACGGGGCAGTTTTGATCGGCCAACCGTAACTGAAATTAGGTGCACGGGGGGTGTGTTTAGTGTGCAAACTTTTTTTATGATGGAAATATTGTAACTACTTTGACATGGTCTAACAAAAAGGTGTAGTTCTGCTGTAGGTTCTTGTTGGATACCTAAGTATATAATTCCTAAAATTAGACGTTCCCGCCTCCATTATTATAGGCGGGGCGAACACGTGTCAACAGTTGAATACGACATTTTAAATAATTAATAAAGTGCTCGCCCACCATAAAAACAAAAGGGCGCAATTTCCAACGACAATTCATTAATTCCCGATGACGCTCGGGGCCTCGTCCGGTGAGGCCCTCGTGAATGGCCCCGCAATGGCCCCATTGCCCGTTGTCATGAGATTATGGGCTCAGTGGTGACTGGTGACACGTTATCTTTCATATTTTCATCGTGATCTATCGTGACACGACGCCGGCATGAACGTGTCACGTCTCATGGACACGTTTTAAACATAGGTCCGTTACAATAAGCCCGATGACAATAGGTTTTATTTTCAGTGGGTAGGTACGTAATTACCTATCTTAGGGTTGTCATGTGAAACAAATTAGTGAGTTTAAAAGGGTGTTATTAATGGTACAGGAAGCTTATCTAAACATTTTAAGCAATCATTGAGTATAACCGTTTTAAACCTACGGTTATATTATCATTATTTAATGTCACTCTGTCATAAGTCTATTATTTTTAATAACTCGTTTAGTGCCGATACCCTTTCTGAAACAAAGAGCTTTCCATCTACTTTACCCATTTAACTCAGTTTCCTTCATAGCTCTACATCGATTCTTTGAAAATATTTTGATCAAAGCGCTTGTTACAAAGACTTGGTTCTAGCGTTAAAAATGTGAGTCCATCCGTGCACTTTGCCCTGTGATCCCACGGCACACAATCAAGGTATGGACTGGTCCATTAGTGCTACCATCTTTGCAGGGAAGTATTTTAAAAATAAAAATAAAGTCCATTTACAAGGAGTGAGAAATTGTTAAGGCACTTTTTTATGAGACAGTAATATTCATACTTTAGTCGTATTTTCGTAGCTATCTTCCTAGGTATCTATATTATATTATTGTATAGATTGATAGACTATTTGTGTGGTAACCGGCAAAGCCGAATATTGTTATGACTTACGGGTATCGTTTGCCATAAATCCCGTATATACGAGTCATAGAGGCTAACGAAGCAACCACCTAGGATTCCCGTAGACCAGAAACGTTGCTTCCGTGGGCAGAAACATTTTCAATTGCGTATTTTGCGATCTGCGATCTTCAATGCGCCTACCAAGCATTAAGTATATGGTAAAAAGTTCAATTGGTGTAATAAAGGCTCAAGTAGAAATGGGTAGGTGGAAAAAAATCATTTTGGCGTTAATGTTCCGGTTGTGCTCTCGTACACAATGGTCCAGGGTTCGCCTTCACCATGATCCAGGTTTTGGCAGATCAGCTAGTTACAGTGGAGCGACTGCCATCGCACCTCCGTGACCCTGCTACCAGGGGAACCTGACCAGATTGAGTCACGGTTACAAATTCAGTCACCTGAATGTACAGGTTTTATCACGATGTTTTCCCTCGCCGTAAGAGCATCTATTAGCATTTAACTAATGTAGATAACTCAGGAAACTCATTGGTACATGGCGCAGCGGGATTCGAAACCCGTGCCTCTCGCTTACGAGTAGGAACCCTTAACCATTCGGCCACCGACGCTCCGGATAACTTGTACGGAGCAGAGGTATAAAATACACATAGTTCCATTTATCTTAACTTTCATACTGTGGATTTTATTAACACCTTAAACATGTCGATTTCGACACCGACTGACTGACTGATTCACTGACTACTCATCAAAACTTCTAGATAACTACACAAAGTATTAAGACGCTAAAAGAAATTTGGTAAGCAGGCTAGGATTTGCACACAAATAATAGGAAAATTAGGAAATCTATAACTTCTAACCGCCAACCCCTTTCAACTACAATAACATGGCCAATACAATCCACAAACTATCTTAAAACTTTGTTAGGTAGGTACCTAATTAATATTGTAATTTATTTTTTAGCTGTTCTGCAGAACCTACAGACGCCCATAAAGAACTTAAGTCGCACGTAATAGTCACTACATAGTATAAAACAAAGTCGCTTTCTCTGTCCCTATGTCCCTTTGTATGCTTAAATCTTTGAAACTACGCAACGGATTTTGATGCGGTTTTTTTTAATAGATAGAGTGATTCAAGAGGAAGGTTTATAAGCAAGAAAAATGGGTAGAGGGTGGGTAGGTGTACGTGAACGAAGTCGCGCCGGGTCCACTAGTAGGTAATAAAATAAACTTGAGTGCATAAAACGTTTTACTTACCTACTCCAAGTTTCATCTCGGGACAATAAAATCGATGGGCGAATTTGCATGGGACTAGCGTTCAAAGTTTTAATATGGCCGTGTTGGGACCTCTCAGTTTTTTCGGCTGCGACCCGTCGAGCCGTAACTTCGATAGGCTTTTGCATAATTTACCTTGTTTTATTTTATAGGTGTGCGATTTACAGCTACTTTCGAAGGTGTTAAATTAATAGGTTAAAGGTAGATTTCATTACAGGTAAGTACGGGGGTACCCAGATAGAGTTTTAAATTATCTCAATTAAAACGCTATTTTCTTTCTAAAAATATAGGTAGGTATTTAGGTACTAGGTACAGACAGTACGACAGCTTTCGTAGGCTGGGCGCCCGGCGGGATTGTGGACCGTGGCGCCTAAGCGACAGAGACGGGGCTTTTTTAAATACCAGTGCCTATAGGTATTTTAAATATGGTCAAGGGCATAAACACTCACAGCTTATACTACAGTGCACTGCTGGATATAGACCTATCCCAATGAGCGCCAATCTACCCTGTCCTCGGCTTGCCGCACCAAGCATCCACCTACCAGCCAGACTTTAGTTTTTTTAAATGTCTCTTACTCATTTCATCGAAATAATATGTACAACGATGACACATTAGCATTTAGCACCCATAAGTGGAAGGAGTTGGTGCGTAATTCTACCTACTCTGCCGGACACCACACTCAAACTATTACATAAATAGGTATATATCTATCAAACTTTATTGCACATAGAAAACAAATTGACGAACCAAAATAAAGTCGTCAAGACTCTACGTAAACCTATACAGGTAAGTCACTAGGTGCCTAGCTAGTTAGTTAGCTTCCTAGGTGCTTAAAGCGTCATCCTCCGGACTTTATCCCACTAGAATTACGAGTACGGTAATTTTTAATAGCACACGTGATTCTTTGCAAGTCAAAAAATTTGTTTCGTAAGTATAATTGTTCAGTAAGAGTCATCAACTCACCACACCTCAAGCAACGGAAACGATACAATATTCCGTTTTCATGTCCATATCCATACTGGGTTATCAAAAAGAGATTTTTATAGCAGTCAATGTTAAACCATTATCATCAAGGCACAAAATAAAAAACGACCCGCGTCAAGATCAAGTTCACCCCCAAATAATGTCCTTGAAGTTTTGAATTTTCCGGGTTATTGGCCGATAGTTGCAGTCTCCGTCAAAGTAGTTTTTACTTCACTCGCTAGAGGCGCTGGCCTCGACACGGCTGACGGAGCCAGTGCCACGGACAAAGAGCCATCAATGAGCACGGGCGTTTGTTGTCTATGGTCTTTTGACATTTATGTGTTGCCAATGTAAACGGATAATACTTATTAAGTAGTTTTAATTTTTTTGGAAAATTCAAGAAAAAGAAGGGATAAAAAGAAAAAAGAAAGGGATAGAAAGTTTGTAAAAGTAAAATAGGATCAATTCATATAGTGTATATTCTTCATTTTACTTTATACGCTTTGCTAAATTGCGCTTACATTTTATGAAATAGGTAGACTCTGTCTACACAATCAAGCGACTTGGGAAATTATAAGATTGATCGAAATTAACAAGTAAGCAAAACTGATTGATTAATGAAGACGTTCCGTCATCAAGAACAACAAAATATTCAATATAGTATCTATCTAAAATATAGCCGTCTTCATTATTCAAAATCAGGTTGCTTAAGTACTTTTAGATTTCAAACAACCTTCTATTTCCCAAATCGCTTGACTTTTGAAAATATTTTTCGACAAAAATCGAACATCACACAGACAGAATATACGTGCGCACATTGTACAACCTAAAACCTGGTAACACTGTAACAAGCTTCAGCTCGACGCGTCACGTCAGCGTCGTATTTTATTTATTTTACAGTTTTGTGACAAAGAAAATTGTGATAAGTGTGATTTTTATACACATCTTGGTGATAATATTAGTGATAAGACTTGTTATGTTATTGTTGCGCGGTGAAAACGAATCGAGGTAAGGGGGATCTCGAGGCCGGTCTGAGTAGACTTTGTTTGGGACGCGGGATCGATAACCCGGTCGGCTCGGCTAGCCATGAGGCGGGACGCGGAGGTTATGTCGCGAGTCCGCGGGCGTCCGCCGAGCCGAGTTCAAGTAACGGTCCCGGCCGGCGCGCGACGAGGCGCTCCGCCGCTCTGCAAGCGCACAATCCGGTCCGACTCGGGACCAGTTAGTTTATTATAGCGTCTAGATCCTACACGCCGCCCTCATTCCGTTACGCTTGCCACCGACTATCACTGTAAATAAATCGGTAATCAGCTTCGCTTCTAAACAAGAGGAGTGCCCATACCCCGCACCTTTAGTGAGCTCGACACCTAAGGACATTCCTTTTGAGACGTGCGCCTGTTTTCCAGCTTACCCTGCCTGCAGTGCGTGCCAAGAGCCCCAGAGTCCCAGCCATTAGATTGAGTGGAGTGTCCCCTGTGCCCGCCCACACGTAGTCCCGTACGCCGTCAAAATTCCGCGAGACACGACGGACACCTCCTCCAGCATGGATCTGGAGAAAGCCCCCTCTCACCATGAGGAAGACTCAAAAGTCACCCTCACTATCAGACTGATTATGCAGGGGAAGGTAAGACAAACAAAACACTTAAGTACTCAATTGGCACTTTTTGCAATCTTTTTATCGGTCTGTGAAAGTGTATTTTTAATATTTTACCTTCTTCTAAATTTTAAATATTTTGGTATAAATAATTAGATAGATCCCGCTATTCTTTTTAGTGTGCTTTTGTATAGAAGTGATCCAAAGGTTTTATTGTGAATATCCACAATTCCGTAGTCACTAAGTACCCAATACCTTGTTTAGTTGATACTAACTTGCTTTTTCACACCATTTAGTTATTTAATATTGTCTCATATTTGTATAAATTTGCAAATCATTGTTATGCCAGTAATGTAATTTAATATAACTTCAGTATGACAATCTTATTAGACTGGCACTTGTAGGGGTGCTTAACCCTAGATCCTGTTTACATGTTAGGCCCACTCACTGGCTAACCTTTGTTTATATTTTGTCATAGAGAGATTACGTTATAGAAACACGGCAATATAATACTTGCACACTTTGTGTTCAGTGTGAAATCTCAGCGAGATTTCTATTATTATGAGTTTATGAGTACAAATTAAAGTAGGTTTTTGAAATTTTGAATTTAGCCTCAGTGTTTAGGTGTAACAGAGCCTTATAAAGTGTCTACAAGTTGCAATAATAAATGAAAATATCTTTCTTTTAGTTATTGTCAAGTAGGTTTTTCAGCCAGTTATATTTTTACTAAAGATATTATCATAGGAACACCCAAAAAGTATAATTAAGTGTCCCGTTTGTTGATGGAGTCACTCTTACCACAAATAGTGACAAAAAACATGAAAATTATATTGAACAAGGTCCAATACTGTACAACAAAATTGCCATACACATTCTGCTTTGAACATAAATATAGGCAGGATGTTTGCTGCCATGTGGTGGTGTTGGTATTCTAATAAGGCTCACAGAATTTATTTGGTTTCCTATTCGCAACTTACCATTGTCCATTCCTAATGATAATTACCAAACAGATTAGAAATCTAGCCAAAACTACAGCAATTTAACGAGTTATTCTAATCAGTAGTTAGTAATGGTCCAGTTTGTCCATCTTATTACCAGTATTGGTGCCTCAATAATGCAAAAAATTTAGACAATTTTCATATAAATTGATAGTTATATTTTAAAGTTGAATTGGTAGAAGAAAAGATAAGAAATATAAGAATAACTGTTAAGAAAACTTTGTCTTAGTAGGTACTTCACTTATTCATGCATGGCTATTTTCTTATTACAGATATGTTATACATCAACAAAATTTATATAATGCAATATTATTGTGACATGCTTCAAAGTATGTGCTCAATAAGTACTTTTACAACCTGTCCTCTACTTTGTATGCAGTTTAAAAGTAATTTTTAAATTGGAAACTGTCAATGATGAAACTGTTTGTACAACATTTCTATCGACACCTTTGTTAGATGCAGCATGCTAAATTATAATTAACTATTCATAGTTATAAGTAATAGATCAACAGTAATACTAATTTAGCACACCTAGATATGTCTAGATTGGCTTGACATGAGATCTATTGATGCTAAAGTGTACCTATGCCTACATTTAGGGACCCAGGTACTTTTAATTGGCTTCTCTCCAATATAAAGTACATTTGGCACCCAGCCAGTCATTGGCACTCGCCCTGTTCATCAAACTTGTCGATTTATATCTTTTTCTAATTAAAATAATGTCTCAAAGCCAGCTGTGAAGAATATAAACAATTTTCCACTATCCCAGAGAGAAGGCAAATTTTATGCTGTGTTAAATTTTCAATTCACAGTTAAATTAATTCTATGTTATCATGAGCTGATAAGCAAACCATTCGTAATAGCAATATTGATTGTATACCTTTCCAAAATTCTCAGTATCAATTACTATGCTCCAATGAAATAGTGAAAGTGGAGATTATGCGTAACTCAGTCTGATAACTTGATGATTTCACTGTGAAGTTGTTAATAGTAGAAGCTGGCAATTAATCAGAAAGAGGGACAATGCACTGATTAGCTAGCGATCCGTCAAGAGTGCTATTTACGTCTGTGCTGTGCGCCTGTCCCTGCCTCGGGCGCGCCGCTAGAGCATTGCCGGCATACTGCAGGAGTCAACATGTCTTGTTGCCAGGAACACTATGCAATCGTTCCGATGCTCTGACGTGTCTATTATTGCTGCAAAGAATCACTCGATGCACTGACTATTATTGGCGGCCAGACAGGAAATCTTTTGTCCGATAAATCCAAGTGTGACTAAATTAATTGTGCGTACACACACTGCACGATCCAGACGACATTGTTCAGATGAACTGACGAGCTATTTTTAAGGAAGGCAATGCATTCTCTTGGCTGGTATTGACACATGTTATTATTATTGTTTACAGGAAGTTGGGAGTATTATTGGGAAAAAAGGAGAGATTGTCAAGAGATTTAGAGAAGAGGTCTGTATAATATTACAGGATACTAATCATATTAATAATAACCATCTTGGCGTCAAGATCCCAGTGGTGCTCCCACGCCCGCTTTGACCATGAGCCAGGATTTATCAGATCACGTAATTACAATGGAGCTACTACCTATCTGACCTCCATGACCTGGCAACAGGGAAAACATTCAGCCGCCTCAATGTGTAGGTTTCCTCATGATGTTTTCCTTTATTGTAAGGACATTGGTTAGTGTTCATAAAGCATTTGGTACAAGATAGCACTGGGTTTCCAACCCGGTACCGCTTACGTGTCCAAACCGTCAGCCAATAGGGGCCTGACGCTCTTTGGTGTTACGGTATACTGAAGTTGTATTAGGAAATTAAATTGCAATATTTATTGTGCGTTTTAACCAAATTTTAATTTATTTCAGTCTGGAGCAAAAATCAACATATCCGATGGATCGTGTCCAGAGCGTATTGTTACCGTCACTGGTAACACAAGTGCCATATTCAAAGCTTTCACACTCATATGCAAGAAATTCGAAGAGGTCAGTACCTAAATGAAATTTTGTTTTTACCCTTTATAAGCTCATTGAAACAAATACATAAAAACAGCGATTAATATAGAATATATCTTGCAAAGTATTGAACCAAACATTGTACATAAATAAATGTTTCTATATCACTATCGATTGCATCGCCACATGGTTACTGAGGCCGACGGTAAAACTAAAAAGTGTATGCATGTTCAACACATGTTTTCATCAAATGGCAAACATATGCCTATTAAGTACTTATGCGTTTCTCTTTTTATGGCTTTGTTATCTGAGCAGTAATATTAATACTATTGAACCAATAAAAATACTTAATTGAATTGACTGTGACATCCGCTTTTTTAATAAGTTAATGGTCACACATATTATTTCAATAGAATGTTTTTCAAATGAAAAATTACTTACGTTTTTGACGCCTAAACTGCTGAACAGATTTGAGTAAAATTTAGCAAGGATATGCACGGTTGCCTGGGAAGGGATATCTTCACTTCAAAAATACATCTGAAACGAGCTCGTCTCGCTAAACGTTAGGTGTGCCTTTTAATACCGATGGCGAAACGAGGTTGACCAAGGTCTTCCGCTGGAGATCCTCAGACTGGTTGAACTGTCTCGGGAGACGATTGGCACCCCCTGACGATATTATTGTTTGAATTTTTGAATACATACATACATGGAGAGGATGGATGAAAGACGGCGTAAAGATCTATCGTGCGAATGTGAATGAAAGGGTTGGCAGAAAACGCCCGAGAAGAACATAAACTGATCATTATAGATTAAAACACTTTTTTACACTAGTTATAATAATGGAGTTCCATCATGTATGTCAAATGTCCACTATATAAATTGATCAAATAAATGACCACCAGAAGTGACAAGACCCTTAACGGGCTTAAATGTACGAATAGATGAGAATATGAAAAAGACCAAAAGAAATGTGTCAGGATCGTAGCTTGTGGCACTCGACAGTCTACCTATCCCTGAGGGATGAGGTCGTCAATGTCTATGTATGTATATTTACGTATTGTATTGTAACCAGTGCCATTGTGCCATTCCAGTGGTGCTCTCAATTCAACGAGGGCGGCGGCGGCGGGTCTCGCGCACCCATCACGCTGCGGCTTATTGTTCCCGCGTCGCAGTGCGGCTCGCTTATCGGGAAAGGTGGATCCAAGATCAAGGAGATCAGGGATGTCACCGGGGCCAATATACAGGTAGGACAATATTTTTTTTTATTTGTGAATTAAAGGTACATTGACGGACTTAAAGCTAAAGTAGCCTTATCTACAAATGCCGAACCGCTGGTGGCAACGCACCAGCGGTTCGGCATTTTTGTTGCCAGTGACCTAAATGCGTGAATCGTATAAAAAAAGACACTGACCTACCTATAGGTTGTTTTTATTGCCCAGGGAGGCACACGGTGCCTGATGGTGCACGCACACTGTCGATCGGGTCATCTGCTAAGGGGAACGAATGCGGTGCCGGCCTTTGTGGTGCCTGTAGACAAGCCTTTTTAAGAACCAATGTACCTAGCCTCGCTCCTTGCAGGATGCAGCAGGTGTCGATGTGGGTTTAGCGGAGCGAGGTTTTTGTACATACAAAACAAGCGGTGATAACTTACCATCAGGGTTATCGCATCTTAAACTACAAGATAATATTATTATTTACTAGGAAATCACTAATAATATTTAGCATAGCTTGTTTTTTATTATGCACCCAGGCATTACCCGCTCATATTATAAAACAAAGTCATTACAAAGCTAAATTATATAATAACCAGCGTTTTAAAGCGACAGTCACTAGTTCGTTTCGTGTTTTTCTACCTACAGTGTTAATATATCTCAGTCAGGCTATCTAACCTAAAGATTTATCTGGATGGGTACTATCGCCTTATCTATTTGCGCTGTCACACAAAACAGCTTGCGTTGTCTTGAGGTGAGCTTGTTATATCAAAAACTCCAGTAACCATATGATAGATGTAACGGCGATAATAATTGTGTTTGCTATCTGCTTTTCAGAAGTCATAATTTACAATAATTTATTGTAAATCACAACTGTAGTTGTAACGCTTTTCAATACAACAGCACAACAAAAAGTTGATGCGAGTATTTTGAAAGGAATACGAATAAATTAATCGGTTTAATTAGCTTTATATTATCAGTGGTTCAGTCTAGACAGAAATTTATAGCTGGCATTGTAGGCCACCGTCGAGCGGCGAACGAATAAAATAGGATAAATGGCACGTCCACCGCGATATAGCACGACAACAGGTGTTAAATGACAGGCTGATAGACAGCACAATAGTTGGAGAGCACCGTGCCCTGAATGCTTCTTCATACCGATAACACTAGCGACTTGACCGATATGTATTTGGTTTGGCTACCGTTGGCTGTGAAAGCTTTGTGATGGATTAAGTCTATAATAAACGACGACCATCATATTATGTGTGGATACAGAGGCTATTGTGTTGTATAACAAACTATAGATTGATGTATCGATGTCCAATGTGTTATTTCAGATAGTTAGGTATATTTTTTGTTTTAGATTGTCTGCTGTAAATTAGTTTTTTTTTCAGGTTGCCAGCGAAATGCTACCAAATTCGACAGAACGAGCGGTGACTATCAGCGGGACGTGCGATGCGATCACTCAGTGCATTTACCACATCTGTACAGTCATGCTAGAGGTACGCCCTATAAACCCTTCTCTTGAATCAATATCATTATATTGTTGAGAACCGCATTAAAATCCGTTGCGTAGTTTAAAAGATCTAAGCGTTAATACATATATAGAGAGACAGACGACGAAGCGACTTTGTTTTATTTATACTATGAATAGATTTACAAATGTAACGAATAACTCGTAACGAAAAGTGAAAGCGTTCAAATAGTAGAAACCGAAACTAAAATAGTAATACAAGTACAAAACCAGAAGTAAAAATACGCTATCATTACCTATACAAAAAGAAATCGATTCACGGTTTAAGATTCAACGAAAGTGATTTTCTAAGCAAACATTTTAATAAGAAAATCTCGTGATACCATGCAAAAACTTTCGTTAGTCACGCCTGAGCGCATTATTGCTTTAACTCGCTTCAACAGAGTTGGAAAACAATCGAGCGAAGATTCGCTCTAATTACCCGAGGCGAGATAAGAATGTCATTGTTTTATATTGTACTTGTAGAGTTTATTTAAATTTGATTACATGTTTGTTATCTAAATCCCACAGTGTTTATTGTGTATACCTTTTTTCTGCAAATGCAAATGAGTTTAAATTTAATTGTAATTCATTATATCACTATTGCCATCAAGTGGACTATCTCCTCGTCAACCTCTGGATTTGTATCGCCTAGCTAAATATTATTAAATCACTGTTAAACATATCAGATATATCATCATCATCATCCGAGCAGACAATGGCAGAAGTCAATCCCGGCTTCTGCCATTGTCCGCTTTCCTATTTTTTCTTCTTCACTTTGCCATTATCATCATCTTTATGACAATTTTTATACCCGGTGGCAGTATACAATCGAAATGTTGGATGCCCTGGCAATTTACTTATTTGTTGTATTTCAATTCGTTGCAGAGCCCACCAAAAGGCGCGACCATCCCGTACCGACCAAAGCCTAATGTTGCCGGTCCAGTGATCCTAGCTGGCGGCCAAGCTTACACTATCCAAGGAAACTATGCTGTGCCGGCCCAAGATGTAAGTAGTTAGCAGTATTATATGACGGAGCTTATCATAACGGAGAAGTCATATTCGCCCCAAAACCTATACTTGATTAGGTATTCGCCGTATTAGATTTGTAGCGACATCTATCGCTCCAATAGGGAAACTTAACAATAGTCATCATTATGAGTACATGAACACAAGCTAGCAAGCATCTCACATAGATGGCGCTGATCAAGTCTCTTCCATATAAACCTACATCGCCCTAGAGAAGTGATCCAATTTCCTAGATGAAAATACAACTTCTGACGATCATCTGTCGGACCCTTGGTCCCTACAACACCCGGCCAGGTGGGCAATGACCCTTTTTCACCTTCACATCTTCATTTACAAACATTGGCGGCTATCTATACCCGTCAAAGATTTGTTTTCTATTGCTTAACATACATATAGGTACTCACTAAACAATTTGCATCGTAAAAACGAGGGCTGAATATATAATGACAATTAATTATAATGAAGGATTCCGAGTAAATAGCGTGACAGTGACGCGTAGTGATTATTCCTGTGTTCAACGATACGTTAACGATAAAAACATAAGCCATCATTTAACTGCTTTACAAATATCTATTTTGCCCGCGATTTCGCCCGCGCAAAATTCGGTTACTACGTTCTGGACCCGTTCCCTTGGGAACCATATTGAATTTCTCAGTGATTATTAGTAAAATATATTTTTAAATCGGTCTAGTTTATTAATTACAAACAAATGTGAATAAAATAGAATTTATCACAAATCATTTCTCTTTAAAATATTATACGTTTATAATAGCTTTTAATAATTTTGTAAAAGCTTTTGTCTATATAATATTTATATAGTATAAACTAAAGCTAAAACGGTTATTGGCTATAATTCTGTTGATTCAATGTCAGTAAAAGAATGACGGCCCAGTATTTTTACCGACGAACAGTTCATCGTTCAATATTGGAACCCAATATTTAATGTATTTCAGTGTCAAATGGCGATACCTCCTACATGCGAATCAAACATACCTACTTTTTCTTTATTTGGAATCATCTAGGATCATTGAGTCAGTAGCGTCACTGGGTATGGTTATGTTCTTCTACTACAACGCAAAAAGGAGCCTATTAAAGATCCGAGGCCGATGAGAGCCGATAGAAAAGTTTCCTGGCATATAATTTTTGATAGCAGGTGGAATTTGAGCACCACATTAATTTCGGGCAGTATTATAGTTGTCCTTTTCTGTCATATAGAGGATGGTAGAGATAGTTCCAAAGGTGAATTCAGGTCAGAAAGGTTAAAGAAAAATACATATTGGTTCTGTAAAATTCTACGTTAGCTATTTTGCGGTATTTTAGCAGTAGTCCCTCAAGTCCAATCAACTCTGCTATATTCATCTACCATGTTGAAAGGAAAGAAATATGGAGGCCAGTAGGATACCCTGGGTAAAAAATCAAGAAACATGCAAGAATAATATCTTGGCTAAAGAAATCAATCCAGTGGGTTTGTAAAAGCATTCGATCGATCATTCGGACGGACTTAGTCTATGCCTTCTCCAATATCTCTAATTTGGATATAGACACAGTCATACCAAGAAAGAGGTTTATCAGTTTTGACCTGCCATGTAACCAAAATATCACTAATGTTGAGAATGTTAACTGTCAGTGAGGCATAATCGACATTGTAGCTTTAAGAAGTTCCTGAACCTTACGGTTGCTTGTGGACATTCAAATTACTAAAAAGGTTACCGTTCGGGGTTGTGATATTGTTTAAGTTCTCCGCATTTTATATACTAAAACCGTCGTAACGTGATCACTCGAAAATCTCAAAATTTTATTACATTGGAGCCTTGAATAGCTGCTGTTAATAGCTCCCCTAAGCAAAAGCTATTGCCGGGTGTGAATATTGTTATCAACAATATCCACGACCAGGGCGACATTAGGGTTCAGCAATATCCCGGTCGAGTTTACATAGCGAGAACAATCGCGCACAGAGGTGAGTATTGTTGCGGGCCTATTACGCGCCTCAGCATGCGTGTCCGAACACGGCCTGACGCGAGCTCGAGGGTCGGTGACGTGTCGGAACTCGGCCTGACGCGAGCGCGAGTGTCGTAAAGCCCCGCGTCACCGCTGGTCGCGTCGTGAGCGTTGGGTGGTTTTGTAGGCGGTGTGCGCCCCGGCGGTGTTCCCGCTGCTCGAAATGAAGCCGCCGTTGGTGGGAGCGCTGCCTCCGCACCACCTACTGCCGCCGTCTCTCCACGAACACCACCTTGTGAGTGCGACGCCACGCACCAGGATCACACCTCATAGATAGATGGAAGTCCTAGTCGCCCCGGGATTCGATTTCGTCGCACCGCCCGCGGGTATTCGTCGATAGGGTTTTGATACGGTGCCGTCTAAACACTTCAGTGTTGTGATAAATCGCGCGAAGCGTGTGAGATAGAACCGAAAGCTCTTTTGAGACGGTGTCGTCTAAATGCTTTAGTGTTGTAGCGTTGCGATAAATCGCGCGAAGCGTGTGAGTTAGAACCGACAGCTCGAAATTTACGTATTATTACATTACACCCGACGACACGGAATCTCGCGCGTCAGTAACGCCATCTAAATGAATTTTCTATTCCGAATGAAGAATTATGAATTAAGTTACAATTCTGAGTGAAGAATCTAAATCAAATTGAGGCGATTCAATAATTTACTTATTTACAATAATAATATTGTGTGTTTGCGATTAATATATACATAATTACATTTTTATAGGGAGGCACTACAATAATTCCAATCATAGATAAATAACCAATGGATATGGTAGGTGTCTGAGTTCGTTTTTTGTACGAATGGTAACTATGAAACAATCGAAAAAGCTACGCTACAATAAAACAATAAAAAGCTACCATCCGTTGTGTGTGTTATCCTATAGCGCATCAGAAGTTCACCTTCCGAAAAAAAGGGAAAAGAAACAAAACAGTATTTTAACTTTGTCACACGTAAAGTGGTGATTACATTTTAGATAAAGTGAAGAATTTTAGACCATTTACACACTGTTCAATAATAAAAATTCTAGTTAGATTCAGCGGCTATTGTGGTTGTACAGGTACAATTCATAGATGTCTATAAGTGCCACGGCAATGCTTGTTTAGCTAATAAACGTTCAACAGAAATTGAGACATTTGCAAGGACTATTGTACCTATGTCGTTTTCGTTATCGTCATTGATATGCATTTTAGGGACTCCACGGGAAGTGCGACGAAATTCGAATTTACCTGTAGTTTGACTCTTCAATTGAGCATTCCATGTCTTTTAGTCTTATGTCCTCACAATATCTCTCCACTGTCGTAAATGTCCCCGTAGAATTGGCACCAGACCTGTCTGTGTAATTTCTCTCAAACAAATTCCCGGTGGTTAAATTGCGACAATATAATGAAGTTTTTGGATTGAACTCTTTCTATGAGGTTGTGTGTAGTGGGAGTGTCGTGACGTTATGTGATTGGTGCTGCCCCAGAACCCCCCTGGCCATGGTTTTGATGTGTGGTGTCGAGATTCCTTAGTAGCGGATGCAAATTATGTATACTACCTACTTAGACGTAGTACTCCGGTGATGTGGAACATACGAATGGACCTTATTTCCTTTGCTCATTTGGTTTACCTTTCGCTTGAAACTGTTAATATTGTTACTTCTTGTTTGCACGTCTACCCCTACCTTTAGTACCAGTCCATTGCAACCCCGCCCCAGTAGTTGCGCATCATGGTTCCGTAGACGAGTCCTCGATTAATTTAGCACTTTTGATTATATGAACCTAAATTATATACGGAAAAAATGTGTAAAAAATACACATTCACAGCTTTATCTGTTTGTTTTCTGGCATTGCCGAGATACGAAGCGTATCGTACTCAGCCAGCGCCAAAGCAATACGTTGTTTCAAATGTTCCCTCACCACTTGCACCTCTCCTTATTTTGCCTTGCCTCTACCAACATCTTTATTTTGTGTTTTACGCGATTAATGTTGACATTAACCACGGAAGCGCATGGCTTAACGTGAAACAAGTTCTATTCGCAATAGATTTCATACATGCCTATTCCTTGTTTTGAACGGTGCGTTAGTTGGGCAGCACCACTCGGGAACTCACAATGTGGTTTCGTTTGATAACGACATCGTGCTGAGAAAATTCGCAAACGCATCAACCCAGATGCCCGATAAACATTCCTTGGGCCCCGAACTTCCCTCTTTATGACTAATTCGGGCACACCGAGCATATTTTACGTCATAAAATATCACAAAAGTGCCTGAACTACTCATATTCAATCATAGCTGTTTGCGAATTTTCTCTTGGAATTATAATGAATTTCTTTCTAAATCTAATTTCTACCCAGGTTACCCTATCCAGCGATCCCATCCCGGCCATGTCAGAGAAGACGAAAACAAGCAGCTGGGGCTAATTGCGTTGTTGATTGTTATATAATTACGTATAGCATTCAAATAATGTTTCGATGTCATATTGGATTGTTTAGATGTCTCCGAATGTGCAAAGATCTGCTTGATTAATTTGAGAAATCATCCGCTGGTTTGATCTGGATTGTGTATTGCAGTCTAGTGGTGGTGATATTGGATGTGCAAGTATTGGAGAGATATGTGAAAGATGATGTTTTGTCACATTTCGTGCTTGTATTCTAGATGGGTGGTTTGGCGAAGTCTCCTCTGGCGGGGTTGGCGGCGCTCGGACTGGGCGGCCTCGCGCCCACTGGCACCGGCGGACTCAACCCAGCAGGTAAATCATCTTGTCTAACTACCGTTGACCTGTGCCAATATTTGTGCCCAGTACGTACTACTTGTCAATCTTTCAAAATAACCGCCCAGGGGTTAAACTGCAGTGGATTTTTTATTACTGCGAAGCGAATGAAGTAGTAAAAAGTTTGATTTAATAACCAGTAACAAGAGTTTTCTCGACAGGAAAAGTAGTAATCTCTCAGATTTTTCGATACATATAGTTTTATTTTATATTAAGAAACGGCAATGAATAACTTGAAAGTGGGCAATTTTTGAAGTCGACCTTTATTTTTATTTTTTATTCATCAAAAACTTATATTCGACCAAAATTGAATTCCGCCCAATAAAACCCTTAAAATGAAGCGGCCCTTGTCTACTGTCAGGTTTATGGTCTGGAATCTTCAGCTCCGCAACGAGCTCGCCACTCGTTAGGTTTGCCTCATAAAACCGTTGGCGAAGCGAGGTTGACTTAATGCGCCTATTACACATACCTAAATTCAGAAGCAACTAGCTTCTAAATTTAGAAGCTTCTGATTACACTGTTCTAAATTCAGTTACTAAATTCATTTACTGGTTGAAGCGTCACGAAGTCGGACGTCTTGTGTACGAGAATGGCTGCAGTACTTTTGAATTCCCGCCATTCTGTTTTACTTTTTATTTAGATGTTGCGTTCGAAAACTGCACTGCTTGACATTTATATGAAAACATGATTCTTATAAGTAAGCGATCATCTTGGCGATCTCTCGAATAATGTTTAGTAATATTTATTTTAAATATGACTTCTCTAAAAAGGACTAATGTTAAAAGATTAAACTCACATAGTTGAATTACCAGCCAAAATGAGTTTCTGGACGTCCATCTGAATTAAGCAAGTTACTAAATGCTATTACACCTTCCTAAATGCGTTTCTAATTAGGCTTCTAATTTCCGAAAACATATTTTCTTCTAAATTTAGCATTCTAACTTTCTAAATGCGACATTTGACTAAATTCAGTAACTTAATCATTTAGTCTGCTGAATTTAGGCATGTGTAATAAGCGCATAAGTCTGCCGCTGAGGACCCTGAGACTGAACTTGAACATTTCGCGAGCCGCCGATTAGCACCGCGCATCCTTAAAACTATACTGTAAAGCGATTGGTCTCATTTAATAAAAAAATCATGGCCCATACACCAATAGAGATAGAGTGAGCGCCTCAGTGGTGCCACCTGGCGGATTTTCGGTACTTTGTCTGTCCCGTCGTCGGTGAGGCGTGGAAAGCGTGTGAAGTTGCGTTGCGGCTGGCGTGGACCGTTAGTTATACTTTTACTACATATTTTCGTTTTACCTCGATATTTCGTTTCATGTCGTGACTATGACGCATGCAACTGAGGCGAAAAATCGAGGTAAAAACAACACTAACCGTGGTAACAAACCCGATACTGTACTGTAGGTAAAATTAATGGTCGGAATTACCACGAAAGTCTGAAAACCGTATATTATACACCATATTATTTTACAATGAGGAGTTTTTAATATAAATCATATGGCGCTATTGAGAAGTAAGGTTCTTTGTCAAAATACTTCCGTGCCATTGGACAGACACACCGCTGTAAAATGACGGATCCATTCCAGCCAACTTTATTCTTTACCCGGACTTTATTCTGACCAGACCTCACGTTTCAGTAACGCCACCTGGAATCACAAAAACCCTCATTAAACATTAAACAATAATAGACGTTCCGTTTTAGCTGGAGCCGTCAGTTGCAGTTGATATTAATCCTTACGCAGTATAAAATAAAGTCGCTTATGGGTGCGAGGGACATGGTCGAACGTCTGACCAAGGTCGGCTTGCCCACGCATCCGAATTAATCCAAAAACTACCTTATGTTGAACAATGTAAGGATTAGTATCGACTGCAACTGACTCTTGGTCCGCTCCAGCCAAATCGGAGCGTCCGTTACTATACTCTATTTTTTTAACTATAAAGTACTGAGGCTTAATACGACATGCTTGGTTTATTCAAATTAAGTACGCTCAGGCGTCTTTCGTTGGATTGATTGGTGGTTGACGTGAACGCCGGCTTGTAACCAATAAGAAAGGCGAACGTTATCGCAGTACTTTATAGTTATAAGTCTATTACTCCAATACTAACAATGCCACTTGCCATTCCCACGCCGCCCACGAGCCCGGACCTCTGTAAGCGTACCTGCAGTCTATTCATAACGGTGGTGTGTGTCTAATGCAGCCTTAGCAGCCCTCGCAGGCTCGCAGCTGCGCGCGGGCAGCCAGGGCCGCAACCAGCCGCCGGCCAACCAGCAGAGCCACGAAATGACCGTGCCCAACGAGCTCATCGGATGCATTATTGGAAAGGTTGGTGAATCACGGAGATGAAGTTTTTTTATGTGTCTAGAAACATTGCAAAAAATTAATAAATCATGGTGCAGAAGGTACGGACAGTAGTATTAGTCGATAGTAGAGGTTATTAGTCACGTCGCAAGCCTAAAGGTGGTTCAATGATTACCTGGCAACCAGGTATGCGTTGGATCGTCGAAAGCTTTTATAATAGCATTTAATTATGAATTCCTTTCGCTCGCCAGATAAATTTAAGTGCAAAGCGTTTGAGAGGTGCCATTACATGCCACAAGACCAAAGGAAAATATATAAAAGATTTCTCTTACAAAATTGGCATATATTGCAAAAATTAAAAGCATGTATAACGGTTAAAATATTGTCTTATTCAAGTAATTATTTATTATTATATTAATTTTCCTCATGAAATCGTCGCTAGCAAAGAACTCGCAAACGAGAAGTATGAAAGTAGCATAATTCTACTACTTCAAGTACGCGCTAGTCCACCATACCACGAAACAAGTGTCAAATCGTATTCTGTCCCGTTACAGGGTGGCACCAAGATCGCGGAGATCCGTCAGATATCCGGCGCCATGATCCGGATATCGAATTGCGAGGAGCGCGAGGGCGGCAGCACCGACCGCACCATCACCATATCCGGCAATCCGGACTCCGTCGCCCTGGCGCAGTACCTCATCAACATGAGGTGAGTACATCGACATAGGGTCAACTAGAAGGCGCCTTTACAGGGCTCCTCCATCAACGCAACGGTACCCCTTGTTCCTCAGAAACTTACCATAGCCCGCTTGCCTAACGATATCCCTCCCAGAGGAAGCTGCCCCCATCTTGTCCGCAATAACAATCTCGCCTAGTCCACCTATCAGATACTATTTGTTTGGCATCCTTTTACTTTCCCCCCGATTTGTCATTACCTTTTTGAGATGGCTCGACGTTGGTTGGTTTGATTTGAGTTTTTACCGATTATCGACGGTTGACTTGAGATACGGCACTTGTATTGATTTTGAAATGAAAATAACATATTTATTTGCAAATTTAATTTACAAATAATAGTTGGTAAGTGCAACTATTAATAATGTTTATGAACGATGGCATATATTAGACAGGGTGTTACATAATATATGTATGAAGCCGTGAACTGGATGGAGTGCTAAACATATTAAAACGATCGGTACAATCATTTCTGTCGTACGTGGAATTTTTGTACCTATCATTTTCATACATTTAGCACTCCATCCGGTACATGGCTTCATACATGTATCCTGTATAATTGTTGTGACAGAATCAACTTCAATTTCTAACTAAAATCTATAAAGAAAATAAATATTAAGTGAATTTACGTTATCATCCATATCTCCCGAAGGTAGGATATGAAGATGATGTTCATGTTATAAAAGTGCCTTTATTCTTCGTCTTTGCCGTACATAATTACGATTTGAGAACGAATATTAATTAAGTACATGCAAAACAATATGTATTAAATAATACCGCTTACAATATTTCATGTCGAAAATACAGAGCACGCTCATGTATATAAAATAAAAAGAACCGTCTCAGTGCGCCAATCGGCCCCGAGACCGTTCCACCAGTCCAGGATTCCCAGGACAACCTGACTTCGCCAGTCACGGCTCACCCACCATCAATATCTCTCGTCAACGTCGTCTCTGTCACTCGTCGAGCCGTATCATGTGTCGCCTGGCCCTTTACAAGCGTCCTGTCCCGCGCCCGCAGTGTGGAGCTACAGAAGGCGAACCTGGAGGGGGGCGGCGGGGCCGGCGGGGCGGGGGCGGGGGCGGGGGCCGGGGCCGGGGCGGGGGGGGCGGGCGCGGTGGCGTCGGCGATCCCGCTGGCGCAGCTGCTGAGCAAGTCCGGCGCGCTCGGGGCGCTCAGCTCGCTGTCGGCGCTCGGGGGACTGTCGGACCTGCTCGCGGGGGCCAGCGCGGGCGGCGGCGCCCCGCCAGTGCAAACCACCGGCGTCCACCGCCCCCACAAACCGTTCGCCAACCGGCGGCAGGACGACGACGCCCCCTCCAAGTCCTCCAAGGACCGCAACAAATACAACCCGTACTAGGACGCGGTGTGGAGATGGGTTCTATCGACTGTTTATTGTGACTATCATTGTGTTTATTCAAAATCGCGACGAGGTCGCACCTAGGGCGTCTCGGGAATCATGTACGTGTGGGTTTGATCCGTACCGACGCGCCTCCATCCTTTTATTGATTGATTCGATTGATTGATTGATTATTATTATATTAGCTTATTAAGTAAACGCTAAGTCATGACTTTTTAATGTTTTTAGCCAGTAATTTGAGGCAATTTCCTTTTCGTTTATTTGTATATTCTCACGTTTTACACTATTCGAGTCGAAACAATTATGGACGTCGTTGTTCCTGGGGGGAATTCGTTGGTTTTTGTTTTTGTTCGTAACGGATAGTACAGATTAGTAGTAAGTATTACAAATTACGGGGTTGTAAAAAGTTTTACTTGCTGACAGAGATCGACATGTTGAAATTAATACGACTAATGATTAGAGATCGAGACAATAGTAGGAAATACGTAGAAGCTTTGATTGCTGTAGAATATACAGAGTGCTTCGCGATTGAATGTATAGTCTATTTGCGGTTGAAATACAGGGTGAACTAAAACATCAAGCCGTACTTCAGATCTTTTATTCGTAAGAATAGGTCGTAAGTGCTACAGATAAATTCTATAGAATACGCGTTAGATTTTTAAAATAATTCAAGTTGATGTTGAAAATAGCGACACAATTGAATTTTACATCAAAGTGATAAAATGAATAAATAAATAAAATTTTATCACACTTTATTATTTTCGGTCTGTCAATGGTCACTGCACTTGAGTAATGGGTAGGGAGACAGATATGGTTTCAATATGACTATAATAATGTTATAAAACCAACTTCTAACGTACAATACTACGAACTAAGCTACAATAACCAACGATACTACGACATACACTATAACAATCAAATTATAAATTGTAGATGTGTGTCGCTAATTTCACGTGCACTTATTTAGTAATAAGTAACTATTGAAGTATTGTTTGATGGACTCTGTAATTTTACAAAAATTGGGTATAAAATTACACCGTGACTTGTATAGAATAAGCCTACTGTGAAAGTTGATCGAATCCAAAAAATGAGTTATAAATCCTACTACGTTAGGGAAATTTATTTAATGTTGGTTACATTTTATCATATATTACATCCTCTCACAGTCATTTTTCGGCCATAAAACTTTAAAATTGATGAAATTTTAATGGCGTAAATCTATTACTTTGTAAGTTTTTAAATCGTTGTAAAAATCCTATGGATTATTGACAAAAAAATTAGATTCATTTTTCGGACGCTATTGGATCAAATTAAGTCTCACTGAAATCGGCAGCGGCACTGCCAGTTGACTTAGTTTTTGTAAATCATAAGATCAAAAATGAAATTGAAAGCAAAATACGTGTATGTAAATACAGAAGAAAGTACGTATTTTGAGTCCGCCTTTATAATGGGCTGACTTAGTTGCTTTGGAAATCTCGCATATTTTTATTGTGTGATATATTGATTTAGATATCGCGCATGTTAGCAGTCAAGGGTAGGTTTATTATTCGCGTTGTGAGGTTATAGTTTGACATGGGACGGATGTAAAGTATGATTTTAGGGGCTTGCTGTAAGAGTCTGATCGCGTGTAAGAGGATCACAATTTCAAAAATTGGATCTGAATCATTAGATTTAGTAATTGATATAATGTATTTCAGTATACAATGTACTCACCGAGCTAATTGTGGCGTTCAAATAAAAAGGCAGATCCCTTTTTGACTGTGCGCGTTTTATTTATGTAGGAGAATTGTAGATCGTTGTAGATTTCTGAAGTTTCTATATTCTCTATGAAATAGCGATGTTCCATAATTCGGCGATCTTTTTTCGGCGGTACATGGCGTTGCGTCTTTAGTTACGGATAAGGAACAGAAATATTCACCAATTTTAGGGGTAGCCCGACTTTTCGACACAGTTGCATGCATCATGGTCACTAGACGACTGGAGAGCTGCGAGCGCCGGGTGGGGTGTGTGATAATAACCGCGATAGTTTAAAACATTGAGAAATATTCACCGTCCCGAAATCCTCGAATTATGGAATTGAGCTTACGTAACAATATTCTAGCGGTAATTTCACTCGTAGACTGTTGTGTAGTAGTAGCGATATCTAGGTGATATCAGGCATTTCTTCTATGCAAGTGTTATCAGGCATTTTTACTGGGATCTGCTTGATCGTCGCAATGTAACCGCGCAGAGATATGTCAAAGGCAAAATCAATTAATTGTATTTAATTTAGTTACGCGGTTTAGATCGATAGCACGCAGTAGTGATTACTGTATTTTGCCTTTACATTATCGGTTTTAATATCTAGTGTGAACATAAAAATCGAGGTCCAATTCGAAGTTTTCTAAATGTCGCATACATCCGTAGGAAAATGATGTGTGCTTGCCAATGTAACTTTTGTTTGTAATTTAAAAATCATGTTATTTTTAAGGTAATAAGGATTTTGGTATCGTTTCAGGAATTATATTACTCGCTAGAATCTTTAAGCAAAAGTGTATGTTTTAAGTACATAGTTAATAAATAATAAACCTGATATTTTGATTTTTTATTGTTGGTACTTATATAAATAATCGTGAGTATTAATTGATGTGTGCCGTTTTATTTAGCAATAATCCTTTAAGTACAGGCTTTTGTCAAAGATAAAACGTCCGCATTCTAAAGCCTCCCTCAAGAACCCTCGCCATATCCTGCCTACCAGGCACACACAATCCCGTGATACCCGCCACGCCGCCATTCGGTCCACGAGTACCTCATCCTACAGCCAACTGGATCACCCAATGTCCCGGTAAGATGCTCCTTTGACTTATAATTTGTATCCTAGAATTTCCACGCGCTTGCGCCACGGGGTGAATTTGGTTCCACACTGTTCACGATCACCTCTTACTGTCGTCTCCTTTACTATCCGACATCCATTCGATTACTTCCATCCAACTACTTCAACACAATCGAACTTGCGACAGAATCCATTGTGTCGATATTCTCGTATTTACTTATATGTAGAGGGTAACATGGTCGGGAGTTGGTTGCTAAGTGTTGGTATGTGGCGTTGCAGGATCACCATGGAGACTGCTGGGCTGCCGCTGCCGGGCTACCACTACATCGCGCCCAACCACATCGTGAAGGCGCCGATCCATTGAATGTTGTCGCGCGGGGCGGCGCCGGCGGCGGGCGCGCGCCCCCGCCCCGCGCCCCGCGGCCCCCTGCCCGCCGCGCTCGCCCACGCCCACGCCCACGCCGCCGCCTCCCACGCCCACGCCCACGCCCACGCCCACGCCACCCACGCGGCGCACAACACTCATCTCTACTACTTCAAGTGAGCGGCCTCCACACCGCCTCACGCGACGGGGACTCGGCGACTCCCGAGATTTAGCGAACGTATGTTTACATTTGTTACGAGTTTATAAGTATTTTAGATATTCTTATATTTATTCTCCACTGTATTTTGATTATTGGGACGTGATTCTTTGGTCGAGCGGTCGGAGGACGGTCGGGTAGGACTTTTAAAATTGATAATTATTATATGACTGACGTTTGAAAATTTTGGCTGACCCGCGAGCGGCGGGCGCGTGAACCGCGCGCGACGGAGAAAGCTAAGCTGATCGAATTTACTATGGATTTAAGCGGTCGACTATTTCAATTATCAATTGGATTATTTTGAATTATGATCAGTACTGACCACGAAGAAATGTTCAAAATAAGTTATATCGAGTGTCGGCGTACAGTAGCGGTAGAAGCGTTTCAATCGACCTCGGCCCGCTGACGTAGCGTAGTGTAGATTAGCGAACAGAGTGAGAGGGTTAAAGACAATATTTGTAAATAAATAATCGTAATGACCTGGAACATAAGTGTTACAGGCGCGTCCGCCGCGGCCCCGCCCCCGGGCTCGCTGCGGCGCGGGCGCGGCGATACGAAACCGATGGGATCAAATCCTTTAAGAAACTAACATTAAACGGAACAGAGGCGAGATGAGCAATCGCTCGAATTATCATTTTAGATCGTCTATGATCACAAAAAAAGACGTTAGTGTATAAAATAGTGTTGCTATATGTGATAGTCTTCTAATTTATTTTACATTTGAAAAATTAAGATCTCTAACATTATACACAATGTGTTAGTACATCGGCTACGGAAATTATAAGTCAAATGATATTGGTCTAGGGATCAAAGCCAAAGATTGTTAAAGTTTGTTTAACGTTAATAATGTTGTGGATTTATGCTAAATTATTCTGAAGATAGTTAATGTTTAGTGGTGTAATGTGGACAGTTAATTTTGAATTATTTTATCACCCTCTCCAGACTGCTCTTTGTATTTAGTCTAGATCGACATTATAGTTAGTTCTGTGGTAATCTACATATTTCCAAAAAAATATAAAAAAAAGTTTAGGTTAAAGTAGAGTAAGATAAGTCTAGGACCAGTGTATTGAAGCTTTCCAGAGTATACTTGTATAGGAGACTACTAGTGCCACGACACTACAAATTTAGTGCCAAATGATTGAATCTCATGGTTGGTGACGCGGGCCCTGCTTACGGCCCAGGAAGTCGAGTCTCAAAGACGTCCCCAGTGACTATATTTTGGTCCGAATTCTCGTACTAATTGTGTCAAAAATAGAAATAATGATAATAAAATTCACTTATTTATTCATTTTGCACCCTAGATATATAAGATTCGCTGTTAGGAAATAGTAATGAAACTCGGACAACATATCCCAATACACATTTCCCTAAGTCTTCCCCTTCTGTATTTCATTAGTATTGAATAATTATAAAAAAAATAATGAATGATTGTGCCAAAGTTGTGTCTAAAATAATAATACGTATAGTAATTCGTCATGACTCATGATTATGTATACCTACAAAATTGTAAAGATTATAAGTCGAAATGTCTGTGTATGCTAGTCAATCTTTGTTTTGAGAAATAAAAGAACAAATCTTGAAATGTGCTAGTCAAAATTAATTTGAATCGGTATTTTTTTGTTTTAACTGAAATTTTTAAGTATTCGTTTTGTTTGTAGTTGACAAAAAATTTTAATTACCTATTAATTTACAATATTTGTGTGGTCTTGCTTGGAAGTAAATTAGCAATAAAATTTTGATAAAATCAATTATTTATAGTGAATGAATTGCAATTAAGACAATGTATAGAGCTTTGTATATTAAGTACCACACAGGTATACATAGTATTAAACTATAGAGGTAACTATAGAAAATTGTAAGTTACTAAAGAGAAGAGATTTCATAGCTGTGATTGAAATTGGAGAGCACTTTTGTGCAATGATTGGTTCGCGGCGCGGTCTCGGCGACTGCGCCGGCGCAAGCGTGGGAGTCTATAATTTTTATATTTCACATTACGCCGCATCGCGGAGCTAATAGACAAATACTCGGTGTTCTAGAAGTATTCTCGGTGTTGTCAATGCATATGAAAAGTTAGTACAATGCAAATTTAATAACAATATTTATATAACACGTGTTTAGTTAAATTATTATAAAGGTAATCTCAACAAACGTAACCTTCATTATACTCATATTTAATAGTAGATACGGTTCAAATATTGTTACTGTTATTTTGATTTGCTCAATTTGAATATTTAAGTAAGCTAGGCTTCAAAATAATATTTAGTTGTGTTTATTGTAGTAGTACGACATATCATCGTATCGGTGTTTATAATTGTTAGCTTTGTGCGGGCGGTATCCGTGCTCAGTTACTTTCTCGGCATTCAAGCACTAAGTATCTTGAACCAGGGGTACTGCCGGTTGCCTTTTATGATAAATTTTGTTTTTATTTTTTCTCCGACTGGGTAAATTGCAGGCTGGTATAACTGTGCGTGCGTGCCTTTTGTTCAGAGTTACGCTTGGAATAATATGATTTGCCTTGCGTTGTATCGTGTTTTGGCTTTACATTAGCCTTTACTGACAGGGTCTGACTACGCTGAATAGTAGTATAATTCAATTCAATTTTAGCTAATACTGAATATTAAATGTTATAGTCATTTTTTTTTAGAACTTGTTAGCACATGTATTTATAAAATCTTATTAAGCACCTTTTTAAAAGTCCCATCTATTAAATTTTGTGGCTATTAGAATATTTTAATATCGCCTAAGCCCTATATATTAAAGTATTTTGGATGGTATATCGGATGCATACCTTATTGAGAGTGGAGTTTAAGATGCTGCATAATATTATGCTATACGATAAATTCATATTTTGCTATCTTCATAAATAAATCTAAATCCACATACAGGTTTGAGACGATTGGGTAAAAAGGGTTGTGTAATTTGTTATTCGTATACAATATTCAATATTATCTATATTGCTTCAATCCCTTTTACTTAGATTACACTATTTTAAACTTTATTAGAATACAAGTGATTGACATAAATAAATACCGTAGTTATTAACCGGGGTGAACATGGTACCGTTAATTTTCACAATAATTCAAATTTACACAATCTTACCTATAGTTCAAATCAGTGTACTCCGAATGCTTATAAATGTATAAATATTTATATTATACTAAAATATATGAATATTTTCAATTGCATTAGATACCTAATTAAATTAAATCAATTATCAAGACAAGAAAGTGTATGTTAAAAGTAAATGTGTTGTATGATCTTGCATTAAGGAGCATAGTCGATGTAACATACAAATATTGTATTGGAATACTCGTATGGTCTGTTATATGATTTACCTGTCCTCTCACACTAAGTTTTAAGTTTTAAATCGTGGCATAGGGGCCAGGTAACTACGGTAACAACTATGCATGGTTCTATGGATCATATTCGACTGTGCCTGGGACATCATAAATAGTATTAACATGATAGTATTGGACTGAGTATAGTTAAGAAAGATATTCAAAAAGATCATCTGTCTAACTCGATCGCAATTTTTGGATTAGCATTTATTTTGTTTTTATTAATCTCATCGTTTGCGTTGGCTCTTTAACATTGTTAGAGGTTTACGCAATGTAAATTAAAAGCAGTTGACAGGAACTGTTCTGCGTTGTTGTAGATCTATCTAACAATACTATAGCGCCACTTATCGATCCATTTCGTTTTTACTTTTTTTATTTTGTACTTACTCGGGCAATGCAAAAACGGAGGGTTGTCGAGATTGGTTGGAAACTTTTTGCATTACATATTACGTAAAGACTATTTTGTAGACGTAGTAGGATCTGCGATATATTCAGTCATACATGTTATTTTAGGTTTACATATCACTCTAGATGTTCTACTGCATATCTTTTAAATACTTATCACTGTAATTTGTCTACATATCTAATCGTTTTGTGAATTGAATTGATAATGTTAAATGAATATAAATGTTGTACTTATGGTTACAGTATACTCTCACGGAGGTTAATTTCAAACTACAATTAATGTTTGTTTTCAATATGTTAATTCAATAAAGTGTGTAAATAAAATATATATGGTTTTTCTTTCGATAATATTAGTTAGTGATAAGAGGTATTATCTCTACAGTGTTATTGCGAGGTTCCTCGATATCATCATCATCATCTTGGCGTTAATGTCTCGGTTGTGCTCTCGCGTATGAGGGCCCGGGGTCCGCGTCGACCATGATCCAGGATTTGGTTGGTCGGGTAATTACAGTGGAGCGACTGCCATCTGACCTCCATGACCCTGCTACCAGGGGAACCTGACCTGATTGGATCATGGTTACACATCCAGTCGCCTGAATGTGTAGGTTTCATCACGATGTTTTCCCTCACCGTAAGAGCATCGGTTAGTATTCAACTAATGTACATAACTCAGAATACAGTCATTGGTACTTGGCCGGAGCAGGATTCGAACCCGGGACCTCTGGCTTACGAGTCGGATACTGTAACCGCTCGGCCACCGACGCTCTTCCTCGATATCATCGTCATCATAATAGCCGAAAGACGTCCACTGCTGCCACTACGCCTCCCCCAGATATCTCTACAAATGCCGATCCTGTGCTCCGCATCCAGCTGGTACCTGCGATCTTTACCAGGTCGTCGGTCCCTCTTCTGGGAGGCCTACCCACGCTGCGTCTACCGGTATGTGGTGGCCACTCGTTAACTTTACTGCCCCATCGGCCATCTGTTCTTCGAGCAATGTTCCCTGCCCAGTGCCACATAAGCCTGGCAATCCTTGGGGCTATGTCAGTGACCTTAGTTCGCTTGCGGATCTCATTTCTGATTCTATTACGCAACGAGATTCCGAGCATAGCCCTTTCAATTGCGCTTTTGACGACAGTTATCTTTCTTAAAAGGCCCGCAGTGAGCGCCCACGTCTCTGTTGCGCTCGATGCGATCTCCCTAGCGAAAATGTTAACGCGGAGCTCATCATCACCATCGTCATCTCTGCGACAGGACAAATTTAACTGCCACCTACCTTTGGTGTGTGAACTTGTCCTCATGGCACCAAAATCATACGAATCCCACCTAAAACTGTAAAACAGCCGTCTTTAACAGCTGACGGTGGCGCTATGATTTCGACGTGATACGCGATATATTCGACGTCTTTTTTTATGTTATACGGTAGGCAAGCGGGCCACCTGATGGAAAGTGGTCACCACTGCCTATAGACATTAGCAACACCAAGAGTATCGCCAATGCGTTGCCCATCTCTATAACACGTTGCTCTGGCAGCAAAAAGGCAAATGCCACTCCACTGCCAAAGCCACGGTTCCTCAAACCCCCACCACTGGAGCACTGAAAACCTTACTCAGAAACACAATACTATTTAAAAGAGTGTTATTTAGCTGCGATATTCTGTAAGGTGGAGGTACTTCCCCAGTCGGGCGGCTCCAATTCGAACGAGATACCCCGCTATGCCATACATCTCTTAAAATCTTAGTCTTATAGTCGAACCGCGATTAAAAGTTTAATCCAATCTTATCCTAAATCTAGCACCCTGCAACATTTACACTTTGACCTCGTTCATTTAAAATCTGGCCAGACCGACTTGTCTTATTTGCTTATGGAAATTATGTATTTAAATGGAAAATTTGCAGGAGTATTTAAATTCACATTCTATGTATAATTCAAAACATCTATATATACACAGTGTACGTAGCAAGATTGATACGGCAAGTCGTGATTTTGGCTATTGTTTGTTCACCATATAAGTCAGTCTGGACAGTTCATACCTATATACATTACGGTACTTACATTATGGCCACTGGGGAGAAGAGGCTGGCCCAAGAAGCGATAGCTTGACATCGTTGAGAATGACATGCGTGCCACCACACAACCAAGGATTCTGAAGATCGAGTGAAGTGGGCAAAGAGTAGGACGGCAGACCACGAGCCTGACGCCACGCAACCTGATGGTGACTCTAAAACGTTTCTGTCACATCGGAAACCTTTTATGGTAGGATGTGGCCTGGTCATTGCTAGTACCTACCTACATTACGTATAATATCATCAGTAGGTAGTAAGTACCTAGCCCGAAACAGCTGTCGGACTTGAGCCTCGTTCACTTCGGAAGGGTTTGACCATTGCCTCCATTTCTATTACCGGTTGGAGATATTTGCGTTGAAACAACAACAAGGCGCTGTTACCCATTGTCTGGTCTACGAAAGTACTAGTGATACATATGCCTCGTTAAGTCCTTAGTCGCCTTCTACGACACTAATGGTTACGAGTATTTAGCAGGACATAATATTCACATCAATAGCTCATAACAATGCAATGCTGGACTTAAACCTAGTACACATGCGTGAAGGGCTTTGACACAATCTCAATGCTCGGCAGGCGGAGATCACAGTGCGCCCATTTAAGACAACCAATCGGACGGTTGTGCAATTCTGCTCTGCCCGATATCACATTACGAGATCTTAGGGGAAGGTGGCCTAAAGCGGGTAAGTTTCGCGCGGTTATAAAAAGAAATTAGAAATGTGGTGTATACTTATCTATCTTAACTTGATTTAGTTTATAAGATAGGATGTTTATTAAACTTAAAAATAAAAACCCCGTTTAGCCTATCCTAAACATTAAAATGGGTATCTGATTTTAATGTTTAGGATAGGTTAATCAAACTAAAAATATAGCAAGTAGGTAACAACACTGTACCTATCGACTATAGTTTATCAATTCGACGCATTTAACACAAAAATATTGGAAAGTAAGCTACCTTCATGGTAATGGCAAATTTTTTTTGCTCTGTGATTTAACACTGTTTACTGTTAAGGTGTTTGGATTTTAAAATTCAACCACCTAACAAAATCAATCTTTCTATTGATTTTATTAGGTGGATGATCAAAATTCCCATATCCCTTTGATATCTTTTTACAATATATATTGAATTATTTACATTATAACAAGTTCTTCATGTAATCTGTTTCGTAATAAATTTTTCATACAAAACGATACCCGTTTTGTAAAATAGTTTTTGTAAAGTAATTGAAGACTTCAAAATGAAAGGTAATGCGAGATAACTCTTTGTCTTAATTTAAAGTTAGATTGCGCTAAAAAAAGCGCAAGATTAACAATGTGCTAATTATAAAGGTTTTCGACTAATCACAAATCAATTTTTTTTTAAGAAAAGCTCTTATATCTTTTCGGTAGACATTCGCCGTTAAGCTGCTCAAAGCAAAACGGATCGAAACTCGTTAATATTCGGATAGTCTCGGAACATGCACTCATCGACACTACTTATTGACATGGCAGGGTACGAGCGCTTACCCGTCTTTGGCGGTACACCCGTTTTAGGCCACTTTCCCCAAACTAATTATGATGATAATGTGTTACCTTCTCCAAAGAGGGCAACCCGCTACATCATACGAGAAAAACCCTATACATGCGTAAATGTATGTGGAAAACAGTAACTAGTGTCTGAGTATCGTAGCTGTTGACCAGAGGGCCTAGTGTGAGTTCCGCTTCGATTTTACTTTACTATCGCGTTTGCGTTTACGTGGAAATTAGTATGAAAACATATATAGCGCCGCCTAGTGGTACGTAAATGAAGTTTTTATCTTCATTCTAATTTCGACGTAAACGCAAACGCGATAGTTAAGTAAAATCGAAGCGGAACTCACACTAGGCCCTCTGGAAAGTCCGCCTCCCCTGTACATTTAATCACCATGTCGTAATTACGGACACATTGTTATTTTTCTACATAAGATCTGAGACTACCTATGTAAAATCCAACGTTAAGGGCTTGCTAGCGAGAGCTCGAAAGACTTCAGTCTGCCTTCTTTACCACCCTTACTGGAGCCAGATATTTCATTGACATACTGGCCCATGCTGTGTACGATAAAGCTTTGCTTACTTCTCTTCGCGGCCAATTCGCATCTTAACACTGCAGGAAAAAACTCCGCCTATCTCATCCCGTGTTGACTAGAGAGTATTAAAGCTAAAATTGTGTATTTGCTTAACAGATACTGTAAAAGATAATTGATAATATAGGCAGGTACAGGGGTGTAGCGGGGTCCCTCGTAGCATTAAACCCACGGGCGTAGCCAGGTTTTGGTTTTGGGGGGGTTCAAGATGAATGTGCATAAATTTCGATTTGGTACCCCCCCCCCCTCTCTTCAAACACAGGGCAATTGTAATGAAAGGTAACCAAATTCATATTAAAAATATTCGTAATAAAAGGAGCACAAAATAAAATTAGCAAGCACAGGTTGCTCGAAAATTTTCGAATTTTAGCTCAAAAGACCCCAGATGAATGATAAATACCGAGTAAGCGCAGCTAGCTCCGTTCCGAATATTTGCTATATTGGTTCCTAAAATCGTAATTGATTACATGGCGTGAGCAGCGGTCACATCCCGATACACCACGTCGGCTCGTGGGCGAAAACTGGTCGAGAGTCGCTTGGAGGCTTCGGCAGAAAAGCGGAACTGCGAATATCTCGCATTTTGTGGAAAGTCTGTATTGGCGTGGAAGGAAACTCATCGCAGATATGCAAAGGAGTTTTGGCGGACACGGCAAGGCAGCAAGGCCATGTGGAAGGCCTAGGGCGGCAGTAGAGATCTTTAGAAACTGTAAGCCAGACACTGCATCTAACCTCACCTCTGATCGTAACGGTCCACCGTTCCATCAGACATAGGCAATAGTACCTACGGCTACCCAAGCATCCCAATCCTCGTGGTCGATAGTACAAGAAGAAACAAACATCTCCACGTTTGGTACGTGGAACGTGCGCACGCTTCTGGATCGTGACAAATAAAAATACTCCAGTGGCTCTCTGACTCAAACAAGGTGGGTGACTTCTATATGGAGGTGAGGAAACTAGTCGGCACATCTAATCGAAGTACAGTAGGTACCCTTGAGGTCGCAGGATGGCGTACAGCTCCTTAATCGCTCCTTAATCCAGAATCGCTGGGCTGAACACTTCAAGGATTTACTTCATGTTGACCGACCAGTCCTTTAACAAATTAACTGCATCCATCCCTTTCCAGAAATGCCTGAGTTAGAAGAACCCCCTACGCTGGAAGAGGTTACAGTGGCCATCAGATCTCTACAAAATAAGAAAGCGGTTGGCATAGATAGCATCCCGTGTGAACTTCTTAAGTACGGCGGAGACGATCTTTATGCTGCGCTATGGAAGTTTTTCACCCAGATGTGGAATACGGAACAAATACCAGTTGAGTTCACCATCTCTAGGATCTGTTCGCTGTATAAGAACAAAGGTGATAGATAGAACTGTAACTCCTATCGTGGCATATCGCTCTTGTCTACTGCTGGGAAAGCCTTTGCCCGAGTGTTACTCAACCGCCTAACCACAGTATTGGAGACTTTAATTTGGTTTTCGTCCAGAAAGAGGAACATGTGAGGCTATCTTTTGTTTGCGACAACTGCAAGAAAAAAGCAGAGAGCAAGGTCAACCTATGTTTATGGCGTTTCTTGACCTAGAGAAAGCTTTTGATAGCATTCCTCGGGGAGCTAACAGAGTACTTCCCTATCAGCTATGGTGTTAAACAAGGATGCGTCCTTGCACCCACTCTCTCACCTCGCTCTTTACTTTGCAGCGGTTGTCAACGATGCTTTGCAGAGAGTTCCGGCCGGCATACGTATTCGTTTTCGTACTGATGGAAATCTTTTTAATTTGTCTCGCTTTAAGGCGCGCACTAAGGTCTCATTAGATATACTTTATATTTTATTCAAATACCTAAGTCAATTTTAAGATTTCCGTGTATATTTAATTGTGCTCTACTTTTGTTATTTTCTATCGAAACGTACTGTAGGTACTAACTCTGAGGTTCACATAGTTCGCTGTGTCAAAATGTCCACCCTACAGATAAGTCCGCTCTATCACAATGTCGAAACCTCTAGCGTAACCTCCACTCTATCGAAATTACCACCACTTTCCAGCCAAATTTTTTTGTGACTATAATGTAGCTGAAACAGGGATGATTTTGATGTCGAATTAAGTATAAATTCCAAACCAAACAAAATTTGTAAATAAAAAAAAATGTTTTTTTTAACTGTAAAATTTTGTGTTATTCAGCACGCTCAAAACACTTAAAATGTGATGTTTTTTATGTTCTCTTCTTCAAGATATTTGCCTCTTAGTAAAATTTTTATCTTCCCATTATTTAACAATTGGGGTTTTCCCTCGCCAGGATCAGACTTAGGTCAAATCTTATCTCTTTTGTCTCCAGTCAGTAGCTCAAAAATGATCTTTTGAATCGAACTATTTATAAGTTATTTGAGTCTTTTTCCTGCTATAGTTTTCTAAAGTCGGTATTACATTTGAGCTTAGTGCTCACGGAAATTATGACTAATGACTGATAGTCCTTACCTAGAGTATTTGAACTCAAAATTATAATTCTTTCAACAGTGATCTCTCGTATGTGTATTGAATAAATTTTTGATATTGAGTGATGAAATAATGAGCGCATTTGTATTTTTTACGTACAAATTTTCAGGCTTATAAAAGTTTTCACAGGTCCTACTTATCGATGTTGATTTTTATTTAACTTTATCGGAGCTGAAACAGAGTAGATTTAACAGCTTCAGTAGCTTGGAAGATATATATTATTTGAGTTTTAGTCACTTCATTTTGTATTGTTATTTTAAAACTTATCCTAAAGAATAAAACAAGTGTTTTCTATTTTGTAACAAATTTCAAGTAAATTTTTTACATGTATGTTAGTATTAAAGTTTTTTCTAGAATAAATTTAGTCATAAATAAATTAGTATAAGATTTATGTGATTTTAAGTGATATTGTAATTTATAAGATAAGTATTAAATCAAAAATATCAAAGTTATCTAAGGAATTTGTAAAAATTTTTTAAAACGCCTAATAAAATTAAGGATGTAATATGTAACCCTGTTTTTATTATTTCAAAGACCTTAAACATTAAACAGGCTTCTGGGAGTTAAATTAGAAGTCTAAGTTGAAGTAATAACTTTATTATTGAAATAATAAGTGCAATGACAGATTTAAGAGCACATAGAATCAACTTTATACTTACTCGCTATTTAACAACTAATTCGTTTTACAATAACCAAACACTTAAACCTACAATTGATACAAGAGATAAAATATTTAATCACTTTCATCACTACTATACACTTTCAAAATTGTAGTATTAGCTCCATAGCTTCTAAGAATACACATCATCTTTTTATTATTCTGATCAAACGCAATATGATAAGCCGTCATTCACAGCATCCAAGTCGATTGTGGGGTACTCACACATCCACTTAACAAGGTCGTAGTTTTTACTAACAACAGCCTGATGAAGAACCGAATTGCCAGTTCGATTCTTGGCGTTGATATTAGCGCCCAAACTCAAAAGTTTTTCCATCAGATCTATTGCAAGTTGCCCTGTATGAAGGTAGGCAACGATATGGACACATTCCTGTCCACTGCAGTTTCGTTCTTGCAGGAGAAACCTGTTTGAGGGCATTATAAACCGACTGACTCGTTCCAAAAGTACAAGAGAGCCTTCGGTAACAATCTCATGGAATACATTAGTGCCAGCTGATGGCATTTTTTTTAAAATATTTAAAATAGTTGCAGAATCCATTTTTTTAAGAAACATTACAGGAGTTAAGTTGTGACAGACGAAAATGGAGTACTGAAAACTGGCACACAATTTTCCTTTTATATGACCCATATCTGGGACTAAGATCGGTTTAACAATGAAAAGATTATAATGTAGGTCATCTTTGGTCTATTTTTGCTCTAGAATGACAATACCATATGAGTATTCTTTTCATTTGATTGCTAGGCTGATAATTAGAAGAAAAAAAAAACAAAACGAGGGGTATGCGCGTCGTTTTATTTCGCGAAAATCACAGTGACAATTCCTTCAAAAGTTTTAATCAATTACGACATACATTCTAATAACGATTATATATTGTTTCTGTGTAGAATATTGGCTCATAATTAGTACAAATGTGCACAATACATCAGTCAAGGGTCACAAAAGAGTTGTCTCACTTCAGAATACATGTCAAATAGCCGCAAAAACTCATGAAGCACAGTATAAATAAATACATATTGTTCTACAGCGAAAACACTTGAGCGTCTTTGTTCTCGTATTTGTATCACAGTTTCGGGCACTGAAAGTTTCTCGGTCCTTGCTAATTGAGTTACACATGAGTTTATAGCACAAAACGTCCCACTTCTTCCAATCCCAGCACTGCAGTGAACAATAACAGGTCCAGTGGGTGCATTTGCTGCTTTTCTTAGAATCTTCTGATGACTTTCAGTCATATCTATAATAAGTTCCATCAATGAATCGCATTTAGAAGGCACTCCATGTTCTGGCCAGTCTAAGTACTGGTAATGTATAATAAGCCTGCTTTCCTTGGTGGTGCAATTAGAAACTTCAAATGTCGTTATAATGTATCCCGAATTTTGTATTACATCTACTGTCTTGATTGCCAGCTCACCTGCTTGAAAATTCCCTTGTTTTTTGTCCGTGTTCCAATATTGAGCACATGTTTCTTTTCCGGCAGCTTGGAATTTTGTCAGCATTATAATTATTCGGGAGTTTTGCTCCCATACCATTTGCCAAAATTTATCAATTGTTTGATTTAGAGGTCCCTGTGTCGCTATGAACTTCCTTGATGTTTCACTCTGGTCAACGAAATTGGCGTGAATGTAGTCAGTATCACCGTTTTTTGGAGTTATTTTCACACGTGAAGAGTCCCAGCAGATGATGTCGGGGTAACGATTTTTCATTTCATTTTCTTGCTTTGAGAAGTGCTCAAACGATCCAATTTGCGGCTGTGACATGATTAAGTAATGTTCGAATCGGATTGTGTTCAAATAACCAGCTTGACATCTTTTTCGTCTACATTCTTCTTCACTCACTGCAGTTAATTTTTGGGAAAACATAATTAATTTTAAATTCATTTTAAATATTCAAAAAATATGACCGCACGTACTGTGTCGAGGATGACAATAGACTAGTATCTATCAGCTCCCGCTTATATCTCTTAAAATCATAGGATGTTACCTCCCACAGGATATTACTTCCCACGCTTATTGACTAGAACAATTAGTAATCACAATATTTCCATTATTTCGCAATCAGGAGTACTCATTCTGAATCATAGTTACGGGTAGGTTTCCCGCAGTATTAGTTGATAAGAACTTTAGGTACTGGTTAACCAAAGGAAATCCGTTTTCTGCCCACGCAAAATTTTTAGTCATTGACTCTACAAGTGTCAATCTAATTACTGATTTTTGCAAAGATTATTTAAACTAACAAATACAGTGTAAACAATTTTAATCAATTAAGACTTACATTCTAATAACAATTATGATATTACTTCTAAATACAATATTGGTTCAGTTTTTATTTCATAGTCACACTTATTTAATTGAATGTACTTTCTAAACCTTATAAAATAATCAAAACAAACGTGTACATCAGTCAAGGTTCACAAAAGAGTTCCATTATCATAGGATAAATTTCAAATAACTGCAATGAGTCATGCAGAACAGTGTTAATATATTTATATTGTTCTACAGTTAAAACACTTAAATGCCGCTGTTCGCGTATCTGCATTACAATTTTGGGTACTGAGACTTTTTTGGTTCTTGCTAGTTGATAGATACAAGAATCTATAGCGCAAAAAGTTCCTGTTCTTCCGACCCCAGCACTACAGTGAACAATAATAGGTCCAGGTGCTGGCCCACTCACTGCTTTGTTCAAAGCGTTTTGATATGGCGTATTTATATCTCTAATAAAGTTTAAAAATGATTTACTGTTGGGAGGTGTTCCATGCTCTGGCCAATCTACGTACCGATAATGTAGTGTCACTCTCGTTTCATCGGTGGTAGAATTATAAACTTCAAATAGTGACCTAATGTATCCTGAATTGTCCTTGATCTCTAATAATGTTCTGATTGAAAAATCATTGGTTTTAAAAATATCTTGTTTGTCACGAGAAGTAGCCCAGTATTGCGCACATTTTTCATTCCCATTATCCTGGAATCCTGTTAGCATGACAATAATTGGAGAATTCTGCTCCCAGACCATCTGCCAAAATTGATTAACTGTTTTTTTCAGAGGTCCCTGAGTCGCCACAAACTTCTTGGGTCTTCCATAATGATCAACATAATTAGCATGGATGTAATCAGTATTACCTTCTTTAGGCGTAATTGTCACCCGAGATTCGTCCCAGCAGGCGACGTCGAAGTAACGATTTTTGTCTTGATTTTCTGGCTTTGAAAAGTGCTCAAACGATCCAATCAGCGGCTGTGACGTGATGTAATTATGCTCCGACCCGACAACTTCTAAATAATTGGGTTGATTTCTTCTGCTTCTAAATTCGTCCTCACTCACTGCAGCTACTTTTTGGTCATTTACTTCGATTTTTAAGTACATTTTTAATTTTTTGACAATGCGACTGTACGTAATGAGGTCCCAAAGAAGACTATACAAGTATCTATCAACTGGCGCTTATATTAAATGACGAGTCAAGGGATGACACTCCCGGGTCACGAACGTCTGCTGATAAGTCTATTACATGGAATTAAGTGATAACTCATTCTTTATATCTATTGTAAGCCCCAAGTCCACATTATCAATGACATAACCATAAAATTTGTTTGTTTATAAAGACACTTTTCGCAGTAGATACGAATTTCTAAGTAACAGACTTGAGTTAAGATAATGTAAACTTTAATTAAATTATACCTACATTCTAATGGCAATGATAATATTACTCTTAACTACAATATTGTAATAGTATAGACCAAACTAGTCGTAAGGGAACCTGTTGCTAATTTGTAATAAAATTACCTTGACTTAAAATTCACCCATTTAATAAAACACTTCAAACCTGCGGCTCATAAAATCATATTATCCATAAAACTTATTACCTAATACTAATCAATACGATATAATTAATAGCTTCAAAATTATGTTTAAACACCCTAAAAATTACAATAAGCTGATGGACCTCTAAGCTTGTTCACTAAACACTCGGATTTTGTTTTTCTTTTTCACTCGAAAACATTTTCATCATTTTGTAATTATTGTTTTGTTCTGCCACTTCATACGCCGTTAGTCCACTGTTGTTTTTTATATTCATATCAGCACGCATTAAAACCAGCCAGTCGATGAGCACGTAGTCCTCTCGTTTTACTGCTATGTGCAAAACAGTGTCTCCTGTGCCATCTTGCGCGTCCAAATCCTTCTTTCTGCTCGAGATTCTCTTAGGATCTTAGCGGCACTATGTAGACACGTGTCCCCGTCGTCATTCTTTATTTTCAGTATTGGCTCCAGTTCGTTTCGACGGGTCGCGTTCCAAATGCGATCCAAAATATTATCAAGGTCTGCTTCAGCAATCAAATGGAACATAGTATTATTTCTTTCAGACTTTACTTGGCCAAAAATGTTGTTAAGTTTGCGCGAAGACATTTTTTAGAGAGCTTGGTTACTTCTTGACGTCCCGAATTTCAATGATACTACATCCTGCTGGAAGACTCTTATATAGCCAGCTGATATAATCAAATCTATAAATAAAAATAACTTCCATCGCCGGTTTTCCCGTAGGTTAAATGTCGTCGCGCTCGGAATTCCCGTGTCCTCCATATAGTTCGTTGCTAATCTAATTACTTCATATTGTTTACAAATCATGTGTGTACTTGTGTAAGCAAGTAAAAAGTTATACTTTTTTGGTGTAACTTGAAAAAGAATTTTTCTATGCATTCAAATAAATTTTAATTGAGTCAAATTATCAATTAATAAAACTAATAGATAAATATTAATGTTGTTTGTACAGCCGGGAACAAAGTTATGGTATAATTCATGATGCAATTCTTATTATATTGATCTTTTGATTACTTAAAGTTTACTCCATTATGGCGATTCACTTACTGTATAGGAAGTATTACTTGAAAATTAATAGGGTAAAATAACAAAAAAAATATTTAATTTCATGTACTGAAACGTGATGCGTCATATCGACGCTTTAGTTATTTAAAGTCCATATACAGGATTTTTAATTATTTTAAGGATTTTGATTTTAAATTTAACAATACCATTGTTAGGAACATTCAAAGAAAAAAAGTTCATGATAACATTATACTCGCTGATAGGCTTGTTAATTAACCACAGGGGAATTTCGATTGTTAAAATTAATTTTTGATGATGATGAAATAAGTATTAAATTCAAAAGACTGGAACATCGTGCGTCATATTGGTTAGATTATCGATACTGGGAGGAAAAAGTTAATATTAATGCTGAAACAGGACTATAAATATGCCACTCTGAGTACAAAAATTTTCAGTTGACACTGATCTCTGGTTAAAACAAGGACTTTTATCCTACGAAAGTGAATTCTCAAAAATGGGCGGAATTAGCACAAGACAACAGTCTGGAGCTAGTTACGATGAAGAAAGTATAATCAAGACCCTCGAACAACAGCATCGGAGATTATTAAACGAACGGGTTAATTACAGCTGCAAGATATCGATGCAGGCAGAAAATATTATGAAAAATAGATACTGGTTCTTACCTTGTTTTGATTACAACAGGGTGATCCTACCAACAGAAAATGGAGAAAACAATTATATTAATGCCAATCATGTCAACGGATACAAAACAATAACAATTTTTTATTATTGTCCTCTTTTACCCACTTTTTAATAGCAAACCTTGCAATTTAAATTTAAAATAGTAGCTAGCGAATACAGAGTTTATAGTTCATTATAGTTAATCCCGCACTGCTGGTACAAAATGACTCACCCACAATACGTCGTTGTGACTTAATTAAGACTGGGTTTGAAAGCGCTATTGTATGAGTAATTGATTTTGGTTTCCCTGTAGTGACCATAAATCTATTTAATTGGGCGAAAGAAGTCCATGTTAGGCCATGAAGTAGTACCTATCCTTGAAACCTTGGAAATGTTATTGACACTTACTGAGTAAAACCTAGTTCATAGGTCAATGTTGACTGATAGTAACGTAGGCGCACTGGTGATCCAAATTTGTAGGTACCAACGATATTTGAAGTAAACAATTCTCGTTAACAATTATCTTTATTACTTCTTGGAAATGAAATGAACTATCGCAATCTCATTACCGAAAGGTCAATCAATGATTGATTGGAGCTTATCGCTCCAAAATTCTCAGTAGTCATTAGTTGAAACGTTAATTATTTTATTAACGGGTATATCGAGTTTATGTTTTCTTTACCTACTCTGTTGATGTTCTTTGAATACCGCCCCTTATACGAAGTATAATGGGCTCCATATGTTCACAATTTTAATTCTAATCGTAAAAAGCTATACATTATCATTTTTATTCGCAAATTGTTTCACACTTATATCTAAATAATAAATAATTTATTCAAAAATTAAATTCGTTATACATATACATTTAGATGTATACATACATCAGTGCCAAATTTTAACTAAGTCACTATAGCTATCGAGTTTCGAGATCGATAACTTTCCTGTGAAAAGCGAAACTTATAGAACGCACACAAGAGGATATGTAAGTATTATCACTACGAGATCGAAATTTTGTGCACATGGAAGAATTATTCTTGTCCTCGATGATGTAGGATAACATACGGCACCCTCACAGTCTATAGTCTATTGCTAAGCGCAGGGCTAGGCTAGGCGAATCTCGCCTTTCTAGGTAGGCACCTAGAAAAAATGTAGATAACCAACCAATTTAAAGAAAACACTCGGGCTATATGTACTGTATTATCTACCTACTGTAAATAAGCGACCTCATGCCTAAAAAATAGTCCATGTAATATTCTAAACTTGTGCTGTAATTATAAACATAATGTTCAAATACGTTCCAGCCTGTTTATTAAAATATTAATTAGCCGCCCGTTTGAAATCTGGCTACCGGCCAAATTTAATCTCGGCTAAGAAAATAGTTAATTGTGTGTTTACTACTTCGTAAGTATCTTATCGCCAACTAACTAGAAGTAGCTATCGTAACTAGTAGTCAGTGAAGATTGGTATAGTCAAGAGGTACACTAGTCAGAGGTAGAATTATCTACTGTTTAATACAAAATTATAAAAATGCTAGTTTTGAATATGTAGGTAGGTACTTAGTTTTCTAAACGTATTTAGCTACTTTGTTACTCAATCACACTTCACCAGATGAATGGATTTTAATCAAACTGGTACAGGGATATCTTGGATCTTTGCCAATAAATCATCATCATCATCTTGGCGTTAATGTCCCGGTTGTTCGCTCGCGCACGAGAGCCCGGGGTCCGCCTTGACCATGATCCAGGATTTGGCAGGTCAGGTAATTACAGTGGAGCGACTGCTATCTGACCTCCATGACCCTGCTACCAGGGGAACCTGACCAGATTGGATTATAGTTACACATCCAGTCGCCTGAATGTGCAGGTTTCATCACGATATTTTCCCTCACCGTAAGAGCATAGGTTAGTATTCAACTAATGTACATAGCTCAGAAAACAGTCATTGGTACATGGCCGGAGCGGAATTCGAACCCGGGACCTCTGGCTTACGAGTCGCATACCTACTCTAACCATTCGGCCACCGACGCTCCAATCCCATCCCACCTCCATCTTTGCCTATAAATATAGGGTAATAAATACCTTAGGTAATATTCTTAGACAATTCACACACCGCCATCTACCCCAAGCTCAGCAAAGCTTACCTACACAATACCTACCTACTAGTGGCAACCATAACTGTATGGAAGGTACCTTCGATGCATTTTCAAACCAACTGGAGACAAGAGGTATCTAGACCTAGATATCTAACAGCATCCTCGAATGGGTAACATGATAGCTGCTCGGACACGGACCTCAAACTTTTGTATACCTACGTGAGTAAACTGTAGCATTCAACATGCCACAGCGGAGTACCTAAATACCTGTAACTATTTCGTACCTAAGTAGATATTGAGTTCGAGAACATTGTTCCTTTTAGAATTTCAATACACGACATGACTAAATTGCTCGGCGGAAAATCGAAAATCCATTATTGTCAGACATCGAAAGACAGGTTGCTTACTCACTCGAAACTTGGGAGTCAATCTTAAGCTCGTTCGAGTAAACTGTCAAATTACAAATTTTAATTAATGCGCTTATTTTGGCTAAGTTCTGTCGTCTAAAAAAAGCAAATATCATGAGAGCAAATGAAAGTTATACATATTGCTCATATATGATGGTATATCAAATCAAATTCATAAAAGTACATGTTCATTTTGTGCAATATTTTAATTCCCTAAGAAACAGTTGTTTGCTCAAAAACAGCTGGAAATTTGGTTGAAAAAGTGTGTACGGCAAAAGTTGTAGAGAATTTTATAAGCTATCATCGGGAGAACAACACATGTCTCTACAGAGCACCACGGATGAGTGACCCAGAAAGCGTGATTTTCAGTATTTTATGGACTTGATTGAAAACTTTGATTTTTCATAAAGGAATTTTTTCTACCTGTATAATATATCCAAAAATTGTAGATACCTGACCTTTTGCAAGGTAAAATGTATGAATTAATTGGGCAATCTGTTACAATTTTGCTCTAAAAATTCTTCAAATATCTGGAACCTGCGGGAAATTACCTAACTATCGCACATAAATCTACGAATCATGCACTAATCACGCAGCTTTACTATCACAACATATTATAAAACAAAGTCCCACACTGCGTCTGGCTGTCTGTCTCTCTGTTCGTGAAACTCACAAACTACTGAACGCATTTTCAATAGACAGAGTGAGTGAGAACCTATTTTCATATAAGTGGATACGAATATTTAATATTTATAGTTTAGAATTGTTCCCCGCCAGATTTCAAGTTTAAATTAAACTAACATTTGCTCTATATACACCCATTTATTTCCAACGTTCAGCCTGTCTTTATTTTTTCAGTTTTTTAATGGCAGTCGGGGTTTTTAGTTTTTGTATTTACATACATTTTTTATTTTCAGTTTTTTTGTTTAATGATCTATCCCATTTGCTCGACGTTAGTCGACTTTTTGACGAATGTTTTGTAGAAACTTTACTTTTGATGTAATTTATTATACCAAACTACTTTTAAGTATATAAGTTATTTATATTCCACATAAAAACTGACTGAAACGATTCTTTGATCTCTGAATCCTGTTCGGGCGCTACGCGGTGACTATCATGGACTTATCATATTGCGATTTGTAAGCGGCGACGAAAATGTCTGTAATGGATAGGCATGTATTGCAAATACTAATTGAATCAACAGTAAAAATCTATATCTATTCAGATGTAAGGGGATACCTGCCTACTTACTCTATCTACCTAATAAAAATCATTTTCTTTTGCTTTTAAAACAGAAGCGGAATGGTGCGAAGTTTGGGTTCGCCTGATGTTTGGCCATTACAGCTATTTCATGCCACGCGACGTCTTGACCTCCGGCGTTCGTTTTAATATTGACTTTCCTATACCTAGCACTAACATTTGCCTAGTCACAGTCACAACATTTAAATGGGTCAGAATATATTAAGTTGAAAGGTTCCACGTAATCCATTTAGGTAGGTAACAAAGCCAGTGATCTTGTTACCTAGAGGTAGTTAGAGTAGTTCTGTTGTAGGTTCCTGATGGTTAACATGAGCAATTGGTTGGAGTCAATATCAGTCCTGATATGAATCTGGATTGCCGGTAAGGACGAAGCAGGCCGGCGACGGCGGTGGCGGTGTCGGCGGCGGCGGCCTCGCGGCGCGCGGTGTGCGTGCGGCGTGCGGGGCGGGCGCCGCACTGCGCATGCCCGCCACTGCGCCACTGGGCGCTCGGCGCGCGGCGCTGCCCCCTGGCGGACTCGGACCGCAGTGAGTTGCGTAACAAAGCGCACTCGTCGCCAAACGCTGCGCCGATGAAAACTTTCGCCCCGCGCGCGCGGACTCACGGAATGGAAAATCGTAAAACATAACTTTCCGACGGTGCGCGCTCGCAGGCCCGCGCGCTGACAGCCGGCTGAACGCGCCGCTCATTATTTTTTAAACTCCGAACACCGGCTTTTGGCTTTTCTTTTTGAGTTTTAAAAAGTTTTCTTAAGAAGTTGACTGTGGCGGAGAGTGAGCCGATGCGGTCCTCGCCGGCCGCGTATGAAATTGTGCGAACGTTCTAAGTGTTTGTGTTTAATTTGTTTTGTTTTGCTTGGCTTGGTGGCGAGTGGTGGCGCCGCGGCCGGCGGCGGCGAGGTGGTGGGAATCAATACGGTGGGAGCGGCGAAGGTAACTTACTTAAGCTATAGTTTGTTCAACGGTAATTTTAGATACCGCTTCAAATTTAATATATAAAATTTGTAGCTTAACTATGTCATTATCATTATTTGTTACTTTTGTGCGTTGTAGTGACGGTTGGTCACGAACAAAGAACTATTAAACTCCTGTTATAACAATTCAACAAAGCGTCCAACTTTTTTTCAATATCTGATAAACCGTAAATTGAAATCTAAATGTTGAATGATTGGCCAAAGTGACCCATTACGTTGTTAAAAATATTTGATCATCACAATGAAGTGGTCTCTTCGTGCTTTTGCCAAATAGGCATTTTTCTGGCTGATTGAATGGAGTTTTAAATTTGGGATACGGCCAAAGCATGACGTAGTACGGAAACTAGGTCAAATAAATAGGTCCAACTGAAGCAATGTCCATAAAATCTTTTACGTCATTGGAATTGTCTACTAAGTTGTAAAGTTCAGACGGATGTATGTACTAAAATTAAATTAATTAGTAATATGGTTCATTTGATGCAAAACTTTGATAAACGCGAACTTGTAAGAAGTTAAGCAATTTTATGGCGTAACCCGTATTAGGTACCAGTATTAAGCCGACGTGTTTTGTTCTATTCATAATTCTAACAACTTTTTTCTCTACGGTCTGACATTATCACAAACAAAGACCGTTCTTTCATATTGTTCTACCTTACGCTGGCTACGTGATTCGCAAAAAACAAAAAACGCCTTCAGCTCTTTAGTCTAAAACAAATAACATCTAAAGTCTAAAATCCTATCCTAAGGTATTCAGAGGAATATCAGCTCATCAGTGATCGCCAGTACCTACGAACTCTGTCAACGTTGGTCTTTTGGCGATCTGATGATTTACCTGATCCATGGGTGGGCTGAAGTGATTCAGATTAGAGATCGGGGAAGAGGTTTAAAGGGTCAGCTATAAGCCGGAGAGTGCTGGGGTCCTGCAGGGCTGCATGTTATCTCTATAGCTCCATAGCAGTTAAAATCTACGGACATTTATTACTATTTCCCAGTGGTGGATGATGTTAACATTTCTCAAGCACGAGTTAACCAGTACCGGAATAAGCTTTGTACCAAGTTGGGATCTCTGTAACCAAGTTAAATGAAACCCCAAACACAAGTTACAAGTTTGCGCATTTACCACGATAAAGAAACCCTTTGAGACTTACCTAAGAGCCCATTCAGATGTACGGGATTTCTGCGCGATTTGTCTCAAATTTATAACCAATTTTGGTTTCTATACTAATGACAGAAAGCTTATTTTATTAGCTATAAACAATCGCGCAGCGTCCGCCTAGCCACCGCACAGTCCAAAAGTAGGCCGAAATTACATTTCTAAATTTTTACGTAAGTTTTACATAAGTAACTTGCGTGAAAATTTGCGCCAATGTAAATGCTCTTTTCAATGTAAATTATCGTAAGCAGTAACTAAATAACTTACGTGAGTAAAACTTACGAAAACCTTACAAGTGTAAATTCGGCCTAACATCGGAGTTCTAGGCGTCGGTCGACACATTTAACAACGTTCAATTTCGCGGTCATCTAGAGGATACGGTCAAGTTGACCTCTAATACACTGGGTGTCCTGGGCAAGGCCGCACCCCGGCACATCGTTCACCTATAAAGAGCAAGTTAGAACTCATATCGATTAGATACCTACTGTTCCCATCTCTGAGGTGGGGCATCTCGGTATAAACTTCTTCCATTCGGTCTATATGTCGGCCGAGCCGAATAGTCGAGCCGAATAGCGTAAAAATACGCTAAAATCTGATTTGGTCCAATGTTTATTGTATTGATTAACAGTTTATTATGCACAATAAAAAGTATACAAAATGGACATACATATAACTTCACAACAGGTACCGCTTGTTTTTAAAAGAAGTATATATAAGAGGAGAGGAGAAAGAACGCTACCCTGAGGCACGCCAGTAATGAGGTCATGCCAGTTGGAGTTGGACTCATTTAAGCAGACACGCTGCGTACGGCCCCTAAGATAGGAATCGAATTAAGATAAAGCTGAAGAGGATACATCAAGAGAATGCAGGACAGCAAAGACATGCCAAAATCCAGGCGCTAAAGGCACTGCAAAGTCCAGCAAAGCAAGCACAGTTAATGACTTAATTTCAAAAGCTTATGTTTTTCTTTATCACCTACCTATATCACAAAGGTTTACAATAACCTACTATCTAGCGCTATTCAACAGCGTTAGAATTGCTACAGGCGAAATGCCAACATAGAAACCTTAAACAGTCTTGTTTGTCAAAAATGGCGGCTCGTAAAATTGTAATAGGTTATCTACGCTGCAACTTGGCCTAGTGAGGATTGCCACTATGCCTTTTTATGTTGATTAAAGTGCCGTGGATGCGTGATGGCGGTCAGGTCGTAGTAACATCTTCGTTAAATTTCCGTTGTTGTAAGAAAATAGGTAGTAAGGTAAAGTTTGTGTGATCGTTATAGGTACTGTGTCATAGGATAACCTAAGAAAATCTAAGAAATTTAAATTGATTTATGCTAAAACTACTCAAATTAATAAATAGAATTAGAAAGAACTACTGACTTCTTACTGAGTGAACTGTCACTCGACTGATAGTTCATTTGTCACTAGAGATGGCGATACAATTTCGCTGTTCTTCATTATTACTCGTCTTATTTAATAATTTAAGAAAAGTATACCGCATGCAATCTCGAAGGATTGCCAGGCTTATGTGGCAGTGCGCAGGGCGCATAGCTTGCCGAACAGATAGCTGATGGGACAGTGAAGTTCTCGAGTGGAGACCACGTAGGTACCGGAAGACGCAGCGTGGGTAGACCTTCCACGAGGTGGACCAACGACCTGGTAACGATCGCAGGTGCCAAATGGATGCGGATGGCACAAGACCGGCCTCTCGACCGGGATCTATGAGGAAGACCTATGCCCTGCAATGGGCGTCTTTCAGCTGATATGATGACGATGATGAGTATCCTAAGTAGGGTAAATTAGGAAAGGAGAAGTTATTTTTCAGATGCTCATATTTTCTGCTATTGAAACAAAAACAAACTCTAATTTTTTAAAGATAAAAATAGTCTATGTTGCTGGTTGATAATGTAGCTTTGTATAGATGAAAGAGTTTTTAAAATCGGTGAAGTAGTTTTTGAGTTCCATTATTTATATTATTATATATTTCCTCTTTATAATATCAGTATAGACCACAAATACGCGTTGAACTCTTTTACTAGAAATGAAGAAAGTTTCAATACATATATTTAAATTGTCACTAATCTTAGTGCTGTTCTTTAAAACTCCTCGCACAAGGTTGTTCGAGTGTCAAATTTTCTTTGTTACATAAAATACGGCATTGCCCTACTTTCTTCTGGAGCATAAAGACATTTGTAGCGAATTCAGCAAGTTCATTGCGAGACGTCATGAATATTGTATGAAAAGCGCTAGCTTTTTCAGAGATAATAAGACACCCCCTATTTTACGTGGATCGTGGTGCTCAAGTAATAATTAGCCGTCACGTTTAAACTTTAACGTTGAGCAATTATTTTATGTTGAACATAAACTAACAGTACCTACCTATGTCTAAACTTGTTAGTTATGTTGTACAGCTTTTGAATTAATGTCATAGGGTGTATACTCATTCCAAAGAGCTCAAACACGATAGGTTTATCTTGTTGCGTTCTGTAGTTCATATGGCCACCTTTCATCATCATCATCAGACCGTCACCTAGGGATATAGTACTGATGAAGACCATTTCAAATAGCCCAAACACGATGAAATTTTCTTAGTGCGTTCCTATGAACGTGGTCATAGGAACCTATGTTCTATGACCACCTTCTGACTCCATCATAGACATAGACATAGACATAGACAGTATTTTATTCGGATCTTCATTACATCCTTAACCTAAGGTAAGTACAGTAAATTATAATTATTGAAAATTACATAAGATCATCAGATCAGCTCAATGATACCATAATAATGCATTGTCATTCAAGTTACATAGCTATACCTCCTGCCAGCTCAACTGATAGCTGAGAAGTGAAGAGAATTTGTCCCGGACATACATACATACATTGCAAGTTAAAAAAAACTTATAAAATTGTAAAATTTTGTGCAGAAGTATCACTTTCTGAAAATCATTCCACCGCAATTAATTGTGGAGCCTTTTCGTATGGTTCGGCTATGTGACAGACAGATTATGTAATGTAACTTATGTTGCACGGTGCTGTCAGTTATGGGAACATCCTGATTAACTTTGCCGACTCGACAGCACTATTAAACATATATTAATAATATTTACATGTAAATAAACTCTTGCGGATACACCTTCCTCGTTTTTCCTTTCCTTCCTTTTTTTCCTACTCACACGAAAAGTCCTTAAGTGAAGAAGTTAAATTTTCTAGGGAATATATGCGATGAAATCTACCACACGATCTGCATCGTAGTCCTTCTCTAGTTATATAATTAGCAATAATCTAGCCCCAGGTTGGGATTGGGCACGGAGGAAGTATGGTTGTGTTCCGAATAGCGTACTTTGCATGTACACTAAGTTTCATTTAAATGGGTGAGTTCGGGTACATGGACTCTCCTTGTCAGTGACGAAATAGTACATGATGGAGAGCAGTTACACTCACCCATCTGAAATGGTTATTTGCGAATAAAAGCGACAATTATAAAAACCTACAGTTTTAACAAAAATGTACAACCGCAGTGCATAGTCACTGTCAGGACTAAGACTGTAAGGAAGAAGCTTCTTGCCTGTATTTGTTTTGGCTACCTTATCCATCATGCATAGGAGAAATAGTTATGCGAGTAGTGCGTATCCAGGCGATAGTCCCAGTCTTGACAAAGTCCAGTCACCGATAGAATAGTGGTTCAAAATATCTCGGACCAGCAAATGTAACATGTCACATGTTGGCCGGGGATTGGAGACTCGAATTTCATTGCATATTCGCCAACATGGCCCATGTCTGTGGTTGCAAACTCGTTTATTTGTGAAGCCGAAACTGTCCGGCTTACGTCGGCTAACCACTGAAAGCGTATTGAAGCTAAACATTGTGACAGGCCATACCGACTCGTTAATTCCGATTGGAGGATTAAGCTGGACTTTTAGTCAGTCGGCGGATCGTGAAAAATATTGAAGCTACGTAAAATGTTTGGATTTTGGGCTTAAATGGGTGTTTATTAGATACTATTTCGATAGGCGTCTAATTTGGACAATAGGTAACTATTAAACCATTGATATATACCTACCTAAGAGCAGACAACCCGCGTGATGGAAAGCCCATAACCGCCCATGGCGGCATGGAGGATTTGGCCGTAGTACATCGAAACGTAAAATCGGTATTTCCTTTAGGATAACTTTTTTATTCCCGGGAATGCACAATATGTTGACGATTTTGTCCATGTATTTTGCAACGGCACATAGGCGTAGGTAGGGGGCGGGCCGGGTGGGCCGTTCCCACCCCAGAATGGTCTGGTGCCCACCCCAGGATGTACCGATACGAAATTCTGGGCTGGACACATAAAAAAATTCACACAAACATAATTTCAATGAAACACAACCGTGGAATTCACAAACTTACTATTCGATACCTACTTTTTTTGCAAAGGAGTGTAGGTATATATTTTATAGTGATGGACTAAAACCTCGACTCTAGGTTGGTTAACTGACTTTTGGACTTTACAGCTTGTATCGCATTTAACAAAAAGTAGAATACTGAATGGAAAATACCACTTAGCCCTTTCAATGGAAAACCACATTTCATAACAATCAAATTAAATTACAATGAAAGCTACCTAGGTTAAGTTATTTTTCCAAAAGTCGGGTAAAAAAACCAAAAAGGTAATTTTTCAGTCTATCAGTGTAAATATAGTCAAATATTCGCCCGATGGCCAAAAAGTTTCCAGATCGTGGGACAAGACCCTACGCCTCAACCGACACCTCAACACCTAATATAGCTTTTTTTATGCTGATTCGAGCACCGCGGGTCAGCCCACAATCTCTGCAGCAGACACCCCCCTCGAGCCCCGACTCTGACTTAAATCGGATTTATGAGCCAAAAAGTTGAAAATTCCGAGTTCGATCAATTATTTTATTGATTTACTCAACCACTCAAGCTTTAATTTATTGTCTTTTATTACGATCAGCATCGTACATCATAACAGCACCTTAGCCAAAATGTCTAAAATTTCGAGCTCTATCCGCTCGCACATTCATAAATTGGTCACCCCAGCTTTTAAAACCCAAAATATCAAAGATTTCGAGCTCGCGTCGCTCGCTCGTTCATAGGTTACTGTTACTTTTCAATAAGCTCGTTGCGTTTTTCCCTAAGGTTCTTTTGTAAAGATGATCCCTTTTTTTATAACTCAAAATGTCAAGAATTTTGAGCTCGCTCCGCTCGCTTAATCATTCATTTTCCACACCCACTTTTTCGACAAAAGAAATAAAATTTCGAACTCGCTTCGCTCGCTCATTCATATATATTCAGATACTTTTCTTATCATTAACCTAGCTCGTTGTTTCACTTATTCATTGATTTTCCTTAAATTACTATTGTAAGGATTACCTACTGCTGTTAAGACAAAAAATTGCCAAAATCGCGAACTCACTCAGCTCACTCATTCATCCATTTATCACCTCATGCTTTTAAGACCCAAAATGACATATATTTCGAGCTCGCTCCGCTCGCCTAGATGTTTTGAGAATAAAATCATTTTGATTTCGCTAACTGTTTTTAGTCGTTCATTCGATGTGTTCACACCAGGTCTTTTGAGCCACGATTCAAAAATTTTGAACTCTTCACATTCGCTCATTTTAAAACATTCACATCGCCCATACCGCCCATCATTTCAGATTATAAGAACCAATATATCAAAAATTCAAAAAGAACTACAGAGCTCGACTACGTAAAACTAACGCCTGTGGCTTGGCTTGTACGGTGGCTTTAATCGTGCTGACACGTGCACATTGGCGATCGACTCGGCTTCATCCGCCACCTCAGGGGCCAAGCCCCCCCTGGAAAATAGCCCTAGACACGCCAATGCTACGGCGATTGACTGTAAAGCTCTGCAATGTAAAACAGAATAGCTAAATAAATAAATTGACACCTTAGTGGTATAAAGAAAATGTCTGTCGAGCGCTCCTCTACTAATGCCTGTCTTTTCTATCTCTAGCAACTTACCACGAGTATGAGAGAGATAGGTAGCGCACGCGAGCACTCGCCTTACAATGCCTATCTCTCCTATTTCTAGCAAGTTACCACGAATGTGAAAGAGATTGAAAATTGAAAGCCGTTTTAAATCGCTCGCACCCACGCGATTTTCACTTTTGATTATCAGCATGAATTTTAAACTTTTTGATGGCTGATTTTCCATAGTTTTGAATCGTACTCTTTCAGTGTTGTCAATGTGATTTCAATTATATTGAAATTTTCACGCGGTAAACCAAAATTGAAACACATTCGAATCGAGGCGAGCGATTTAAAAATAGAGTCCCTGGAAGTTGGACATTATTCTTCTCTGAGAATTTAAAAAAACGAGTATCAAAAACTCTTCTCTCAGCACTTGAACGAGTTCTAAGCTCCAGTACAGAATGACGTAAACGAGCAAAAGCCAAGCAAGCTAAGCGGAAATCTTAAACGCAGGGTTCGGAGCTTAGGCAAGTACTAGAAACTTTAAACTACCTCCCCAATCTTGAACCAGTCGAAATCATCATGAGTCTGGTTAATTTCGGAAAACTAATTAAAGTTCGGTACTTAAAGATAGATTGGCTTCCCGTGGCGTTTGTTGCGGTTTTTCATTTTCCTGAACAAGTTTGAGCGTAAATTTTGTTTGCTTCCTGCAAGCTTCCTGGGTCTAAACGCGGTTACGGAGGGCGCTTTAATATTAATATGCAGCCGTGTTTACTTCCACTGTGCCCATGTACGTGAAATTTGTATTTTATTTTGCTGAAGGCGATATTTCCTATTAGTGAAGCGCGGCCCGACAATTTAATTTTCCTGACATGCAATAAAGTGATTTTATTGCGACCACATTATTACTCATGCTTGATGTGGGTTAAAGTTGCTTCGTGAATTATTATTATTTTATACTGGAATGACAAATTAATTTGAATATGTAGGTATATGTATATGTATCTGATTCTGATTCTGTACATAGGGCCACCAATACATCTGTTCAGTACACAAAACAGAACTATGTATAAATGTTATTCTACTAATGTCGCTCCTCCCAACAAGTAACAAAACTACGATGTAAATAAAAATGGCGAACGAAATTCCATGCGGAATCTATTTGATAAAATAAAAACGATCGAAACGTGTGTAATTTGTAACATACGTATAGACCTACAAGGATCTTTTGGGACGTGGCTGAAATCAGATCTAGCGCCGCCATCTTCTAAAGTGTAGCTAAGAATTTTTATTTAGATAACTATGGTGGCAAACAAGCTAACGGCCTGCCTTATGGTAAGCAGTCACCGCATCCTATGGACGTTTGCAATACCAGGGGCATTACTCACTCCCTGGCGACCCTCTCAAAACCTTTACATCGTCCCTCTCATGAAGAACTCATGAACATAGAAACTCCAGATTACCCATCGATGCCCGAATTTTACCACAACCGCCGACAACTCCGATCAAAAGGGTTAATTTAGAGATGAAATGGATAGTTGTTTGGCAAGATACCTGTACTTTTCATAAGTTTTATACTATCCGGTATTTGACTGGGCTCTACGGGCTTACGCACTATCTGGTATCCGGCCTATCCGGGATACCGGATAGTGTCTTACCGGATATCCGTTTCATCTCTAATTTAAATTCAGTTAGGTTAGCGTTGCGTCAATGCTCTGTCAACTCGTGTCAATAAAGAATTGCTCACAATGGAATGCGTGTTGTCTTCGTTACTTGTTTCCGCTGAGTAATCGAATCGACGAACTAATATCTAAATATGGTGTTTATGGTAATATGGTGTAAATGGGTGGTAATAACAATTTTGTGATAGGCATATTTAAGTTATTGAAACAACTATCTTATATAGGAAAATGTTGTACCTATACTATACGTAATTTACTTCCATGCACAATGCAGTTCGCGCTAACCACACCGAACCCAATGATTAAATCGTGTAGGTAAACCACAGACAACTGAACTGAGCTCAATATAACCACATTGTAACAAACAATGTGCTTATTGCCAATTTACGAGTGTGCACAGGATAAGTCTGCATTTAGGTATAGCGTCCGTGTCAATGTTGGGACTTTGTTCTTGTTAGCTGTCTATCCAAAGTTCCATTTTCAGCCGCGCGCAAACTTTCTTGCGCTCACTCTAGTAATCAAATTACAGCTGTTCCGTGCTGCATTGTTTATGACGACAGTTGGATGTTTTCATTAGATGAGTAATTGCCCGCTAGTAAGTATCACTACATAGAATACCTATATCCATATTTCTATAATTTTTTCCATTATGTGTGACAGAACAATCTTGAAATGCACACATATAGGTGTCGTAGAAGGTGAATAGTGTCATAAAGGCTGGCTAGCAAGGCTCTTCGTAGACCACATAAGAGCCAACAGTGTTTTCTGTTAGTATAAAGTCCTGAAATATGTCGCACAAACCTAGATAATATTCGCTATGAAATGCATCGATATACAGGCTCCGTTATTCGAATTGTTTCCAAATAAATGCTCGAATGTTGTTCGTTTTGATATTTTTTATTTGAAAACTTCGGTATATCCGTAGATAACTAATTAAACTCTTTATTGTATACACACTGTTACAAAACTCATTACAAAAGTTGTCACAATGGCGAGCTTATCTCCTTAAGAGATCTTTTCCAGCTAACCATTTAAGGTGATAACAGAGAAATGATAAGCGGGAACAAATGAGGGTACTACAGACGTAAGTTTATTACAAACCAGGTAAAATTTGAAAGCTCGTGACGCCGTTATTTATGTTATAGTCCCTTGAAATTGTACAAATATAATCTGTCCAAACTGACTTGTCTTATTTGGTCCCAAAATCACGACTTGCCCTATTAATCACGCTACATACCTTGTGTATAGATGTCTTGAATTATATAAGAAACACATAGAATGTGAATTTCAACGAATACTACTGCACATTATCCATTTAAATACATAATTTCCTTAACCAAATAAGACAAGTCAGTTTGGACAGTTAGGGAGATAGGGAATTTACTTTTTAGATTTTAAAGATTTCCTTTATTTTTTCAATAATAAACGATGGGATGACTAATGTTGCAAGAAATAAAGTAATGATTTTATTCGATGTAAACATTTTTATGGTAGGGATAACAGCATCGAGTCTGTCCCGAAGAATTCGCTTGCAGCACGATTGATGTCTGTTTATCTGTCAAAACCTTCAATACAAATTCATTAACAGCTATGTTTATGTAGGTAGATATAGTTTGGACCTAAAGTCATGCGTGTTGCTAGCAATGGATTCCGAAGCTGATAGCTCTTCAAACATGCTGAAACGGAGTTGGGTGAAGTTTATGATAGATAGAGTAGATACAGATAACGAATACCCAGGATAACACTAGAAATTGTCAAAATTATCAAGTTTATTACACGGTGTTAATTATTTTTACCACGATATTTTAAAGCACACTCCATGGTCTCTCCAATAGTGTATAACCACGAAATCTACCCTAGAATATTAGGTACTCGCGGTAAAATTATAAGTAGGCGACCATACGGACGACAAGTCACCTAACTCTTATTTTCACACGATTATTTATTAAAAATGTGGTTCTATTCCTTTGTCCTTTGTTTGTATCCTTCGTAGCTGTAGAGCTGTGTTCTGATTCATGAATGGCCTTCACCTACAAAATTACTAAGTATATTTAACAAAACTATTTTAAAGTAAGCTTTCGGTTCAAAGGTAAGTTTTCCTTTGTTGTTCTAATTAGTATGAGCCTCTCGTTCAAACACTCGTCGCGTGTGTGTGCGTAATGAGCGTAATGGCATAGATTAAATAATTAATTAGTGTGTGCCGAGTTAATGACTAAACCTGAAGGCTTTGTGCACAGCGGGGGTAATTGCCTATCTTAACTCTACTTGGGTGTAGTTCTCATAGTATGTATGTATGTAAGCTCTTTATTGCAACAACATAGTAGATTACAAAAGAAAACACAAAGCAAAGGCGAGCTTATCCCACAACGGGATCTCTCCCAGCTAATCTTAGACAAGCCGATAGGAGCTTTAGTTATTTGTAGAACAGAATGTGTTATACTCGTATTTGTTGCTTGTGGAAGTTCGTTTTGAATTTTTATTACCGGTAGAATTACACATGTTTAAAGCATTTCAAATGTGTTAGCGAATAGTAAAACGGTTAGCAAGACACGTCAGTCGTCTTTCAACTAGCCCTATAATTAGAACTGCACGCGGCAGCGATGACGTTCAGACAGACAACGTGGGGCCGTGATCGAGACGAGCTGTCCCACATAAAGTGTCATGACCGTCAATTATCTAATCTACTAATACTTATGTGGTATAGTTATGTAGAATGGTTGTTCGGTATAGATCTATCAGTTGGTGGCTTGTATGTTGTAAGGTCAGTCAAATCAAATCAAATCAAATAATATTTATTCAGTTTGGGTTTTACAACACTTATGAATGTCAATAAAAGCTGGGGTCGGAAGTGGTAAGAATAAAAAAAGAGGCTTAGGAATTGTGTCAGGACAGAGCAAAGTGGCGGTCCATAGTCTCTGCCTACCCCACCTGTGGGACACAGGCGTGAGCTTTATGTACGTATGTATGCATGAATGTCAATATACAATCAATATAAATACAATGGCATCGTCGACCCGAGCCTTTCGACCTTTAGAAGGTCGTCTTATGCTTACGATTCTTGTCAAAGACAAACCATTTATTCCCAGCGCTGCAGCTGTAGTTTAGCCAGGATCTATTAACCGCAATACAAAAAAAAAGACAGTGTTTTTATGCTCAGAGTGCCCAAGCAGAAGCTAATACCTACTGGCTTACCCGCAACAAATTATGGTGTAAGTAAAAGGATGAGATGATATAAAATTGTTAAATTTCGACAAGGCCTCCTCCTTATATCGAGAGCTCTCAAAGTGCAAAAACTAAAATCTAGCAAAAATATTTCAACGATTTTCAGTTCGAATTCATCTCTAACCCGTTTTTCGTCTACTTCATTCTTAACAAAGCACTGCGCAAGGCCTGTTATCGATTGTTGTAACTCTGGGAAAATCACATACGGCATAAAATCGCCCAGACACTTAATATAAGCCACGAATAGAGTTTAGCCTTCATGGTAAGCAATATCCGATAAAATAAAAATGAAATTCATTTTTCCAGAAGCGTATTAATGATAACTCATTTCAAAATGACATGTTTTTTTCTGTCGTAAGGACTTAAGGAGTAGATAATATGAGTGGCTACCGTGGAATTAACATATTTAATAGGTTGTATAATTCACATGTGCTTTACCAAGAATAAAACTCTAGTAGATACCGAATGTATGTTCGCGCAAGACTTCAGAAGCGCTGCACCTATTTGACTCGTTATTTTTCTATTGTATTTGTAATTTTCAGATTAAGGTTTGTAGAAAAGAAAAAAAGATAAGGTAGATAAAGGTAAGGATAAAAAGGTAGGGGAGAAAATGGTAGGATACGTGTAGAATACGTGGAGGGTACGTTTAGGGTAGGTGGAGGGGTAGGGTAGAATATGGTAGAGTAGAGTAATATAGGGTACAAAGATCATCTCGTGAAAACAGTCGCGCCGGACCAGCAAGTAGATAAATATTAAGTTTCTACCTAGTAAAGTGTCCTGGATTATGGATAATATTATAGACGTCGCTGTGCAATTCCAAAGGAATGAACACCAAGATTGTGGAATGACCTCCTTCTAGAGCTTTTCCCTGGAGAGTACAACATGAAATTCTTCAAAAAAGGGGTGAAACCGTTTTACAGGAGTCAACATTGGAGTGATACCTCTGGCATTGCAAACGTCTATAGACTGCAGTAACTGCTTACCATCAGGCGGGTCGTACGCTTGTTTACCACATAAGTGGTTATAAAAGTCGAAAACACTACTTACTGATGTTGTTGAACTCGAAATGAATATGGTCGGGGAAATTCGAGGACACTAAAAGGACATCGTGCACGGCAAATACATTTTTAATTAAGCTTTTAGGGCTGCGCCATAGGGCATTAGGTTTTAATGAACATAAACATTGTCGTCGTGTTTGAGCCGTAAATCTAATCAAGTTGACATGTTATGACATACATGAAAGAAAAACAAATAAAGTACTTGACGGGAGCAGGAGAAATGGGCAGGCCACCTAGCTTGCAGAGATCTTCTCTGCGAGCTGGGGCAGAAAGGTTATGAGGCCCTATTGTTGAATAGTTCGCCACGATTCGACTTTCAATTTTGATTTTTGGCTTGAGAAATTCGGTATTTTGATACATGATGCTAATATTCCCTATTTTAAAACCGTAGTTTTTCGGTGTTGCCAATGTGATTTAAAAAATATTGAATGTTTTAAGCCGAAAATCAAAATTGAAAACCGTTTGAATCGAGGCGAGCGATTCAGAAATAGAGTCCCTGGAGTGGGTATTACGTACCGGCAATTATCAAACCCCACCCGAGATGGACGGACGACGTCCTCGTAAAGATCGTAGGGGCTAAAAATTACTTTTATGAAGCAATAAACATTTGAGTATTAAGTATTGAATTTTGCGCATCCAGTCACTACCGCCACTACAGCTGTTTTGTGCAAAAACTTGTAAATATAATTTGCTTTATTTTTTTCGAAATATTTGCTATTGCATCTTTAAAATTAGACCTAGTTTTGGATCACTTATAATAAGTACTAGCTTTCACTAGCTTTCACAGAATTACTTGTTAATGTTATCAATATATTGAAGTGTAGATTCTTATAAATTAATCCAATTTAAATTGGTTTTATAGAACCTCACCACAATCGTAAAACAGTTTTATGATTCCATTGTTGCACTAGAGAAACAATAATAACAAAATTGTGAAATCGTAACAACAATCCGTTCTCGACTGATATTACCAACAGTTTACGATCTAATATTAAATTCGAGGCAGTAAATACGTTAATAAAGTTAAAGAACCTAGACTTGCTCTAAGCGTCGTAAATACAGAGAACTATTGAACTTGAAATTATAACTACTGGCGAAACAATAAAAATTGCGCACTTGTAACGTCCGCTGCTTCATATTGATCCACGACCTGGGTGGTCTGGGTGTAGTATGTATACCTAATAAGCATGTATTTAAAACACAAAAAATAATAAATAACCTATATTAATTACCCTATAGTCCATATTTTTCAACTACACAAAAAATGGCTTTTAGTAGCTACTACACTTATAATAATTTTAAAATATTACGTGATTGCGTTGTTAAGGGTTTTGACAACCTGAGTGGTTCAGTTGGTTAACATGCCGATCGTCATGCAGAGGTCCCGGGTTCGATTCCTGGCCGAACAGAAATTAAAATGATGAATTTTAATTTCTGTGACGGGTGTAGTTTGTATAATAAGTATGTATTTGAAACACTAAAAATAGTATATAAGTAGTTTATCAGTTATCTAACACCCGTAACACAAGCTTAGCTTACTTTGGGGCTGGATGGCGCTGTGTAAATTTGTCCAATCATTTATTACCCTTAAATTATAAGAGGAGAGATAGTTTAGGTAATCACAGATAAAAAAAATAATGATACTAGGTCAACAAACTTATCTGACCCGGTGACAGCGTCGCTGTTGTTGGAATTGATATGACATTTCAAAATGGCGACACTTAGTTCCAGCTTTAGTGACCGGGTCAGATAGATTGTGTCACAAACTCTATAATGACTATGAGGGCGGCGTCAGTTGTATTTTCTTCATTGTTCCTAGACAAGTGGCTCGTCTACGCTTTTCAACGCTATTGGCGGCATGAATACATATGCCGATGCTATATTCACGTAGTATTTTTTTACTCTGTGGTATTATCTTTTTTGTCTTTTTTCTATTGGAATGTACTTTACGCATCTGTCGGTCGTAACTAAGTAGATATATGGCGTTTACTAAAACGCAATCCATTATGAGATACAGATCACATAACCTTCCTACTCGTCTTCCATCTACGCACGTCTCCCTTCACGAAAATGGTTCACAAAACAATTCCACCTCGAGGCTATAACCGGCTCAATAAAACATGCGAACACAAGTAACACTGATCGATTGTTCAAGCTTCCGGCTTTTTAACATTTTAATTCCCAGTCGCCTTTCCGAAACGATTAACTATTAACAGGGTACTGACTTTGAGGTTTCGTGTTCGTTCTGAATTCTTTGTGACCAAAGTTCTGATTGTAAATGATAGATTTGCTCGGTTATTTCTAGGTAACGACTGCGACATTTAGTAGCAACTACCACTTACACCCGGCGCGACTTCGTTCGCGTACCTAACTACCGTTTTTTTTTCTTGCTTATAAACCATCTTCTTCAATCACTCAATCTAATGTTGGAAACAGTATTAAAATCCATTGCGTAGTTTAAGAGATCTAAGCGTACATAGATACATAAGGACAGACGGCGGGAAGCGACCTTGTTTTATACTATGTATGGATAGTATAGATAGACACATTTCAACTCAACAACAATGTTATTGTACTAAAACCTACCAGAACAATATCAAATTTCTACGTAGGTACCTACTCGTATTTCTTTCGCTGTCAACAGCCACAACCAATACATAGGTACAGAAGACTACAATACAATACATTGTTTAGACTTTGGACCGTCTCCGGCTTGTCCGCGTATCCATAGTGATGCTAGTGCATTTTATAATGCTGGTGGGCAGGTTTATGAGCTACATTCTGTATCACTAGGGATTTATTTATTTATTCGTTTAGCGAAAATACAATACATGAGAAACATAAAGATGTTCAAATAAAGATTACAAGCAACAAATTTAACTCAAACGAAGTTAACCTTTTAATTTTATTGTCTATTTTTTTTTCTATTACTTGCGATGACGACTAATATAAATAATACAAAGTATGGAATGAGTTTAAATGACCGAAAACTAATTATTGTGACTAATGTGATAAAACGTGTTAAAGTTAAAGAGAATTACTTTTATTTTTCGAAATGCGAGTTATACGAGACCCAAAATTGACTGACAAAGAAAAAATCATAACTGAATTTGACTCTACGGCACCGGGAATTAAATTTGTAACCACGAAAGCCTTCTGGGTGCCCCCATCATGGACCAGTGCATTCCGGCTTTCTTAAAAGAAAAACAATCTAAATTCGAAATTTATTGTGAAGAACTGCTAAAAATAAAGTCACACATAGCCCTGTATATATTCCGATTCTGCCTGTTTGTCCCGGAGTTTACTTGTTTTTTGCGGTGTAGTCCGATTTGGAACATTGAAAATTTAATTCTACCTTTGGATAATGAAATTAAATCTATACTCGGCAAAATTCTAAATTTAAATTTAAATATGCGCTCTTGTTCTCAAGCTGCTCTCCCAATTCGTCTAGGCGGTATCGGGGTGCGTAAAAATTCTAATGTTTCTCTCCCGGCTTTTTTGAGAAAACTGAAAGCTTTATTTAGCATCTGTGTAAATCAGCATGTAGTCGTAGCGCAGGCCGAATCTCCAGACACGCAGCAATAAATGACGTCACCCGAAGGGCGCTTGTCACCCTCAACATCCCGGCCGTTTTAGAGCCGAATGGTAACGTACGTGACGATGGCAAGAGGCCTGACAGCATGAAGCTCATTGCTTGGAAACGTGGGAGGGCGCTGGTGAACACTCTGGCGCCGTTCCATGTAACTTCTACCGCCCGCAGCGCTGGAGCTGCGGCCTCTGCTGCTGAGGACCTCAAACGTAAGATATATGAAAGCCTAGCTCTGGACTTCATATTTCAGCCGTTTGGGGTTGAGACATTGGGACCGTGGGGCCCTCATGCTTTAAAGTTTTAAGCAAAAAGCTGATCGACTCCACAGGTGACCGGAGAGCTGGGTCGTTCCTCGGACAGAGGATAAGTATTGCTATCCAACGAGGCAACGCAGCTAGCTGTCTGGCCACCATTCCGTGGGACAACGGTGTGGATGATTTTTTTATACATAATATTTTAGTATTAGTGTTTAATTTTATTTCTAATTGTAAATATTTTGTCTCAATACAAAACTTATATCTCTGTTACAAAATATATATTCAGCTTTAAGAGAATGTTGTGACTAGGATAGAGAAAGGAATGCTTAATGAGTTTGGCCATGTACGAAAGATGAAAAAAAGGAGGTTAACGAAAAATATATATATGGCCAAAGTGATTAGAGGGTAGAATGGTTGGAATGGAAGGGGAGATGCAGGCGCAGGGTAGGTTTTGGTGGCAGGGTAGGGGTAGATAGCAACGCGAACGAAGTCGCGCCGGACCCAATAGTCGATGATATTTTAAAGAAAGGTCAGGTCAAGAGTACCCTAAACTGACGAGCATGTATGGAAAGGTTGATGAATATCTTGTCCCTGCCAATCCCTACGGGATGATCCCTACGATCCCTATCCCTATGAAAAGCTTGACTTTTCATAAGGATACTACCGAATTTCATTGAATTTACAATACACGATGTTATTGCATGCCCACATACTTTTAGGACGGAATCATAGGGACCAACCACGACGAAAATATGTTAAGTAATAGTAGATTATACACCAAGGGAATAAGCATTGTCATCCGTCATGCGCAGCATATTGGATCCTGAGCATAGCGAGGGAGTTATGTAGAGTTCTCAGAGAAGCGAGGGTTTTAAGCCGCCCACGACTAAGACAGCTTTATTCCAGAGGTGTATAGTCTACTTTTCACACCATTTGTGAGACAATAAATCAAACAATTACAGTGTCTATAGTCACAGTTTTTGTAATCGCGGTTTTTACATTTTTTTTAGAAAGAATACATATATGCGAAAAAGTCTCTGTACAGAGCCCGTATGCCAAGAGTTTTCAAATGAATTATACCATCCCAAATTTAAATCTTTTTATTCCCTTGGGATGTTTTATACAATATTACCTCCCTGTGGGTAACAAGGCTACGCTTTACGGTGACATTTCATGATACATAATTTGACATGTCGAGCAGGAGGTGTGAAAAAGAAATTTCGTAACAATAAAATGATAATTGTATCGTACACATAGTTACACTTTGACCGACCGTTGTGAACGTCCAACTTGAAATTCACAGCGGCTATCTAACCCTGAACCGTTATCATACCTGATACATTGTGGTAAATATTAAAACGGTACCCGTTTACCGTATTTAGAAGGCTAACACCACCCGGGCATGCAAACATTGTAACGTGGTGTAGAATGGCTACTATCTATTTTTAAACGCTGAATCGATAGTTTAGCCACAGGTTTATGGCGTCGTCAGGTGTTATATTTTCTTTTACAACCTATACTTTCTTCAGTTTTATGACGTTTTGTTTACGTACGTATAAAAGCTATTTGAATTTACGACTTTAGATTATTGCCCTTGGTTTTGTAGGGCTCATTTTCCAATGAGTTTGGATTAAAATATCATTATTCGGTATAAGAATATAGAATAGAACATAGGTTCGAGGCCAGTTCAAACGCTGTATGCATCGCCGAATACTGGGCGAATAAATTGTAAGTTAGAGTTTAGTCCATCGACTCGATAAGAAGAAGAAGAAGAAGGTACGAGTATTCAAGTTTTTAGGTAATTCAGTGAAATACTAACCCCCTGATTCATGAACGAGCATTTCGAGCCTTTAACGTGCAAGTTGTAGAATAAGCCCCCTCTCCCGAAGGCTTTCCTTTACGCTATAACATGGGGTTCTTCTCTTAGGTTGCAGATGTCCTGGACGACGGAGGCCGCTTTCCATCAGATGGGCCGTCCGTCTGTGTGCCTAGGTATAAAAAAATGTAACAAAAATGTAGAGTTAAATTTTCCTACCTATTTTGGGCGGCATGAGGAATACGCCTGGAAGGTTTTATAATAGATAAGGTGGTGATAATTGGTTACCACTTTAGATTAGGTGGGCTACATGTGCGTTTGTCATTAAGCAAATTTATTTATTTATGTAATTATAGAAATAAATAAATTTGCTTTGAAATTGTAACATAACATAAAATCACAAATGTTTGTAAATCACTGATATTTCGTCCTCACAAACGCTTTTCAGCTAAATTATATTTCACTTACATACAAAGTCTATCTAGCTGTAAATACAAAGCTAGGTTAACGACCAGAACAAAGTTTTCCCATCCTATGGTACGATGCGACTGTTTAATGCGCTTTGCATGCGTACAGGCCAATGCTCCTATGACGTGTCATGTACCACTTAGATTGTAATGAAAACCTGACTCCATAATTTGAGTGCATGACCTGCACTCTAATCTAATGGATGGAGCATATCATCAGAACCTCAAATGACCCTCTGCAGGTCAAAAGTACCCTCAACCAGTGTATTAAGAAGAGATATGAATGTGAAAGAGAGAATAGTAGATGTCAGAATTGTGACTTGTGTCACTCGACAGTCTCAGCCTACCAATATGGGACGTGACGCGGACGTGAGTGTATACGTATGGATTATTTCAATTCAGTAGTTTGTGCGCGAGGGCCCGGGGGTCCTTGAATATGATCCAGTATTTGGCACATCAGATAATTACAATGTAGCGCTGGCATCTGACCTCCGTGACCCTGATAACAGGAGAACCTGACCATGTCCGATCATGGTTACACATTCAGTCGCATGAATATGCAGGTTTCATCACGATCTTTTCTCTCTCCGTAAGAGCATCCGTTAGTATTCAACTAATGTAAGTACTTAACAACGAAAAAGGTCACTGTGTAGGTACATGGCGCCACTAGGGATCGATCACAGTAGTTCTCGTTGGCCCGCTACCCGTTAAGCCACCGATGCGCTTGAAAGTCGGATCCGGTAGCCATAAGCTACCGACGCACCATCAATCAGGTCAACGTATCAGGTACTACATAATCAATGCACCTATGGCACTGCGAACACAAATTCCCAGAACAGCCCGTCACTATAATCGTGGTAACTATCGCAGTGAGTAGTGGGTAGACGCCGCAGCGTTCCTTCCCAGAAGTTAATTCAATAATGCAGGTTCGTTAGCGGATCGCGTGTTTCTTTTATTGATCAGTCCTCAGTCAGTTGGACGACGACCTAATCCATTTAATCGGCTAATGAACGCTTTTTTTCTCTTCCGTTATTACTTCCTTAATACATTTCTTGTGCGCTTAAGATATCTTTTGGCGCATTGGGAGGGCTTTGATGGATCGCTGTTGGATCGAAATATTGAAGTGTATTGTTTTTTCAATTTAGGGAATCAAACGTGCAAACAAGTCACCTGATGGTCAGTTATCACCAGTGATCAGGGATGCGTTACCATCTTTGAGAAAGGTGTAGGCTCGCTTCTTTAAATGCTATTTATTAAAAAAATATTAAAAATTATTTTTATGTGTTTTGTAAATTCACTCAGCGCCATTTAGCCCCGGGAAGCTTGTGTTATGGGTGTTAGATAACTGATAAACTACTTATTATTATTATACATACTACCTATACCCAGACCCGTAACAGAAATTATCATTTAAAGTTCAAAATAAAATTCATCATTTCAATTTCTGCTCGGCCGGGAATCGAATCCGGGATCTCTGCGTGGCAGGCATGTTAACCTACTGAACCACTCAGTTCGTCAAAATCTTTAACAACGCAGTCACGTGATATTCTAAAATTATTGAAAGTTTAGTACTTACTAAAAGTTAATATTTTAGTGTAGTGGGAAAATATGGACTATAGTTAAGTTATTATAGCGTAGACGTACTTTACTATTTTAGTCCAAGGCGGGCGCTTTACCCGTAAAGCATTATTATGGGGTTCACTGTACCTTTAGTCACCATTTATTTTGCGAAACAAGTATTAGTACTGTCTACCTCTAAGAGAAAGTTTCGACATAAAGTCTAACATTTTTTTATGAAACAGAGTTTTTTATGAAACAGAAAGCAGTAGGTACGAGCTGCTTTTGTCGTAATGAGATGTGAGATAAATAGGTACCTTTCTGGTACCCTATAGCTTATCTGTGAAGACCAGCACCGCTAAAACAAGTGTGTTCTCACGCGCGATAAGCGAGAAATGGTGCGACATCAATACTGCTGTTTCTTTCTACTAAAGAAAGAAACATGAGTCCTGGTTACACTTGTGCTAGCCATGCTGTAATTGCCTTTATGTATCTTACTGTATTAATTCCTGATTTATTAATCGACAGCTGTTAGTCTTTCTAATACCTTAACTCTCAGAAACATGATATTCAACTAAAATAAGTTACAATTTACTCCAGAATTTACCTCCAGTTACCTTAAAATAACCCTCCTTTGTCACCTAAATTAAGAAATAATATCGTATTTCGCAGCTGGTTACACCGAGTGCTCTAATTAGGTACCCGGAGGTAATCGAATGAGCGAAAATAAATTGGTACTTAATGCTTACAAAGTCGACTTTAGCTTTTCAAGCGACGGATTTCGGGTTTTCCGGATAGGATCATCCGGATTACCCGGGCGAGGGCGACGCGGTCGCCAGAACCGGCGCGGTGAAATTAGGGATAAATCTCTAATTGTTAATCGATTGAGTACGAAATTCCTGGAGTTTAACTAATTGTGTTAAAAGTAAAACTGACAGGCTTGCAATGAATTTTAAACGCTTACACAAAAACTTCATACAAAAAACGTTAAATGTCATTTTTAAACGTATTTAAGAATTTTGTGCAAGCCGGGCTTACCATCCATCCACGATAACGACTGCGCACTTTTTTATTGGTAAGGAAAGCGGTCCAGGTGGACCGCCTGACCATGTGCATGGAAAGTGGCCACCGTCGACCAGAGACCCTGTTTTTGAATCGCTCGCATCTATTCGAGCGCTCGTGTGCGCTACCCGTCACTTTTACATACGTAGTAATTTGCTAGAAATGAAAAGGATAGTTCAATTCAATTCAATTCAAATACATTTATTCAAGTTAGGTTAGGATAGGCCTTGCAGTGCAGCAGTTGCAGTTCAAAAATAGGGCCCAGGACAGCTGCTACCTAAGGGAATCGAATGCGGTGCCGGTCTTTGAGGTACCTGAAGACATGCCTTTCGAAGAACCCCAGGTTGCAGTGAAAACTTTTCACGTCGGTCGGGGGTTAAAACAATATGGTCGTAACCATAGAGAAAATATTTACTAACGTAATAGAGCAGCCATCACAAACAAAAATATTGTACCAACCTGTCACGTGCGGGAGGTGCGGGGGGAGGCTGCTAAGTCATAGAATGACCGATGAAATGTTATCATTTTCTTTATTTTTGGCCCTCGAATGGATTGTACAGTTTTTAATGCACAATATGGCGTTTTTTTTTGAATATCCAAGCTTCTGTCAGATTGGTCCGCGTCGCGCAATGTCTCAGAACTGACTGCGGCCACTGTTGTCCATGGACCGCAAAGCGTGGTTCAAAGAAAATACTTGCGGTGTCTCCTCTATTACTTTAGTAAATATTTTCTCTATGGTCGTAACAGTATTAACCTAAATTTATTTCAATAAATAATTTAAATAAATCGTAGCGCAACTAAATCAATACCTTACAATATTTTGCCAAAAAAGTACTTGGCACCACTATCATTATTTCGAACACGTCTTAGTTTGGACTAAAATATAGAGATACAATGTTGCTGATGTATGCTATAATAAAAACGACGCACAAGTATTTCATCACGCACTTCCTTTTTAATAAATCTTAGATTAAAGTACCTATCTAGCAAATGCTATAACGTACAGACGCTGCGTAGAATTTTGTCCATTAGCCAACTATACCTAATACAGAGTCACCAGAAGGCACATGCATTAATTATTCCTAACAATTTATAACCAAACTCGAGCTGGCACCGTATTAATAAACATTATGTATACATTAACGTTGTAACGAGGTATCTTCGCGCAGGACGGGCGATGTATCATAATTTGGCGCTAAATAATTCAGTGGATCCTCATTCATCCCGGCCTCTGCGGCGGTATGATGGAACACTTTCTTTGTTCGCGCAACTACGCGCCCGACACAATAGTTGGCCGGTAGCTGCGCAGTGTAACGGCCAAAGAGCAGGGAAGCGAGAAATTATTAACAAAGTTCGCCGCCGACCCGTCCAGATGCTCAGTTAACGATCTCTAAACGAGTACAAGTTTAACACTTACTATTACGAGAATTAACAGCCGTTGTAGCTAATGCTATAGCAATCTTGTGCTCAGAGGACATTTAAAATTTTCCTACAAAATCAGCCTGCGTAAACGTTGCGAAACTTTAGTCGTAAAAGTTAAATGAACGACAGTTTAAAAGTGTAAATACGCATGTGATAATCTAAAACAGAACTTTGACCGGTAGCGAGCCTTGTCCGGCAGGGTGTGGGCTGTTAGTGGCGTAATCCCGAGCACTTTGGACGCGTATTGTTAAACGAAGGGGACGATGGACTACCCGCATGGGTAAAAATGTTAAAAATTATTACGAATACACCCGGCGCAACGAATACTAAAATTATTACTGTAACCTACTTACAGTAATAATTTTAGTGTTTGTTAGTAGTATTTTATTTATTACTGAATCACTGTATCTATTGCTTAAAAAACTGCATTAAAATCCGTAGTGTAGTTTGAAGGATCCTGTTAAATGTTCTTTCCTGTACTGTGTACTTCTGTCATTCCATTTTTATCAAGTAAACCGATCAACTCATACGGATCAACTATTCTTATTCCCAAATTACCATTTACTTAGTCCGAAAGGCGAACAAAATAGTATTTTTGTGCCAAATACAAAGTTCACCATGCTCCCTCCATTGTTCATAGCGAGCCTTTCACAGTTCCGTGACCAAGTAGCTGGCACTATTGTTTACGTATACCCAAGGTCGGCCGGGGGAATGTGGCTCGACCCGCCACTCACACGCACAGCATGTAATCGAGCACTCAAATCTGGGCGTTATCTCGAGATCCCCGGCATGCAGATTCCACGTCGTCAGGCGGCCATTTGCGAATATTTGGCCCTACTTTATGAGAGGTTAGTGGGTGAACACGGATTAATACACAACAGCAACTCCGAAGTCCCGAACTAACCCTGGCGTAAATCTTGCTGACAAATGGACGAATAATAGATGCTGTTGTGTATAAATTTTGTTATTAGTTTGATTCAGTTAACGCAGAATGTTTTGGTGCATTTGGTAACACATAAATTCAAAGCATTATAAAATTAAAGTATGATGTGATATTTTAGTAAATTAAAATATTGCTATTTTAATAATAATTGGTTTATTATTATTGCTATTTAAAAAAAATGAGTTGGTTATTCCAGTTTTAGAAGCCTTAATAAGTCCCAATGGCGCAGGTCGGTCTACGCTAAAAAGCGTACCAATAATTTTATGAAAAATGAAACCTTTAGTCAAGAAGATTACATATCTATAGAGACATCATCTTCATAATTTATGGCATTTGAAAAGAGCGCCGATTCTATATTCAAAATTATTTTTGTTTCCTTGTTTAACTGAATGAAGAGCGTCGCCGGGGACATCGATTATGATTTGCATATAGTTCATGCACATGCAAAACACACGACGGTATTTTCCATAATCTTGGCTTGACAGTCAAGACGTCACATTTGTTTACTTGTTTGGAGTGAACTGAGAGCAATACTCCGCAGTTATTTATAATCACAATTTGGTAGCGGAGCAAACCCATCTCTATGTATAATATGTCAAAATCCATGCGGAAACTGGTGTTATTTGACTGTCTTCTCGACACAATAGCTGTTTGTCAGTGTTACTTTCCAGAAAAAACAATGGCCGATTGAGCAATAAATTCGTCGGATCCGTCCGGCCCGCGGCGTTCGTAACTAGTTTTTCCTGCCACCAGATGGTTTTGCTGGTTTAGGAATTAAAATTGCTACACACGAACTGTGTAATTTCTTTTTCAATATCAGTCTGCAGTTACAGCTGGTGCGATTGATAAAAAATATTTGCTGATTTTAATTGTCTTTTGTGATTCTTCTTGATACTTTTTCTCTTGCAATCGTTTTGAGAAACGTCGTATCGAACTTGCGAGCTTAACATTTTGCATACTCTAATGATAATGTACTATTTAAAAAGACCACTAGGTTTATTTCGATAATGTAAATATTATTTAAGGGTTTTTCATAATATTTTAAGAATAAGAATAAGAATAAGAATCATTTATTGCATCACAAAATATCGTGCCTTACATCTAAACAATACAAATAACTAAGGCAAATGGACTTGGCTCAGCTTATGCTGTCACGGGACGGTATGGTTCCGTACAGCGCTGTTTTTCAGCCATGCCCATTGAGTAGGTGTTAAAGAATATAAACTTTATAAAATAAACAAATAAAACATAACTAAATAGAATAAAACAAAGCAAAACAAAACAAAACAACACAAAACAAAAGATAACGAAACAGCTGTTGTTCTAACAGAAATTAAAAAAAAAAAGAGATAAATAGAGTTTTGACACATGTCTCGATCTTCAGTTTGAAGAATCAAGTTAAAAATTAGACACAAATTGAAAGTATATATAGTTATATAAGATATTGTACATAGTAGCTGAGAGGTACTCATAATATGTATGTGGTTGTTTGCGTATATGTGTGTGCATGTGATGTGTGTGTGTGTTTGTGTGTGTAAGTGAATGTGAGTGGCTTTATTTATTCATTTAGAGGGTCACGCTTCAAAATATTTTTTTATAGGTAGCAATTTCCAATAGGCGTGTTTCAGATCTTCTGCGTCTAATTGTCTTTTTATTAAAGCTTTTTTGTATATATTTTTAAAGCATTCAACACCCATTTTCTCTCTCATAGGTGGAGGTAAACCGTTCCATATTTTAGTTGCATTAAATCTGAAACAGCCTCTATATCGCGAAGTTTTATAAGTCGGATTTTTCAACAAGTTTTGAGTCGTTGAACGTAGGTCTCTATCACTAAAATCTTTTATCCATGTTAGTTTTTCAAACAGGTATTCCGGTTTACCGTTCCAAATCACTCTTTGAACTGTACACGCGTACAGTAGGTCTCTTCTAGCATTCATGTTAAGAATAGCTTTTTTATTTAAATAGGGAGTTATAAACTCTTTTTTGCTGACATTAAAACAGAATCTGATACAAGCGTTTTGTACTCTTTGGATTGCTCTAGATTGGCTGTTATTTATGTAAGGACCGTATTTTGAGCTACAGTAGTTGAATTGGGAGAGATCCAAAGAATCTGTTAGAAGTAGGCGTACATCTTCATTTAAATATATTCTGATTTTATACAAAGATTTTAGTTTAAAAAATGCATTTCTAATTTTCATATTAACATGTTCTACATATTTTTGCTCTCCGTCTAGTATTAAACCTTTATTAAAATTTTAGTTTGATTTGGATTTGTATTTGACAATGACTTTACTTACTGACGCCTGCGACTGCGTGACCTTACATGACCTTCGACCACCACACGAAGCGAGCGATCTGATATAAGTAAATGTGTAAATGCGTTTGTTGATTTTTCCTGCCAGCACTAATGGAAGTGATTCTCCATATAAAGGTTAATGACCGTAGAATGCTCAAAGATTTCTGACGAAGTCTGCTCAGACGTAGTCGTAGGCTCAAGTAGGTAAGTCTACAAATAAGAAATCATTTAACGTTTGTGACTGTAAAAGGAAACGAGGAGACAAATTTGTTGACAGAAATAAATGCAAATTTTATTTTGCTTTGGAACAGTCACTGGCCTAGTAATCTATTATTGGAAAATATGGCACGATCAAAAGGCGCCGCCCGCCGTGCTAACGTTTTTGTTAACTTCCCCCCCAAGCATATCCTTTCCGCTTTTAGCCTTTTCGCTGTTTGACAACTCGCGAAGCTACATTTATTTATGGCCTGCAAAATGCGGCCAACTTCGGCTAAGTGGAAGTCTGAAGTATGCCGAGTAATGTGTGCACAAGTTAGGTTTGTAACAGAAACGAGGCCACATAAATATAGCTGGAAACTCAGCCTCTCTAGTCATATAGGTTGTTAATTACGCAAATGCGTAGCATCTGGATGTTTATAGATGAACATTTTCCGCCTGGTGGTAATCAGGAGTGGTCCACTTGGCGGTCTTTAAACAGACTTCGTTCCCAGGTTGGCCGCTGTAAGGCTAATATGGTGAAAGAGGTATATTAGAGGTCTCTTCAAAGGCGGGCAACGCCCCTGGTGTTGTTGATTTCCATCAGGTGGCCCGCAACACAAAAAATGGGGCTACTTGGACCGGTAAGAAGGCCAATATGTTTGTGGTCATTCGTCACAGAGCATGGACCACCTAATTGTATGCTCGTCATGCAATATCCCCTGCACAATAGCTGACCTTTTCTCCGCTTCCAACGACGCTCTAAAAGTCGCTCAATTTTGGGCTGGTATAGAAAAAACATTAACACAAAGAAGAAGACGCAAATGGGTGAAATGAAATAAAATGTGAAACAACTCAAATTATTGTACGTATACATTTTTAAATGATAAAATGTCACTCAAGGAGGCTCCACATGTTGGCCGAGACTCCAATTACACGAGAATGTAGAGGGAGATTTTGCCTATATTTGTAAAGTTTCGTGCATGTACATGTAGAACAGCTTTCATTTATTCTAATCTCGCGCTATAGAAGCGAATACTGAGAATATGAAAAACCCATAAAATGGCAGTGTGGTGTCCGGCAGAGTAGAATAGCACCAACCCCTTACATTCGCGGGTGTCGTACGAGGCTACTAATGTTTTTGGGGCAAAATATCTGGAGTCTCTGTAGGCTAGAAAATGGGCAGCACGTTTTCTCTTGTTTGATGTATTTAGAACACTGCGATCTCCCAACCGCCTGCCAAGCGTGGAGATTATGGCAATAACCTCTCCTTTCGTGGGAGAGGCCCTAAATCCTGCAGTGGACTATTATGGCCTGTGATGATGATGACGTCCCTGGAAATTGTCGCAAAACGAAAATGACCAAACGAGAAGATGACTTACTTAGAGAATGACGTCCGTCAAAACGAAAATATCCTGCCTCCGCAAAAGAAGCATGAGAACAAGCTAGTTCAATACCGCCGTACCACAGTGTTCCACTGTTCCCTTTTTCTCTTTTTTAACTTCTCGCAGTGTGTACCGAAAACAGCAATTATACTTCATGTAGGGTATGAAAACGAATCCGAAACGCTAGTCCCCTTTGCAATTCAACACAACAAACGTGGCCAAACTAAAAGGAACTCGCAATAATAGTTCTGAAACAGGCGAGGCGTCCAATTTGCGACCAGTTTTTAGGTCACCCTTTATACAAAAACGTGACTTTGAAAGTTGCTGTACATTTTATAGAATAAGTTTTCCGGGCGAGCTCTCTTTTATTAAAGTATACATAAGGGGTGCTCTGAATAAGGCGTAACGAGACGAGCGGCGCGCTGTGATGAAAGGCCGCCTGTCACCGGCCTAATGAATAATAATTGTTGGTGCGATGTCAAGACAATCTGCCGCCGGATATTATACTTGAAATGGGGATTAAGAAGAAAAAATTACGGGTTACTGGAGTGGGCAGTGGCGCGTCTGGTTCTGTGTGGCTAACTAATTGAGATTTATGCACCTTGGACAACGTTTCGGGTGGAAGTCTGCGGAGAGGGCGGTTGCTGATATTTTATTATATTATTCTTTATACAAAGCCGAATGGTTAACATAACAATTATTTATAAATACGATTTTTATACATGTATCTGTCAAAACAATAGATGGCAAATATTTAGAACGCGAGGACTATTGCCGCACAAGCGCAGTTTTCACACTTTCAAACTTGAGAACGAATATTAGAAAGACCTTGCTCGTATCAGTTAACGGGCAGAAATTGAAATGATGAATTTCAATTTCTGTTACGGGTCTGGGTGTTCTATGTATAATAAGTATGTATTCAAAAGTATATAAGTAGTTTATCAGTTATCTGGCACCCACAACACAAGCTTTGCTTACTTTGGGGCTAGATGGCGCTGTGTGAATTTGTCCACGATTATTTATTAATTTTTATTTATTAACCTCATATTTGGACAAACCGTTTTCAACGTGTAATTATGTAGGAATGTCGCGTACTTTTAATGTTGATTAAAGTCACTTTATTGACTTTACTGCATCGTTTATTCATAAAATTGTGCCTATGCATGTAGTCTGTGCAAAGCCACGTCCTCACAGGACAATGAGTGCCATAAGCCCACCCTGTGTGTGACGGCACTTTAACAAACGCCATTCCGCCGAGTACCTACATTGTATGCGGAAGTTTACTAGAACAAGGTACTTAAAGCCATGTCTTTTTATGGAGGGCAAACAAAGAGATTTCTCGTCTGTACTCCGAGGGTAGTGCAAGACCGTAGCCATTTTGTTGTCTGAAAGCATAAAATAAAAACAAAGCTTTTAATTTACTGTTTTAACTGACATAGGGTAAATCTGTTAGCGTACAAAAGATGGTAACCAAGCGGTAAAGGCACGTTGAGCAATATCTCCGCTAGCTCCCGAGCCACCGCCGTCCAGGAGATAGCAGCGAACAAAGGAAAATAAATCAAACATTATTTATTCTGTAACACGTATCTTGTATAAGCTCGTTTCCAAGTCGGCGTAACTTAGCGCATAAGCGCACTCCCTGGAGTAAAGGTGAAGTAAAGTGGTGCTCGCAGATTGCTTTATCGACGCTCCCTCGAGCATTGTCTTTCGATAAAAGTTTCCCTTTACTAAACGTCTACATTCGGTTGGAGCGAAAAGAAACCCTTTGTGAAAAGTGGTGCTTATTTATTCTATATTTAATAAGGAAGTATGCTCCGTTTTCATGGTTAGAGGTACATAATCAATTTTATTGAATTTAGTATGGTGATCGGTGCTTTTGCATTTCATTAAATACATAAATACAGGGCAAAACCTGGTTTCTTTTGAGTACAGCAAATTTTACATATTGTGTCGACCTACCTAACATTACCTAAAGGGAAAACTATAGGTTACAATTTTATATACACGTCGATATATATTTTAGCAGAATATCACAACTTGTGAAATTTCATCTAATAAAACAGTTTCAGTAAATTATGCTTACCACAACACTCATACTTTTACCATTTGTAGATACGCTACGCTGCTACGGCGTAGCACCCACCTCGTAAACCTACATAGGCTACGTGCAGCGCTTGCTACGGATCCATCGTAGCGTTACAAATGCCTCCCGTGATAATAAAACCCAATAAAGAGGAAAAGTTAAGAGCAATGGATTCACTGAGTGCACTATTTGTATGCATTAATGCAGCACTTACGATTCCGACTGCAATTTCAATTCAACGATTTTCTACTTTTTTGCAACGCGAATGGCTCCTTCGTAATGGACGACAAAGGAAATGGGAAGTCTACAGAAATTAGAGAAATGAAAACAATGTAAGGTGCCTGCGCCAGCTGGCAGCTGCTATTTTACTTTCGAATAAAAATTTCGCTCCTCGCTGTTCGCATAAAATTTTCGCATCATACCCCATTTCTTAAATTGAAACCGAAAGAATGTGAGTTGTTGGACTCTTGTTTTACTTCAGTGAAGTGCTTGATACAACAAAGAAGTAGCGAGGAACTGCTCACCAGTTTTATTTAACGTTTTATTACTACACCAGTAAACGTGCAACAGAAATGAAACACTTTCAACATTAGATCAAAGTGGGCGAACAAAGTGTAAGAAGAGTTAAGTCCATCGACTCGATAAGAAGAATATTAGATCAAGATACAATAGATCTGAACAACATCGCTGCCACCGCGGCGCTGCGGTGGATCGCTTTGGACACCATGGCTTCTCTTGCTTTAAAAGTGCCGGCTGTTTATCGCACCATGGCTACTAGAATAGAATAAACTTTAATGCGTAAACTGTGTAAAATGCAGATTGAATGCATTAGTACGCATTACTGCAGATGGTATTGCAAATAGGAAGAATAACAGTTTACCGATACCGGTTATGCAATTACAATGCGAGCAATGTTACAATTTGCTTAATCAAACTAAAAGGGACATCATACGGGCTCTTGCTAGTGTCAATATGTCCTCCGCATAAGAGCACTCGGAATTGGTACGAGATGATGAGACCCGATGTATGGGACATTAGCGGCGTCCCATGTTGGCACACCGTAATTGAGGGCTGGCGCGACGGCTGCTTTAGCAGAGTCTGAAATGCCGTAAATACGCAAATATTTCAAATGATGTTTACGGCGATTGCTGTGAAAACTCTAGGGTCGTGGGGTGCTACTAATTCGTTCCACCGGTGACCACGGGGATGGCTTATTCCTCGGCCAACGTATGAGTGTTGCCATTGAGAGGGGAAAGCAGTCCACCATATAGGCTTTCCCGCTACATCTAGGTTTTAGATTAATGTTTGAGTTTGATTTAATTGTAGGTTTCTTAAGATCCTTTACAACAAGCGATAAGTATCTGTTTACTTAATCCTTGTTTATTTGTTTCTCATACATCCAAAGTAGCATGATCCCGCGACATAGTTGAATGTGAACAGTTTCGAACTATATGCGGGTGAACTGCTACTTAAATATTTTAAAACTATGAGTACCTATATTTAATGCGTAGGTACAGCTAAGGAGCGTGTTCAACGAGGCTAGAGTGAATAACCCGTTCCATCTTCCGCTGCATCGTCACTTACCCAGGTCAAAAGGCGATCAAATGCCTGTCTAGATCTTTAAACAACACACAATATTACTTTTATTGTTTTCTCTGTGTGTCAACTCATTAAAAATCACAGAGATGGGTACATAAGGCGGTCTTATCGCTTTTAGCGATCTCTTCCGTCTGGAAGGAGGTCTAACTTTAGATTTAACTGGAAGAAGTCTAATCTTAGAGAAGAGCTACCGAATCACGTTAGCCGTAAGTGTAAGAGTAGGTACGTAAAATATAAATACTGTAAATACTGTAAACAGCTGATATACGCAGGTAACACCTCTGAAAACAAAGGAAGTGCTCGTGTTCCGCGATGCAGCAGCGGCCCAGCCGATCGGTAGATAGCGGGGATCGATAAAATTAACCCGGCCGCACTGCCAAATTGGCCAGACTGCCCGTGACCGCTCCACGCTACCTCGCCGAGACATTGGAACATAGACTGCTTAGGAATCTGATGGAAACTTTAGGAAGAAAGATATTGCAGCAATATTGAAATTAACTAAATGTGCTAATTTTATTCTATTGATAACTGAAATGACGGTATATGTTTAATACTATAAATAAATGAATATGATAGTTTCTCCGGGGTGGTAACGGTGCATGATGATGCAAGTGTGCAACGATTACTAACTCTTCATTGCGCTTAAATTGGAAGACATAAAACCGTGAAACAGTATAATGCTAAAACATAAATAATATTAGGTCTTTATCTATGAAATTGCTGTTTTTTTTTCGCAAGTTTCGCAGTCTCGGAGATTTTGCTACTGTAATTACCTGATCTGCCAAATCTTGAAGCATGGTCAAGGTGGACCCCAGGACAATATGGTCATATCATTTATTATATATGTAACAACTCAGCAGCTATAAAAAAATCTGCAAGCAGTTCTAACACGCGGATCGGAAACACTAGTCTGTGATCGGGAAGCTATGCAATTATGTGTGAATTAGTGCGGTAATAGCAACCATAACCGCGCTTATTAAGGAAATAAATCGAATAAAATGGCTATTTTATGGCCAACGTGTTACAAAATATTCAGGCTAGCGTTAGCAAAAAAGTGGCCCTCACGTAGCGCTGCGGCAGTTTTAAAACATTGAAATACTAAGATTACATAAAAAATAATCGTTTTATTTTAAACTACCCAGTGCGACATGTGACCCGGTTCGCGTACACCTACTTTACTTTTTTCTTGCTTATAAACCTTCCTCTTAAATCACTCTATCTATTGTTGAAAACCGTATTACAATCCGTTGCGTAGGTTAAAAGACCTAAGCGTACATAGATACATAGGGACAGTCGGCGGGAAGCGAGGAAGCGACTTTGTTTCATACTATGTATAGAAGTAGCGTATATGAGTAGGCACTGAATATGCGCAAAAACGAGAAGGGCGCGACTGCGTTGTGTAGTTTGCCTTCGGGGGTGCCTATAGAAGTTTTAAGAGAAAATTAAAATGAATATGTGAAATTTGTAATTATACGCAATTGCGTTAAAAGGTTTATCATAGCATCAGAAAAAAATATTTATTATTCGCGTCATATCAAGTCACGTGAGTCACAAAAGATGACGAAGTTTAAACTATTATAACTTGCATTCCCACTTGATGAAAATGGATGACATGGATGAGCTGATTCTCTTTTTCGAAGTATTCGATTCTTTATTTTAAACAAACAGACTGAAAAAAGAGCCAATTTTTGGCTTTGTATTTTTCTCTTCGCTTTTTATTGGATATTGGTTACAGTAAAGTCATTCAGGCAACCACGCTTGACATAACAGTGCAAACACAAACGTTATATTGACAAAAGCACGCACAAATTGGCAAAATTATGCTTGGCAACAAGAATTTACTATCGCACTCGAACTGAAACTAATTTCAATTCATGTGCAGTGATTGGCCGAAATAAATTTTAGGCTCTACTTAGTGGAATAATAAATATGAATTTGCCAATGAAAATTTGACTGATATGCAGTGACTGTAAGTAAGTGAGGCATTGATGAATTTAGCATCGTGTTGGGTCTAAAACCAGTTAAAGTCAGGTCTTTAATAGTACATTGTAACAAATGTGCTGTATTGGTCATTAAGTCGTGGCGGTATTAGGCAAAAGTGTAATGATCAATGCCCAAGCGCTTCATACGACGTTTTTCATCACACTGCGGAGAAACAGACCTATTGTTATTAACTTATACGCAAAATGGCGATCAGTTTTCTATTTCTTCGCGAACATATGCCAGATCAGCAAGGGCGAGAAAAGAAAAATCAACATATAGCCACAAAAATAATAAATAAATAAAAAGGTATTTATTAAGCATTTAGTCCAAACGTATAACACTAAAAATAATAACGAAAAATTAAAATAATTAAAATGCTTAATCTACATACATATTACTTACAGTGAGGTAGAAATTTATCTTAAATGGGGGTATCATAATAACACACAAGCGCGTAATAGTAAAGCAAAAAGCACGTCTTTTAAGCACATCTTGGATGATGTACTTAAAAGTGACACAATAACATTCAAGCAAGTGTGACAAAAACAAAGTAATAGATTAAACCCTAAGCTTAAACTAAAACTGCGAAATTTCACGTTAGAAGCTAAATTAAATGTCGGAGTTTTAGCTATTACAAATCTTAAGTTTTCCCAACCTAAGTAGGTACGTGAGAAATAAATCTAGAGTGCCAGACCCGCATCGTCGTAACCCTGCCGTTGGTTTACTCCAAATCCGGTTAGATCCAGTTATCTCCGAAGACGGCAGTTCCCCAGTTAACTTCACTTTGTATGCAAACTTAACTATCTTACTTAGTTAAATGGGGACTCAGCGTATCTTTAGCTTACTGCGAATTTCTATTTAGTTTTCTTAGGAAGAAAGCCTTCATAAGAAAGCTAAATTAAATTTATAGCGGAACAGTCCTCCAGAAGATGATCAGTAAACGCGAACGAGTGCCTTCTTTTTGTGTATTTTTACCAAAACCACCTCTACGATTCCGAAGCGTGGAATCTTTGGCAGAAAGCTCCAAGTGTTTAAGATTCCGTGTTTTCAAAAGTGGACGGCGGTGGTGGTAGATGGTTACGGATTGTGAAATTTGAAAAAAATCCGGTATCAATTTGTGAAATCATAGGCGCTTTTCCAATGGTAAATGTCGTGCCAACATGGCCGTACGACGGACGCCTGACCAATTCTTATTGGTCAGGCGGCCGTTGTTTCTTTCTCTCAATACTAAGATGAAAGAGATAGTAGTATCTATTTCGCACTTTTTCTTGCTTATCGCGCGTGAAAGTAATGTTGTGCTAGCTGTGCTGCCCACCAAGAAAAAGAAAACAGAGCGCCATTTTTCGTAAAAGTTTATAACAATAGGTCTGTCTTTTTCGTCGCAGTGTGACTAAAAACGTCGTATGAAACGCGTTTGCATTGATCATTACACTCTCGCGTAATACCGCCTCGACTATAATGACCAATATATCACACTTGCATCACAACGTAGGCACGACCGTTGCCAATTAGGCCAGCGCCTTACCCGTACCCGCAAAGTGAGAAGTTGTATCGGAGGCTTCGACGCACTCCCTGTAAATGAGTGAAACATTATTCCCACGCCATAAGGTTTAATGCACTCGTAACTTAACTCGTAAATGCTACTCGTATGTACGGTTTTCAAGTGCGTGTAATTTACGGTAATTTTGTAGGTGGGTAGATTTAATTTGTTTGACATGCGAATATATGTGAATCACGATGTTAACATAATTAACATCGTGATTCTCATATATTTAAGAGTATAATAATAATAATAAACTGTTTATTTTAGGCATTATAAAGTATAAAACTATGTTAATAAGCTCATATTTTGTTAGTAATAACAAAACTCTTGTCGGTGGAGCAATCGACACTTCTCATACTCGTATCAAGTAATGAACATATTATTTAAAAAACTTTAATTATCGTAAATTATTTACAATTGAAATTACAATTTACAATTATACTATTTTATTATTTTGATTACATATGTGCCTTTAATGAAGCTTTCTTATATATTTTTTACTTTTACTTTGTGGAGTAGAGCACTACAACGATCAGTATTATTCACAGAAATCTAAATAAGTTGACTTATTTACTAAAGTAAATAAATTTTAACTTATTTGGATTTCTGTGGATAATACTTAAATCGTTGTCATACCCTGGGTTTATCTTTTTGTGCATTATTTAAAAAGTTCTAACATAAACCTATTGACAGGTTAAGATGCCACTTTTTTGAGAACGAGCCGTAATAATAAACAAAATATTACCGTAGTGTGGTTTCTGTGGATAGGTTATACTCTGACGACCAAAAATAACTAGGTCATTTACATAAATAACGATATTTCATAAGCTAGTATAGCTATCTATCTAAGCTATCTTCATGGGAGTATATTAAAATGAGTTTTATTTTACACATTTACACTTGGAAAAAGGTCACTTGAATGTTCCGAAGACTTTATTATGAATAATTTAGAAAATATTATCGTTCTTAAGTGACCTACTTATTTTTTCTCGTCAGTGTCTTTTTTCTTGTTTTACTTATCGTTGTCGTGCTCTACATTTGCCTTTTTCTATCGAAACGTTGTAATGTAATTTATAATTACAATGTAATTAGCGTTGTCAAATATGCACTCAACCGAGTAAAAGTTGGTTTACATTAAGCATGCATTGGAGTCCTGACCGAATTGGTTGCGGTTATTACCCACGCCACATCGTTTTCGACTGTTTACCGAGGCCGGGCAAATTTAATTTGAATTTAATTCAGCCATAATTTGACACCCTTTCAATTGGTAATCTGAGCCGTTTCGTTTTATTAGGTACGTGTTTGATTATCAAATTGGATGGGACCCTGATAATTTTTAAGACATTTATTTAAAATATTAATGTTTTAAAAGCAGAATAGTAAAAGTTGAACTAGCATATTAAGAATTCCGTACTATTAATAATAACTTTATTTTCGTTAGTCATCATCATCATATCAGCTAGAAGACGCCCACTGCTGGGCATAGGCCTACACCGGAAATCTTCACAAAGGCCGCTCATGTGCCTTCCGCGTCTAGCTGGTACCTGCGATCTTTTCCAGGTCGTCGGTCCACCTTGTGGGAGGCCTACCCACGCTCTGTCGCCACTCGAGAACTTTACTGCCACATCGTTAGTCTCTGTGGGATTAATTTTTATTTATATTTTATTTAAATATTGGGACGAGCTAAATAAATTTAGCGTAACGTGGGCTACTGGAAAACTAATACTATAAAGTACAAATGTAGGTGAAATGGCGGGAAAATACCTGGCTAGTCTAACTCTATACAAAAAGGTACTTAAACACCTCGTGGACTCCGTACTAGCAGCAACAACATAATATAGCGAGGCAAAAAAGGTAGACCAATTAGAGGTACCGAAATCCCTTGTTAATTTCGAGCTCACACAATTATGACGTAGGGTAAGTGAGTGAAACGGTAATTAGAAACCACTCCACCGGTCAGCCTAAATTGGCTACCAAACAACCTACCTACTGAATCTAACTGGACATAGGATGTTAGATTTATCTACGTGAGAATGTATTCAGTGACAGGTTAGTAAAGGACTAAATGTGTAACAGTGATTCAAGGTCAGGTTCCCCTGTTAACCGGGTCACGAAAGTCAGATGGTAGTTCATCATCATAGCCCATAACAGTCTATTGCAGGACTTAGGACCTCTCCCACGAAAGGGGAGGTAAATGCCATAATCTCTATGCTTCGCAGGCGACTTGGAGATCGCAGGTTTATAAATGGAACTATGGAAAATGCTGCTGCCCATTTATCAGCCTATGGACACTTTAGATATTTTATCTCGAAAACATAATGGCAGTTACTCCACTGTAATTACCTGATCTGCAAAATTTTCGATCACGGATCCCGGCCCGGTTAAGATGTGTTAATATATGTACTCATAAACATATTTCACTATGGGTGCAAACCCCACAAAGTTGATAAATCATCGTGTTGGCGTTTATGTCTCGAAAGTGCTCTCGCGCACAAGGGCTCGTAGTCCGGCTTAACTATGATCCAAGTTTTTGACGGATCAGGTAAATACAATGGAGCGACTGCCATCTGATCTCTATGACCTTGTTGACTAAGAAACCTGACCAGATTGGATCACGGTAACACATTCAATCACCTGAATATTCAGGTTTCATCACGATGTTTTCCCTCACCGTAAGACAACAAACAAAGTATGAAACTTGACATGGACGGTTAAGTCTGACGTAACCCCGACAACCTAGTAAGTGCCTGTCTCCTGGTTAAATTAAGGCCATGAAACGTGCTGCGTACGGTCTCCGCAAATTTATGGTCATTTTATCGTGTCAGTGACCGCGGCCCACCAACTATCTTAGGTCTAAAATAATAGGGTCGGCTTTACGGTCCAGAGAGATACACTGCAGAAAGTATTTCACTGTGGCTTATTGCCCTTTCTCTAGACCCTCGGTGTGTTTAGGTATCCAATATTGTTCCTAGATTTATTTGTATACGTATGTTTTTATAAGAGCTCAACCGGCGCCTCCCTCGTCGCCGCCCCCCGGCGTCAACCTCAATTGACGTCAAGATGATGATGATGTTGATGATCAGTTTAAGTACCCATGGTTTAGGTAACTCTTATGTCGATGAACGATCGAATAAATAAATAAAAATAAAATAAATATGCTTGGACAAATTCACACAGCGCCATCTACCCACAAAGTAAGCAAATCTTGTGTTATAGTTGTTAGATAACTGATAAACCACTCATATACTCTTTTTTAATATATACTTATAAACATACTACTCCCAAACCCGTAGCAGAAATTAAAATTCATCATTTCAATGTTTCAATTTCTGCTCGGCCGGGAATAGAACCCGAGACCTTTGCGTGGCAGATCGGCAACTGAACCACTCAGGTCATAATAGTTTTTACCTAACTTATCGATATAGTAAAGTTCAATAATGGCTCTTACGAATATCACGATTGCAATGTCAGTATCAACTCGCCCCGCATGTCACCGGAAAGCGTGCAATTACTATTGTGTTTTCATTTGCGTAAGCAAATATTTAAATACAATTCGAATGAATCGTTCAATTTATTTTAAATGCTTCAAAAACAAGCTAAATGAATACGGTATGCGTGCACCGGAATCGGGCGATGTTTCCCGCCGCCGGGAAATGGCGATCCTGTTTTAATTCAACACCATTGTTTTGGGAAAATAAAACTCTTGCCGTAGAACAAATAGGGGTCCAGTTATTTTTTATCCCACAGCTTTCCCGCGGGAAATCTCCACCTAGGTACGAATTTATAGCCGGACGCAATGTTCGACTTGATACAAATATCCACGCCCAAAAATCTTGCGATATTAGATTCAGATCTTCTTACCTGCCTATAAACATACTAAGTAATACATATCGACAACTATACAAATAAAATACAGCAACACCATTTACAAGACTCTAAAACATTGTTATATGGCTGGATATCTTGTATCCACACTGTCTAAAAGCTCCACAGATACTCTTTTTGAAACTAAGAAACTACTTATCAACCTCTACGGGCACAAACACAGGCAGGCGTCATCATATTCCTTAATACGTTCGTGCAGGGCTGATTAATTACTGTGATCTCATTCTGATATGCTCGTATCTAGTTCAGCCTGCGCCTGCGGCCTCCCAGCAATGGGAATTCCCCTCGTGCCGAGACAGAGAACCGGGCCGGTATTTGCATCGGGCCTTTGGAAGCCGTGCACCGTGTAATAGACTTTCTGAGCACCCCATATAAGTGTGCCGTTATCAGATTTTTCACATTCATATTAAGTTTGAATAATTGTACTTTTATGTGCTGTTGATTCGAAACATCGTCTTGATTACTTTAATTAGTTCCAAAATTTTATGTTTCTGGCACTCAGAAATAAATACTTTATATATACTATAGTCGAATAAATATAAGGGAAAAGAGAGTCTAACACAGCGTCAGCGCGTCCTTTTACCCGAGCAGAGCGGAACGGAAGTGTTCGGTGAATCTGATGAAGGGTAACGCAATCTTTGTGTTTGTTTCTTATTTGTTCGATCGCACAAGTGGATGATTCAAACTTCAATATACGTTTAATTAGTACAGTCTAACTAATCTTCTGTATAGTGATTAATATTGTATATATTGTTTCAGGTACGTGTGATATAATACATAGTGTATTTCTTAGGTGAGTTACATTAAATTCCTTTTACTGAAAGTTTTATTTATTACCAAATTAATATTATAAATGAGAAAGTAACTCTGTCTCACGCCTAGACAGTTTAAAAGATTTTAATAAAATTTGGCAAGGCTATTGTCACCGTGGGGCTCCAAAAATAACCGTATTTAACGCGGGCGGAGCTGCGGTCAAAAGCTAGCATCATGGCACCCACAACACAACCACAACATCACGGAACCCTCGATCGTTAGTTCAGGAAATTAAATCTAAACACACGCGACATTTATCTGTAGGAAATCCGTGTAAAAACCCTTTCCAGGTCGAGTGTGCTAAGCCTAATGCGTACATAAACACTAAATCCATAGCCCCTAATGCTGGGGACGTGTCGGAGTTAATATTAATTCTGGCGGCGCGTGGCGGCTGGATATTAGTCACAAAGCGGCTATCGGGGGATGCGACATGGCCGCGAGATTAGCCCGCTGTTTGCCTACGGGGTTAGCAGGCCGCCTTTTAACGTAAAACCATCAATGATGCATTTAGGATTATTCGCTGTACATACAGATCCTATGAGGCTTTACTGCTCATGCCTGTATCCTTCAAATGCGCTATTGGGGGAGTTGACACACTCGTACCTAGTCAGCTAGCCCTCTGTTTGCCTACTGCCGAGGTCGACGATTAATGAACGCAGTTTATTCTTGTTGCGACGCTGTTGTGGTCCGTCAAAACGGCTATCGGGGGATACGACCGCGACATCGCCGATAAATTGCCCCGATATTTGTCGGAGCTGAAGTACTAAGCCAACGACAAACAGACCAGAATTCGATGAATAAATGAAACGTTTTCTTTATGAGGATATCGTCAAATTCCTGGTTGTGCTCTCGCGTGGGTAGGCTCGGGGCAGTGTTGGGCAAAATTTAATTGCAAGTTACAATTAAAAATAACAATTGATTAATTGTTAATTGTGAAATATCAATTAACAATTGATCAATTGTTAACTGTGACGTTGCAATTAACAATTGATCAATTGTTAATTGTGACGTTTCAATTAACAATTGATTAATTGTTAATTGTGACGTTGCAATTAACAATTGATTAATTGTTAATTGTGACGTTGCAATTAATCAATTGTCAACTGTTCTTGTAATTAAACTTTAATTAAATTTAAATAATGTAAATAGTAATATTATAAGATTAAGGAGTGGCTCAGGGTAGGGCTTTTACAAGCTTGACCTTAATGGCCATGCTAAATCGTTCTTCATGATAGCCACACAGATTTATATACTAGTACTAGCTGACCCGGCGCGACTTCGTTCGCGTAGCGTTCTAACCCTACACCTACCCTACACCTACCGTACACTTACCCTACACCTACCCTACACCTACCCCTACCCTACACCTACCCTACACCTACCCTACACCTACCCTACACCTACCCTACACCTACCCTACACCTACCCTACACCTACCCTACACCTACGTCTAAAAAATAAATAAAAAATTTAGGGGTGGACTACCCCTAACATTTAGGGGGATGAAAAATAGATGTTGGCCGATTCTCATAGATACCGGATAAGCACAAAAAATTTTATCAAAATCGGTCAAGCCGTTTCGGAGGAGTATGGCAACGAAAACTGTGACACGAGAATTTTATATATTAGACTTAAGAATAGAAAATTCTTTCCGCAAATAGCTTTCAACATAACAATGCGTTTACATATTATTTTTTCTCTCTCGCGTCCTACTCTTACCTCTCAGCCCTCGAGCGGCCCGATCGGGCCGCATAACAATATAAATCTGTGATTGTTAATTGTTAGTTTTAATTGTCTCTTGTAACAATTAAAAATATTATTTTAATTATTTTAATTGTCTCTTGCAATTAACGTGAGTTTATTTAAATAAATTAATTGCAATACGCAAATAACAGATTAATTGCAATTAAATCAATTGTGATTAAATTAATTGCAATTAATTTTTCAATCAATTAATATGATGATTAAAATATCAATTGTTCATGCCCAACACTGGCTCGGGGTCGGCTTGTACCATAATTTGGCAAATCAGTTAATTACAGTGGAACGGCTGCCATTTGATCTCCGTGGTCCTATTTTCTGGGGCACCTGAGTAGGTAGGTTTATGGTGACACATTCAGTCGCCTGAATGAGCACGTTTCCTCACGTTTTATTTTTTTCTAAAACAAGGTTTATTTCTGTTTCGACGCTGTTGTTACAAAGTAACAGGCGCTTTGAAGACTAAGTACCGAGTATCGAGCGATGCCGCCATGAGATGAGCTAGCTGTTTGCCTTCGTAGCTACCAGACCGCCTTTTAAAATACCGGAATACCTATGATTAATGAATCTAACATTTTGGTATTATATTTTTATTTGCCGTCTCCAGAATCTGCGATTCACCGAAAACGGGTTGTGCCTCCGAGGGATTTAGCATGTTTAAACTTTATAAGAGCTAGCGGTATAGGAGATTAATATCTTAATACGAGTAGATAAGAAAATGTAAATCACAATATACAAAACATGTCGCAGGCCCTTTCACACAGAAAAAATATTCAAAAATCAAAGGCAACAATGTAATTTTTCTTTTATGGCGCCAATAAATTGCGGGGCCGCAATAAAAATACTGTATTCAAATCGAAAGGCAAGGGCTCTTTTAATTATCCACTTGGCGTTTTTTGAACCTTTATGGCTAGCATAAAATATACCCAGCAATTAAGGCTACGATCTGTGCCTGAAAAACTCATGAAGTCAGTGACAAATTGCGGCTTCTGGGAAACCAGTTAACTGCTAATGTGCTTGTTGGAAATCATTACGGAGTGTATGATTAAGTAGGTACTATAGATAGTGTTCGACTCGTCTGTGTACGCGCTAGGCGCGCGCTATTTTGTTTTGGCGATTATTACAAAAACAACAACAAAACTGTGTACTATGAGCGTAGATAAATTAGCAATACCTACTTGTTTAAACATATTTTTTCTATAATAAATAAGAATCTCGGAAACGGCTCCAACGATGTCGATAAAATTTTGTAGGTAGTGGCTTTCAGCGGCTTTAAATAGTGCTTAGATTCAATTTAAGTGAATCCTCGTTTTCTTAGTATTTTTTATTGTTTTTGCGCCCACCGCAACGGATAATGGATAGTAATGGACACCCACCGTAATAGCGGGACAGGAAGGGATTGAGGCAGAGAACACTCATGTATACCAACCAGCGCGGGCCGGCCGGCTGGTTATTATGCAGGACTGGCTATGGAAAACCTAAGGCTTTTAAAGCTTCATCGGATGCGATACGTACGCACGATATCCTTTTTTTTGCTTTTTTGCGCCTACCGTAAAGGCACCCTCCGGACTATCGAGGAAGGAAGGCAGAGAACACTCATATGTGCCGCGGCCGCGGCGCGACCGGCTGGTTATGCTGGACTCGCAAGAGATATAGGGGCTAATCAGTTAAACTCTGTCTTGGGAGTACCTATAGCCGGGAAGGCTTTTTAGCTTTTTCATCGAATGCGACACCATATAGTGATTTGGTGCGCACATACGATATCCCCGTGTTGCACAAAGCCAGGCAAAAAAAAATGCTAACCTCGCCATCGCGTTCTATCCGTCCGGCAGCGCCATCTATCGTCTGCGCTACGTACCTTAAAACCCTGAGCAATGCTCAACCGCTCAGGTATTAACTAATAATTTATTGAACTTATGTAAAAATACCCAGTTTCGGCAACCCAAGAAAACAAAATACCTACACCATCGCCATAGGATATGGTCCCTAAAGGTACTAAGTTATAGTCATATCATCGCTAAGAACCAAATACAGCTCATAGAAAACTGTAAGAGGCGTTGGAGGCGATCACAATAGATTAGTAATGGTTGCAGTGATTGAAATGCAAGTTCAAATGATAGTCCCGTCCCATCAATAACTTGCACACCATAACGCGTAACACGCCAAAAAAACTATAGCTATCATGCCAAAGAAGCAAAGTTCGCAACCAAATTCCACAAGAGAAGAGAGGTATTCACGCGGCGGTTTCAAAGGAGCAAACATTTTTCATTTGCAACATTAAGGCACCCAATCTCGTGGGAACTAATTAACGCCCGCCCTCACGGCTCGTAGCTAGTAACATTTTGCACTTTTGTGGCCACGGCGAATCTCAAATACATTTGCGGGACACCTGAATGTCGTAATGGTCCAGGTAATGGCCTAATTTTTGAGTTGAGGAAGATTCTTTTCACTTGTTATTGAATCTTTGCACATAATGCTCTTCAATTATTTGGAATCTGTCCAATCTAGAATCTGTCCCATATACTTTATGGTTCTTGAAGTACAATATATCGATGTAATTGCAGGCCCCGTGGTCATTGAGGTGTAGATTAGATAACATTAGCGTGAATCATTTCCCTGGACGCTACGCCCGGTCCTCGCAACCAATTTATTTGAACTCATCAAAATAAAGCTTTATCGTAGTAAGTAGATAGTAGGTAGGTAGCTATTGTTGAAACGACATAAGTAATTTCTGTTATCATAAGTGATGTCTGTCTAGACAAGGTCAAATGATAAAATATTTCATGAACAAATGTCACAAACGTCAACAAGAAAATTAATTCACCCAATTCGGCGCAGGTGGTTTAAGAGCAAAATATCCTCATTGAAAACACAGAAACTTGAAAGACTAAACGTTACTAAACTTCCAAACGATCTCATACCATGCAGCTGTGATGTTTACATGCACTCCCTTTACCGGCAAGTGAATCCTTTGGGCCAAAGTTGAGCTGCTAATGGGAAGGGCCGCTCGTCAGGGCTGTTCAAAGTGTAGCCAAGTGAATTATTCAGCGGGCCGCTCGCGACGCTTCGTCCCAGAGGACAGCGTCTTTTGCTATGTAGATTCCGTCGCATGCTTCACCCAAATAGAAATATAAAAACGCAGGCCCAGGCACGCTTCCTTGTTTATTACGAGGGAAATTAGTAGGTCGATGAAAATTTAAATAGAACGGTAGCACAGTGACCAATAAGACTTATTTTTTTCTATTTAAGTCGACGTAAGAAAATATATATTTCGTTAGATAGCTATATCTAATTAGCTAATGTGTCTGATATATTATGCCATAAAATTTTGTAACAATCTTGTATAGAATAAATAGTTAAATGTGTAAATAAATTCGGGCACTTAATTAAGATCATCTATGTGGATAAATAAGGTTAGATTATTTAAATACTTTAACCGAAACGGCTCCAACAATTTCGATGAAATGAAGGTATGTAGTGGTTTCGAGGCCGATAAATCGATCTAGCTAGGTTAGCTTAATTTTTAGCGGACCTGGCTTTCCCCGTGATTTAAGGCATAACCAAATTGCTAAAATCGCCACCGACTTCTAACCATCCGGCAGCGCCATCCATTGTCTGCGTTACGTACCATCTTACGTATATATATTTCAACTCAGTTGTGCGCGCGGCCCTATGTGTGGGTAAACCTTAATACCTGGTATTGGTACATGGTTTGTGATCCGCAATTAATTGAGGCTAAGCTGCAGAGCCTCGAGCATCGGCGTAGGGTTGCGTGTCTATCGGTATTCTATAGGTTGCATTTCGGGGAGTGTGCGAAACAGTTGCACGACCTCATTCCGCCGGCCCCTTTCCGCCATCGGGAAACGCGATCCGGGCGAGCGCTTCATCCTTATGTCGTGGATCTTCCAGCTGCCCGCACGAGCCGCTTTGGTTCAACCTTTATAATGCGAACGGCTAAGGAATGGAACGCGTTGCCTGCGAGTGTGTTCCCTGATCACTATAATCTGGACGCCTTCAAGGCTAGAGTGAATAGGCTGTTCCTAGACAGGCATGCTCCATCTTCGACCGCATCGTCACTTACCACCAGGTGAGATAGCGGTCAAATGCCTGGATAGTCTAAAATTAAAAAAAAAAAAAAAAAAACCTTACATGCTTAAGAGAGGTAGGGCATAGCGGGGTATCTCGTTCGAATTGGAGCCGCCCGACTGGTGAAGTACCTCCACCTTACAGAATATCGCAGCTAAATAATATTCTTTTAAATAGTATTGTGTTTCTTTCCAGTGCTCCATGGGGTGGGGATTTGGGGAACCGTGGCTTTGGCAGTGGAGTGGCATTTGCTTTTTGCTGCCAGAGCAACGTGTTATAGAGGTGGGCAACGCATTAGCGATACTCTTGGTGTTGCTAATGTCTATAGGCAGTGGTGACCACTTTCCATCAGGTGGCCCGCTTGCCTGTTTGCCTACCGTATGACATAAAAAAAAAAAAAAAAAAAACCTAGTAGGACCGGCCACTTAATTGTCTAGTAATATGAACAATTATATATCAAAGCGTTCGTTGACACTGGCCCGAGTTGACGGCACTTTGGAACAAACGCCGTCTAACCGAAGTGTAACCTAAATAATCGCGTTTCTGAGTTCGTATTTAATTCGTTGTATTTATTGTTCCGGTGACATAAACAAAACAATAGACACCCTTATGTACACCATGTGTGGGTATGTATTGTACTGGTACTATCCATTATTTCAATGTCACGTAATATTTTCACAGCACACCATTATTTCTGCGTTGTAGGCCGACACATTATGACCTCATCGGTTCGTTATGCGTATATAAAATTGTAGTTGTTTGTGGACAATCGATATCTTCGCACAACGTGTGGTGACAAATATTTTTACACTACCCATTATTAATGATACGGCTATTGACCGGCGCGCGGCGATCCAATATTGTAGAAGAGCCACCAAGTTTCACCCCACGTCGAATACGAGTACATGTATTAATGTAACCTAAAAATAGAAAATTAATTACTTTATTGCAATAAAAGTCATAATACTTCTGATATTTACAAAAAACCGACTAAGTGCGATTAGAACTTGTGCTCTGAGAGTACCCTACAGGAAATCATAATTAACTAGTATTTATTATCCCCGAAATTGTGGCTCGACAATATTTTTTTTCGATGGTTGGATATATAAAGGACCCGAAAATAAAAGCAAATTCCGATTTTGATTTTCCTTTCCACGAATTTTGTTTCGCAATAAATACACAAGAGAAATCTTACATTGACGTCAATATAAATATGCAGAAAACATCAACGTGTAGCAACACGAAATGTAAATTGCGTACTTGGCAGGTTCTAACCCCGAGAAAAATGTTTGCGGAAAATATGTCGTTTTCGTAGAATTAGGCTACGGCGTAGGCTGTGCTACGCAATTGTATAGGAAACCATTTATTGGGTAATTACGAACATTCTATGCTAGACCCTAAATAAGCATTTTCTAACCTTCATGAGGACTACTTACTAATACAAAATCAAAATCTGTGGCCTTAAAATTTTACTGTGCGGTTCCAAGTTAATTAAACAAACACATACTAGCTTCCCAGTTAAAAAAACCTTTCTCAACAGTATTACCTTTTTAAGATGAATTCCACTATAGTTTAACCGTTTTGGCTGGGAGTGGAGCAGGAAATATCATTCTTCGCTCTTTTGGCTCGATTTCAATGCATTAAGATCGCAGCCAAAGCGACTTGTTATCGTTGCGCATGAGAGCCTTGTTATCTTTGGCCTCGGTGCAGATGCAGCAGAAAACTCAAAGGGATTTCGGTATTCAAAGGCTGACAACTTCTATTCGCATTCTTATTTCAAGAAAGACATTTGCGACTTGATTCACAAATGAGGCGTACAATAATGCAATTTTGAAACTGCAACGTACGTTATGGGAAATAAAATAGACGAGACGGATATTTGAAAAAGATTTCTGTGCGTCTCTCTTCCCACAAATATGTAGAAAGAGTCGTCTATCGCTATTATAATTACTGGGTAGTTGTTTGTGTAACCATATGCCATGTATTTATTCATTCTTGAGAATGTGTGAGTTTTATATTTTCCGAGGAGATATTGTTAATAAATAGAGCCAATGTTACTTGAGACCTTGACAACAGTGTAACAATTTTCAAAATGCTTTTACAAGTGCCACAAAGTTTTACCAATAAACATGATCTCCTCATTTACGTTAATCTCAACATTTACGTTAATCTATAGCTTAGAGCAACTTATTTCTATGTAAAGGCGACCAAACTTTTTAAGTTGGAACAAAATTATACAACCCTTGAGCTTGTAATCTCAACATTTACGTTAAGCCTCTAATTTATTCTTCACTGAGCCCTCTTCCGGAAGGTAAGCGACAATGGTATCCTATTCTTCTGGAATAAATTCTTCGACTTCTACTTTATGATCATAGTGTTATCCTGATGCATACAAATGAGTCGGCGGGTTGGTGGTTCGCAGAATATCGACCTGGCGGCGAGCCTTGTACCTCGCGCCACCTTATCGATGCCCTTGACATGAATACACGTAATTGTGAAACAAAAACTTATTACAATGCCATACTAAACCAAGGCGTTCATAAAAGTTAATTTTTCAAACGCTAACAAAGGTCGGAGTAATCAAAGAAAGAAAAGGAAATTTAGAGCGTAAATGGAGAGGCATTAATTTTGGGGTCTTGGGAATTAATAACCAATAGGTCGCTTTGAATGGTAAATGTCTTCGAGAAATTATTACTTTAATTTCGTTGTCCTTCGTTTATTCAAGGTAGCCGAGCCATGGAATTGTTCTTATGCCGTGACTATAGTAGTTGTTGTTTTGAGTCAAAGCAATAAAGTACAAGGTAATAAATTTGAAGACATGAATTCGGTAACTGTAATAAAGGTAAGTGAAGACGTGTTATTTGTGGAGGGTGGGTGTGTTACCTCCGCCTGAACACCGCGGAGTATCCAATATCCATTTTGACTAAAAGGCTCCTTTCAAAACGGAACCCGATCAAAGAATTTTTCAATAACGAAATAGATATACCCCATTTGCTTCGCTCTTATCGTATTGTTTGTTTGACGCAACAACATATTGAAAGCTACGGCGTATTACGGGATAAAATTTATAAATTTGATACAAACATTGCAGTGTGGAAAGACATGCTCGCTGTTTAACATTTTAATATAGGTACTATAGGTAGATACCGTCAGTCAGGGGGTGCCAATCGGCTCTCGGGTCTATTAACACCGTTTAGTTTGCAAACTACTGAAGATATATTTCTTTTTTCGTTAAATTTACTTTAACTCCTTCGGACAACAAAGAAAACCAAATAGAAAACAAAGCCATAAATAGTTAAATCTTCATTCATACTTCCCCGAGAACATTTTTTTAGATTATGTATTCAGCATTGAGGCAAAATTGAAGCAATTTGGGCTCCTTTTATTATGCACCATATTATATTTTTCCTTTACGTCACTTTTTTGTACGAACACAAGGGAGTAATTTTTTTTGTTTGATTGTGTGTGTTGAAATATGTATGTATTTTTTTGTTTAAATGTTGTGTTGTGGCGTCCAGTTGATAATAAAATATTTATTTATTATTTGTAAATTTTACAGTGTTAAAATTTAGGTGTTTATGTTATATAAGTATGTATATTACGCTCATTTGCTGAAGCTGCTGGTTAACAACGCGGTAAATTGTGCAAAATACAATTTGAAAATAATAGGTATATAATCTCTAGAGCAATTACAATTGTTAAGGTATCGATCTAAAATTTAAATCGTCTAAATGTTCACGGTAATTAAATTATCTTCTAAAATTACCGTTGTACACAATTTATTCATAAGCCAGCGGAGCGTCTTCAGGAATTAGAATGGACCAAGTAATTTAAATAGCTAACGAACCACTTTCAGCTTTTAGAGGGCAACCCTGAACCCTCAAACGGTGTAATGTTGCCATTTCGAAAACATCGTCGCTAGAACCGCTGGCTCCCCGCGGAAATGCCATTGGCTGTCCCTTAATTGCATTATGCTATCAACGTCGCGGCGCGACTTAAGGCTCCTTTTAAAAAGAAATTTATAGCTTTCCGGAGGCGCGACCGCGGCTTGTGCTTACATCACAATTAGGACCTTGTTTTACAAGAAAATCAACTTCCGACTAAACGCGTTGGTTAGAAATATCTTTAACAATGTAGGTAGTTTACTCATCGATTTCGTGTTTGTTACACATTTGTTCAAATATTTGGATTCTGTTTACGTCATGCAATGCTGCTCGTGGCAGAGTAGTGCCCGCGCATTGAGTTGTGGAAACACATTGATCACACTTTCTTACTATTTTTACTCTTTATTTATCAAGTGTTATTTATTTTCATTCATACAAAATATACCAAACAATGTCACATACAGAGCATCTTCTGTGATGTGACAACACTAAGTGGCATACCTTCTTAGCGAGTTGATGGACCAAACTCAGACTTACACTTTATTTGCCCAGTTTGTTTCTGGCTGGTCCTGCTTTATGGTTCCACAGGTTTTTCGGGCTGTCGCTTTCGCAGCCGTGGTCACCAAGAAACTGGATCGGCTTTTCCATCTCGTAACCGTTGATTCCTGACCATAGACAACGGAGGTCCGTTTCCTGTTTGCGTTTCTTAACTGCACTGGCTATCTCGCTGCGTATAGCTGGTAGAGCAATCCTAGCCAGTGGATACAACTTACTCACCGGAGTCGGAGACTGTCTGTTATTTTCCGGCATGTGTCATCCGTGAAGGGCATCCACGATCTTAGTGTAAGCTGATCGGTGCCATACGAAACACGCGTATTCGTCCGCAGAAAAACATAGTGCTAAACCTGTGGCGTGACCCCATTTTGAGAAAGTGAGGCGTCAGAGAAAATTGTTTCGGGCGGTTACTTTGTGGCGTTTGTTCTCACAGTTTTTCCTGTAAGTTAGCAAGGGTCTAATGTGATGCCAATATATTTTGTTGAGCTATATGGCCTGCTGGAAAGTCATGAGATGGCATTACTGTAAGGCGCTGTCCTAATTGGCAGCGGTCTTGCAACTATGGTCGTACGACGGGCGTCGCCCGACCAATAGGAGCCCTCAAAACTGCCTGCCGCACGACCACCAATGAGGACAGCGCGTAAATCACCGATATTTCTCTTAGAACTTATTAGAGAAAAGCAAGTGATAAATATGTCCCCGCAAATCAAAGTAACCCCAGTTTACACCTACGTTACAAGTGTTTTCGTAATTTCATTACCTTTTCAAAGACATAAATCATTGTGTTATGAAACATAGAAATATTAATAAACCCGACATTTATTTTAGTCATAATAATGTAAATTGCGTCTGCCTTAATGGGTCCGCTCCTTCCACGGCTATTACCGTAAAACAACAGCAACTCACCAGCGCAGGAATCGATTCCAGCCACGAAATAGTTTTAGTACAGAGTATTAATTATTACCGTAGTGGTGTGTCTGTTTTACTGAGGTGTATTAATATAGTTTGTCAATGCACTCGATAATAGAGCGGCCGCTAAAAATCTTATTTTTAAATAGGCACCTCTAAAACACTTTACTATTCCACACGCAACTGTCAAAATCAAATGGCAGGACTAGTTTAAATTGTTATTTCTAATTTTAAGCAGTCTATTGCATACTATTGCATGTTCACCTTTTTTCTTATATCTCTTTTTGATGAGCCTTGTAATTTTTATTAACAACTATATAGCTTTAAGTCTGCCATTGTACTGTAATGTAATTATTGTAAACAAATAAACGCAGCCTTACATGAAACCTAAGCTATTGGCTGTAGACCCTCCACTGTAATTACTTGATCTGCCAAATCCGGGATCATGGTCAAAACGGGCCCACGTGCGCAACCGGGAAATTAACGCCAAGATGACCTACTCGACACTCGTATGTTATACGTTAAGCATTCATAATTCATACCAATCAAATGCTATTACGTCGAGTTAATAGAGTAAGTACTAAAATAAAACTCTTCAATTGAGTTCATCATATTGAATTGATGATTGATGAATCTTTGAAAAATAATTTGTCCACCTTAAATGAAGACATTTGTACGCTGCTTACGAGGTTTCTGCACAAGCATTTACTATAGTAACATTTTTGGCGGCGGAATTTAAACGTGGATATGCCAGCTTGGGTGACGATAGAACGGGACGGCCAAAAATTACTCTGAGGTTAAATAACTGGAACACTCTCCTATCCAACCAGATCTAGTTCCAAGTGATTTATTTTTGTTTCCCTATTAAAAGTTATTTTCGGAGTGTATAGATTTTCATCAAACGATGAGCATATATATGAGTAGAAGGATAGAAAATGACAATGAAAGAGTATTTATTGAATTAGGATTACGTTAATTAATCTCTTTTCAAAAGTCAAAAATCTAACGGAAAAACAAAGGGAAAGTTAAGCAAGCTCATCCAGGTAGGCGAGACACCGGGCACCGATACACGCTACGCACATAACCGCCTAAGCGAATCATGTGCGGCGCGTACCCAGCCCCAGCCAGCCTGCCGGCGCGGCGCTCACACCCGCACGCACCAGCCGGCCTACCCGCGTCGCCCCCTGTGCGCTGAACTAATAAGTAAAAAAATGTCGTCTGTCTGTCAGAATGCCGTTTCATATAGGAAAATGACCATCTGTGGGAGAAAGAAATGGCAAGAAACCCACAGGTACATTTTAATATGATTACATTGCACTAGTAAAAATTAATAATTTTTCCGATATATACCACAGGTTGTATTTGGTTTTGATAAACGGATGGGACTATCGCTGGAATCAGTACAAAAGTATAGTAGAAATATACAAAAAATTCTTGTGTCTAGGTTAGGCCAGAAGCTTTTTATCCCACCCACGTAAATTCGCGGTTACAGTAACAACGTATATTTTATTAGCCTGTCATCGTGCTCAATACGGGAACAAGATAAGAGGAAAATAAGCAACTTTTGTATCCACGAATATGTTCGGTGATGGAGTTACACAAACAGCGTATGTGGCGCCAAATATTGTGTAATAGAAAAACTAACTCAATCTACGGTAGTCAGGTGCAACTAGGGAAAGGAAGTTTTACCCTCTATTGTTTCAAATAAAACAGTCGTAGTTCACAGTTCTTGATACGAAAAGTCTATATTGTTGCGCTCTTAAACTAACACTTTACCCGCTGTGAACATACCATTTTTATCTTAGTTTTTAAGTAGGTATTGTTATTGTTATAAAAAATAAGAAAAATATTAAAAAATAACTTTACTGATATTTGACGACGAACTGTAATATTTGATACTTGCAATTGTTTTACTGCTGTATTTAAATTGATGATATCTTGAATCTACTCGTTCGTTAATAAATAAACAATAAACTGTTAAACATGACATTTGTGATTGGTGTTGCCATTTATAATGCGCATTCCATTCTGTAGAAAATAAATAAATTGATCTATTCGGAGGTTGGTTGCTTATCATTCTGGTGATCAAAGAGATAAAAAAGCAACAATGCTGTATTTTAAAGTTTTTATTCAAACCATAAATTATTACACCATACTTCTGAGTTGAATTCTCTGTAACGGAATGATCTTTCTGTAACGATATTTGGGAGCCGGTACGACATTGGGGCCATCAAAAAACCTTTCTCACAGCTCGGCAACGGAATTGCATCGCTCTTTGTGTTGCGAATGTCCATGTGGGCGTTGATGATTTACCATCAGGTTTCTGCTTGCTCTTTTTTTCCTCCTTCTATTTATATTAAGGGTATTTTTTAAGGGTAGAATTTTAATATATCTATATCTTTTTACATATAATCAAAGTAAAAAACGTGTGTCTGTACATTGAATATATTTACAAAAACCTAATTTAGGGCGATGAAGAATTTGCAACAGATTAGGATTTTTTTTAAATTGTTGTCTGTTTGTACACGCTTATCTCCGGAACTACTAGACTTTTTTATTGTGTAGCTATTAAGCGTGGGCAACATTTAATGTAGTTTGAAAAGTGGAACACCTGAAATAGAACTATAATATACCAACTAAACTATAAATAGCACCGAATGGATTTTTATAGGATTTTCACATTTTGGTAGTTTGGGGTCCAACTTAAAATCTAGGCCATGATTCGTCTAATTCGGTTGGATAGAACCAGAAATACAGCTTGACATCTCCGTAATTAGTTTTCATAATTAGGGTCGTATAAAATTGTCGTTCGGGAAAAAGATAAAAAGCTTTAAAAACGATTACCACGCGGATGAAGTCGCGGGCAAAAGCTAGTATTTAATACGAGGGAATCTAGCTTTATTGGAAAGGTAATAAAAAGCCATTCATTTGATCATTTTTTGCTCCAGTTAAAATTTTTTCCGCGATTCACTCTTTGTTAAATGGTTTTGACTTTTGATAGAATAAACACGCGACGGTTACATAGCCAAAATCATTTTTTAACATAAATGGCATTTAAAATAAAGCTAGTTTCACAGATATTCAATATAGTTTTCTTTGTTATATTTAAATCTGAAAACCAATGCTTTAAAATAACACCCTTTAGAAAACGATTATAATTGTTAGTAGGCGAAGGCCTACAATTATTTATCTACGATCTTTTTTGTACTTGTATAATAATTATTCACTGAACTAATTTCTAAATGTAAAACAAGGTCATAGTAAGATAATAAGTCAATATAAATGAAATCAAGATGTAAAACATGCCTACGCCAAAATTGATAAACACACATGCGTGCGTCTATTTACAACCATTGTCTTTATTGATTTTTTGAAATATGGAAATAGAAATTTGATTTAAAGTGTGTGAGGTTTTATACCAGTAGACAATACTCGTAACAAAAAGGATCCTTGGCCAAAATACTCAGATTGTCACGATTTATTGCTATATATTCCAAATATCTCATTACGGATGCAGGGCAGTCGTCGGAGTACCGTTTTTCGTCCCATTCTCGCTCATAATTGGTCTCTTGAGGCATGTATTCACACCCGCGTCTCCTACGCTTCGTGAACAACTGCCCAATTATTTTTCCGTGCGCGGTGTCGTGTGAGCGACGTGACTCGCGCCCTAACGAGCGGCCCAATCTCCAGCCAATCTCGCTGGCTGGCTTAGGTCTCAGCCTGCACTGTGACACCATCCCTCATCCCGCGACAAATGATAAATGAAACATGGCGATTATTACGTCACGAAATGTCCACTTCCCACGGTAATGAATACGACGATAACGTCGCATTTTCTTCGTAGGTCTCGTTGGGTAAAAATTGTTTATATTCTAACGATGATTGATGTTTATATATAATTATTTATAACAGTAGTAAGTGCCAACGAGATCGGACGATCCAACTTAATGGAAACGGCGCCATTATAAATATGCCACTCGATCATTAAATTTTCAGGCGGCCGCCTCATCTTCTAAAGCTTTCATAACTAAGCCGTGACAAGCTGACAGCAACTTCTTAGCGCTGGTGAGTGCGAAAGCTAAAGAAAAATTTGTTGGCTCTAAACACGGCGTGTTTTACCTAAAAATATTACCCTCGGATGCCGCGCATATGCTACCTGCAAACGGTAAATGCTCGGCTCTCTCCGGCACGTGAAAAACTGCTCAAATTAAGCCCGGCCTGATTTAACATTCACGCACTGGCGAATTACCCGCACGAATGTAGGAGCTCCATTTTGGAATTAAAATGTAGCGGAGATTTGTGGCGAAAAAAATTACAAGCCTTGTTATATTTGTTTTGATGGCGAGTAGTAGCAATTGAACCACTTTGAAGTTGCTGGCGTAACTGTTCTGGATGAATTCTATGTGACAGTAGTGAAACATATCGCTCTTAAACACAGTGCTTGTTAGCATGCCCTTTAACAAGGTAGACCCACAGTATCGTGAAGGTCGTAAACAGCGCAAGACAAGCGTTGTGGAATTATTTGAGGATATCTAGCTTCGATTACATGCAATCCGAACGAATTCCCTTCCTGGACCTCCTCGTGAAAACGCAGCCTCACTTATAGCATTTCTACTTTACAGATAAACTTATATATTTTTGGTTGAATTGGACGTATTATTATCACGAGATACAGGGCGCGAGCAAGCGAACGATGTCGACGTGTTTCTTGGACGGGTGCAATGCTAACCCATTACCCAGTACATCTCTAGTGTATTCCCTTAGGGAGAGTGCTGTCTCTCTCTCTCTCCCTCGCTCTCTCCCTCTCTCTCTCTTCGGCTCTTTCCTTTAGAAGAATCGCAAAACTCACAACTCCCGCCAAGAAAAGCAAAACTTAACTCTAAGAAACGACAAAAATTTAAATAGTAATTTAAGTGTTGACTCTATGAAGAATAACAGAGACTACTATAGCAAAGGTTTGCATGAGCTATTGTCCAAGTGGAATGAGAAAAGTTTGGTTGAGCCAAGAGCACTCCGGGCATTGCGGTGGAGAGTCTTAAGGCAAAAGGGCTCGAGAGGCCGTCGCTGTGAGCACATAACTGGCTTTTGTTGTGAGAACAAGCACACTTTTATCCCGATGTTTATCTACTCGGATTGCTAACATGAGTTGGGTAAATTGATGATATGTGGAGAACGGTTCTTGCGGACGAAGCTAAACAATATTTATTTAAATTGAACGTTTCTGTAATACTTATATATATTTTGAACAGTATTATCTCCAATCCACGTGCAATGTTATGAGAAAACCTTAACTAATGATTGACGTTGGTGATGATAAAATTAAAAACAGTAATAGTTGAACAGTGGACCTTCTAGATTAGACTGATCCATCTGAGATCTCATCATCCTCAGCCTGTACCCACTGCTGAATATACGCCTCCCCTATCGAGCACCAATCCTCCTGCATCCTGTCCTTAGTTTGCCGCATCCAGAATCCACCTTCAGATCTCATAGTTACCTTATTATTTTAATTTACTTTTATATATTGTAACTATACCATCATCCACCAGTCTACTACGCATCGCACATGGAGATCACTGAATGGATTGTTTTGTTAAGATCAAGACTTCCTATTCTTAAAAAAACAACGTCCACCAGAAGACCGAATGGGCAATAAAAGTTCCATCAACCTAGTTTGTTTATCGTTACAATGAAATTAAAGAAAAAACCACGTCTCGGCGCCAGAAGTACTAGACAGGGGGAACACGACAACACATAGATAGGAACATAATCTAAAGGATTCTTTTTCGGTGATATTATTCTGTTCAAATATGAATGTGCGCTACATTTTCACTGGCTGCCACAGACATTTGCTCGCGAATCATAAACGAAGCAATATTTCATACAGACACCGTATTTATATAGCTCTACGTATACGTTCCAGCCTCGCACTGCAATACGGTACATTAAGGTCAAAATGAGAAATTATGGAGTCGGCTAATGGAATACGCCTGTTAGAACGAAAATACTATTATGAATATTCAATTGGTAGTCCGCATATAATCTTTTATGTACCTTATACGTGGGAACGGTAACAAAGCGTTTGTAGATTGTATCTACTAATTATATGCAAACAAACGAAATTGAGTATTAATATGAATAATAATACTGTAGACTCTATCCTTAGTAATAAATAGACAGAATAGAGGTTTTGTCCATAATGTCTTCGAATTTAACCCAGAAATCAATGACTGCAAGACAAGACAAGCTCCGAACGTCCAATTAGCGACCCCCTCCTGAAACCTATAACCAGAACGGATTTTGGCTATGGCCGACTTCGTTCGCAGGTTCCGTTGTAAGATTAATCTGGAGAAAAGGGACTAACTGGACAGGTTTAAGACGCAATGTATTTGTGGATACATACCAATAAAATGAAACCTTAGCTCTTACTCTACATATGAAGCGTTATTTATTCATTCATTCATTCATTCTACGCTTCACTGCGTTCTCCGCTTCGGAAGAAGCTCTAAAACACTCAATTATTTTCTGGAAGGGAAATGTTGACACGAATAAGAAGACACAACAAGTTTTATTGGTGAATATGAACGGGTATGTGCTACTATACTTTAAAGTTCGTAGTGCTACCGTAATCCATTTTGGCGTGATAGAATAACAAACAGGCATCCGTTATTAACATTCTCATTTACAATATTTAAGCAGGAGAGATATACGCTTCAAAAGTTCAAGCTGGGTAATATAATAATAACATTATCGTTTGATCCTATGCGTGAACGATCCGATTAGTGAACTGATAGCGGGGGAAATTCCCAAAAATTATTCACGGCCGCGAAAGTAAATACGTCTGGTAAAGATAGGAGGGGAAATATTGGCCTTAGAAACTTATTACGATACACTGAACCTGGCTCTTTGTTGGAAAGGGCGAGCAAATATAATATTTATAAATAAATATTCGTAGACAAATTCACACACCGCCATCTAACCCTAACTAAGCAAAGCTTGTACTATGGGTGCTAGATAACTGATATACTACTTAAATACTTTTAAATATATACTTATTATACATAGAATACCCAGACCCGTAACAGAAATTAAAATTCATAATTTCAATTTCTGTCCGGCCGGGAATCGAACCCGGGACCTCTTGCGTGGCAGACCGTGACCATTGAACTACTCAGGTCGTTAGCACGGGTCCCGTTATAGGTTTCATCTATCACCAGAATTTGCAGACCTTATTCCTTAGTCTGCGTGCTGTCTGCCACTTGAAGTATGTGGCCTGAAATCTGGAGCTTACGGAGCGAGTGTAGCAGACACGTAGTAACCATAGGAAGGTACCAAATCCTGTTGAGTCGGTCATGAAAAGTTGGATGGCCGTGCTGCATTATTTTTATCATTTATTTACACTTTATTGTACACCCTATTTATGGTTACTTACTTACAGTTTTTAAAAAGGACTAAACGAATTTTTTATTTTGTATTTATTTTAGTTCGGATTCAATGACGTAAATTTTAACAAACACTTAAATCTTTATGTACGAATTGTATACGATTACGCAAATTAATTTCATTTTAAGTTTGATATTTTATTATATTCATACCATTACCAAACATGGATATTGTTCAAGCCTCATAACTACGTGTCGTAGCAAGAAAATTGCTTGTCAGTTACAAAATGATTGATGACACACAGTTACAACAGCCGATCAATTCGTTAATGGTAGGACCTACGAACCCCCAGAAGAGCGTTCACCCCCGTCTACACTCATTATATTTCTAAAACAATTTGTTTGCCTTTTCAAACGGCAATTGCTATCTTTGGGTTCAATCCTTGGCAATGAATAAAAAACATCGTTCTCAGAAGACCGCTGCGGTTTTGTGGACACAAATCATTTGTACTTATCCGAAACGACAGAAAGTCTACGAAATAAATCAGGCGCGACAGCTATGCTTTGTAGCAAAGAAAACTGGCCCCAATGAATTGGAAAAGCCGTTCCGGACGTGAAATCATATCTCGTAGTCGCCGGATGAAATAAGATTCAGGAAAGCCTGTCCGGGCGGGCGCGCCGCTTGTCAAAGCTTTTCATTCGTAAAATGCCTCGACATTCGACATTTCCTAATTTTCACTGGGGAAGCCAGACTTTGCAGGGAAAACTCAGGTTATAATTTTACACATGGAAAGTAAAATACAAATGGAATATCTACACTAGTACCTGAGTAGTCACTGGGAGCCGATGGATGTAAGAGAAAAAGTCTTTACGACATGGAAGGATGAAGGGGTAATTTTTGTCCAGCAGTGGACAAAAATACTATATATAATATAATAATTACATCGTACATCTGCTATGATTACCATAAACGTAATATTGACGCTCAAATCTGCGAAGCTCAAAAATTGTCTTTTAGTCATAAACCAAAACACAAACTTCCAACGTGTCCATAAGAGTCTCTCGGGCAAGAATATGTGGGCAACTCAATTAGAGAAGGCCTTTAAAGTTCGCTGTAAACATTTCCCGTGCCGCGTTGGGTGTAACGAAGTCACGTCGTGGCATCAACGTTGTTACAAGCGGAATTCCTCAGCATAATGGCGGAGTTGGCACAGTCAGCACGTTCGCCGGTCGATACCTAGACTCCGCGACGAATCTAGGATCTCAATATAAGTGAACGACGTGTGAAAATTTTTATATAACACATGTATAGTCGCCTATTGAGTGACCGTAACTAGGGGTGTGTTCGAAAACTGCGATGCTGTACAAAATGGGTACGTGCACACATAAACAAAGTAATAACCTTGTACCTAAGCGTCGTTACGCAAAAAGCATCCAACCTAATTGATAAGTACCATTAAATAAGTAGGTCGGACAATATAAAGTTTTATTGCAATGACAATTTAATGTTTATCTGCCGGTATTAGGTACACACATTCCACTTTAAAGTTATTCACGGGCGTAATACCAAGTCACATTTGGAAACTGGATAACCTGGGGTTAGCTTTACCTTCCCATGCTCGCTGGAAAGGACAACGAACTCCACCGGCCCGTGTTATCTGACCTTTATTTGCCAACATTGTCCGGCCCCAACTCTGTCGCACAGTTTTTAAACACAATTTAACTCGTTCGGATATAATGTCTATTTTTATCTCTGCGCGTGGACGGGCTATTCTTAGCACCTATAGTCCAATTAATTACGATTGATGCTCGGAACGCCCGCAATTGAACCCGCCAATGTAAATAGCCCAGCTAATGACTCTATACGACATCCAGTCAATGTAAGATTTAATTCCAAGATGGTGATATCATGGAATATTTTTGCCTGATCGCCTATTGCGCCATGCATAGTCTAAACCGTATAGAGGTACTTACTGGCGCGCCATAGAGTCGCGAATGGTATTCAAAATTATTTAGGCGACAGCAAATGATGCGACGGCAATCCTATTCTAAATTAGTCTCAATTTCTTGGTCCATATCTCTGCTGTATATTTCGGTCGGACTGTCATGTCGCTATATTATTATTGCTTGGGTTAGCCGTGAGTACGCGCCCTAATGACTTTTTTGGGGCAAGTTGTCGCTGGCAATATTCCGTTCCCCGGGCATAAGAAAACATCGTGAGAATATTCGCAGGCTGCGGGTCCCGCGTGTGTAAATATCGGGCCGCGACGGCCGCCTACGGGCTCGAATCGTGCCATAATTTTGAGCAATATGGATATGAATTGATATACGATTCGACGACGACGCACGGTGATATTTCCAATGAGATTGCGTTTACCGGCAACCACATGGCGTTTCCCTTAATCTATCTAGAAGATAGGTATCGCAAATTTATCAAAAGGGGATCGACGTCAAAAGCGTTCCTGCATGTTAGCCACAGCGGAGCAGACGAGAATAGCCTGGGCGATGTTCACTTACGTATGTAGTACGTCCTCGTTCCCGCTGACACCACCGACCGGTAGTGTTATGGTAATAGTATCCGACCCTTACTTAGTGACGAACATGACGTACCTATTATTTTCAGTTTGAATAAGGTGAGTGCGGTAGTGTTTTCAGTAATAGTGGGCACGTGAACGGCACGTGGGCACCTATGCGATATAATTTGGTGTCTTTTGATGGTAACCTAAGGCTTTTAAAGACATGAATAGGCTGACTACATCGTCACGAAGCGCGAGATAACGAACAATTACTCAATTAATACCTATAACCTAACACAATCGTATCTATGAACCAGTTCTAAGTAATTGCGATGAATGTACGTAATTTGGTGTCTTCTGTAGGTAAATTGAGTATTTTAAAGACATTATGAATAGGCTGACGACATCGTCACCAAGCGAGATAACGGGCAATTACTCAATCAATCAATACCCATAACTCAGAAGAATCGTACCTATGAACCAGTTCTAAGTAATTGTGATGAACGTACGTATATTACACGTGCACTTGTTCCAAGTAAATATAGAATTGCGTGCGGGTAGGAGCGATCGCGGGGAGGCGGTCCGCGGCGCCTGGGGATGGTAACAGGCACTCCTCCAAGGTTTACGCCCGCGGAAATGTCGGAGGACTCGCCACGGCAAATGGAGACAGTCACGCGATCCGACCAACCTCGCTAAATGCCCGTTTTCCGTATAAATCAGTTCCCGTGTACACATTTTGGGACAGCCCTTATCACTTATACTATGTTCGCGGCCATATTAGTCATTCTCGGCAAGCGAATTTACATATTTTCGTTCGTTTGCCGCATCGGTGCCTATTACGATATCCTCGGCCGGAAGGTCAGGTTGTAGTGTAGTCGTTTGTTGGAAGGCTTTAACATAATACAACGCATTAATCACGTAGAACAAAATGTAGTCGCTTTACTATTGGGAACGTTTGCATAAACAGTCGACGAAAACCTTGGCCCCTTTGTTGCAATTTCGACGAGCGGCTTCTACGGTTACAGGCTACAGTAAAACTGTGTCAGTTTGCGTGGCAAAGCTGATTAAATTCAGAATTTACTCCAAGCATTAATCCTCAATGTAAACGATTTCCATAAGTTAATTACTTGACATATTGCTTTTTCTTTTCCGCCGCAGCGTAAGAAAAACATTTCGTGTAACCGTTCCCCTTAAGTTTTCCCAAATTTATTTACGGTACATTTAAAATGAAACGGAATAATAACTCTGAAGTTAGAAAGTTATTTATAAGAAGGGAATGGCAATTTTGAAGAATTCGTTTCATTCGTCCTTGGAGGGCTGTAAACTGAGGCCAGTTACAAACTGAGGACAGCACAACCATTCCCGTTTATGACTGAAACATTTTATGGACACGGATGCTTCAATGAGAACTAGATCTGTAAAATTTCTAGTGCCTTGCCTACGTTCCTCCTCAATGTTTTTTTAATTTGTAATAAAAATTGTAACAATATAAAGTACACAAACATTTTTATATTGATGTGGAGAGGCCACATCAGAATAATAATATAGTCTCCACGCATGGCAGGCGAGTTAGAGATCGCAGTGTTTAAATTACACAACGAAGAAACGGTGCTGTCCTAATTCTTTCTTGTCTTTTAAAGTCCTAGCTGGCTAACTACATTACCCTCACCCTACAGGAAATCCATTATTCGTGAAATATTGTAAAGTAACTGCCTAGGTATGTACACTATTTTACATTTTACGAATTAATACGACTGTGATATGCTTCAATCGTAGCTTTTAACAAAGTTTAACAATGAGTGAAATAAAATACTTTTGTTATATTTCTTAGTTGACAATACTAACATATAAAATGATAAGATTAGAGAAAAGCCCAGTGAATTCTCAGTAGAAAACACAAGTGGCCGACAAAACAAAAACCGACAGAACAATTGGCCTACGTCGCGTCACTACCACTCGCCGGAATATAACGTAGAAGTAAAAGATTTGAAACAGCCAGCAACCATAAAAAACTTGGACCATTAATACAAACTTCGTGGAACTTGTTTTGCTCTGAATAAATTCTCGTTATATCTTAGCTTCGTTTATTTATTTATTTACGCAAAGGTTTGTTTAATAAACGTACTTTGTCAGTTTGTTAAGCTTTTTATTGGATGATTCGGGACCATGTTGGGTAATTTTGAATAGTCACTTCGGCGCTGTCCTAATTGGCAACAGTCGTACGACCACGGTCGTGCGATGAGCGATTTTAAAGCCTCCTATTGGTAGGGCGACGTCCGTCGTACAGCGGACAGCGCCTTCGGTCTCCAACCCGCCAAACGTGGAGATTATGGCAAAATTCCATATATATGGAGGAGGTTTTAAGTCCAGCAGTGGACTGTTGATGCGCGTAATGTAATTATTTTACTTTAAAAATCAAAACATCTCGTTATTGGGGCAAAGGCCTCTTCACATATCTGCCCGAAACCTAAAATCTGCGACGTTATAACTTACCTAATAATTTTTTTTTTCGTTTACGTTTATTTATTCGGCAGTCAGCCTATGAATCACGCAGAAGTCACCCACATCACTTGGGGCCGAAGTTTAATAAATACTTTTCGTTGGATTACGGTTTTTACGGTTTTTCGGTATCGGAAGTTATCCATATACTTTTTATATCCGTAGTATGTAGCTTGGAACTGGCGATCACGCGATGTTAGGGTTAACATTCGCAAGATGAAAACGAATTGAAGGTCGTCGGGTCGCTTAGACGGGTTTCGCTTTCGTGTCCAATTGTTATTTTACTTATTTTTCTATACAACTACTTACGTTGGAATAGAGTAAATTACTCTTTTACTACGTTTCGTGTTTTGCCTTTGATTTGCCCTCTGGATTGTTTTGATGAAACTTTATTGTTGTTTTAGGAAGATAGACGTGTAGGGATGAAGAACTCTTATCAAACGTGTTAAGTATTTGTCTAATAATAAAAATATTCGTTAAGTACATAGCGGAATGGCACATCTTAGTGTCTGAGGCCAAGACTCATTTTGAATCGTTGCGTCAACATAGTAAGTAAGTTAAGTACATAACGTCGATTAAGCGAAATTATAACAATAGAAAATCTTTCGTATATGTCTAACGCTCTAAAAACTATTTATTTATTTATTTCATACACAATAAGGATATATAACTATAAAAGACACAGCAGGCAGAGCAAGGTATTATTTCAATTTCGAAAATAAATAAAGTAGAATGCAAACAACGTACTACAAACTTCATTTTATAATCTTTGAGTATAAAGTGGGTAAGTGCGCACTCCCTCCTCTCCCGTGGGTGCCGCAAATGTTGACTGCGTACATTTAGGTGTCGTACTTATCTTTTGTTTTTATGGCAAAGTCTTCCTACCCACCTGATGCTGTTTGACAAAGGGATTGGCCATATACTTTTTCTTTTCGGAGCTGAATCGCACCGTAGCTTCACGGTACGCGAGTCACGACACAACTCATTTCTATGTCACACCGAGTCGCGGTGTCTATTTCAGTACCTATCAAATAGTTATTTACTACTAACGTCATCATCATCATCACAGCCCGAAACAGTCCACTGCAGGACTTAGGGCCTCTCCCACGAAAGGGGAGGTTATTGCCATAATCTCCACGCTTGGCAGGCGGGTTGGAGATCGCAGTGTTTAAATAATACAATGGAAAATGCTGCTGCCCATTATCCAGACTACGGAGGCTCTTGATCTTTTGCCTCGAAAACATTAGTCGCCTTGTACGACACCCATGAGTGTAAGGGGTTGGTGCTATTCTACTCTGCCGGACACCACACGGCCAATCGGCTACTAACGTAAATATCGCAAATTTCATCATTTTAAAAATTATGATTTTCATTACTTTTTGGAATCCTTTTGTTCAGTATGTATAGGATTTGCCAACGGTTTAAAATTATATGAAGCTAAAACTCTCAAACAAGTTTGTACCTACGGAAGTTACCCAAGTTGTTGGTCCCATGGAATGAACACGTTACAGTTTCCCCATTTATCTCCCTTAATCCCGCCCATATCACCGCGGGGCGAAGCTACCAAAAAACCTTTCGGGACACACATGATGAATGGGCGAGTGAGCGCTTGCACATCGGGCATCGCGCCCTGGGCCGCTAGCGCCGATATTGATTCCACGAATTGGTTCACAGCTCGCGTCCGCACTTTGCGGTCCGACCCGCCTTGCCCGCTCATTCCTCCACGCCAGGTATCCCTGCCTACCCAGCGAAACGTAATAACCTACCAAAAGAAAAGTACAAATAGCGAGCACAGACATTCGACAGGTTAAAACTCCCGAGTCACCTTTTTCCAACTGTTTTGCGAGTCAACAACGATTTCTGCTTATTCCGGCAATCGCGTTGCCCGTTAACGGTGGACGAAAATAAATATAATCGTGTCGTGTTTTTGCAGACTAATTGTTATCGCTGCTACGTGGCATCGTTATTTCTATTTAGGTTCTTTCCATGTTGCTTCTGTAGCAAAAACTGTGTACCAATAAATTATATTAAGAGTCTTGTATAAAATTTCTTTTTTGCACAAGGCTAAGCAAACAACTTATTAATATGTATTCTTATTTCCTTAAATATTAATGTTAACGCTTCAAAAACAATTTCTCTGTCTCCGTCAGCGCACTCCGAGTTCTGTTTCTGTTGGGAGTAACCCTTAAATTAACATAAAGTACCTAAACAAATAATCAACTTGCCGTTACTGTCCCGGTTGTGCTCTCTCGCGCTAAGGCGTCGGGATCCGCCTTGACCATGATCCAGGATTTGGCAAAGGAGTGGCAGCAGAGAGATAAGGAAATAAAGTAACGGAACTTTTAATTAAATTGACGTAGTTCTCTAATTAAATTGTTGAGTGCCTACAACATACATATGCTGATATTGAAAGCCCCTTTGTCCATAGTAAATAACATATAAAAGTAAAGGGAATACATATACTCCTGCTATTTCGAAAAACCCAATACGAGACAACGTTTTAGCTCGCTACGCTGCTGGCTGCAGTGCAAATACGCGGGACCATCGTGTTATTGGCTGCAACAAAGTTCTGGGCTATTCGGACCTGACGGGTTTAAATTGCTCGTACAGTGCACAGTGAGGACTAAACGTATCTATATATACCTTATAGTATGTATGGTATAGAAGCTTGTACATGTATATCGTTTATTTAATTTTTCTTTGCTGGTTTAAATATAGTTATTATGTCCCGGTCACGGTCCCGCGAGAACCACATTGAATTTCGGGATAAATTATACATTACTGCTACTACGGGATAAATTATATCTAAAATCCGTTCAGTAGTTTTTGCATGGAGTTACAAACCTTCATCCATCATCCATCCTTGCAAACTTACGCATAAGTAGGATTTTTCTCAATTGTAGGTACCTACAGCAACTTTTTTTATTTTTTTATTCCACTGACGTGGCAAACAAGCTTGCAACTTGACATATAATGTGAAAAAGTATTGAGATGTATTAAGGCGAACTAAACAATTGAGTTTCCTACCAGCAAACCTTCCTACAGTCAAAGAAACTACCTGCTTCTTACTAACCACCAATATTATTTAAATTTTCTTCATACATGCATATCTCTTCATTTCAATATTGGGCCTTCTAAATTCCATTAAAGGTACTTACAGAAAATACAATATTGCGATGAGAAACTACCCTTACTAAAGTAGGTAAAATCCAACCCGACATGGAGTGTAATCTCGGGCCGAATAAATTCAAAATGGCAGACCAACTTCGGCGGATGTTTGCTTATTAATTATAATATGAAATGAAGTTTTCCGATGGGAGCCGGCTGCAGCGGGTCGTAACTCGGACGTGAAGTTTGTAAATTAACTGTTAAACGCCTAATCAAATTGTCCCGAGGCGTATTATATAAACTCTCAGATTCCGGGGACTGGTTGTAGCTTGCACCCACCCGATACTGTTACACGAGTACGTACTACTGCATAATTGAGTACGAACTTAATAATTTGCTGCGTATATTTGGCTGGAATAGGCAGTAATAGTACCTACACTGCCATTCTCGTGTTTTAGGGTTCAGTAGAATATCACCGAACCCTATAGTTGCGCGATCCGTCTTTCCGTCTGCCTGTTTATCTACCCTACTTATCTCATAAACGTAAAGCTGGGATAACTTTTTTCGCGTAGAAAAAAGTGGGAATTACTACAAACATTTAAAACAATTTAATAAAATGTTATAATAGTATTAATAAATGATTTAAATAGGAACGTATAATAATCTAAGACAAGTATTCATCGAAGTAATACACAAAATCAATATATATAGCCCCCGACTCATCGGCCCGCAACGACCATTCGTATAAATAATTTCAAGATTAACCTATTTCATTACGTTGGCAGACCCGTTGACGGTGGCACACAAAAATATCTAAATCTATGACCAATTTCTTTGACGACGCTGTAGTTGATAACAACATGACATTTCAAAATTGCGACACTTAGTTTCACTTAGTTTGTGGCAATGTACTGCCAGCATATTTCGGAACAAATTTTAGCAAGTATTGTATTTCACGTTTCCCTCCAAATGTCAAACAGTGAGCGTGCATTTTGTTTTTATTAAGCTCTGCATACTTTATTGCTTGCGGTAATGTACACCGTACAGTCGGAAAACTCAATGGTTTGCAGTTTTTTTTTATGACATACGATAGGCAAACAGGCAAGCGGGCCACCTGATGGAAAGTAGTCACCACTGCCTATAGACATTAGCAACACCAAGAGTATCGCCAATGCGTTGCCCACCTCTATAACACGTTGCTCTGGCAGCAAAAAGACAAAAGCCACTCTACTGCCAAAGCCACGGTTCCCCAAATCCCCACCCCATGGAGCACTGGAAACCTTACTCACCGGCAGAAACACAATACTATTTAAAAGAGTATTATTTAGCTGCGATATTCTGTAAGTGGAGGTACTTCCCCAGTCGGGCGGCTCCAATTCGAACGAGATACCCCGCTATGCCCTACCTCTCTTAAAAAGTTTCGTTTTTTCTTATTATTATGAGAAACATGGTATTATGTGGATCATACGGAATTATTCTATAGTGTACTATAGGTAGACCTATGATTCTTTAGCGTTTATTACCTATTTATAGTGCTTCTGAAAGAAATATCAGTAATTGAAACGAAAGTGACTGCCATTGATTTTATTACCAAACGTAACATTCGTCTTGTTATTTTACTTATCTGTTAGCATGTATACGAGTTTAAAAGTTTTGCTTCAAAACGTTTACAGAACCGCTGCAATAATATCAAATTGCTAACAAAATATATAATATACTACACGTATCAGTGCCCACAACGAAAATCACATGCGCGCCAGCGAGGCACGTTGGAAATGGCTGCATTTTGCTGATATAAAATTCTAGTTCTAACAGCACTGCAGAACTGAAACAGGTATCGGGAAAGTTTGCACTGCGCATATTACGCGGTAGTCAGTATATTCTCAGAGCAACGCTCTAAGATGGGCCCCAAGACATATAAAGTTTCCTATGCGATGTTATTGCGTTTTAGCCTATATAAGAATAAAATGTGTGATCATGTCATGGTCTTCTAGGCATTGAGTACAGCGTGTACCTACCTACTTATTGGGTAGCCATTATAAAATGCCTATATTCTTATTCTTATTTATTTCGAAAATAAATTAGACCCCCAGTAAGAAGAACATATGGGCTTTATTTGAATTTGAGCAGTAAGCATGCTTTTCTTCCTCCAATTAGGCACATTTAGAGGCCCATATCTAAATGGCTTCTCCAACTAACGTCCATTATAACTTGCCCCGACACTAACCTATGTCAATGCTAATTTAATTCATAAGCATCGGGGTCACTCTCCAAATCCTGGGGTCATTTTCTAACCCCAGAGGGTAGGAACTGTCAGCACTCGCTTCCGTCGTCGTTATGGCTTACAACTGTAGGTTTATAATTAATGATGATCCGCGGACATGCCCGAGATGGGTTCGTGAAAATTTAATACGGCGCCCGGTTTCCGGGACTGGCTAGAACACTACCTGTTGGCAATTTATACGTAAATTATTCACGCCCCAACAGGGGATGGCTATCACCAGCTATTTGTTGGCGAAAATGCTAATACTTGCGATGTTGTGCGTTACGTTGACCCTTGCGCGCTCATGTGTGTTTGGATGACTTTACTTGTGTGTAGGTACGATATGAGTAGGTACCCATCGTATTTTTTAAACTAAATTTGTATTTTTTTTTTCTTTTATTTTTATTCAATTATTATAAAAATGATTTTTCTGTTCTATTATGGGTCAGTATGTAAACTGCCATTCACAGCATTATGCTGAGGCTGGTCCAATTTGGTCCGACGATGCATCACGCTACTTCCTATTACGTACTTATTTTGTTAGTTTTAAGTTTTTTTAATGTGTTATTGCACCAAATAAAGATACGTCTATGTCTACATCTAGAATAGCGTTTCTATGCATAGGTATAGGTCCCTGTCGTAAACTATAAAGAACATGAAAAGATACCTTGCTATATATTCTAGTAACCTCAACTCAATAACCCAAACCACGCAATTTTGCACAAAGGGCATTCCTCATCAGCCACCGCTAGCCGTGGAGCACTATCCTCGCCGCGTACTTCACACAGCGGGCGGTCGATTGGCCCGAGTTGACCCACCGCTTGTTTACTGCCCCACACGTATGTGTTTGCGGGGATTTAGTGGGGAATGTCTAACCTAGAGAACAATGCACTAGTGATTTGGAAGCCTTGTTCTCGGGCTCATGGCCTTTGAAGTATCTCAGTGTGTATGGACTTTATGAAGCTTAGACGCGAAATATGGGAAACAAGTAAATGTAAGACAATGCATTACGTTATGCCAAGGAAACAGGCAGCTAATAAGGCAGAGAGGGTGGCTCTCTCAACAGAATATAAGCAACTTCACACTATACTTCTGCAAGAAGGCCTTATAGTTATACATTATCAACACCGCTAAATAAGTTAATTTATTGATTTCTAGAAGTCCTATCGATATTTACATAGTATGCGAGACTAAGTCATAAACCATGTATTAAAGCAGTCGAGTAAACTAACATGAGAGGAGTTGGGTGCAGCATTGTTAAAACTTTGCGTTTGATCAGATCGCCCGAAGCAATATTGAAACTCTACTTGCGTATTAACAAAGTTACTTTTGACTGTATCTTAATCTTGTATGCGAGATATACAGCAAGACGTAGATTACCCGCAAAGCGCTAAGATGTGATTTAGTATTCTGCACCATTTAATTAACCAGTTTAAACGGTAATGTAGGTATTACAAAATTAAAGGCATGTAGCATATCAGAGTATGCTTCATAAGCGAGGGGGATATAAGGGTAGTTATTACAATTCTTAACAGCATGTCCAGTCCTTTACTCTCAATGCAATGAAAACATGAGGTACGAGTACCTACCAAGACCACGGACCAATCCATATCAGTGATAATAAACTTTCCAACCTTTTATGTCGGCATAATCAATAGTAGACCCTCAGTTCGAATGTAGCTAAAATTATACATCCAGTCTAATACATTGTTCCTATCCGAAAAAAGTAATCGCTGCTATTTTTGTAAGAGTTTGGCCCCTGACCGTAATTAATCTAAGACGCTTACCAGCCTCGCCCCATCCAAGGTTGGGTAACTGTGCAAATACTCTTTCACTCTCCTTGTAAACAATGGTGGCGGCTTACAAAGATAATACCTACCATCAACAGTCTTTCTGGTCTGCGGACAAATAAAAGCAAATAGGTATAATTGCTTAATTACATTTCAAATATATTAAACAGGGAACTGGGAAGTGACAGGGGTGTTCGTGACCTGTCGTACCAACTGAGCCAGAACTCAAAAGTTACAATTAAGTATTTATTTTCGATGCTAAAAATAACTAAACCTTGGAAACTAAACCGTTACTTCCTACACCGCAACGGGTAATTAATTGTACCTAACATATTATTACAATTAAATTATACCTTACACCTTCAACCCTACTACGTATACATTATTCAGGAACAGGCATATAATAAGTCCTTTCACCAAAAACAACTAATATTTTCATAGATTTTATTCTATACCTACATATTGGTTTTGGTAAAACTTTATTATTGTTTGGGGCGGGTACTACATCCTTATTCCAACGGGAGCAAGGAAAATATGGTCAGGTAGGGATTGTCGGGTGGTTACTACGTCAACTGTGCCCGCGGTGCCGTCTAAACGAAGGCCCATCTCCTGTCATGTCTATCACATTAGCCAAGTTTTGGTCTACTACATTATAGTGTTTGTCATCGACACGTTAAGAAGGAGAATATCCTTATTCCGGGCAGCGGTATCTGAAGAAGACAGCTAATGATCGCTGACCTCCGCACAGATCCATCGGAGTCAGGAGATGGCACCAGAAGTCCCAGAAGAAGACTACTTTACTAAAATGTCAACTGCTCACACGCCTTAACCGTGAAAGAGCTTGAATATGGTGAATACATTTAAGTGTCAACAAAGGAATACAACATGGGGTTCTTCAATAGACATGTCTACAAGTACCTCAAAGGCCGGCTCCGTTCCTCTTAGGTTGCAGATGTCCTGGACGACGGTGGCCGCTTTCTATCTTTCTTTTTCTATTCCGTCCGTCCATGTGCCTCCCAAGGCAATAAAAAATACACGAACTAAAATTCTACATATTTTATGTTATAAACGCTAATAAATATTTCATACACGACATGACTTACGAACATGTTGATAACGTGGCCAAACTACGGGTAAGTATACCTACTACATATTGTGTAATCGCAACGTAGTGCAAGTAGGGTAAAGATGCCAAATATGAAATGGTATTTAGATTTGAGAAACTCGTGTACAAATTAACAAATTACAATTGGTAGGGAATTTAATGTAGTTAAGACATGTGGATATGAATAAACAATAAGTTTCATAAATTGTTTCAGTTATACCCCCACCCCATATTTTTCCTTATGTTTTCTTACATTTCTGGCGTTATAAATCAATCTTAAATCATCATAAATACTTAATCAATTTTAATTAGGTATTCACGGTTTCATAGCCAATAAGACAATGATAACCTGTGTATTTAATTAATTTCTTCAACGCAACCGCTTGACGCTGGAATATATTTTTCATAGGCGGTTCTGATTTTCATCTGTTTTAGTATGAAACCCGCCTCATAATGGTACCCCATTTTAAAAACCTGGGATAGACGCTAGGATGATGATGATGATGATTAGATATCTCTATCTAAGGTGTCTTATATTATGCACAAATTAAAATTATTATATCAATAATATCGAATGCTCATTGTAAAATCTATGATATAATTGATACAAAGAGTGTAAATTGAAAACCTCGTGAAAAACTTACTGAAAAGAAAGTTTTTTTGTACATCAGCAAAATTACACCGCCCGCGCTCAAGTCTTTTATAGCATGTTTGGCCGATAGGTAGGTACGCATTGTAACTATGACCCATCACAGTAATAATAGTTAAATGGCCATGGGAAGTTAGCTGAAAACCCTGGTATTTCATTTTTAACGCCTGTCTCATAATAGGCATATTCACCCTACTTATGTTATACGTACTAACACTTCGAGTTACCCATAAGCAGTTGAATTTTAAGTCTTACCGCATTTGGAATAAGAAAAGTCCACACGATAAACATAGCTTTTTGTGGTGTATGTACATTCGCGAACTAGTGAGTTACCCATATGCAGTTGGAATTTAAGTCTTACCGCCATTGGAATAAGAAAAGTCGAAACGATAAACAGGGTAGCTGGTACAGTCGCCAGCTAGTGTAAAGTGACCCTGTGTCCACACTCGGGTGTGACCGCAACACCTCCCCAGGCCAATTTGGTGGCGTGGCCTCCATTATTTCTACATGCCACAATTGTACTAATCATCCCACAAGGTCCCGCGTCTTTACATTATTTAATGGTAGCCTAGATTTGTTTGCCCTACTTTGAGTGTTATTAAAACTTTAGTTTACAGTTTTACGGGGTTGCCCGGGGTGGTTCGAATTTGATTTCGTTACTGTGTAACTAGAATGTAGTTCATGAATAACAATTACTTACATATACAACTGTGCGACTTACAGTAGTGACTGTAAATATAGGTAGTTTATTGACAATGTAAAACTCGAAACGGATCATCCGATATTGGCTTGTTTTTCAAGAAATGAGGAAGAGAATCGAAACCTTCTATCGAAAATCTAGTGTTATTGAAGTTATTGAGACAGATACTAATCATCATTGTAAATCATCGGTGGCTTAATTGTTAAAGGGTCCAACTCGTACACCAAGGTGCCGGGGTCGAACCCTAGTGCCACCGATCCCGACTCTTTTTTGAGCTATGTACATTAATTGAACACTAACCGATACTCTTACCTATGCTATGAGACCAGCATATTCAGGCGACTGAATGTGTAAGGATGATCCAATCTAGTCAGATTCCCTTGTCAACTCCTCACGGAGGTCAGATGGCAGCAAGTCCTGATCATGGTCAAGGCGGACGCAGGCCCTTGTGCGCGAGAGCACAACAGGGACATCAACGCCAGGATGACCAACGCTCATCAGTGTCTACCTATTTCTACAACGCCCGGGTAAATAATGCACGTCGGCTGATGGCTTCGCATTGCGTCGTCTCCGTCGGACGCGTGAACAAACATGAAGCCAAAACCAGCCATAACCAGCTAGTATACATTGCAACACGTTGTCTTTGTTGTTGTCAATCTATCACCCACTTAATCCATTAAAATCGACACATGAATAATTCAACATACCTTACCCGCGTTGCTTTAGAAAATAAGGAACCAAATGGGTTGGCGTAAACAGGGTGCGGTTTTGTCCCGAGCACGGGGATAGAAAGAGCATAAACAATGTGGCCCTAAGGGGATTAGAGTCCGGTCCGGTCCGGTTCGCGTAATCCCTGGATGCCGAGGAGCAGATCTGGCGACGGTTAGGATGGATGTAGCAGACTCCGCGCCCCTGGCTTTCTTTTCTGCTGGATACCAATATCAGTGCTTTTGTTCATGATTTGTCCATGGGTGGAATAGGTTTGAAAATATCCCAATAAAATAATTGTATGATGATTTAATTTTTAAATAACGAAATAAGGATTTATTTTCATTCATCGTATTATTAGATAATTAAAGACGGCTTTCTATTTGATTTCGTATCATTTACGGATAAAGAATGAAATTGCCGACCGATCACATTAAATACAACGCCATAGTTGTAAATTATTGCACTCTACAGCCATTTTTAGGTCACCTCTACGAATTAGTAAAAAAAATGAAAGTGAACCAAGAGCGCTTATAAAATAACTTTGACGTAACGACGTATTTATTTATTTAAACCTTTTTTAACGCTCTAGGAAGAGACAAAGCCCATAAAATCGTCGTTGTTTAGTGTCGGACATAAACAGGGTTTATTTCTTTTAATCTCGCTTAACGTGCACCTGAAATGCAGGGAAGCGTTCCACAGATGCTGAAAAAAGGGAGTGATTACACCATTTCCTTTCGTAGTAAAGAAATAAAAGGAATAACTAAGAATTGGATCACTGTAGCATAAGTGATTTCGTAGCTGCAAGTTGAATGGCGTAGAGGTCGTAGACAACCGTAGCGCTACGAACGGGCTTCATTGTTGCTACACGGATAATTGTATTAGCGTGGCAGTTGCACTTAATAAGTATGGATTACTGGAAGTTAATGTGCTTAGAAATATTATTAGGAAAGATTAGGTTTATTTGTTTTTCACAACTAAAGTTTCAATTGATTTATAGTCAAAAATACGACAGGTTTATTTTTTATTAGGTAAGAGTAATAATATTTCAAACGCATACCACCTTCCGATTGTAAACATCCTTAAACCTATTTTTCCCTGTAAACAGGTCAAATGAAGCCTCAACAAAATCAACGCCGGCGGTTCCAAACGACATTAAAGACAGTATTTTGCCGCAACCGTGACGAGAATCCCAAAGGTTGTCGCTTAAAATAGCCACGGCACCACGATCCAGCGGCGACAATAGCGCCAATTTGCATCAATGTCCCCCGCAATTAGCAACAACAGTTTAAACAAGGCACGTAATAATGCGAACAAGCGGAGTTGTTCCGCATAATTGTTGGGGAATTCGGAGAAACGCCTTCTTTACACACGCTCTCCTTAACAGTTTGCGTTGAGCCTCGTCGAGGGCGCGTATGGGCGAAACTTCCTAATGGCTGCTTTGCTTCTTTATAGCTAAGCAGGCCGTAAACAATAATAACAATTCTGAACACGTTTCCGTGAGCAGAGGAATACTCCTTGCTTGAATCCGTGGGCGGGGTGATGGCAACCTAATCGGTTTAGTTTCGGTGTGATTGCTGCTCGTTTGATAGCGTAGGTGGAAACTTTTTTGCATGTATTTTGTTTTAAGTATCATAATTTATCAGAATTAGATGTAAATGACAGTGTTTCTTTAAGCGTAGTATTGGACCGTCTTCGGCCTGCAACGAAAGGCATGCAACATAACTTGTAACAACCAACTACTAATTCTACTTTCCTACCCCCTTCTTTTTGACGATTGAAAGAGAAAGATGTCCCAATCAATTATCCATAAAGAAATTTCGAGTTTGAGGTCAACTCACGGTCCATATAGATGTTACTAATATATGTCCAAAATAGTTATGAATAATACTTTACATAAATAAAGCTCATGCAATGTAAATAGAAGTGTTATGCTGCCACCAGTAAGGTAATACCGCCTCTCCAGTCCCTGACAAATCCAACATTAGCATAATCGTCTTAGCGGGACTCCACGGAAACAGGAGACAGAGTTTTATTACGCCAACAGTTATTCTATAGTAGTAATGGAGTTGCTAGTTAAATAAATAGAAAACAGCACTGAAAATGGAGTTCTCTTTCTTCATTATTAATGGCGGACAGCTCATGTTGCTTTAGCCTATTGAGTAATTATATTATTATTAGTATAGTCATCTTTGGGGTTGTCCCGGTTGTGTTCTACAGTGGAGCGACTGCCATCTGACTTCCGTGACCCTAATAACAGAGGAACCTGACCAGATTGGGTCATGGTTACTCATTCAGTCGCCTGAATATGCAGGTTTCATCACGATGTTTTCGCTCACCGTAAGAGCATAAACTGGTATTCATAACTCAGAAAAGAGTCACGACTGGGTTCGAACCCGGTGCGGGGTATGTGTCGGACCCGTCAATCATTAGGGCACCGTCAATCATTAGTCGTGATACGTTTTCCACAATATTACGATAATAATGAATGATACTTACAGTAAAAGATGCAAAAAGTCATTTCGCTCATCTTTACACGTCTGGTCTTCCATCGGGTAGCCCGCTTGCCTGTTTGCCTACAAAATGATATGACTTAAAAAAGTGGCAACGAATCTCACCGCCTAAGCATACAAAATATTTATGAAGAACCTACTCAGCTCGCAGCACACATAAAAATATAAAGAGCCTTTCGACGCAAATAATATTCCGAATCACACAAAAAAAACACCTCCACCCCAAAGCCGGAATCTACGTGTTTATAAAAGTTAATTAAGTGTGTATGCCGAAAAAAACCGTCAAAACGCGAGATGAGGGTATTGTTTTAAAAATATGGAAAGCATCCGTTGACTTAATTAAACTGGGAGAGGCCCGATGAAAAGGGTTTATTTTTGTTTGGAAGAAGCGCCGACCCGTTGACATTAATTCGGGAACACTGAATTAAGATACAAATGAAAACACAGCGGCGGGACTCCAAGCGCGACAACGTGTTTGTTTCCGGATAGGAATAAAATGTTTTTGTAAATAAGGTGTTTTTGAGCATATCATTTTGTTATTATAAGCTACCAAATATTCTGCCGAGTTGATTGAAAAAATTTTTGGGTGACAATATTCAATTCCTATGTTTACAGATTCCCAAATCTGTGGTTATAATTATGTATTGTTAACTGTAACAATATTAGTTACCAAAATCACGTACAGTCATACAACGAAGGTGCTGTCTTATTTGGCCATGGCCATACGACGGGCGTTGCCAGACCAATAGGAGACCTCAGACCGTCCCTCGCACGACTGCAGTCGTACGACCATTGCCAATTACGATAGCGCCTTGGTGGTCCATGTTGTCATATAGAAAATTGCACGGTCGAACAAAATATTTATGGTCACATATATCTAACCTCTCATGTGTGTAGAAATTACATTTCGATTTACTGATGGTATAATTTGTTTCGTTGCAGGCTTGCTGCGCCATGCTGAGGCGGCGTGACCGAGTACGGCGAGTCGATTGACCATCCCTCCACATGTCGAAAACACTCTGCAGTCAGCAGAAAGGTAAATTCATTTTAGTCTAAAGTGTCATCATCATCTTAGCATCTATCCCAGTTTCTGTCATTGCCGCTCATTCTTTTCCACTTCGCGCTGTCTTCGGCATCCTCGCGACGTAAGCCGTTGGTCCTCGCATTTCACTAATCGATGTCTATCCATCGCTGCTTAGGCCATCCTCTAGCCCTCCTTCCTAATACCGGTATATACCGGATTTTTTTTTCTTTCTATTTTCCTTTGTTTAATTTGTTTTAAGTTTATGGTATTTATTGTTTTTAATTTATTTTCTTCTTTATGTTCTTATTTTTATTGTTATAAGTTTTGTCTGAGCTAAATGCTAAATAAATACCTTTTTATTTATTTATATTTAGGCACGTGACCAAACCTGCGGTGGCCAGCCTTCTCAATCTTGTCCGCCTAGCACGCCAAGGCTGCCTGCTGTACACGTTGCGTACTTTGTTGAGTCGTATTACACCACACATCCACCGCAGTATTTTCATTTAATTGGCGTGAACTTTAGTGTGTATTTGAGAAGTGGCCCTGTTTTGAACCGTTCGCCTCCACACAACATTCTCAAGAGCTGATTTGAACCGTGACGACGCTAATGTTGAAACTAAACTAAACCACTGAAACATAAAATATAGTAAAATAACTCGGGACATGTTTGGATCCACGCATAGCATTATAATAAAATTGTTCATATCAAAGGGCACAAAACATTCATAGACAGGGAATATGTCTATGGAGAGACTTCAACTCCCTACCTAATTTACGGTCTCCAACCATATTACATGGACCCCTCGTAATCGAAAGGACCTATGGACGTATTCCATAACATGGTTTACAAATATGTGGTGGTGGTAAAAACAGGTGGGACCGTTAATAAGTCTGATAAAAAGTAGCAGTCCTATTCCAGACCCTAGTCTAGCTAGCTACCAAATTTTATACAAATCGGTTCATCCTTTTAGACTTGAGGAGGTAACAACCACACACACAAACCTTCCCATTTATAATATTAGTGAGATTAGAAAGTGGGATATTCGGAACTCAGAACAGTTTACCGAAACCTTCGCCGATAGTATCTAGAAATCCGTAAAACGCCCCGCTGTGTTAGTCCCGTGTTAGGGCAAAAGTTAAGGCTTCCATCTTTCAGTGTCACGTCCAATAATTGCGAGACAAAAACCAATTTCGATAGAATTTGTAGGTGGAAGTTTGCAGCGGCGGGCCCCCGAGATGCTCAATCGGTAAACTTGACAAAGTAGCTCAATCTGGCGCGCTCCCGCGGGCAAACAATCTATAACGCCGATAAAAAGCAACTGTACAAAGAGTTTTATTTGGACAGAATAAGAAGTAAATTTGTAATTTTTATTATCATTTTAATAGGTTTGTATTTGACCTCAACTCACCTGATTGAATGCGACGACGAGGTCGAAGTTGTAGCTGAAGAAGATGAGATTTTCGGCAGAGCCTTACTTTATTTTCGCTAGACCATAGCTTGATTGTGAACTTAACTGTTAACACGCGTTATGAGAAAGACTTTTACAAATGTCTAGCAAAATAATGGCTTATATTAGCCGACTACGAGAGGGGAATTTTATTTCCCATTATGTAGTTACTAGCTACGAAATTATACTTCGTAATTTCCATAGTGGTACCTTACTGGCTCCAGAATGTGAAAATTATGTCCCGTTAGTTACACGACAAGCCTCGTGATGACAAAATGGGTATGAAAATAAAGAGCTGATTATGTCTATGTCTAAAATACGAGGTAGCCGCATGGTGTCTTTTACTCATAGTCAGTTCAATCGTTTACATAAAGCAATAATTATAGAACATTCGCCCGCTTAGTCTAAATAACAGAGCAAAAATGAGTTTGCCCAGCCATGAAGGTAGATAACTTCCAAACCTTTTTGGTATAAATAGAATAAAAATAAGAATATTGTAGTAAAAATAAGAGTATTGGAAAAAAGAAATATTGTCTGATGTAGTTACTTACGTAATGTCGCGAGGACCAAAGGCACCGTCGCCGTCGTGTCGCCGATTTTACATCTAGTCTAGTGCCCCAGTGCCCCCTATCTAACTTGACAATGATAACCCCCCCGGGATGTTTCTACTGCATAGCAGTGAATAGGAGCGTAATATGTTATCTAGTGGCTCTCGAAAGTGCGACTATAAGGAAAGCCATTAACATTATATTACCCCAGATAAGAACACGTCGCGAATAATAATATTAAATCTTAGAATGAGAGTTAAAAGATGGTTATGTCACCCGTATTTTGCGATATTCTTTAAAATTGTATATTCTTAAATACTTTTACTTAAAAGAGCTAAGATTTAAGAAGGTATAATAATCATTATCATTGTCAAAAAGAATTAAGCACGTCAAAATAATTAACGGAAGGTTTATGCTTCATTTTAACTGAAATTCATAATTGTCTACAGAGCGACCGGCCGGTCCCTCCCAGACAACGTTGCAAAGTGTCCTCGTTGAATTACACTTGGTTTAATACTATTTAACTATAAGAGAGTCCTACAATTAAGTGTGATAGTTAGGATTAATATTTTCATTAATTATTTCGTTCTCCTCCCTAAACTTGGATTGGTAGATTGCCTACGTTTATTAGAGATTGTGTGAATACTGCTACGGTACATTTTGCGTGGTTGACGGACAAGCGAACAAATAAAGATCTGCATCTATTTAAATACAAAATTACAACAATCTCTTGCACCCAAATACATACAAATTACACTATCAAGCTTACTTACCTTACTAGCCTTACTTCAATGAATCGCCACTACAATCAGTTACAAAATGAAGCGAGTTGATCAGGCACTTCGTTCTCGACTATCGACCATTCCGTAGACCGACTATAAAGCACCCAGATCTCAATAAAAGCCCGCATAGTGGCTTCAATTTGTCCTAGTGACCAATCACAGCCATCTGTTACCTCCCTACAAACAATTTATCACAGCATTAAAAGGATATGGAGGGATATATGTCTCTGTTGTTTTAGAATGGTTGACTGGTATAAACTATGGGAATCAATGTGGTACCTAATCGTGATGATTAGGGATATAAACCGTCAATTGTTGTATTGGGTTATCGGCATATTTGCATCTGCTTGTAGTTAACAAGCAGATATGTTCCATCGTAGGCTGCAGTCAAATACCTATCATTATAAAGAAAATCAACCGAAACATCAAGTACAGTAAGATAAATAGAAATACCTATTCTTATACCTACAGCTGTTACGGTATGTAATCTCTTTATTGCATCAATTCTCCTTGATTGCTTTTGGTGGAATATGAATATTAATTTATGAAATATTAATAATTATATAGTAGGTATAAGTTTTAAAAGGTACACCAAAACTAGCTAGTCAGTTTATGACTTCAAAGACCTAAAGCAAACAAAGTCAAAAGTAATAAACACAGTCATAATCTACATTACATGTTCTAGGTAAGTTAGACTTAAATATAAACTTTAGGTTTATTGCCTAGCTTTTGCAAGAAATAACTCTTTTCCGCTAGCTAGTATCGCATTTTTTAAAACAATAAGTCATATGACGGGCGTGTGGTGTCCGGCAGAGTAGAATAGCATCAATCGTTTACACTCGTAGGTAGCGTCCAAGGCGACTAATGTGTTCGAGGCAAAAGATCGAGAGTCTGGAAAATGGAAAGCAGCATTTTCCATTGTTGTTTTTCAATTTTCAATTACAACACTACACCGTCCCTAAATGCTGCAGTAGACTGCTATGGGCTGTGATTATAATAATGACTGGCAACAAACCTAGAGTCGATTTTTTAGTCCACCAGTGTATTTATAATAGAACCTACTATACTATCTACATATAAGTATATGCAGTCTAGCAGAACTTACTCATTTACAACATGTACCATGTAATTAAAATGTAACAAATTACGTGCAAGCTCACGTGTAGTAGGCGCAATTGACGTCATCACTAGGAAAAGTAGGTCATATTTTCAATTTGTGGAGGCAAAAACACTAGGCAACCTTGCGTCACGATAGGCCGCTATATGCACTTTGCGTGTTCCATTGAGCAGGACATTCTGGAAATGTGCATTTGGCCCGCGATCATTAGTTACAATAATTAAAACGACGTTACGTTTAATCAGGCTCAAAGTCATATTTAACGTTAATCAATATGACTTTGAGCCCTATTATTGATCATGGTAACGATTTGTCATGGTCGTGCTGTGGTGTAAAAATAAATATAATGACAGCAGATGACGGATACATAATTGCAGTGTAGAATAAGTAATAAGTATAAAGTGCAATATTGTGGGAAAACAAATTACATTATTGATTTGGTTGGTTTATATGTAGATATTTGTCATGAAATAGTATTATTAGTTTGGCGTTGCGATCCCCAGCATGACCAAATCGATCCAGATGAGTGCGAGCACCCCAGCCAGCGGACCCTGGAGCCGATACCTACGTCCTACCTAAACCTATCCGAATGCTGGCTGGCCTAATCCCAACTAAAGGTTACACCTAACAACCAAACCTACTTAACCTACTAAAGCCCAGGCCACACTGTCGGAACGCCAACCCATCCTGAATGCCTACCTATCCTAGAGCCTGAGGTAACCTATGGTCTGCCAAAACACACATGCTACAGTATCTATCGTTAATTATTGTATTTAGGTAAGTGGTACCCATGTACTACATACTACTATTCTAGTTTCTAGGCCATAAATATCACGCCCTCAGTATAATAAATAAAACTTGCGGTATGAAATAGACAAAGATTAATAAAATAAGTTACTCAATTACAAAGCAGGTGTAATCCTGGATTAGCTGTGATAGAGTGGGGCCATAACAAATGGCAATAACAACGGTGTACCATAAGCTCCGTGGTTACGGGAATATGGCGAGATATACCAGGGCAGTGTTTGTCAAACGTATTTATGTTACAATATCAACATCTACACGTTATCGCATACTTATGCCTTATTGCACTAAAGTTAGGCGACGCATAAGTGTGGCCTTATGATGTTCCTAAGCATTTAGGCATCACAAAATCGGTGTAATAAAGTTAAGAGAGACTTTAAGAGGCGAGTTTAAATTTCAGTTTAGTTTGGTGTTAGTGCTTTTTCTTGTTAGGAATATCTTAAAACTTAAGCGTCGCATAAGTTTAGTGCAATCGGACATTAGTAGACTTTTTTAAACAGGTCTTTAGTAAATTGTCGAATGACGACGTTGACGTCGCTGAATAAATTGTAGACAAAATTCCCCTTGAATCTGTCTCAAACTTTTCTTTAGATCTCCTTTCAGAGGGTCTAAGGTTGGCTGGAAGAAATCCCATTGTGGGATAAGCCCGCCTTTGCTTTGTAAAATGATATTTTTCTACCTACTGTATTTCTTTTTAATTGCAATAAAGAGTTTACATAAATACATACTTTTTAGAGATAAATTTTTATATCTTTTCATATCCAAAACTCCTGCGGTTATTATGATATAATTTATTATGATGAAATATCAGGCTGTGCTATAATATTTTCTCAGTTTGAGAACGCTCACGCTCACCCTAGCACATTGTTTATGAAGGACGATGGTTATTCGATGCCCGTGACTGAGTTTTATGAACACTTCCCGATATTGTCCGTAACTGTCCATTGTAAGCGATATAAGTGATGCTATTATTATGTAATTGTTAGATGAAGAAACAGGTCGTGTGAATATGTGTTAAACCGTACCGTCAGATGGTCAGAGTTGATCGGCTTAGTGCGAGTTTTACATGGCAGCGACGAGTGTATTCGAATTCGTTAAAATTCCTCAACTTTTTTAAGCCCTCATCAGCGATTATTATATATAACTCATTGATAAATGCTCACAATTGGATAAAAGCTTACTACATAAAGTAGTAACTAATTTTAGAAACATCTTTAGAATCCCTGCCGCCTGTCTGTTACAGGGCTAATTAGTTACACAGGACTATAATATTTTGAACCATACTAAGTAAACATATAAAATTTTGGCGGAATATATGTTAACATGGTCGACGACATTAAAATACTGCATTGGATGCGCGGAGTTATGCAACTTGACCGTACATCCGAGGCTGTCTTGGCATGAGAGATATCGGGGATAAGATTGGAGAGGCTCGCCGCATTGGTTTGGTCACAGGTTGGCTCCAGAAATACGTGGGAAATAGGTGTCGAAACCACTTTCCATCAGGTGGCCCGCTTGCCTGTTTGTCTGCCGTATAACATAATAAAACATATCTTGTCAAATCATGTCATATCAAACATATGTTACCGGTATCAGGAAAGAGGTGCCGAGGGCGCCATAGGAGAGCCAACTGCTAACGCCGCGAGGACGCCGAAGACAAGGCGAAGTGGAGAAGAAGGAGTAGGAAAGTGGACCCCGGCAGAGACCGCGCTTAACCTATAGGATAATTCTTCTTCATATCGAGTCGATGGACTAAACTCTGACTTACACTTTATTCGCCCAGTATTCGGAGTATAGGATAGTTGTAGAGACATAATATTTTTATACGCTAGCAAACAAGCGTGACGTATTGATGACATATTGCCACATCCCATGAAAATTTTAAACACCCAAACTGACACATGGAAATCAATATATCACTCGATATTAGAATATTACTACACTACCGTGTAGATTCACAATCCTCAGAACAGCGATAAAATCATATTCGCCATGTCAAATCTTATTTCAGTCAGCTCTAGCGCCTTCGAATCAAGTCGCCCCCTTTCAACGATGACTTTGTTTATATGATGTTTTTTGTCCACAGATGTCCTAATATGGGTTGGTCATGCGTGGTGGCACGCGTCGTGGTCGTTTTCCTCATGCTGGGAGGGGCGTCCGCCCTCACCTCCGACATGTAAGCATTTATTTGTTCCGTATTCATATTCATAGTCACTGCTTTGACGACCTTTATTGTATGTTGAATTCTCTGATCATGCGACGCTTGTATAAGGTTTGCGACAAACACGCTAAACGGAAATAAACATGTGAGTAAGAAAATGTTAGTCTCGGATGACTATCGGTTCATTGACGTTTTTTTTAATCATTGTCAACTATATTATATTAATTGAATTGTGATTTAGCCTCCTAATAAAATTTTAAATTAGACTAAAGTAGTATCAACTAAAGGGGTCTATTATAAAGTAGACAAGACGTTTGTCACTCGATAGTCTCAGCGTACGCCAACGGGCGTGAGTTTCTTTAAATGTAAGTTTATTTCTTCCAATGCTGGCATACTTTTTCACGCTCAGCTATTTTGGTCCAAAAGAAAAGTATGCTGACGTCAGACCTACGAACTTCGTACGGCACACTTCTACCAGATTAACCTCCCGAGTAGTTGTAACGAAGTAGACTGTGGAGAGTGCCCACCCGTACCTATAGCATGAAAGTGTGACGTAGTCCCGTGTAAGGGCAGCCGGGGCGCGCCGAGCCGTACGTAACGCGCGGCCGGCGCGCGCGGCGAACCGTGAAGTTCGTTCCATTTATAGTCAACACTGGCACCTGGAAACTGCAAATTTTATGCCGGACGCGCCAGCTTCTTGTGGACGAATGTAGGAGTGGGTGTTTCTGCTCGTTTTTAAGGATGCGCTTCCGTATCTAACGTAAAAACAGTAGCCCGTATTTCCACGTCTGATGTCAACATCCATCCGAATCCCGTGATAGCCGAATACTACGAATAAATAAACGTTTTCGTAGATAATAAAAGTGCTTGGCTTTGACCTAGAATCATGATAGGTTTCAAAATAAAGCAAGGCTTAATTGCACCAGTATGTAACTAACTAAAGAAAATATTCAGATAAATATATAAATACCTCCTCAAGGCGCAAGTGCCGGTTTTTAATAAGACTAAAAGCTTGTAATTTTAATCTTCTTAGTTGAAACGAAATTATGCGTTGCAATACATCTTAATGGCTAATCTAATAATACCTTCTCCAGCGTCGGAAACAAAGGACGTTTCTGGTCTTTGTCTGTCAGTTCCAATTTCTTGACTCTCCAAGTAGCACCATTCAGCGACCTTTTCTTAATATTATCGCGAAATAATACGACACGGACTGCTTGATTTAGTTATCTAAGTGTAACCGAGTTTCCACTTTGACTCCTCGCCCCGAAGAGCTCTTCGGTACCCGATCCATTGTTTGATAGTTACGGAACTGTTGATTGAATCACAGCGTATTCACGGCGGATGTCAAGTGAGAATGGAATGATAAACTTCGCTGTATTGATACCGAGCAACTTGCGAAACAATCGTGATGTAGTGGGTCTAGTCGAGCACACAGCCCTATCTACTGTAGGTACTTTAGGTAGTATATTGTAAGCCAACGTACTATATGTAGCGTAGCGCCTACAACATAGATGTTTGTAGGACAATCGTGGCGCCTCATGTCAAGGCAAATGCGTACGTAATCGCGAAAGGGGCGAGTGAAGTGCCACAGACTTGTCATGAATGTGCCCCCATTACCGCGTCGCGTATTTAGGTGACGCGACTTGGCTGAAACGTTATTGCCCATTCCCCCCGTTACCAAAGGTAAATGTCTGGAATGTTTTCTACTGTCCTGCACGCGAACTCAGCCATTAGATATTGCAGTAATCGATTGTCAGAGAAGACAAAATGCTCAAATATCACGCTCACTGATACTGTTCGTATTGGAACGGTTAAAGTTTTTATGACTTAGCTATGTGCACATGAACCTACATAGGTACAATTACCAGCCCGTAGAATCGATCTGACTGGTCGCCTGTTTGTTTTATAAATAAATTGTTGAGCAATTTCACGTTCGTAACACGTAGAAGCTTTGTCGGACGCCGCCGATAGAGCGATTACAATCGTTGTTTTCGAAGCCTTGTCTCGAAGCGCAGCGATGCGCAAACAACATTAATTCCTACATGACCTGCTTACCGTGCAGCTATTCTACGGAGTGTCCGTCTATTATCGTTCTGAGAGTGTTTAGTTTAGACGTGCCAAGGTAATGAGTGCTGCTAATCTAAAATCAATACCGAGACTGCCATTTTGCGTAGCCACACGCTAATTTGCCATGATATGCGACGTTGATAGATCATTTGAAACGCCTTAGCCTTTCTGGCTAATCGTTTCGCCCTGTCCATGATCATTTATAACTGGCACAGCAAAACAAAACCCTTAACTGCGCTGTAATTGGAATTCTTTGTTAGCGGTGATTCTAAAGGATCTTTGGAGCGCTGTTGTTTTAACAAACATCTAGAAACGGAGTTAAATAAAAAATGATTAATTAATTTTTAGAAATGAAAACTGAAACTGACAGATAGAAACCTTGTCGTTTTGGATACCTACTTACATACAAAGACCCATTTTCCAAAAAAACCTAGCGAATATGACAAAGTTGTAACGTGCGTAAGTTAAAATAAAGTGTTGGTTATTTACAGTTTTGCAGCAGGGAAGTCGGACAAAGAGATACTGGACAACCTCCTGAAAAACTCCCGCTATGACAAAAGGCTGCTGCCACCAGTAGATGGTAAATATTTGCCTTGTAGTGCTAACGAGTAGTGGTCGTAGTTGTGAGTTTGTATCGTTGTTAGGTCTGTTTATAGATACATAGAAAGATAGGTGATTAAGGGTGACATAACATTGCAGATGCAGAATTCTGTTGTGGCCTAACATCGCCCAACGACTCGTTGGCTCATAATAGGGTCGGGTACTCGTCGCTGCGGCCTCGCTCGCACAACCGCGGTGCGTTGTGTTTATGTTTATGAAAAGAGAAATCCTTTACTGTATAAGTACCTACATTTGACGTTACGTTCTTTCGACAGCCTCTGCACGCAACTTCTATATGTCTATGTCAACGTTGTATGTGTTATCGTACCCAATCACGCAGCTGTAGATCCTCCTCCCTTGCTTTAGATTTGATTTCAAATTACCTATTTTCACTGACGATGCGTTCGTTTGAATGTTTTACTATCTGTGTCTGCACCTTTGGATGTATAGCTGTAGAGAACGAACACAAAATTCTAAATTTACACTTTTACACTTATTGGAATGAATTGTTTTTAAAGCTGCTCAAGTGTTCCGAAGTAATTCAATGAATTAACGGTTTTATTATTAAATTCTTATACTCAGCTTTCTTGCTTTCAATGCGTTTCTCTTTTCACAAACATTCAACACAAACAATTTGGCCCAAACTTGGAAATTATCATTTCATATCTTACCTACTTTAATTCTTTTACTTGCAATGTTGGGTCTGCTGGAGTCTTAATTTCAAACTGTTTTTTGCAATGTAATTGTAATTATTTCATTTACTTACTTTTTGCCATGAAACTAATATTATGCTGCATAGTGTACCTCCATATGTAATTTTACGATCTACGAGTACATATTAATAACATTTAAGTATCTTAAATTATAATCAATAATGTAACTTAATAAAACTACCACTTACTAATTACAAAATGAAAACAACGATGTGTAGATTTTTTTTCTTCGATAGATGTGTTGTGGCATAAATTATTTTTTATTCGCACATTAGACAGCATGAACACCTTGATTTACACTTTACTACATACTGAGTGTTTCATACTTAATTTTCAGGTGTCCTCACCGTTAATGTTAGCGTGCTACTTCTTAGTTTAGCCTCTCCAGACGAATCTAGTCTTGTAAGTTAACTTTCATACCGTTATTACTTCTGTCTTTCTTTACATGCTTCGGTTTATAGATCCTCATCAAACTTTCATGTGTCAAACGACTTTGCAGAAATACGAAGTGGAGTTTTTACTGCAGCAGCAATGGTTCGATCCCAGGCTGCGGTACTCGAACCAGTCCCACTACGATTACCTGAATGCCATCCACCACCACGAAGACATCTGGTTACCAGATACGTACTTCATCATGCACGGTGACTTTAAGGTCAGCCTCCAACCTATACATATATATTTACTACCATAACACTGTTCGTTTTATAAATTTTAACTGTTTCCACAATGCTCTCTCCTGAAGGAGTTTTCTCAGCATTCATGGGTATTTATACACACAAGTACCGCTTCAACCCCACTGGCTCTGTATATACAATGGTTTTACTAGATCGCAAATAGGCTTTCTTGCCTGTATCTAACCATTACCTGCAACTTGTTTTAAAAAAAATCATTAATATTTTCATCGAATTGGGCTTTCAATTAACCACTATAATTCGTAACAATTACCGAAGTTTTAAATATTTTTTTTCGATGCTTTTAGTTTTTAATGTCGTGTTTTGTCTCGCTTACTTTGACCTTGATGTGACTTTCAGGATCCGATAATACCGATGCACTTCGCGTTGCGTATTTATCGCAACGGGACCATCAACTATTTAATGCGGAGGCATCTCATCTTATCCTGTCAAGGGCGGCTCAACATCTTTCCATTTGACGACCCATTGTGTTCATTTGCCTTAGAAAGTAGTAAGTAAAATGATGCTTTATGTTTAAACGAGTTGGCATTCGTCAGTAGCGCATTACTGTCTCTTTGTCATCCATCCATGATAGAAATCATTATCTATTAAAGGGATCATTTCAACCGACAATTCATATATACGTACACGTGCTTGCAGTATCTTACGAGCAGTCAGCAATAACGTACGTGTGGAAGAATGACGAGGACACGCTTCGGAAGTCGCCGTCGCTGACGACGCTGAACGCGTACCTCATTCAGAACCAGACCATCCCGTGTCCCAACAAGGCCAGCTGGCGAGGTATGCGCCTCACCCACCGCCTCGGCATCGCTTGCAATGGGCGCCTGCAGTCGGGACCCAACAGCCCCGCGCTCTCTATACATTATTTCCCATCAACGCTTGAAGCGGTCTCTAATCTTACTCAACCATCAGCCACCACCCCAAACGAGTACTCCTCTCAGAGCTCTCCCTGCCAGTGCCCATGGACGCTTATATGTATATGGTTCAATATTTCTTACGACAAACCTTTATGTAGACTGATTAGCCACCAAACCCTTCTCTTTTGTTCCAAGCACACAATTATACTTTGCACAAGACAGGATCAGTGATATTTTATGTGTAATCAAAGAAAAATTCTGATTAACTCTTTTCAGCTTGGTCTTGATTTCGTATATAAATGTAGGTTCTTTTCAATTTGATTTCTTTGGGGGATATTCAGTAGAAGCTTATTGTGAATGTCCTTAGAATAGTGATTTGCATAGCGATTATCTATGCATGTTCATTAGTACACTGATAACCTAGTAGAGAAATAGCTAGATGTCTAAAACATCATCATAAAAGAAAATCATCATTCATTTAGTTTAACTGTAAAATAATTTTAGTAATCTAGTATAGAAATGAACAGAGAATTTGTTAACATCTTTGCAAGCAGCTGAGGGTAGTTCAGTTTACGAGGAAGACGAAGACCTGACATGTAATCTTTGCCAGAGACGGTTTGAGGAGCAAGGTACTTGAATGCGCGGACGGGACGAGGCGTGAGCCGTCCGGTCCGAGGCGCCGTGTTTTAATATTTTCTGCTTATGTGTGAGTAAATGCGTTGTTGTGTTTACTACGAGTGATTGATGTACAAGCGAAACAGCCAAAAGGTACTTTAATGTTCCATTTCCTTGAATCACATTCACAACTACTAACTGTGTGTATTCATCACATGAACATCGTTGCGATCATGTCCATGCACGTAAATACCTACCTTAGATAGTAAATGAGTATGTTGCACCCGAATTAACTAGTTCGACGTATGTTTTTGTTGTTGTTTTAAAAATTCGTAACACATCAGTTATAGTTGCCCATGTATAGCGTCCACGTGAATACAACACGCATTACTCATACATACTACTATAGGATAGTATTGTACTTTGTAGATAATTAGACTACGTGTTTTCGTCTATATTTTAATAGTAAAAAAGCGCAATGCTCAACAAGGCCACTGAATAGAGTTATTTGGAATATAACGCCTCTGTGTCAATCCGAAACTCCGATAGCGTACCTATAGCTATTTGAATAATGTACAATGATATTGAAGGCGAATTGTACATTGTTCAAATGTCATGTAACGATGTTCCCTTCGCAGGTAACTACAGCTGTTTAAAGGTCGACCTTATATTTACAAGAGACCGAGCGTTCTACTTTACAACAGTATTTATCCCTGGAATTATTCTGGTGACATCATCGTTCATCACCTTTTGGCTGGAATGGAACGCGGTGCCAGCCCGTTCCATGATAGGTAAACTGGCCGCGACCAATGCTACACATGGTCTTGCATTCTGCATCTCTTTTCTAACTACTAGTTGTGCCTGGGGCTGACAGATAACACGCTCTCTTCTTTACTTTCTTTCTCAGGATACGCTTGAAAGTTGGCAATGTAAATAACAACGGACATTTCACGCCCCATTTCGTAAAATCATTTTCCATTCATAATTTTCTTGTAGTATTTTAGTCTTATTCATTTGAATTGATTTTACCGCAATGATTCTATGAAATGGGACGTATAACAATTGCCGACGAACCACCACAGCGCATATTTATTTCGATGTTATTATTTTTAGATTATGCTTGATATTTCTAGGTAATTACAGCTGCCTCAAAGTGGATCTCATCTTCACGCGGGATAGATCATTTTACTTCACCACAGTTTTCATTCCGGGCATAATTTTGGTGACGTCATCGTTTATTACTTTTTGGCTGGAATGGAACGCAGTGCCTGCTAGAGTAATGATAGGTTGGTTTTATTTATTTTATTTTATGAGACTACCAGATATTAAATTGGACTTAGTATCATTACTTAAAGTACGTTTCAATAGAAAAAAAAAAACAGATGAAAAGCAGAGCACGATAACGATAAATATTATCCACAGAAATCTAAATAAATTGACTATTAAAATATATATACCTATATATTCTTCTTTAGTTACCGTTGTCTTGCTCAACTTTGTCTTTTTCTATTACATAGTTACATAATTTAGTTTTGGTATTAAGTAGGTATTAAATCAGGATTAGGATTCTGAAAATATAGCAAAATCAACTTTGAGAAACATACATCTTTGTCTAAAGCGTTTTCATTTAAATACATAAAGCAATTAGACAATTATTTTATTGAAGATTTATCTTGGCCTAGTTTTATTTTGAAGCGGCTAATTTGGTAGGTACATATTATTATTTATCCAAAAAAAATCTATTTATTACTTACGTAACTAGCTTTATAGTCTCTTTCATTAATTGGCATTCATCTTTATCTAAATTTGTAGCTTATTTTTATGTGTAGAATTTAAAACTCCTTAATTGGCTGTATCTCGATGGGCAAAATTGTTAGCATGATGTATAATAATCGCTACTCACGCGCTTAACATTATTTAGTGGAAAAAAATAGTAGTACATTGTAAATTGTTTATTTATTTTTCTATTTATTATTACAATGTTTTTATTGCCTTATGATTTACGTATTGGCTTCGACCTAACACTAGATTATGAATGCAGGTGTGACGACAATGTTGAACTTTTTCACTACATCGAACGGGTTCAGATCGACGCTGCCTGTCGTGTCTAACCTGACAGCAATGAACGTGTGGGACGGCGTGTGTATGTGTTTCATCTACGCGTCGCTCCTCGAATTCGTCTGTGTCAACTACGTGGGCAGAAAGAGGCCTCTTCACAACGTAGTCTATAGACCTGGCGAGAACCCCGTCACCCAGGTGAGACCCAGCCACAATTATACTTCCGACTTTCTCGTTTCTACAGTTGTGTGATCGATGTTTTCTGGTAGCACCGCTTAGAGCGGCCCAGCACTAGAGTTCAGAGTTGAGACGTTGGTGTTGTGTTCGTGTCCGATTGGCTAGTAATTAAAACACTCATTTTCGAAATTCATATCTCATTGAAACGCTTCACTTTTCAATGTGTTTGTTGTTCTTACGCGTTTCGTTTTAACTTTAATGTTAATCGTGTAAATACACCTAGCTCTTGACTCATTGAGTTAGAAACCCCTAAGATTTATGTACAACTCTCAATTTCCAGTCTCATTATTTTAAATATTCTTGAGATTAAATAATTTACGAAGGAAGTAGTATTTTGTACTTGTATGCATAGATAGATGCCTGCAGCTCCAATTGAAATCTGTAATATAGAAATATGTATCTTCCAAATTTATTCCCGTAGATTCCTTCGTAAATTCGTTATTTATTTGCGTATATTTAACTTTGCAATGTTTTCTTCGCATAATGTATAATACTTATATCACGGCATGTGTCTTTCAATCATTTTTGAGCCTTCTCATAACTTAGCAAAGTCGAACTACCTATGTACTTTCGTTCTTCTCCCAGCATGCTACACATCTTTCAAATCTACTGCATGTCTTTGGCTCAATGTTATAATATTCTATTGAGTATTCTGAATTCATCACACTGTTTTATTGCAATCGTTATCGTTTTATATCATCAAATTAAGTCAAGACTATTTTGTGTGGCCACATCTACAAGTCCAAGTATCTCTCGAATTCTCAGAATACAGTCATCGTTTGCTTTTCAGCAATTTACCATGAAGTTGAGGTTACTACACTACGCAGTGAGCATCATAGTTTGGTCCATTAAGACATTGCATTGAGAAAACATTGCAAAGTGAACGTCGTTAAAGTTGAAAGTCCAGTAAATTCTTGGGAGAAGTTCAGTCAATGTTGGCCACTACAATCTAGTCCTCGTTCACGATTGCACATCCGGCCATCCGTCACGAGTGAACAAACTGTGTGTGTGATGTGTTCACAGCGACTGCCCGCAGTACTCAGCAGAATTGGCATTATACTGGCCAGCCCCTTGGTAAGAACATTCGCCACATTCATTGGCACTTTCCCGGCATATTACGATGTTATATTTCTTTTTTATTGCATACTCGGAGGCAGTCGGCCAACAGGTCCCTAATCTAAGCAATCAGATACTGTTACTGAAGTATGCTAAGAAAAAAGAAACACGAAAGAAATATAACAAACCGAATCACCGAATAATTTTTGGGCATATTTCACACCCAAAATGCATGCCGTAGACTTCCAAGGATGTTTTGGTTGTATTCTAATCGAACCTTTAGGAATGCCTTAGTCGTTTTTTTCCCTTCTTTTATATTGCCTAATATATCGTAATCAACTTTATTTGAAAACTGCTTAAACTATATAGGTTTCATATTGTGCATGGAATAATCTTACGCATAAAACTGTTAAATAATCAATAGTATATCGATAAAAATATTCGCCTATACTACACTGAGCAACGCCACTAATTACTGAAACACTGTTATTACAATATTTTTAATGTAACCAGAATTATTTAGCTTTTGCGAATACATCACAAAGCCACAACACAGGTACAATAACGACGCTAATAGGCTTAGTAATAGTAAATTGCCTTTAGCAACAAATTACTTATTTTACCCACAATTATAGAACTAGCTACTACAAGCGCAGATAACGGAGCGTTGCTTTGTCTTGACAGACGAGTAATAGTTGAGAGCAGCTTCTGCATAACTACACATTTACCGATAAGTCATGCTTTAGCTAAAATATACTATGCATTTATTTAGGAGGCGATCGCATTCCTCAGTTGGGCTACATCAGAAACGCCCCAACCGGAGACTAGTGGTGCCGTAAGTGAAGCCACAGAAACCAACCCCAAAATTCGCCCCACATTGTCATGGCCCCCGATTGATATCACGAAACTAACGCATACATCCTTTTTAATGCCGCTTCGGATTGATACAGCCTGTAAGTATGCTTGTATTTTATCACTCCCCGATGGCATTTGTTTTACTTATCACTCAAGGTAAGGCGTTGTGTTAATTGGCAACGGTCTTGCGACCATGGTCGGGCGACCTCAACACCGCCCGTCACACGACCACGATCGTACGATCGTTGCCAATTAGGACACCGCCTTAAGCTATTCAATGTATTTTCTCCATATTTTAAACCATTTTCTTTCTGTGCATCGTGGATGAATTACATTTCGCACTGATCATGACTTACCTATCATAATTTCCATCACTTTTCTTTTATGACACATTGAATCACAGAAATCCCGCTTGAAAAATGTTTTGAATGCTTAAAGTTAATGGGTTTCCTTTGGCGTGTATTCCAGGCTGATAAGAAGCGGGACTCGACGGGCGGCGCGGATATGGTGTCGTGCGCGACGTGCGCGGGCGCACCCGGCGTTTGCACCCACACCACCAACAACGGGGGCGTCACGGAGGTAATAACGTCATGTCGACTTACTTTTTTTAAATATTAATTTTAATTATGGAAGTAAATTTAAACAATTTCATACTCTATCCAGATATGTACCTAAATGCTTCCACATGTACAAAAGTTTTGAAACATGCGATTGATCATATTCTCCTCCACTTCTTAGTGCATATTTTAAATTCATTGTAATCCCATTTTATTTCCTCCAAACCCATTTTTTTTCGCCACTGCTATCTAACTACAAGTGCTCATTAGTTTTGTCCTACTAATTAAAGTCTCCTAGCTTGTTCTAGTCGTAGTCACCTAGGGCCCCACCGCACAGTAGCTCCCGACCCCAGGCCCCATCTTTCATTTGCAAAAATAATTTCTTTCAGCCATGTTTCGTCCAGGTTCGCAAAAAAGAACCGCCGCACCCGATCCGCGTCGCGAAGACCATTGACGTGATCGCCCGCATCACCTTCCCCACCGCGTACGCCGTGTTCCTCATATTCTTCTTCATCCACTACAAGGCCTTCTCTTAATGCTGCCATTGCTGGCCGCCGCGCTGCGAACGGACTGCCGCATACTGCCCGTACCGTACCATCCGGTATTTATACCACACGACTCCGTCGAAGGTACGCACGTATCGTTTACAGCGCTACGTAGCAAATCTCAACATTCATTGCGAATTGTGATTGTACCAGTCATAGTGATCCTAATGTAACTTAATTTAGATGTTAAGAAGAAAGAAGACTATGGTCGCGGCTTTCTATTGTTAATTATTAGACTCGATAGGGATGGATTCGAATTTTCTACAGGTTTTGAAATAGTTTTCGCCGAAACATATTCGTAGGTCGATGTTTATGATACTTATTCGGGATAAGATTTACATTCTGGTGTATATGAACTTATGATAGGATAAAGTGGGATCAATAATGTAATATAATACGAAATTTATCTTGTATCATCGTCACTAGATCGGGTTTCTACTAATACGCGTGTAGGCAGGACAATTTGGGGGTGGAGTTCGAGTGTTTCATCGTCCTTGGAATAATGAAATCTATTTCAAACCTACAGACAGTCCACTTATGTTTTATTGCTTATAGTAAGATAGTAAAAGACATGGTAACTTTTATAAATTTAGAGTAATCACTATAGCTCTTAGTTTATCCTTACACACCCAAATATGTTGTGATATATTATTATTATTATAATAGTGAAAGTTTATATGTTGCAAACTCTTTGTTAACGAATTCGTCGCAAGAAATAATTTACCTACTGTTCAAATATAAATTAAATAATGTGTATTATATGTAGGTATATGAGTACACAAAGCTCAAATCGTTATTATCTTTCGGGTGTAATAAACACATAAGTATCTACATTATTTTAAGCGAGGCTTAAACACACGTATGTTACTTTTTAATTAAAAATAATGGTTAAGCGAACAAAATTTAAATGCTAGAAGGGGTACTCATATAACGTGAAGAAACCAGGGGACTATTTCACAAAGTAACAAGTTTGTTTTTCTCTACGTCATATACTCCTTGATCCAATGATTACGTGTGATAAATCAAAAACTGGTCATAACGTAATTTCAGTATTTAAAGACTTCGTCCTCGGAAACTGTACTTTTGCGATATTGTCAATCGCTGCTGTGTAATGAATGACAATGACACCGATCGAAAATTAACCGATTTTCATAAAATTTGAGAATTAGTTGGTATCCTAATTAAGTCGATTTCTGTGGCGCTAATGTACGTGGATAAATACAATATTAAAAACGGCATTCTACTCGATCAGCAATACAGCACAATTTGTATGAAAATAATAATCCGTTACACTTACAGTATTAATATACTGTGCCTTTTCTGACGAAATTGTCGTTCTGTATGGCGAAAATGACATAAACTGACGAAAATTTTACAGAAAACATCGCGATATAGTTCCCAAGAGTCCATCGATATTTCAACTCTAGTTTTCGTAATTGCGTTGGTCGTTATAAATGAACCATGAACATGCCTTCTTCTCTTTAATGTTATGATTTTGGCCTGGTGTAAGTTTAGTGAATACCAAATAATGTCGTGGTCGTCGCCGGCTGTATATAAGTATACTTAATGTTTCAATTACATTACACCTATCGATACGTAAGGTATAGGTACTGCTAAGTGTATTCACAAATTAAGTAGTCGTGAATATTGTGCTGTGAAAATTATCATAAAGCTAGAAATTGTACGTTCAAAATACTTTCACCGATTGTTATTCGTTTAGTAGTACGATTACTTAAACTAGTAGCGAGCGTAGCGAGAAGAGCGAATAACTGATGATCTGAATGAGCGATTAGATCTATAACCGAATATGTATTTTTATAGCATCATCGTACAGAGACACCTACGTCATTGTATTATCATCGTTCTGTTTAATTTATTAGGTTTAATAATTCTAACTAAGTTGCCATTCCTCGTGCCATTATAAAGCAACACTGTTTATTCATTAAGCGATGTTATGAATAGCAGAAAATTCGATAGAGTTACATACGTACCTACTTATTTAAATTATAATGTTAACATTACGATATTTTATTAAGTAATGCCTTTGCTTCTTCAAGTGTGGACCAAAGAGTCAAACGTTTTGAAATATATTAATCGAGTTACGACTAAATTTTAAAATATATATTTAAACAAAGTAGTGATGGACAAATGTTTTGGCTGTGTTCTAAAATCAGAATCGTTCGTGTTACTCGTGCGGTAACACTTTTGCTATTCAAACGAAAACAAAAAAAATAAAAGCAAAAAATTCTAAGTATATCTACCTACATAACTTATCAAATTTTTATTAAGCATATCTTGATTACGTTTGTAATGTTTTACACAGAGTCTATAAAACGTTACGGGATAATTCGTTGCCAATTAAAAGCTTTACACGATAAACCAACTGAACTAAAATGTGAAATGCTTAAATAAAACTATACATTTTAAAAAACACGAATACCTAATTTTTTAAGCCAATCTATCCGCGACACCTCCGGCGACCTCCGGCCATACACCGCGGGCCGGCTGGAAATAGCCAGATGCGCAGAACTATACCCACTCGACGGAGGTGGAGGCCTGCACGGCTAGCAGAAGTATGCCCACGACACGAGAGCGTTTGGTTCCTTCTCTCAACACTAAGATGAAAGAGATAGCAGCATCTATGTCGTGCCTTTTCCCGCTTATCGCGCGTGAGAGCACACTTGTGCCAGCCGTGCTGTGCAATGCAGACGGAGGTGCCCCCGCTAACCCTATTTAAAGACATGCTTATTTTATCTACTTTATTATACTTAATTAAGTATTTCGTACGCGACCATTCCTAAAACTACGAGATAAAAGTGATACTATTTTAATTCGCAATTTTTATATGTACCTACTACTAAAGTAAGATAAAAGTTAACATATCATTCGCTTTATAAGATTCACCTAAATTGTGCTACCTGTTAAATTCAAATGTTATATATTCTATGCTGCCTTTACATACATTATATAATATGGTATATGCAATATATTTGTTGGAATTTACATACCTAGATAATTTCTTTTGTTGGAATGTGAAGATTTTATAGATTTTATATATATATGAATATTATATTCCGAATGAGCAATCACGATGTAGATAGGCAACTATATTATTATCCACAGACAATGGATGGATGTGTTATATTATCACAAGTTAATATAACGTATTGGTGCTTATTTGTTAACTCTATCACCTGTTTATCACCATTGACATCTAACTACTCAGCTATTGGTTTCGTAGAATATATTATTACCTATATTATAATGTAGATATATTTATTTGTTTTACGCGTAAGCATAGACAACTTACATTTTACTAGTCTTTCGTTAAGTTCCTTAAATTACTATTTCTCATACACCAACTTCGACCAACTATGGTATAGGTAGTTGATCGAAGTTTCTCAACCACACAATAACAATAAGAAAAAAATATAATTGCACGTTATGAAAAATAAAACGTTATATGAATGTTATATAACCTGTCGTAAGTCACCTCTTTAATATAATTATGAGAATAAATTATGAAATTAACCGCTTCGCCCTTAAAGAGAGATATCTAGTAGAATAATAATGAATCTGCTTTGTAATAAATTTATCTTTAAGTATTTTATACTTATCTTAAAACTTAGGTACCATAAATTGTACCATAGGTGTATGCTGTACCATAAAAACAATAATACCAGTAGTGTTACATTAACTAATATTCAACGTTACCGTCTCGTGTGTATTATTTTATTTTATTCCGCATTAGAATGTTAGTACACATAATTAAAATATTTATTTATAACTTAGATGCTTGAGCTTCTACCGCATATCTATTTCATTTCTGAATTATGAAATACTAGCTTCGTCCTCGTGGAAATAGGTTTTATGACAGTTTAGCTTTTGCTCGTGTACCGTTTTAAATGACCTCCGTATTGTATGAGTGCTAGTACTACCGGGAGGTCTTGCTGTATCTCTGGTTGTACCTACTCGAATTAGATGAAATATGGCTTAGATTGCACCCTGGACTTCAAGCTACCAAACTATGAAAACCGAGTCAAAAACCGTTCAGTAATTTTTGCGTGATGCGCTAAAAGACAAAGATGCAAAAAAAAATTGTATCTATAGTTACGTCCCAAGCACCGGTGAAAGATGATAGCTCAAGCGAGAGTAATTATTCAGAACATCTGTAAACTATAAGTTGGCATATATTATTTTGTCGTTTAGATTAATTATAAAATAAAAATAATTATAATGGCGATAATGTCTCGGTTACGCACGCGCGCGAGGGCCCGGGGTCCGCCTTGACCTTGATCCAGGATTTGGCAGATCAGATAATTACAGAGGGACGACTGCCATCTGACCTCCGTAACCCTGCTACCAGCCAAGGAAACCTAACCAGATTGGATAATGGTTACACATTCAGTCGTCTAATTTGCAGGTTTCATTATGTTTTCCCTCACCGTAAAAGTCATATTTTCGGTTAATATTCAATAATAACTTAGAAAAGATACATTGGTGCATGGCGGCAGTGGAATTCGAACCCGGTACCTCTCGCTTACGAGTCGAATACCTTAACCACCGACGCTCTAGTTTAGATTAATCATAAATGGATAGAATTAGACATATTCAATTTTAGCTTTCAAAGCATCACGTAAATTTAGATAGCTATTGATTAGAGTTATTTTAAATAATTTTCCCCCATAACCAGTTTAATTTCTAGACAAACAAACACTCTGATTTTTATGACCAAAAGTATCTATTGTTAAAATGTCTATTAAGTACGTAGTTATATCTACTTAATAAAAAAGTGTACACTACACAAAAGCAATAAACAATCTAATGCCTACTTTAGCCTTCATTTTTATAGAATAAATACCTAAGAACCTATGAATAGAACCTAAGTATATGAATAGATGTTTTTACAAGTACCTATTTTGCCTTAATTATAAAGATTAATTTAAACAACTACATTACATATTTACATCACGGCAATTTATTGTCGGAAAGAAGTGAAAACATTAAATTGGCATCTATGATATATCTTTATATCACGTCTACTAATACCTACTTTAACAGGAATTTGGGCAGTTTACGCTGTATTTCTTATAGCTAGTAACAGGACATTAGATTGTATACCACTCTTAAGTTCAACATTTGACAGCTTACTACAAGAGAACTAGATAGAATATTAATTTTGTCAGAAGTTTTTTCATCACGGGGCACTTTTACATCTTGAAAATATAAACACCTACCCAATAGTACAGTATAAAAAACTACGGTATGTCATCTCGGCAGCGGACATCGCTACATCTCGGTCATGTCCAGTGAACGGGTGGCCCCAATCGATAGATAATTTTCAGTCATTGTTGTTTTCAGACCTATGTCCAGCCTTGAACTAATGTATTTGAGAATTACTCGTTTTTTAAACTTTAATTAGTTAAACTTAATTTTACTGAGTGTTGAATATTCAAAGCAGGCAAAACGGACCAACCAAAACTTACTTTTCGCGAGCACAACAGCTTAATGTCAAAAGATTTGAAACTACTTAAGTGTGTTTTTTATTTATTTGTGTATTTATTACATGTGGCCACCATTTGACTTCATCATCGGACCCTGGATCGGTCTAGGAATATGGACAATGAAACGAAAATCTAAGGAAAATGAAACGAGCTTTAACTCGATAGATGTAGGTAGGTATTGTTGTAATTTAAAATGTTTGAAAATTGACATTACAACCGAGTGGGTAAGGAAGTGGTTGAAATATTATAATAAAAGTCAACAAACATAGGGTTTGCCACTTATATTAAGGTAAACTAACAACTTAACGTATTAAATTAAATTTCCAATAAGAAAGAAAAAAATATGACTCCAACTCAAAGTATCAGATCGATGGATTTATCTCATGACGGAAACGGAAGGTGGTACAAGAATTCTTGAATAAAACAGTGCAAATCTATCGACCTTGGGCATGTTTCATTTGTCCAGGTTCAACCCCGGAGCATGTTGCTTGCTAATTTACAATGCTGAGATGAAATGACCTACTGATAGTTTTTTCTTCTGTAATCATTGTAAAAACATCAATTCATATCTGTAACCATATTAATATTCAACGCTTTAATTGTAAAGTTATAAATCGTAGCGTAATGTAAAGTTAGACGCATAATAATTGAATTTTGAGAAGCACGAAAAGACATTAGTGAGATATATAAAATCAAATACGAAATAAGCTAATACTTACGTATCGTACTTACTATTAGTCCTCGCGAATATTAGCTACTACCCACTTATCTATTTACCTTCACGATGAAGGCTTCATCAAACCTATTCTTCATAAGGTAAATTAATGTTTTGGAGCCAATTTTTTTCTACGTGTAAACATCAATGCCTTTAAATATTTGTGAAGCATTGCCTGTAATGTTAAGTATCTACATCATTACATTATCTCTAATCAAAATTTTGTCAATAAAGCGACTCGTTTTTAAGTGCATTCGACTATCGTAATATACCTAAGTACCTATTTTTGAGTTGGTCTACGAAATGTGAAGGTATTTTGTGGACTACCTAAAGATACCTACATTTATCTACTTCAAACAACAAAGTGAACTATGTGTGTTATGGCTGACTCTACCTATCCTAACACATTAATTTGCCTTAAACACATATTTAATAAAAGCAATTAATTAGAATTAAGAATATATTTTCTAAAAATGTAATAAAATCCGTCAAGTAAATGATAGATGAAAGCATAAACCTATTTTTAAGAAATACTTACCAACAAATAAACAATTTGTTCTCGTAGATTTAAGAAGTGGGCTGATTGATTCTTTGCATGAGCGTATTAATCAGATGAGAAGAGTACCTATACAAAATGTAAGTCTGTAATTCATAGTTCGTAAGATATATTAGAAGAGCTGAAAAGTATTTTAGTAAATACCTATCCTTGAGTTGGGCTATCAAGTGGCACAGCCTAAGAGTGCAGCGCACTTCATTCACCGATTTGTATGGAACCTATTTTTTAAGTTAGTGATTTGCAATTACACGTTCAAATATCTTGTACTTACGTAGTTAGAATTTATGAAATAATACCTAACCATCAAAACGCATCGCCGCCTCTGTAAATAACAATGTCAGCGCGATTGCCGTTCGTCAAGTTTGTATTGTGGCATTGTAAATAGTTTTATTGTAAAATTTATGAATTAAAATTTTCATCAATAAAAATACAAATTTAATACAAGGCTCAATTTATTTTCCTAATAATAAGTTTGCCGACCCCAATTCTGCTTCACTCTTTCAGTACTTGCCGATAACATTAGACCACATAAATATAGACCATAAGCTCTAAACGGGGTGGTATAAAAATAATCTTAAATTTTGCAAATAAGCTTACGGCCTGCCTGATGGTAAGCAGTCACTGCAGCCTATGGACGTTTGCAATACCAGGGGTATCACCCAAGCGTTGCCGAACTCGTAAAAATCTTTTTACGCCTTTCTTGAAGAACTACATGTTGGACTCTCCAGGGAAAACCTCTCCAGGTAGTTCGGTCTACAACCTTAGTGTGCGTGGGAGAAAGTTCCTTCGGAACCGCACAGTTCGCAACCAATTTGACTCCAAGGTGTGAGGATGTTGGTGGCGAGTAGTGTGATGATAGAATGTAGCTATAGGCATCATGTCAGACAGTTCTTCAAAACTAACACTTTTGTACAAGCGGTAGAACACACAAAGGGGGGCAAAATCCCTCCGCTGACTTAGCGGCTCAATACCACTTGTGAGCATGGTATCAACGACAATTCTCACAGCGCGCTTTTGGATCGAGTCACAAGGACCAAGCTGATATGCCGGTGCTTCCGTCCATGGATGGGAGCAATACTCGAAATCTGACTTGAGCTTTTTATAGGAGAAGTCGGTGCCCCGGCGTGAAGAATTGCTTTGATCTGTTAAGCACACCCAGCTTTTTAGATGAGAGCTTGATATTTTCTGCCAAATGACTGCGAAACTGGACGTCACTGGAAATTTCGACACCTAGGATATGTATGCTCTTAGGGTATGCGGTGTGGGCAAATCTAGTAGGTTATATAGCTAAGTATATTGTTTTTTATTTTGGACCGATGCAAGTGGAACAATGTGGTCTCTGCCTAAGCCTACGGGAAAAGACGGTATGTTTGTAAGTATTTTGTTTAATCTTAGTAAATTTAGGTACCTACTTAGAATATAAGAAGTCGGCGGCGCTGTGTATGAGAAAACAGGTGGGTAGTTGCTTATTGTGCGTATTCATATTATTTAGTGTTTAATCCTCTTGAATTTGAACCCAACTACCTGGGTATTAAATTAATCTTTCCCTAATCTTCTTTCCCGGAATATCAGAATTCCATAATAAAAAACTTTTCATGTAAATTGGTTCGCCAACCCGCATGACGATTTCACGGTGAAAAACTCATCAAATCTCATTAAGCTCAAAGCCCCTAATAAATAAAAAACTAACTCTACAAACTATATTTTCGTTAGAAAGTAAAACTTGGCCGTTTTATAGATTAAAAAAATATAAATAAATAATCGTGGACAGATTCACACAGCGCCATCTAGCCCCAAACTAAGCAAAGCGTGTGCTATGGGTGCTTGATTACTGATATACTACTTAAATAGAACACCCAGATTCGTAACTGAAATTAAAAATCATCATTTCAATTTCTGCCCGGCCGGGACTCAAACCCGGGACCTCCCTCTTGCAGACCGGCAGACCGGCGACATGTTGACCACTGTGCTGCTCAGGTCGTTAAACGTAGATTCAGATTAAACGTTAGTTCAATTTTATATACAGACTTGCAACCCTTTAAGAGTTGTGTTTCCCGAGCGTGCTCCATACAAACATAGATTGATATTATTCATTCATATATCGTTTCATATGTTCAATATTACGCTATCAAAACCAATGAAATTATGTAGACGTGGTCCAGTAACCAATATCTACGTCTGTGGTTTGTTAGATTTTCCTTAAAATATATCGTTTAAATGTGGAATATTTTTAACAAGGGTTTAAAATTTGTATGAAAATTTTGAAGCCCCTAACAAATAAAAGACTAACTCTACAAACCCCTACATTTAGGTCAGAAAGTATGGTTTGGCCCTTTCTTAGATTCAAATGTAGCTCTATCAATGACAATTACTAATATAAATATAGGTTCACCCTGTTTTTAGCGACCTGATTAGTTCACCTACATGCAGGTCTGCCACGAAGAGGTCTCGGGTTCGATTCCCGGCCGGGCAGAAATTTAAATAATGAATTTTAAAATTATAGTGGAGCGACTGCCACCTGTAATAGGGGAACCTTACACACTCAGCCGGTTGGATGTGCAGATTTCATCCTGATGTTTTATACCACCGTTAGTGTTCAACTAATGTACATAACTCAGAAGAAGGCATTGTACATGGCGGTACCGGGAATCGAACTCGGTACCTCTCGGTTACGAATCGGGCCCCTTAACCATTACCCCACCACAACCACCACTCATATGTAACAGACTCATAAAAAATTCGGTAAAGTATGTAATAAATAATATAAAGTTTTTATGAAATTGTTTACGACGACTATTTGTAATGCGAAATTAACTCTTGCAAACAAAAGTAACGCACGATGTTCACAGTGACAAACGAGCAGACCTGATGGTAAGTGGTAACTGTCGCCCATAACATATTGGTTGCAGGTAACAAAAATCCAAACAGCAGGTGCGTTGTCACTGTGAGGACTGATGCTTTATCCTTCAAACCGGAGCACAACAATGCATGCATTGTTGCTTGGCGACAGAAATAGATAAGTCGGTGCTACTCACCCAGGTGGACTCCTCAGTGGCCCTAGCACAAGTGTGTCCGCGACAAAGCTCGCGCCGCGAGAGAGCGTTTGTCTCTTTCTCTCAATACTAAGATGACAGAGATAGCAATGCCTATGTCGCGCTTTTTCTCGCTTATCGCGCGCGAGAGCAACTTGTGCTAGGCCTACAGGCTTGACAGAGTCCTACCAGTTGATAAAACGTATTCGCCCACACGCGGCCCGGCTCTACGCCCCGAAACCATGGCTCTTTATTTTAACTAACGCTTAATTTTTTATTCCAGACTTTACTTAGGATACTTTCGTAGTAACATATCTAATAGATAGAACATAATATTTTGTGATTTTTATTAAACATAATCCTAATAGACCCCCGGCCACACTGTTGGATCAAGAGTCCACCCTAAAGGCCCACCTTGAATAGACTAACCTATTGTAAAGCCCAGCCTAGACTAAAGGTCACTAGAAAACACATAGGTACTACAGTAGCTACCAGTGTGGTTTCCGATTACTTTGCAGGCGACAGTAAAATATTTCTAGTGTATAACATTCCAGATCATTGACATAATGTCCCTCAATCCACTAGGATGTACAGCCAGGCTCAACCAGTGTCCCGAATAGCACTCTGGAGTACCTATACCGTGGTCCACTATTGGTTGGAGTGGATTCCCATTTCTTACATTATTTACTACCCTCATTGACTACCCGCATTTTGGACGAAGCATTATTGTGAATTACATTGTGTTGACGGTTGTATTATTATTTAATGATATTGATATTTGTTGACATTAATTTATTTTATAATTGAAATGTATTACTTATTTTACAATAAATGATTTGTTTCTACGACACTACTCCTCTACTAAGTAACCAGCAATATAATTATAATCTGCTGTGATAAGACATTGTCAAACTACTAAGTTGTCTGATCGGTTGCATCTGAGCGGCGCGCCTGGGGGCAATGTCCAGTACCTACCAGTTTTCGGTGGGCTTAGTTCGCGTGGTGTCCTACCCCTACCATATCCTACTCTAACCCTACCCCACATTACTCTACCCCTACGCTACCCTACCATACCCTACTTTCTGTTTAGGAAATCTTCTCTCCGGGAAAATCCGTGTCTGCATAGCGCTCACAGGTTGATAGCAACTTCCTAAACCCAGCAATCGAGGGACTGAGGAGCACCATATCATTAGCATAGCTGAGGGTGTTAACACAAACCCCACTTATGCGACAGTAAATACTGGTGCCCCTCAGTTCCTAGATCAACCCATTAATGTATAGGCTGAAGAGGTCCGGGAAGATTAAGCCACCTGGGGGACGCCGCATTCTAGCCTACATGTTGCACAATTGTACATAATTCGTTTGATTTCCATACCCAGTAACTAAACAGATCAACAACTTTCCTTATAACCATAGAGCTCTGCAGTTTGGTCCATAGAATTTTATAAATCACAAGATCAAACGCTTTTCTTAAATCACAGATAGACGCAATAATGGACGTATCGCGACTAGTATAGTAGTTAAACCAAACTAAAAAACATCTTATTTATAGTTTTTGCCAACGATCATGCCCAGCGAGATCGGCCGATAGTTGCTCGCAGTCTCAAGGTATATATTTGCCGTGTGGTGTCCGGCAGAGTAGAATAGCACCAACCCCTTACACTCATGGGTGTCGTACAAGGCGACTATTATTTTTGAGGCAAAAGATCTAGAGTCTCTGTAGACTGGAAAATGGGCAGCTACGTTTTCTCCTATACCTATGATCTCCAACCCGCCTAACGTGCTTGGAGTTTATGGCAATAGCCTCTTCTTTCGTGGAAGAGGCCCAAAGTTCTGCAGTGGACTGATATGGGCTGTGATGATGATGATGATTTCCGTATTTTGTTATTTTGAGTGCATCCTAAGTATTCTGCACTGTTAAATTTATTTATAAAACGAGATCAAATAAAACTAAAACGCATGAAATTTCTATTATGCTTTGTCTAATATAGGTGATAATTTTAACAGCTCACTAATTGTTGGTCCTTGGCGCACGCCCATGAAGCTTCGTGTTTTATTTCGGTAAGATGTACTACGGATAAAATCGTACTTCATAGACAGGCCCCGCCCCTTTAGTGAAGTGCCACGAATCAGCAGACAATCGAAAATTCGTATTCAAATTAAATAATCGAACATTTAAAATTAACATTTAGGTTATTAAATGATTTTTAGCAACTATAACTCTTATTTCTTGTTTGGATTTCACAGCAAGACACCTTTCACAACAACGATTTCAACTCGCGCGTATTCTACGGAAGAGACTGACTGACCGAATAAAAATACGCACATGTCGAAATCGTCGTTGTGGAAGGATTTTAATGTCGTATTAATAAATTATAAATTCAAAAGAAAATAAATAGTTTATTTTGTATAACACGTAAGTACTGAATAACCATGCAACTATCGATTCCAAGTTCTATGAGAATGATAATCGATAATTGAATAGATTCATTAACGATTTTACACTAACCCATCACTACTGTGCCAAGTTATCTATAACTTCATGATGCAGACCAACGTTTGGTAGTTCTCCTAAACTTCTACTATCGCTGCAAAATGAAACTTACTCAACAACGTAGCATAACCTTCGGCACCCTCACAGTCTAGTTCATTTAATTTTTTTATTCTATTTCAGTCTGTCTGTATTGATTGATCCTAGCCAGTCTCTATACTCTTTGGTTACCATGACGACCTGTGACAACCAGTTGAACCGCAACGCAAACTCAGCTCGACTCAACATTTACTAATTTTTATGAGAAATGCAGTGAAATGTTCAATTGTGTGAGCAGTGAGAGTGTTTCCTTCCTTCATAACTAATATCTTTGGACCCTATGCTAAATATTCGCTACAATTCAAAGTGATATCTGCCTAACTAGGCTGGACTTGTTGGAAGGACTTGTATCAAAATGACGATTCTCGACTTTTGGTCTCTCGTGCAATGGTATTTTAGACCTTTCATCAAGTGGTTTTTGAGGAAAACTACGCGCTTGTGTGAATTGCAGAGGATATGTTACGGTGATAAATCTGGTGCCCCTAGAACATGCAATGTCGAAAAGTCCTTGATGTTATCACGCACACGAGAGATCAAGGAAATTGTTTCCTATCTAGACGACAAAGTAGCAGAAAGATATTTTATACCAATGAATTACAAACAGATACTAGACCCCTTAATTGCCATCATAGTAAGAGTGAAAAATATAGATCCAAGTCTACACCACCCATTTATTCTATCTATTAGACGTTGTATGGAACAAATATGGAGTTATAAACTTCTTGTCAATAAAATAGAGGACCTACGACAAACGCAATATGATTCTAATAATGCAGAACATGAGGAAAAATTGCTGAGATTGTGGTTATTACTTGTACCTGATATACCTTTGGAAGCTAGAATAACAAGACAATGGCAATCTATTGGATTTCAGGTATGATCAGTTACCTTTTCTTTCTTTGTAAAAATGTACCTATATCATATATAGTATTAAGCACTTTCCATTTTATTATGTATAGCTTTTGCCGCAACTTCGTCTGCTGGGAAATTGTTTATAGGGCAGTTTATCTTTTTCCCGAGAGACCATTTTAAATGACCTCCATAATGCATGAAAGCTAGTACTACAGAGACGTTAATATCTGGTTCTACCCAACAGAATTAGATGAATCAAGGCCTGATTTTAAGTTCGACACCAAACTACCAAACTGAAAACCTCATCAAAATCCATTCGGCACCATTTCCATATTTCTTATAGGTTATCTGGTTTATAATGGTTCTACATCAGGTGTTCCAGTTTCCAAAATCAATTATACTCTATATGTTGCCCAGGCTTAATAGCTACACAACAGAAAAGTTTCATTCTGTCCCTACCGGATGTTCCGAAGATTAGCATGTTTAAACACACAGACAAACATTTTAAAAATTATTATTATTGTATTAATACTATTTATCATCGCCCTAAATTATGTTTTTGTAAATAAATTCAATGTTTTTACTGTTTTATTATATGTATAGATTATTTATTATTAGCAGGCAAGTAGTTGTGCAAACAGTTTTTGTATTATAACAACAATCATCTATACTAGAGATGAAACGGATTTCCGGTTACTATCCGGTATCCGGCCTATCCGGCGTTTACTATCCGGCTGGATACCAGATAGTACCTTAATATCCGGCTGAATACCGGATAGTAAAAAAATTATGAAAAGTCCATACAAGTGATTTTTGTCATCGGAAACAATCCTGTGTCTGACACAGTTGTGTAAAAAATCGTCTCACTAAGTTCAAAATCCGCAAATATTAATGAAAGCACTATTGATATCTACTGTACTCGTATCCTTCATGTGGTAAGTTAGCAAAAAAAAATTATATTATCCAAAGTCTCTTCTTTTCGTCCTACGCCTTTTCCCATGATCTGGGGTCAGTGGCCAGCCAGGTGGCCTGTGGGCTGTGGGGTTTACCTATAAGAAATCACTTTTAGCGATAAGGCCGCCAGTTCCTTTTTTCTTTAGTTTTGTTATATTTGTGTATAAGCAATAAATAATTATTCATTCATTCATTCATTCTGCGTTTACAAATTTTCTTGGGAATATGTGTTACTTTGTAACTTCCACGTGTGTGGACATTACGTACTTTGCCCAACCGGGTGACACCCGCTGACTAGCGTAAATGCGCATTTGTTGCTTAGTATAATAATGTAGTGTAGTATTTTTTCTAAAATCAATCTAAAAAAGATAAAATAAAAAAATAAAAAATCAATCAAGATAAAAAAGACTAATTTCTCTATATTGAGAGGTAGTGTACGATGTCGTTTGTCCTCCACGGTGCTGGGGCTTAACGTTTAAGCCCGTATTACGAAACTACGAATGCGTCCGAGGTCGGAAGAATTGTTCAGTTCAACGTTCAAATTATTCACATTGAATGAAGACTTGAAATCACGTAAATATATGCAGCCATCTAAAGTCCTACCCCGCAGCTTGCACAAACTTGTTCGGAGACTATGTCCAGGCGAATATCCGGCCGCCGGTATATCTGGTATCCGGCCAAACAACTATCCGTTTCATCTCTAATCTATACAGAGTATAAAACAAAGTTGCTTCATGCCATCTATTCCTATGTATGTATCTATGTACGCTTATATCTTTTGAAGTACGCAATGGCTTTTAATGCGGTTTTCAACAATAGATAGTGATTCAAGAGGAAGGTTTTTAAGCAAGAAAAAAAGGGTAGGTAGGGGTAAAGTAGGTGTACGCAAACGAAGATGCGCCGGGTCCACTAGTTCAAATAACTGAAAAAAAATATAAGCTGTTTTTTATCTTCAATGAGCCAAAAAAAAACTGTAATAATTTTTATTTTTATTTATTAAAAAATAAAAAAAAACACAGCTTAAGAACAACAAGGCGCCGGGTGATGATGGAATTACGGCTGAGCTTCTGAAAGCTGGTGGCAAACCTGTGCTTAAGACCCTTCAGAAGCTGTTCAATTCCGTCATCCTCGAGGGCAAAACGCCGGAAGCATGGCACAGAAGCATAGTAATATTGTTCTTCAAGAAAGGTGATAAGGCTCTCTTGAAGAACTTCAGACCAATATCGCTACTGACCCATGTCTATAAGCTGTTTTCGAGAGTCATTACGAATCGTCTCGCACGCAGGTTTGATGACTTCCAGCCTCCCGAACAAGCCGGATTCCGAAAAGGTTTTAGTACCATAGACCACATACATACGCTGCGGCAGGTTGTACAGAAGACCGAAGAGTATAACCGGCCATTATGCTTGGCGTTTGTGGACTATGAGAAAGCCTTCGATTCGATCGAAACTTGGGCGGTGCTCCAGTCTCTACAGCGGTGCCAAATTGACTATCGATATATCGAAGCATTGAAGTGTTTGTACAAAAACGCCACTATGTCAGTTCGTCTCCAGGACAAGACCACAGAACCTATTCAGCTGCAGCGAGGTGTTAGACAAGGTGATGTCATATCTCCGAAGTTGTTTACCGCTGCACTGGAGGATATCTTTAGGCTTCTGGACTGGGACGGACTTGGCATCAATATTAACGGCGAGTACCTCACGCACCTCAGATTTGCTGACGATATCGTAGTCATGGCTGAAACCCTGGAAGACTTGGGCAAAATGCTCGATGACCTCTGTAGTGCCTCTCAACAAGTAGGTCTTAAAATGAACATGGACAAGACGAAAATTATGTCGAATGTCCATGTTGTGCCTACTCCAGTGACAGTTGGAGGCACTCCACTTGAAGTTGTTGACGACTATACATACCTAGGACAAATAGTCCGGCTAGGTAGGTCCAATTTCGAGAAAGAGGTCAATCGACGAATCCAACTCGGTTGGGCAGCGTTCGGGAAGGTACGCCACATATTTTCGTCCCAATTACCGCAGTGTCTCAAGACGAAGGTCTTTGACCAATGTGTGTTGCCAGTGATGACTTACGGAGCTGAAACGTGGCCACTCACTATGGGCCTTATAAGAAAGCTCACTGTTACCCAAAGGGCAATGGAAAGAGCTATGCTCGGAGTTTCTTTGCGCGATCGAGTCAGAAATGAGGAGATCCGCAAGTGAACCAAGGTCACCGACATAGCTCTAAGGATTGCCAGACTGAAGTGGCAGTGGGCAGGGCACATAGCTCGAAGAACAGATGGCCGATGGGGCAGTAAAGTTCTCGAGTGGCGACCACGTACCGGTAGACGCAGCGTGGGTAGGCCTCCTACAAGGTGGACCGACGACCTGGTAAGGATCGCAGGTACCAGCTGGATGCGGAAAGCACAGGACCGGTCTTTGTGGAGATCTCTGGGGGAGGCCTATGCCCAGCAGTGGGCGTCTACTGGCTGATGATGATGATGATGATGATGAAAAAAAAAAAATTAAAGAAAACAAAAAAATATTGATGCTTGTACCTTATTTTGATAACAATTGTATTGAAACTCATCAACATTTTTGTTACAGGGCGATGATCCAAAAACCGATTTTCGTGGAATGGGACTGCTTGGGCTTGACAATTTATTATATTTTGCATCAGAGTATCCTGACGTATCTACTCATGTACTTAGTCACTCACTGCACCCAAAGTATGGATATACATTTGCAATTGTTGGAATAAACCTCACATCAATGGCCTACTATCTACTGAAAGATGGCACCGCAAAAACCTTCATTTTTAATACCAGACAATACGTGCCTGATACTAACCTATTCCATCGATTTTACTGTTACCTCTTTTTTGAATTTGATAAACTTTGGATAGAATCAAGACCAGAAAATATGATGGAGTTTTCAAATATATTTAAAAAATTTGAAGAATCTATAAGAACTGAATTGGCGGATGGTGCCTCTGTATTTCGAATTAATATTAAAGTAACCACAATCTAATAAGTAGAAATAGTTTTAGCATCAAATTGTGTGGGTGCTTGATAATATTTTGCAACTATGATTTGCTGATTGTGCAATAGGGTTTACTTGAATAATTTAATAAATAGGTACATTAGAAACAAGACCAGAAAGTATGATGGAGTTTTCAAATATTTTAAAAAAATTTGAAGAATCTATAAGAACTGAATTGGCGGATGGTGCCTCTGTATTTCGAATTAATATTAAAGTAACCATAATCTAATAAGTAGAAATAATTTTAGCATCAAATTGTGTGGGTGCTTGATAATATTTTGCAACTATGATTTGCTGATTGTGCAATAGGGTTTACTTGAATAATTTAATAAATAGGTAGAGCTCGTCTAGTCTAAGATGACGCGCCCCACTACTTAGTTAGTTGATTTCGATGTGTGAGTGCAAATATTGATAACGACACTTCATCTGTGTGGGAGCCAATGAACGACGCGTGTTCCTACGTTTGAATCTCACCGGCAACTGAATGACCAATTACAACGGCATTTGTATATGTATTGCGTCAATATTTTAAACTTGCTTGTGTGCGGTAATGCGATAGTGGGGCGCGTCATTTTAGATTAGACGAGTACATTCATGGTTTGTTACGTAGTAATCATATAATATGTAATAAGTAATATGTGATGTTTAACATACTTACTTAAAAAAATAGTAACCATCTTATTATAATATAATATGTGTGATGTAACTTATTTGAAATAAAGCACTTATGATCTCAAAGGCAATTTCATTGTGTACACAGAGACCATATAAGTCAATCTGTAGTCACCGGGTGCATTGTTACTAATATATAATGTTATTGTTGAGCAATATATTTTATAACTTTTATACTTTTTCTAAATTTAGACTTTTGTTTATTATTTTTTCCATTTATTACATCATTTGAACACGAGAACCAGCTTTTCATTCCAATTCTTAATATTGTGGATTTTTAATAAGGATGGTAATAAAGACCAATCGCCAATCAAAAATGTGGAGGTGTAACCCTCATGTACAAAGGCTACTAGAGACCCAACAAGCATCCACCGGTGCGTTTAGTCTCAAAATGTCACAGTTGCAAAATGTCCACTGGAGTGAGCGCGCCTTCGTAAGTTTGAACGGAGCCCCCGCCCCGGTCAAGGATGTCCTGCAGCCGGTCGGAGAGTACTGTAAGAATCAAAATTTTACAAGCCGAGGCCGAGCACGCCCGCCGAACTGCGGAGGCCAACTGCAAAGTAGTGGACGCTAGAGGAGCTATCAAGGCAGGTAGTAGCGGTCGTGTGAGCACTCACGTGAGCTCGCCCGTGAACTACTTGCTCGTGCTACTAGCTCACGAGCAAGTAGTTCACGGGCGAGCTCACGTGAGAGCACACAAAGTATAATCATGGTTCCGGCTGAACCAAAACAAATTGTGTGGTGGCCTGCGAGCAGAGGAGCCTATCGTTAACAAGCCCTGCATGCGTCCCTCAGTGGTACCTGCGCTACTTCATAACCATACCACTTCTAATGATTCCCATAGTCGTAGATGAGAAATACATTGCGAAGAAAATTAAAACCAATCTCGGGCTAAGGCCATAAGCTCACGATTTATAACCTTAAGTTACTGACCTCCGATGGCAACAATTGTGAAAAGTATCGGGATCCTTGCCGGGAGTCACCTGTAAGGTAAGGCCAAACTGGCTTCGAAAAAACTTGGAGTGCTTAACCGGTCCAAGCGATACTTCACCCCAGGGCAGCGCCTGCTGCTGTACATGGCAGAGGTGCGGCCTCATATGGGAGTATTGTTCCCAATCCCATCTTTGGGCCGGCGAAACTGCCGACCTGCTTTATCCTCTGGGCTTTATCCGCACAGAAACGCGCCGTACGAATTGTAAATTGGATGATTCCATATAAACAAGCAAGTTGGAACCACTGGCTAACCGAAGGGACTTTGGCTCCCTGTGTGTATTCTATCGGCTGTACAATGGGGGAGTGTTCCGAGAAGCTTTTCGATCTGGTGCCCACAGCACAATTCCGCCATCGCACCACCCGCCGTGGGCTGGGTACTCATCCCCACTACGTAGACCCTCTGTTGGTCACCACGCGAAGGTTCGATAGAACGTTCCTCGCTCGTACGATTCAGATGTGGAATGAGCTCCCACCCACAGTGTTTCCTTCGGACTATGACATGGGATCGTTCAAGAGGTATATTAGAGGTCTCTTCAGAGGCGGGCAACGCATTGGTGACTCCCCTAGTGTTACTGATGTCCATAGGCGGCGGTAACCACTTTCCATCAGGTGGTCCGCTTGCCTGTTTGTCTGCGGTATAACATAAAAAAAAGTAACCGCTAAAATTATTAATTAAACGTTAAGAAATAAAAAGGCATTGCAAGGCCTGCCAAGGGTAATTTCGTGATTAGAATGAATTTTATGAATTATTCAGCAGGTGAAAATTTAGCACCACTAAATGATGCCTGTCCCCGCTTTAAAACAAGGTGGTGAAGATGTTGAGCAATCACTTTTATACTTTTTTCTATATTTTGAGCTTTGTTCTTTTTTTTTTAATTCAATTCAGATACCGCTAAAATATAAGCGCAATATTAACAATGTGCTGATTATAAAGGTTTTCGACTAATCAAGGAAACACATATCTTAATTTTTTTTAAGAAATTTTTTAAAAATCTTTCGTTAAATGTACATGCGGCTCCGGTGCCCGAGCAAAACGGATCGAAACTCGTTAATATTCGGCTACTCTCAGAACATGCATGCGCTTACCCGTCTTAGGCGGGCCACCCGTTTTAGGCCACCTTCCCCTATGCTTAGCAGCACCTCCAAAGATTCTGTTATGACTACAATATCATCGGAAAACCGAAAATGAGAAACATGCTCACCATCGATGTCGGATTCTTACTAGTCCTAGTAAAACTCTTAAAAACGTCTAGCTACAGTTGGGTCGACCCCATGCTCTAGTCTCGGATTCGAACCGACATAGTTGCGTTCTCGTACAGGGTTCTCAACACTTCGATGTACTAGTCTTCGATAGACTGAAGCACAGCCCAGGGTCTCAATAGAATCGAAGGCTTACTCATAGTTAACAAACGCTAAGCATGTGGCCGGTTCTATACTCTCCGGTTAGCCATATAACCTGCCGCAGCGTATGTTCTACGTTGAGAAGCCTTTTCGGAATACGGTTTGTTCTGCGCAAGAGTTTTACTCTTGAAAAACATCATAGGTAGGTAGATATGGCTCAGAAACCCGAAGGGTGTGTAGTTTTTCAATAGGGTGTTATCAAAAACAACACCACCATGCTTGACAAGAGAGAAGTGAAGAAGAAGTTGAAATGCGCGAGAGGAACAGCTTCTTTAAAAAATAAAAACTCTAATCGCTGTGTGGGAAAAGTTATGGTCAATTAAAACAAAACTTCATTTTGTACTGGAAAATTCAGCCACTATGATCAATAACGTTGAGTGATACGTCTTTGAAAAATATTTTTAATTTTCTACTACTTTTACTATGGCGACAACTATCGAATCACTGACAAAAAAATATAGAGCATAACAGGTAATAAGGACAGGCACACCCTGGAAATATGACCATTTAACTTTTTCCCACAGCGATTCGACAGTTGTCGCCGTAGTAAAAGTTTAGAAAATAAAAAATGCTTTCAATAGACATATCGCTCAACGTTATTGAACATACCTATAGGCTGAGGATCATATATTTCTGCCCGTCTTTCTTTAAAATTAAAACAATCCAAATGAAATATCAAAAAAATCATATCTGGCAGTTTTGAAATCCACAGTAAGAAGCTCCTTTTTTATAAGAGTGCTTCACCGCAGACCACAGTGTTTTTTAATATGAGACATACCAAACAACCTGTAGTCGACGCGAGCGAAGTCGCGGACACAGCTAGTATATTTATAAAATTTTACAGCGACCCGCCCGACTTCGCACGGGCACCAAACGTATCTGAAACTTGCCTGAAAATTTTATCAGACATACTCGTAGTCAATCATTTCCTGTGCTGATGCAACAAGTAAATCAAATTTCACAGTGACTTGCCAAATTACTCATGATAGGATGTGTGCAAAATGTGTACTTTGCTCTATCAATATATCTATATCCCTTGATAGCATTGGCGTATCTAGGGCTATTTTCCAGGGGGGAGCCTGGCCCCTGAGGTGGCCGATGAAGCCGATTCAATCGCCAATGTACAGCCAGTGAGCATCCCATCCTGAGGTGGGCACCAGACCATTCTGAGGTGGGCACGGCCCACCCGGCCCCCCCTCTTCCCACGCCTATGCTTGATAGTCACGTCAGAGCTAAGGCCCTTCCATACTTTCTGACTAGATTGGCAATCAAATTGTCTCATGTGGATGCCTAGGATTGACAATCAGATTGTAGCCAATTCAATTGGCAATCTGATTGACAGTACCGTGTGGATGGGGTAGTGAAGTGACTGGATTGGCAATAAAATTGTCTCGTGTGGACGGACAATCAGATTGTAGCCAATTCCATTGGCAATCTGATTGTAGCCAATTCAATTGGCAATCTGATTGACAGTATCGTGTGGATGGGGTAGTGAAGTGACTGGATTAGCAAACAAATTGTCTCGTGTGGACGGACAATCAGATTGTAGCCAATTCAATTGGTAATCTGATTGACAATATCGTGTGGATAGGGTTGTGATGTGACTGGATTGGCAATCAAATTGTCTCGTGTGGACGGACAATCAAATTGTAGCCAATTCAACTGTCAATCTGATTAGACAATCAGATTGTGTCGTATGGAATGGCCTCTAGACCCTACTTTATGCGCCTCGGAACTCTACCACAAGGAGTAATAGCTCAAACGATATAAAGATATATTATTTAGTTAAAACCAAAAATGTATCAAATTTCAAGATCGTTGCGGTCGCTCATTCATTGATCATCCCAGCCTTAAAGACAAAAATGACAAAATTTCGAGGTCGCTCCGCTCGCTCATGCATTTTTTGTTTTCCTTCAGGTTTTAAAACCATAAATTTCCGAGCTTGCGCCCCTCGCTAATAAATTTATTGATCACCCCACTAAAAAGGCCAACATTTTTTTAACTCATGGCGCTCTCTCATTAATTTTTTATACCTATAATTTTGACTCCCCCCCCCCTCAACCAAATCCTGGATCCGCGCCTGGCGCCGACAGACTCTAACAAGACCCGACTAGTCCAACGTGTAAAAAACTGGAAGGAGGCACTTGAGAACCCGGCGGTGTGAATATTAACGTGGCGAAGACGGAGTACATGGCAATGAGCAGTTTTCCAATAGGTATCTAAAGCATTTCTAACCACTCACTAGATGGCGCCCCGACAATTTTGGTAATTGATAATCGCTTGAAATAGGTTCTTAGCAAACAGGATATAAACACTGGGTACGTTGTATTAGAGTATATTGTATTTGTCAATCGTTTTCAACCATTTTAGAGGTTGTAATAATAAAGGAACATAGTGCCAACTTCTATAAATATTTCTTTTTAAACTTCGTTCAACCTTTAACAGTTATGTTTATATTAATAAACATTTTATTTTTAAGTTTAGTATTAGTTGGCTGCATGAAATCACTGCCACCATCATACAGATTATAAAAAGTTTACCAAAACTGTAGGAGCGCCATCTATTGATGCTTTTTGAAACCAATCGACAATACCTACTGGAAAACTCCTCATTAAAATATTAATCATTAGTGCGGAAAGCAATAGAAATAACAAAATACAAAATGTTTATGGTAAAGATGGCTTAAGACTGTCCAGTGCATGGAATTCAGTAATAAATGTATACAATCGCAATAGTTCCGAGATTCGCGTAAAGACAGAAAGTTTCATGTGTCGTGAAATCAAAAGGGAGTAACAATGCTAAAGGTTTGAACATTTAAAGTGCGGGTAATTGTCAAATCCAAAAGAGGGTGTACAGATACGTCTTTCGAGCGACTTCACACAGCATCAGTACCAGTATACTCATGACTATGATGCATGCGACTGCGTCGAAACATCAAGGTAAAAGTAAAAATAATACTAACCATGGTAACAAACCCGATTATATGTGTGATGATAGTGTGGTGAATAACCACGAAAGTCTTAAAACGTATATATTTTTGTGTGTACCCACTCCTAGTAAGTTTAGAATGTAAAGTGGAGTTTTGACTAGGTTTCTAGTATACCGAACACCACGGGGCCAAGTTTCAATATTTTGTTTCAAGGAAATATTTAATATCATCCTTTGTATTGTCTCTGTTTACAATTGTCAAATTAAAAATAAATATTGACCACGATATTGGACTAAATGGACCGAACTTTGGGCTTGTTATCAATAAATTAAATTGATTGCACGCTAGGTCCATTACGATAAAGATAAAAGTACTTGCTGATTAACTATAAATGTTTACGTTTGTTTTGATAAGCACTCTATTCTTCAACACATAGCGTTCGAGTGCGATTACTTTGCAATTTTGATAAAGTCATCAAAATGTATTTCATACTTGTAGGGATACTGGTATTTTTAATTTTCCTATACGGCGCAAGAAACCATAAAGTATGGGAAATAAAAGGCGTCAAACATGACAAACCCCTTCCTTTTGTGGGAACCAGCCTCAGACAATTCCTCCAAAGGATCTCAATAAGCGACATGATAACAGACTTCTACAAGAGATATCCCGACGAGAGATACGTCGGTTTTTACATAGCCAATACGCCAGGTATTGTAATCAAAGATCCCGAATTGATTAAACACATTTTAGTGACAGATTTCCATTACTTTCATCGAAGGGGTGTTAATTTCCACAAAACGGTTTACGAGCCAATGATGAAGAATTTGTTTACGGTGGATGGTGATATATGGAAACTGCTCAGGCAGAGGCTAACGCCAGCATTCACTAGCGGTAAGTTAAAGGCCATGTTTCCTCTGATTGTGGAGAGAGCAGAAAAGTTGAAAAAACTCGCGGCCGCGTCTTCAGAAGCTGGTAAAGAAGTGGACATGCGCGATTTGATGGCGCGGTACACGACGGACTTCATAGGCGCCGTCGGCTTCGGAATAGAAGGAGACGCGTTGGACCAAGAAGACTCCCTGTTCCGCAAATTAGGCAAACGCATTTTCACTACCACCAAAATGGACGGCCTAAGAATTTTGGCTAAAGCCCTCGGAGTAGAGACGTTCAAGAATTTACACTTTTTAACGCCCGAAATTGAAAGAAACACAGTAACTCTGGTGACCAATGTATTGAAACAGAGAAATTACCAAAACTCTGGCAGAAACGATTTCATCGATTTGCTGATCGATTTAAAACAAAAAGGAGTAATTGTGGGAGAATCAGTTGAAAAGAGGGAAGCGGATGGCACGCCGTTGACGGTGGAATTAGAATTGGATGACTTGCTAATGGCTGCTCAAGTTTTTGTCTTCTTCGCCGCTGGCTTCGAAACGTCTTCTTCAACAACTAGTTACACTTTGCACCAGCTGGCCTTCAACCCAGAAGAACAGAAAAAATGTCAAGACGAAATTGATGAGGTTTTGAAAAAACATGGCGGCTTATCTTATGAAGCTGTGAAAGATATGAAGTATTTGGAAATGGCTTTCAAGTAAGTCGTTTATTTTAGCTTTAACATAACGAATAAAAAAATATTTATCATCTTTTCTTAGATCTCGCGACTTTAGGTGAATATTTTGTAAATTTATAGGTCAATTGCTACCAGAGCATCGTATTCAGCTCAAACTGTAAATTACCCCCCAAAAATAACCAGGTATTTTCAGGGCCTACAATTTTCACATTTTTAATTTTAGAGAAATGTCATAATGTTCTTTATACTTACAAATAAGAAGGGAAGGAAAGAAAATATCGTTTTATATAACTCTATCCATGGTCTCTATAAAAATGTAGTTATGGGTTGTGGGTTGTGGGTAGGCCTCCTACAAAGTGGGCCGACGACCCGGTAACGACGCGGACGGCAAAGGAATCTGCTTTGTAAAGGTTTCTAAGGAATAGGTTTAGGCATCTTTCGGCCGATATGATGACGACGATACAGTTAACAACAATATTTGTTTCCAGAGAGAGTATGCGCATGTATCCACCACTTGGTTTGCTAATGCGTAAGTGTGCGAAGAGTTACAAGTTGCCAGGCACCAACGTCGTCATTGACGAAGACACAATGGTGACGATACCAATACACGCTCTCCAGACCGACGCGAGATACTTTGAGGAACCAGAGAAGTTTAAGCCTGAGCGGTTCTTACGAGAGAATGAAATGAAGAAACATATCTATCTACCATTCGGGGAAGGCCCCAGAGCCTGCATAGGTGAGTCGTCAAATTGACAATGTAGGTTTTCGCGATTTGAATATCGAGCAGATGGTGATACGGAGAACTCGGAGAAGTGAGGTCCGTTGTCAAAATACTGCCGCGCTATTTCCCAGAAATATTTACTGTATAACCTAACAGACAGAGCCGGATAACCCCCTACCAAGTTTACTTAAACTGAAATATTCTTTAACTACAGAACCAATGAGGAGTTTTCCAGTAGGTATTGTAGTTGGTTTCAAAAAGCATCAATAGATGGCGCTCCAACAATGTTGGTAATCTTTTTATAATCTGTATGATGGTGGCAGTGATTTCATGCAGCCAACTAATACTAAACTTAAAAATAAAATGTTTATTAATATAAACATAATTGTTAGAGGTTGAACGAAGTGTAAAAAGAAATATTTATAGAAGTTGGCACTATGTTAAATTATTATTACAACCTCTAAAATGGTTGAAAACTATTGACAAATACAATATTATCCAATACAACGTACCCAGTGTTTATATTCTGTTTGCTAAGAACCTATTTTAAGCGATTATCAATTACCAAAATTGTCGGGGCGCCATCTAGTGAGTGGTTTGGAATGTTTTAGATACCTATTGGAAAACTGCTCATTAATGAAGGTAAGCTAAGAACCATTTCGGTCCAGCCATTCGGGAGCTACGATGCTCCAGACAGACATACACAGATACACACATCATTGTTTATCACCCCTCTTTTTTCTTCGGGGGTTAAACATGATTAATCTGTTACAGCCAACGATAGGCCTTTATTTTGACTTCCTTTCAACTTTCTATACCATCCTTCGTCATAAATCGCTTCATCCACTGATGACCACGTACCTATGGAAATCCGTATGGATTTTGAAATTATAGTGCTCATACAGACAGACGTAGTGGGGAAATAAAGTAGAGTGAGAAGGTAACATTAAGAGTCCCTTTACAAGAGTTTTCGACAACAATTATGTCCACTAGTATTGTCATCAGTCTTTATTAGTCAATGCAAACGTCATCGCTGATGCATGCAAGCCAAAATATATATAGCCCAGGAATCCGGATATTATCATCATCATCATCATCCGAGCGGTCAATCCCGGCTACTGCCAGGCTTTCCTGCTCTTTTCACGTTCTCCGTAATAGTGCTTATTCATTTTCTGTTTAGTCATGCGAAACCAAACGGCTTACGTAATTGTTACAGCGTAGTTTTCAAACTTACTAATCAGAAGATTACGATAAAAATTTTAATAGATAGTGAATGTCCGTCTACCCCTGTGGAATACAACAGTCGATAGAGTGTATGTATGTATGAATGTCCGACCAAAGGTCAATTTCTGGCCGAAGCCGAAACCAAAGGCGTTTAAAAGCTCTGAGAAATTTTGTTAAAGATTGGCTATAAATTACAATAATTTATTTAAACTTTTAATTATTTAAAATTATTTACTGTATAATATAGTAAATCATCTCTAGAATTAATCTAGTGATGATAAAAAAATGTATTTGCCAAAAGAAAAACTATATTTCGACATTTGACGTAACAATCTTCGGCGAAACCCTTCGGATTCGGCCCGAAACCCGATTTCGCCGAAGATGGATTTTTGGGCGAAGGTGGCCGAAACCGAAGCCGGTCATCACCCACGCGTTGCCGACCCTATATAAACCTTTTCATCCGGTTCATGAAGAACTCCATGTTGTACCTACTCTCTAGGGAAACCATATGCCACATTCTTTTTTAACGCCCTGTATAAACTAATCATAATACCGTCACGGGACGCCAATCAGCCCCTGAAATTGTTTTACCAGTCTCAGCGCCCCAGCGGAAGACCTCCGTCAACCTCGCTGCGCTAACGGTGTATAAATTCTAATATTATTTAAAAATTCCCTACAGGTGAACGCCTAGGGCTCATGCAGTCCCTGACCGGCCTAGCTGCGCTCCTCAGCGAATACTCAGTGATACCTTGCAAGAACACAATCCGACACCCAGTCACGGACCCCGCGTCCACAATCACGCAATCCATCCAGGGTGGGTTACCGCTGGCTCTAGTCGCGAGGAAGAAGGTCCAATAGACAAGCTTTCATTGCGTCGCACACGTTTTTGTTCAAGGATTTTCTACGTGTAGGTACTAGCATGTTTCTAAGGCAAGTTCTAGCGGACTCTGTGTGGTTCTGTCACGTGAAAAGAACGCTGAAAATATGTATCTAAGAAAGAAATATAACAAATTGGCGGTGTAAAGCGGTCAGACAAATATCTGTCGCTCAGCGTTTTTTTTATATGACGGGACCTATAAATTATATTCTGTTGTGATTAATAAAAAATTGCTTTACAAAAATACGAATTATTTTATTTAAATAAGTATATAAAATTATAAAATATGTCGATTTACTGTCGCTTGGAATTAGAATAACAGGATAAATAAATTATTTTTGTACATACGTAACATTAATTAATATTTAATTTAGGACGGAAGACTTGTCAACTACACTTTTGTAATTTTCTTAATAAATACGCATAAATCGTAGAAAGATCTACATAAATATGCTAGATTAAACTATTTAAGTTACAAGCCTACTAAATGCATCAGATATGTCAATGAGATAACATGCACCTAACTCCAAAGGCTATAAGAATTAGTAATTGAAATACCTTAGAGTAATATTAACGCGACTTCTTTATTTACTCTTCTTTTCTTTCTTGGTTTGAGGAGTAGGTTTCGCCCTTCTGGCTTTGAACAGTGCGATAAGGGCAGTGAGAGCTACAAGGCCGAAGCCAGCGAGCAAAGCAAGCCCGACCTGCCATATCCAAGGGTATTTCTCCAACAAGTCTGTACCAACTGCGACCGCGTACTTGATTTGTTCCGCACACCAGTCCACGACATCGTCACTGGAATTAGTTAATTCTCATGAGGACTCTCATTGAAGAGTTTTGATAATGTTATGGAATAATTTCTATGGGATAATTTGATAAGCACCCTGTCCATAACAATTATTTTCGATTTATATTACCCAGTCGCTCCCAGTGTCACCACCTAGCACTTCCTCTCACGTTTGCGAGATTATATTGGACTAGCTTTCCGCCTGTGGCTCCCCCTGCGTGGACTACACGTTATAAAAAGTTGCCTATGTCCATCTTCAGGTGCTAAACTATCACCATACCAAATTTAATAAAAAAAAACTAAGTGGGGATATAGAGGTAGACTGACATTATGATGACACTACTTCTTCAACAATCAAAATTGGCTACACATAGATACTTACAACGGCGACGCTAGTAAAGGCACAGTCTCCCCTTTGTAGTTCTTGTACCAGTCCTGGGCAAACGCCACAAATGACTTGATGTCGTTCTTTGGCAAGTCGTACTTGTAATATTTGCTGTGGTGGAAGCTGAAACGATGAAATAAAACTTAACTCTCCTTTGAACAGCTTTCCTTTACGCACATTTATTGTAATTTTTAGCTTTCTCCTGACTCCCAAAACAAACTTCGACACGAATTTCGTTCCACGAGCATCCTCAAGAAACTTCCACCGTTAAAAAAAATTATAGCACAAATGCTAAAATTCATATTAAAGATCCAATTAATTATGGAGTCCCGCCAAATAACGCCTGGTACCATCAAGAACCTGGATCTGGGTGTTTTGCTGGCGTACTGGCTCTGTCTTGTCCTTGTTTGGGTCTATGGCAACAACAACTCAAGGAATACTATAAGCATGAATCAGGGACTTTACGAGCGATCTTAACCTGTACTGCCATTACTCTTTAGAATATATACAACTTTATATTACCTATTCAAAGTTACATCAAATACCAGACAGAGTGTTTTACTGGTCAAGCCTGAGAAGTACTCCAGTATGGATAGTATAGCCCTTCTGCCACCAAGCACAAATATTTGTATTGTTGTGTGCTGGTTTGAAAGATAAGGTAGCCAGCACCATTGCAGGCAAGGGGCATACCACCTTACTTCAACAGTGACCACGAATATGCGATTCTGCATTATTATTAGGTACTTGAAAACTACTAAATTAATCGTAGATGTTACAGACGGCAGTGACCGCTTTCCATCAGGTGGTGTTACTAGCTTGTCACTGAGCAACGTATACGAACAGAACGACGAACAACCGACGTCGGAAAACCTCCGCCAAATCCTACATAATAAACCTACTCAAATATTTCCCAAACTACTGGATCCATTTTAAAGAAACAAAGCTAAGTAAAGAACCGTCACGATTAACACTTTCGCTGCGGCCGACGCAACAATTGCGTCCGAACTCGGCGCCACGCGTGTGCGCACGACGCACCTGTAGCCGTATTCACAATGATTCGGAACCGTTTCCGAACGATTCGACACGAAATTCGTGAGTTATTCAGAATCCCGATAGATTCCACGGAAACTCTACTCTCTATAACATATGAAAATTTCATCAAAATTAACTAAAACCACATTTTCCTAAGAACTTTTGCAGGGTCCTTAGTCGATTCCGTATCCGAATCCGATTTCCGAGCCATTGTGAGTACGGCTACTGGCCGGTCCATTTGATACGCGCGCTACGATTCTTAGCACTACTGTAGCATCTCTGGTATTTGAGTTAGTAGTGGAAGTGTTAAACTGCTTTAAAAGGGTTACAACATACAGAACAAACGCCGGCAGCTTGGCCACGCCGAACCGCTTGGCGGTGCGCTCGCCCGCGAGGCTGGCGTCGACGCGCGCCACGTTGATCCGGTTGCGGAGAGTCGCGCCCACGCCCTCCCACACCGCGTGCAGACGCTGGCATTCGACGCAGGAGGCGCCGTAGCTGGGGGAGAAAGTACAATGTTGTAAGAAGTGGAAGGTGAAGATGGAGATAATAATTTAATAAAAGACACATACCCAGCAACCTAAATTTCGAGAGCTGGGGTGACCATGACATTTATATGTATATTAAAATCGTGTGATTGTTGAAACAAATGAGCAGGCGCAGCAAGCTCGAATTTTTCAAATTTAGACTTAAAAGAGCTGAGGTGAATATGTAATCGCAACATCTAAACCAATGAATGAGCAGGGCTTCGAGCTCGGCTGAGTGTTGTTAGTATATTGGCTCCTAAAATCCGGATTTATTATGCGGCGTGGGCGGTAAAAGCTTAAATAAATGAGCGAGCGAAGCGGATATGAAATGTTTCGAATTATGGCTCATAAGAGCTGGGGTGAACATACTATAAGTAATATGTATCAATGAATGAGCGAATTGGAATATGTATTTGGTTTTTTGGTCAAACATCCAGATTGAGCATGTGGTGTGGGCAGTGTCATTATCATCGATATAAAAAAAACTTATGAATGAGCACGCTTGGAAATTTTGGTATCTTGGCTCTTGAAACCTGGATTTATATTATTATGTTTTGGCTATCCACTCGGGATGGTAGAATGGTTCAAGAGAAGAAATGGTAATAATGTATAATGATACTCACAACATAACAAACCAATCTCCTGTTGTGGCTCCAGTAGCAGCCTGGGTTATATGCTCAAATATTTTATCTGTCAGCTCTTTAACTGCTGGTGTTTGATTGCTTTCGAAGAATCCATAGATTTCATTCTCATCTGCTTCTCCTGAGTGTTGGATACAATAGTATTAATGTAGGTCATTGGTGTGCTGTCAAGTGACATGAGGCCGGTTATGTAAACACGTGTGCCATGGTATACAGTTTGGCTGCCAATAGGCCCAGGCCTAGTTTGGTTATCAATGTGTGTGTGTTACTATGTACATACACACAGCATAGTTTTGTGTGTGTAAGTACTGAAATACATTGCTCTCAGGATTCTGTTTTTATTTCTTACTTGGTCTGAGATTGAAAATTTGAGAGACACTAAAACTTTATTACAAAGATTGTAGACAAAAAGCTGAAAGGTATAGTTTTTCAATAGGCAAGGCATTTGCCATTTCTTACAGTACGGCTAGCACAAGTTGCTCACATGCGTAATAAGTCTTTCAAGGCTTTCCTTAGTATTGAGAGAAGGATACAAACACTCTCTCACTTGTGCTAGCCGTGCAGTTAATACAAAAGTCAAAGGCCTGGCTAGAACTAAGCAAGTATGTATGTAAGTACTTTAAGGCTAAGTAAAAAGGCAAGGTTTAAAAAGTCTTTACCACCATAAAGTAGTGGTATCCCATGCCTAAAGAATACCAATGCAGGTTCTCTTGTTGGGCTATAAAGACGAGCAAGATGACTGTCCACAGTCTCCACAGTTTCTATATTCAAGTTTTGTTTGAAGTCTGCTTGTAAATTCGCTAATTGCTTTTGAAGTTGATGGCATGGTTCACAATTTTGCTTGGCTGAAATGTAAACGCAGATATTAGTGTCATCATACTGGTACATATTAGCAAACGATAATTTAAGGTCTGCAAGAGCATTCAATGATTTATCTCTTGATGAGCACTTTGACTTATTTTGTAGTAGCAAACCATTGATTAAGAATATAATGGCAAGTTTAGCATTATCTTGTTTCCTTTTGATTTGTTTTATTATATACTTTGTTGTACATTTTTTTGTTAGCCTCTCTCACTGATTTGCGTTAAGTTGTAAACTTTTATTTTCCTATGATACTAGTAAAGTTTAATTGTGGTGTGTCCTAACTGGCTTATCAATGTTATGCTATTGTTATATTTTCTTTGTTGGACACTGTGAGACATCCAAACAAAATTAAATAAACATAGTCAGGTCATCGGTCAGGTTCCCCTGATAGCTGGGTCACGGAGGTCAGATGGCATTCGCTCCACTGTAATTATCTAATCTGCCAAATCCTAGATCATGGTCAAGGCGCCGCCCCCCAGGCCTTCGTACGCGAGAGCACAACCGGGACATTAAAGACAAAATGATGATTTCTTTTGTAATTATTAAAAAATAAGCTAAAACAAATGTTTAAACGTACTGAACAAAACTATAAGCTTCTCTTTTTCTCTGATCAAACGAAGTAAATCGTCATCGCTAACATTTTGTAAAGATTCACTGTTTACTGTTATTGCAAATATCAAAAACAACAAACTCTTTGAAAACATTTTATCGAGTTTATTGATACTTTTTATATTAGTAGAAAAGAAATCAAACACAAAACATAACCTCAAAGTTCTTTAAGAACTTCAAAGATTCTGCTGTCGCTGTCAATTCGCAATCAAAACTCAGACTTTAAACTCCATTCATTGTCAATCATTCGCGTGTAGTTTACAGAGCTCGTTCCAATTTTCAGATCAACATCCGATATGTCTACGCTAATGCAAGAAGTCGAGCTGTAAAAAATTAAAAAAGAATCAGTCATTCATTTTCAATTCGAGGTGGAGTGTTGTTGATTGTTGATAATTCTTTAAAAACTAAAAACAAATAAGAAATAAACATTTTTCGTTATTCAATCAAATAGAAACAGCTTCTTTAATAGGTATATATATATATTATGCAAATGAGAGTCGTCTTGATTTTAGAAATAAATATTCTTGTGTCCTCTAAGCAAACTCGATTGCCTTGCGAAAGTTCGATCTAACAAGTTAAGCCTTATGGTGATCTTATTTGGAATGATATTAGTGCAACTCGGTACCAGGCTAAAAGGGAAGGGTGCATGCAATGACTCATCGTATAAAGTTAGCCCACTTTTAGCGGGAAATTCTGATTCGACTCAGGTTTTTTGTTTATTTTTATTTCAGAGCTTATAATCATGGCTGAAGTAGAAGAAAAGGTTGTTATGACTCCAAAGAGTAAAACAGCAAACTCGACAACGCTTGTGATTGAAAGAAAAGCCGTACAAGCAGAATCTAGTGACAAAATTCATGTGGCTGGAGGGGACCATACTGGTATAATAATAAACAAGGAAAATGTTTATGGTAATTATCACACTTTATTTACTTAATAAAATATAATTTACAGTATATATATTGTGAGCTTAATGAGGTAAGACTATCAGTATGCTTTAAATTATATACTTACACTTATAGCTACACAGTCAAGTTTTTGATCGTAAATCAGTAACTTAAATTACTTTACTTAGTCTAACCCTATGTTGTGTGCAGACAACACACTGTAATCTCTAAACTTCCTGCCAACTGTTCAGACTGTGCCAAAACTGCCCACAATTAGTGGCTGACTACTTTGCAACCCAACACTGAGCCCTAAGTGAACATCAGTGGCTTAGCAGTGATATGTTAAGAGCTGATGTGATAGACCAATACAATAATATTGCCTTAAAATGTCAAATGAATATTGTCAATAGGTATTCAAATCAAAAACTGCAAACAGTACCAAAAGGAAATAACAAGGTCAAACAAAAATGATTAGGCATGTACAGTATTACGTCATAAATACTTCATCCTTAAAAATAACTTACATTATCTAAGCTTATGATGAGTTTTAAATAGGCTACTGTTCACCTATGAGTCATCTTTGTCACAGAGCCAATGATCCCTCATTAAACTTATTAAGCACATAATTGCATGACAATCTTAGCTTTGTCCATTATTGTCAGGTCTTACTCATTGATAGCAGCTGTAATCATCTATGGAATAGCAGCTGTATGATTTATGAATTTAATTATTTTTTTGTTCCATTGTTCATTCACTTTGTTTTATTATTATCAAGTTTTCTATAATGTGAAGAAGTTTTATAGCCCGCCCTATTGACAGATATTCCACATTCTTTGCATTCACAAGTTTTGCTTTTTTTTATATAGCAAACATGCTCCAGCTACCGATAAGTTTAATAAACTATGCCTTTATATACCTAAACATTTATAGGTCACTTTAAGTATCCATTTGTGAAAACTATATGAAAATAGTGATCTTATCCTTCTGATTTAGTGTCTGAATAGACTGATAATTTGTTTTCTCATTCTTTGTCAGTTTCTTCTTTACTGGTACATGTTCCCTTTCAATATTCATCACACTCGTTCCCTTGATGTCGCTCAATCACATTTTGGGTGCTTTTGAATAATGTAAATAACAAAACCTATATATGTACAATCAGCTGTATACTGACATGATCTCTAGCTTTCACTCTGCAGCTGACTGTACCACTTCAAGACAGACCTTAAACTTGCATATATCCTAAAGCACAAAACCATGTAATTGTGTCATACTATATTTTAGATTACATCTTATTGATATTTGAATGTTATTTTGCTGATTTTTTTCCATTTCGTTGTCGTTAATTTATTTACTATGCTCATCGACTACCCACATTTTGGATGAAGCATTATTGTGAATTTAATTGTGTTGACAGTTGCATTCTTAATTCAAGATATCTACATTTATTGACATTAATTGAATGTGACATGTATTTAATGCTTAATTATTTTATAAATTTTAAATTTTTTTTGGAATATTTAAGATTGATGCCCTTTAGAGTCCCGTTATCCCTAGGAACTCCTATGAAATAAAAAACTCATTATCATAGCAGTCAATCCTGGGTTCTCACAGGGCTCTTCCTTGATGCTTCCTAGAGCCTCTCGTATCGCGGCATATCAAATCCTAGTGCCACATTAGAGTACATTTTTTATGTACTTTGAACAATAACCGATGCTCTTACGATGAGGGAAAACATCGTAACGAAACCTTCAAATCAGCCCGAGCTACCTTGTTGCGATCGGTCCCTATCCCTATAGGACAAGATGGCAGTGTTCAATTCGAGTTAGGCGGTCTGCCTGCAGGTCAGATTCCCCTGTTAACTGCTAATCTGCCAAATCCTGGTTCATGGTCCAGGCGGACCTCGGGCTATCATGCGCGAGAACACTGCGACATTAACGCCAAGATAGTTATTTTTATTGTACTGCATCAGTAGGATCATTTCAGGCACATGATATCTACTGCTGCCTCGCAAGCCACCCACACCTAACGGTTCTGTGCCTCTTGCGTCCAACGGTTACCCACAGTACTCAATTATATATATGAATATTTTATTTTATTTTAAGAAAATGGCGTCTCGGAGCCTTGCCACGCGCAACTCGAGTTCCGTGTGTATCTGGTATCAGCGGCGACGGGCTCTCACACGCGGGAGGCGCGCGCCCTCCGCTTTTGGTTCAAGCCTCAACTGCTGCCCGGCGAAAGGGCTCACGACGCGCAGGCCTTTTTCAGGGAGCTCGTCAGCCCACAGGATTTCCCTAAAGGTCTTTATTCTTTTTTGTACACAAACATAAAGTTGCCTCACGTAACAGCCTGTGTGTAACATAATAAATCAGTAATTTACCAGCAAAACTCTCCAGCTTTTCTTTCATCGCACATATTATCAGGTTTCTTACCACAGTAGTATTATTTTTTACCGCGATATTTCCGTGGTAACAATCTCGATAACATTTGCGATGAAAGTGTAGTAGTGCGACGAAAGTCTTAAATCCACAACTTTTGCTTTATTTTATGTACTTTTCCTACTTTCCAACCATTTACGTTTGAGCCTCACAATTTATTGCATTTATTTTACTTTGTTGACTGTACTAACAGTGGCGTCAGCCTAAATTATGAAAGTCAATGTTTAGATACAGATATATATTACTTGTGGACCCAGTGCGACTTCGTTCGCGTACACCTACTTTACCCCTACCCACCCTTATTTGCTTGCCTATAATAAACCTTCCCCTTGAATCACTCTATCTATTGTTGAAAACCGCAATAAAATTCTTTGCGTAGTTTAAAAGATCTAAGCTTACATAAATACACAGGGACAGACGGCTTGAAGCGACTTTACTTTATACTATGTATAGATAGTTGTTTATTGTAAACGGCATTTTAAGAATTAGTAACTATATTTCAATTACTTAATTGAATGAAATAGAAAGTCTGTAGCTTGTTTGCATGACCATTGGCTATTCCTTTGAGCCCCACCCTCCTGCCATAAATTTCCCATTAAATTAATTGGGTCTGAATAGCTCCCCTTCAACTCTGTAAAAGCACAAAAAAATCAAAAGCCTTTATAAAAACATTTATACAATCACATCATTCCCCTGCCCTTATCCCACTAGATGGGTTCGACACAATATCTCTCGCACTTGGTCCATGTTATAAAATGTTGTGGCTTAATGTATTATGACCGGCCTGACGTCAATCCCCATTGGGAAAGCTATTGAGGTCGCAGTGTTTAAACCACACATCAGAAAGCACTGCTGCCTATTTGCCGGTCTACAGAGGTCCTAGTTGGTTAGGTTATTTTAGTCAGCCTCTCAAACTTTTGTCGCCTTTTATGACGCCCATAATCGACAGGATCGGCGCAATTCTACTCTGCCTACACCACACGGCAATTAAAACGAAATAATTGCGTAAATTGTTATGCATATAGAGATTAAATTGTTATCGAATAATATTATGGTTAGAGCTCTTTTTTTTCTGTAATTAAATATTATAAACAAAAATGTTTCAGATTACGTGGGCTTCATAAAGAAAATAATGAAACTAATGCAAAATAAATACCACCACTTGAAGATATTGGAGGTAGAGCTCCGACAGGAAGGTTCTGGCCCTCCGCCATCAGGTTGGTATAGTATATTGATGTTTTTGTATTTATAAATAATGAAGTCCAGGGGGCCTATTTTGAACCGATTTCATCCTCATGAGCGCTCGAGTACGCTACCTATGTCTTTCACAGTTGTGGTAACTTGCTAGAGATGAAAAAGAATTGGTTTAAGTATTTCACAAAATTTTTGAGTTTCGGTATGTGAATACTGGTGGGTAGAACTGTATTTTTAATTAGTAGTTTAAGTGTAATGTTGTTGTAAATTTTTATGCACAGCCTGCAATTTTTATTACCAGTTTTCGGGGTAGACTGGTAGATAAAGCTACAAAGCTTTAAGTCCACCTTTGTACTATTTTGTGCATAAAGTATTAAATAAATAAATAAATAAATAACATTAGAAGGTGAGCGTTCGTGGATGCAAGCGGTTTCAAAAATAGGGCCCAGTACGGCTAGCACAAGTTGCCCTCGCGCGTGATAAGTGAGAAAAGGCGCGACATACTGCTATCTCTTTCATCCTAGTATTGAGAGAAGGAAACAAATGCTCTCTCGCGGCGTGAGCTGTGAGCACTTTCTCTGATGGCTTTAGAGGCCAACGCGGTAATATTAATTGGAAAAGCTGGGATAGCCTAACTGTTGACCGCCCTGTTTGGCGAAAGACTACGTACGGCGTACGGTGTGACCATTCACGACAATGCCTGGTTTAAAGATCTAGCCGACAAACGCGCGAAACGGCACCAACCCGCTGACAATCACTTTGCCATCCAGGGCGAATTGTCTGTTCACTGTGTGACCGAAATACATTAATACTTGATAAAATTAAGGTGCAAGTCATGTAACGTAAAAATAACGCTGAGCGGTACAATGAACGAGAGTGTAATAATAGTGTCCGCTTCGTGCCGCCAATTTCTTATATTTCTTTGTCATACTTTTAAAAACGTTCTTTTTGCGTGACCTGCACTATAAAATATAATAGAAATAAGGCTTCAATTTATTTAAACCTGTAACGATATTTGTTATGTAACATAAGTATTGTATTCTCTACAGGCATATTTTACATATTATTATTATATCTGTCTTTAAATTTACCATGCAGAAACGAATGGCGTTATAACGAGTGAGAGCGTTATTTACAACTATTGTAATGGCTGTATGTATTTTAAGTAATTTTATGCATGGATTTTGCCGTTTGATTTGGATGAATGCCCACTGCAGTAGTGTCACGGATATACACTTAACACTAACTAAACTGCATTGCATTTAGAATTACAGTTGGTAAATTCCAAAAAATATTTCTTAGCCATCCCTTGATCTGTGCTACTATCTTCTAAGTCTTGGATAGGGCACTCCTACATATTATAAAGCTAATGTCTGTCCGAACCCGATAAGCTCCGAAATACGGATTCGAAAATCTTACAGCTATAGTGTCAGGGTAGTAAAGTAGTAGCAACATAAATGTTGCTAAAAAGGATATAACAGGATCCGGCGGGATACCCAAATGTTAGCAGAATTCCAGGTCCAACGCGGGGGACATTTTAAGTTAGATTGGATTAATCGATTCCTGTAACAGAGAGTCCATTCTCATTGGAAAGAAATTGAATTATTTGAATATAGATTTCTGGTTCTTGTGTCCAAGTATATCCAGTATATCCTAGTAGGTAGCAATATTTACATAACAGGATATACTGGTAGGTAGCGGCTTTGGTATGAGTGTGAGTCTTCCATAATATTTTCTTATTTATGTACGATAACCCGCGATTTTTATTTTCATTCTTTACGCGCGTGTGAGATAAATATTTATCGTATTTCTGGCATGCTAGTATGTTTTATGTATTCCATACCTATCAATAATGCATTAATATTATTATTATTATACAGATGTAGTTGATGTATTATAACGTAATTTGTGTAATATTCTAGACATGCAGATACTGTTTATCTTATTGTATTGGTACCTATGTGTATGTATATTACTGCTTGATATTGTTTGGCATTTATTTTAAAAAATGAATACCTACTGCTGTACACTGACTACAATTCACAGTTTTCTTGCAAGTAGCAATATATTTTAGCCACCACAGCAAGAATACTAGAATAATTTCCATGTTTTAATTATGATGGATAAGTGATGTACGTTAATAAGGATTTTATGGTTTCAGCTTTCATTGAAGACAATGTGGCCCAAACACCAGTTATTTCTGAACAAAAAGTGCTGGACATGATTGAAAACGCATATCCGAACCCGCTTACAGTTGATTACTTTGTCACGTAAGTAGAGTGTTGTAATTAACTTTGCTCTCTTACAATTATAAGAATCGAAACAGTGCAAAATTTGGTAAGTACTTACGTTACGACAGACTGATGTTCGACTTTATTGTTCGTATTTTAAATTGAAATCGGTGACGAATAAACACGAGACCTTAAGAATTTTACGAATTACTAAAGACTCATGGTCACTGAGACGGAAATTGTTTTGAAACATGTGTCGCTAGAGACCTCGACCGAAGTGAAGCGACGATGGATAATCTAGCCTAATGTCGACATACATTGTCTTGCTACCTTTCTCGTCCACTTTAGGCGCGGTTTATACAAATGAGACGCGGCGGAGGCGGACGGCGGTAGCGGATATAGTTATAGCGCATAGCGTCGCTTTTGCCGCGCCACCTGACGACGTGCGGCCGCCTAGCACAAAAACGACGCTAAGCTATATAAGGTTAAAGATCTGGTGAAGAGAAAGGTGCATCAATAAATTCCACAATGATAATTCCGTCTTTACTTTAGTCTAATATCTCTCTTCTGTAGGCCTGCTGGAAGAAATTTCTTTTTAGAAATAAGCAGCGCCTGTTGTGTCTTTTGTTCTTTTATATTTTTCTGTATATCATTATTGTGTACAATAAACAGTAAAATAAATGAATAAATAAATAATGTTGCAACACACGTCTAAACTTTTTGGCTTTTGTCCATGAACTAAAGCGACGCGGTACAAGTGACGGCGTAGTTTCCAATATGTCGGGCGCTGTCGTCTGTCGCCCTCTTCGACCGATATCTCTAGCGACACCTATCGCGGTATATTGTTCCGTAACCGCTCGGAAATGGAACGGCGCTCATTTCACGGTCATGAACCGTACGACATACTGTTATCGGCTGTGAACATGGCGCTATTTGGTAGTGTGCGAGTCAGTACGTTTTTGTTCTCAGTACGCGTTCTTTCCGTGCGCGCTGGCCGCCCTAATTGCGTCACCCCCTACCTGGGTTAGCATGTTAAACGATCCCCTTGTTTTCCCTAACTAAGAGATTAGATTAGATAAGAGATTATTTAATCCTATTTCAATATTTTATTTTTTAGTTTGTTATAAACTTATTCAATGAGCGTTTTACAATTTCAGATGGCGCTAGTGAGGCGTAAGGTCTGTTGTTAGAATACTGTCGTGCTATTGGACAGAAACAAATTCTGTAAAATGACGGATCAATTCGAGCCAATGACAGGGCTTTATTTCGACAGCCAGACCTTACGTCACAGTAGCGTCATCTCGTGGAGTTTGGAATCGCGAAAGCCCTCATTATCATAATGCCATTGATTGACGCAGTTGATGCAGAAGTCTGCGTAGGATGATTCCGATTGTCGAAAAATATCTCGCATATACTAAAAATAGCATAGATATTATGGTCGGCGAGCACTTTGGGAGTGAATAATGCACATCTGGCGGTTCGGCTTCGTAGAGCGTCGTCTCTCTTGTTGAGTAAATACAAAGCCGAAACTAGCCGATTTGCATTATTTACTGCCGACTAGTGTAAGCACGTAAACGAAGCATATCAGCACAGTCGAGTACAGTTTTTGGTTTTCAGTAAATAAATAAATAATCGTGGACAAATTCACACAGCGCCATCTAGCCCCAAAGTAAGCAAAGCTTGTGTTATGGGTGCTAGATAACCGATAAACTACTTATATACTTATTATACATAGAACACCCGGACCCGTAACAGAAATTAAAATTTATCATTTCAATTTCTGCCCGGCCTGGAATCGAACCCGGGACCTCTTGCGTGGCAGACCGGCTTTTGACCACTGAACCACTCAGGTCGTCAGTGTTTGGTTATCTATCCGTTTTGCGTGCTATAAGCTTCGACGGTTAATAGCTACTTATACTAGCTTTTGCTCGCGACTTCGTCCACATAAAACTCGATTATGCCTTGGCCCTCATAAGCACAATGAAATATTGTCTATGTTAATCTAGGCTACACTTATATTAGCTACAACACTGCAAAATTTAATCGAAATCCGTTCAGTAATATTTTGAAGTAGAATAATGAAGGGCCCATAACATAACACAAGGCTGGGCCTCCAAACACGTCGGTAATCCACATATCTGTTCCAGGGCAACGAAATGGTCGAAAGCGGAGGTGAAGGATGCTCTCGACGCGTTGGAAGAGAAGGGGCTGACCCGCGCCATGCACGACGGACTCTATGTCCGACAACACAGCGTCGATACGCAGGTCCGATACTTACCACCTTATTCGTAACAGTTATTTGACGTTTATTAAACCTATTTTAGCAAAAAATATGTTTTGTCTCATAAATCATTACAGTGACAGATAAGTAATTGAAATGATGGAATTTGAAAGAAAGTGACAAAACTGTTATTTTTGCAAAAAAAAGTTTAATAAACGTAAAATAACTTTTATGAATAAGTTCTCCCTTCGTTTTTTATATTTTTTGTGTTTATGAAAAACAGGCCAGCGAGCCATCCTGCGACACCTGGTGAGGAGTTGTTCTAGAATCGTACTTAGACCCCCTGGTCCTAGGTCTAATGCGCTTATATATATACAGGTGACCAAATTCATGTGTAAAGTCAGCAGCAAAAATCGTAAGAGCAAATCAAAGTGAAAGGTATTGCTCATACAATAAGGTTCATTATTGTACCACTTATATAATGTTACGCGTCGTTCCGCTTTTCAAAAGGCGTGTTTCCGACTTATTCAACATTATCTCTAGGCACAAATCTATGTTAAAGATTATATTACATTGAAAACAATATTCGACATTGAAATGTCGACGACAATCGTTGCGACATCTCGAATTCTACTTTTTTTTCTAGCCACATATTTTATAATAACATTGAAATGTCTGTTGCAGCCTAAAAATATTTTCTCAACTATCTTTGACAGTCGTATATTGTCGAAGATCAATTGCAGTGACGTTCTAATACAGTTTTTTGGGTAGAGGAAATGTAGAATTCGAGATGTCGCTGAGCGAGAATCTCCCCAGGGCTGGATGCGTTCCGGAACATGAGATGATGAATTTCTGTGATCGATAATTTACTGTAATAGTGTTTTATACCTTATTTCAATACAATTAACGTTGACAATCGTATCCAACAGGTGGTGAAGCAAATGCCGACGCTGTGCTCGTCGCGACAGCCTAGCATCGCCATCATCACGGCGCTTTACTGCGAGAAGCAGGCCGTAGACGCTATGATGGACAACCAGGAGACTTTCGTGCGGTACACTACTGTGGGTAAGTGAATTCTGATTTTTTATAAGAACTAGTCAGCCATTTGGCCGCCATTTTGGATCGTCTTAGTATCTATATTCCGGTAGTGCTCGGTAGAGCCCAGGGTCCACCTTGACCATGGTGATTGCGGTAGGGCGACTGCCGTCAGATTACCTGTGACCCTGTTTTTTTTTTATGTTATCCGACTGACCACCTGATGGAAAGTGGTCACCGCCGCCTATGGACATCAGCAACACCAGGGGAGTCACCAATGCGTGTTTATAGGGGAATCTAACCATATTGGATCATGGTTACACACTCAGTAGCTTAATGTGCAAATTATCTCACGACCCATACGCTAAGAGCACCGATTAGTGTTCAACTAATCTAGGTACACAGCTAACTTTTAAAAAATATTTGGTACATGTGAGTACTGGGAATCTGGTGCTCGGTACCACAAGCTTACGAGTCGGACCTATTTGCCCGTTAGTCGGAGCATGCCTGTCTTGAAACAGTCTGTTCACTCTAGCGTCGCAGTTTCCAGGTTGTATATTGAGGGCACACACTCGCTGGCAACGATTTCCATTCCTTAGCCGTACGCTTGGTAGAAAGTTGAATCAAAATCGTATGATTTACTTTACATTATTTTTTCTAGATAGCCATATTTCCAATGACCTCCGGTCACGAGCGGTTACCTTGATTCAATCTGGTTAGTTTCCCCTGTTAACAGAGTCACAGTGGTAAGACAGCAGTCGCTCCACTGTAATTGTCTGATGTATCAAATCATACTAAATAAAATAAAATAAATCATACCAAACATGGTCAAGGCCGACCCGAGGCCCTTGCACTCGAGGAAACAATCGAGGCAATAACGCCAAGATGAGATGACCATTCGATCGGCGGTGCACGGTGTCTGCTACTATGGAAATTGTGTCATGAGTATACAATGAACACACTCCCAGGCGTGGCGATTTCATTTGCCCTTCAAATTAGAAATGGGGAACCGTCTAAAACTGTGTAAACTGAAAGAAGTCCTTTTTATTATAAAAGTACACAGACCAAAAACTAATTATATTTTAACCATTATAAATTAACGAAAGAAAGGGAATAACAAGGTGCTTAAAAATGAGCAGAGTGTAGTACCCGTGGTGTCATAAGAAAAGTAACAAATCAAGTCGCTCCATTAACTTATCCCAAGCTCGTCCATAGGATATTAGTAACGGCAGGCTAATCTACGACGTCATACCACTTGTTAGCTAAGCTTAGCCAATCAGGTCAGATAAAAATAGTGGCGTAACCAAACACAAAACGACATTCACGTACTCCCGCTAGAGTTCACTTTATCCAATTTTACATGCCTCTTTATACCGATTGAACATAATAAATAAATGAACATATATAGGTACTAAATTATAGTATAATGTAAGACCTATTGTAACCCATGTTTTTCGACAAATCCAACTAGTCTATTCTACGGCATTCTACTACAAACACGGAATTGGCTGCGCCGTTTTGGCATGTAATTTTTGTTTGACTGTTGGTTTCTGAAGTTACCATTCATATTTAACCACTAGTGACCATGCATCTTTCTTATTTTGATCACTATATCAACTTGGTACCTATGGGTAACTTTTCTCATGTACTCTAGCGCGCGGTAAGCTAGAAAATGCGCGACATAGGTACTGCTATCACTTTAAGCGGTTAAATTTATACCGGTTTAACGTGTCAGTGACAGCAACAGCTTTCCGTTTTTGAATGCTCGTTTGTCACTAAAGTATAATAAAATTACGTAGGCATCTAGAACTTCAATCCTTTATGTGGTTTAGGAGACGTGAGCCACGAAATAGCTAGCACAATGGTATAATAATTCCTTACGAGGGACACTACCACTAGGTATATTATGGTCGCAAGTCTACAGTGGTTTCTGACTGCTAAATTTCAAACCGCATTACGTGATGCACGATAAATATGTTTGTCTGCATTTATTACGGCACAGTATACTGCGGTATTCCCTCTCCTCCGAGAAATAACTGCTTCAATCCACTCAGGATATAAAGCATGTGCATCACAACTTCAAGAAAAAATTACCTTTGCCGCTACAGCAACATTCACGGCAATTGGTGCGTCTTAACCCAAAATCGGTTTGATAAAAGAAGGGAGAATTAGCTGTCCCTTATGTCCAAAGGACTCGTCCTTTACCCCCAGGGTATTTGTTTTATAATAAATAAAACTTTAATTTATGTATGCTATAAAAACCGTTTAACAACTACACAGTAGTTCAAAGGAACGTGATTCTTATGGTGGTCATTTACTTATGCTCTTGCATTGTACACTACCCAGAAACTAGTGCACATATAATAAATTGAATAGATCCTTCTATGTCTACCTAATGTTGTACGAATATAAAATATGAAGGAAGGTCTTCCTTTGTTCCTCTAAACTTCTAAAGGTAAAAACTAAACCTTTATAGGATCACTTTGCTGTCCGGGTGTTTGTCAGGCTTGCTGACTGTCTGTCGAAAACTTGAGATCCTTTTTCTCATGAACGTGTATAGATAATAATATCATGTCAAATGATAAGGTCGGTTACTCCATAAGGCTATAAAAAGATCAAGCTTCTATATCAATGTAATCAAATAATATGGTCATTTATGTTATATGTATTAAGAATTTGTGATTATACGAATATCGTCATAAACTATATGGCACTTCTCGTTATCTATATAGAATCATCAAATTTAGCAAGCAACGAGGTAGTTTATCTTAAATATGTATTTGTAATCATCATAGCCCATAACAGCCCACTGCAAGACTTAGGGCCTCTCCCACGAAAGGGAAAGTTATTGCCATAATCTCCACGCTTGGCAAGCGGGTTGGAGATCGCAATTGCTGCTGCCCATTTTCCAACCTACAGACTCTAGATCTTTTGCTTCGAAACATTAGTCGCCTTGTACGACACCACACGGCCATGTATTTGTAAAATACATTTTAAAAAGCTTGTATCTGTTACCATTTGTATCTCATCATTAAAACACAGACTGAACACAGAAATTTGATTATCTACATTGATACTGGCTATCAGGGTAAGGTTAATTCTATTAACATTGGAATAATTTGATTTAACCTCTGAAGCAACGAGATTTGTAGATATAGTATTGAATGATAATTGTCTTAACTGCCAGCCAATTAACCTTTAGCCTTGTAGATATTGATTTATTGGCCTTTCTTATTATTTGGTTCTAACTTTTTTACTTATCTAGGTAGGTGAATGGTCATCATCATCGTCCTAGCTCTTATCCCGGCCTCTGCCAGGGACCGCTTTCTTACCCATTCTCCTCCACTTCGCCCGGTCTTCGGCATCGTCGCGTCGTAAGCCGTTGGCTCTCGCATCCGACTCAGCGATGTCAATCCATCGCTTCTTAGGTCGCCCACGGGGCGTCTATCCTGATACCGGCAGGTTCAAGGCACCTATTTCCTACCTAGGTAGGTGAAATATACATGGCTTGATTACTAATTACGAGGTATGGGTACTCCATTTTTTTAATAAGACTTTAGTGACATCAGTTTGGTTTTTTAGTCACCTATTCGGCTGTTGGCTATAAAAATATTCGTAGGTACCTACGTGACTAAATCAGCGTTTTGTGACATCATCATGTCCGCGCACCGTCTTTATGGAGGTCACGTTTCCAAATACATTCGTATTGTCTACGAGTAATTGCCGTAGACGAGACAAGGTGATTTAATTTTTTTTTGTAACCGTTGTTTTAGGCCATCAGGCTAGGAGGCAGCCAATTCTTGAATAGCAAATGTATTGTAATGTATTGTAAATTTGTATTTTTCAGTAGGTACATGGAAAATAAAACTTTAAACTTATATCTACACTTCACATCGCTTTGGTTCCTTTCTACTTCTTTCAAAGTCGCTTCGGCGGCACTGGAAGTCCTAGGAATCCTAGGTATTAAATGCCAGGCTAATTCTGGCATTGACCTATGCCTATTTCAGCAGTAGACTGTAGGGGGCTGTTAGGTGATAATAAAATAAAGTAGTCAGGAAGTTTTTATAAAAAACGAAAATTTATAATTTCACTTGAAGTATAATATAATTTTCGAAACTCAACAATATCCATCTTAAACATTGTACACATTCTATGATTATCATACATAATTTATTCAAAACGACATAAATTCGTAGTTATCTAACTACGAAATATGCATAAAATACATATAACATCAACAGACGGTCTTCTAAAATTCAGGTTACCGACTGTTGATGGTACATATACATACTACTATAGGTAATACAAATTACAAATTAAAAGTAAATACAAAATCATTCAAACATTTACTTAACAAAAACACCACTTTCATAAAATAATGACTAATGTAAAGAAAGGGTGGGGTATCGTAACATAACATCGTAACATATTAATACTTAGGCGTATTGATAATAACAAACAAAATAAATACCTTCTATTCTACTACATCAAAGGAAATTTCAACGAATCCATAAAGTTTACAACGGCAGCGTTGGTTTTTACATCCCACATGACTTTAATACTGCATCTGGTACGAACGACTTGCTAAATTATCATGATCTATATTTCGCTGTAGATATAATTACATCATAATAAATACATGCTAATGGATTGCTGCTATAAACGTCACATAAAATTCATGAACTAATGACTCTTTTCATGGTGAAGAATGGTCGGTGTTACCAGACCATTAATCAAAGTAGCAGCCGTTATAAATTCATCGTGTGTTAGCTACATACTCGCACTAAAAATACCTATTCGTAAATATACATACCATCTTGCAATTTAGACGATATATTCCATACATGGGACATGACCATAAAAAATTCTCAGATATAAAATTAATGGATACGACCAATTTTATTTCAGCAAAATATGAACCTAAAGCTTGTATTAAGCATTAGGTTCATATGTATCTTAACGTTTTTTAATTTTTCCTCTATTTAGAGGATGACAAAGTGGAAAGTATGATTATCTACTGAATCGCGAGTTATTTAAAATCACAATATAAGATTAAATACAGTTAGGTATAAAATAGGTAGTAGAGCTCGTCTAGTCTAAAATGACGCGCCCCACTACTTAGTTAGTTAATTTCGATGTGTGAGTGCAAATATTGATAACGACACTTCATCTGTGTGGGAGGTGGTGGGAGCGTCGACTGCTCCGCTCACCGGCAACTGAATGACCAATTACAACGGCATTTGTATATGTATTGCGTCCATATTTTAAACTTGCTTGTGTGCGTTAATGCGATAGTGGGGCGCGTCATTTTAGATTAGACTAGCTCTACCTACATCATCAGTTTTATTCGTACTAGTGCCTATCTTACCCATACAAATAAATGCTAAAATATGAATGTTTTGATTATTCCTCAAACGAGACTTCGGCCGACTACATTTGGATTTTTGGTGTACGGATCAAATACATTCGTAACTTACACGTGGCATAGGCCTGTCCCAGATACTTTTTTATTCTGTTACGAGTAACAACATGATAAATCGTAAAATGTCAGCTTCGGAAAACCACGAAATTGTTACTATATCCATTAACTGATCTCTCGGGATCTCCTGCTCCCGATTTTTTGTTGATTTTGGCACAACTTGCTATGCTATTGCTATTTCTATGGACTTCAGGTTTTTATTTAAATATTATGTGTAGCCCATTGTTGGTGTGATGGGACGCGAGTATATATTGTATCCAGCGTTCTTATAAGAACTTCCGACTACCTATATGACGGTATGATTTCCGGATGACTGCCTAATAAAAGAAAGAATAACACATAAACTCCTTAAGTTTTTCATTTATTTTATTCTACTGGTGTAAAAGATCTGTTTCCAATGATTCGTTTAAAAAGCGAATTCACATCACACCTACTTCCTGTTGCACCCACGTGTGATTCATTGTTATCGTATTAATGTTATCCTTATCTTTTATGTTATCTTACTATTACAAGCCAATGACATGTGTTTTATGATAACATTTCGTTGAACATAAATGTCAATGAGTCAACTTTCACAATATCACCTTCCAACGCCAAGAATCTGATTTCTTCTAATCTATGCTCCAAGGTTATTTCGCCTCCGGCGTTATCGCCCAGCGCTACGGTCAGTGAGTTAAGGCCGTTGTTCGCTGAAATCTTTACTTCTAACGTAGAATCGTCACCTGAAATATAAAACATTCATAAGATGTGGTAAATATTTAATTAAATTCAGAGTTATGTTACAACTCTAACTGTAGGGCTTAGCGGAAAATCAGCGCTGTGGTCTCACTGGCTACAGCATATGCGAAGCTGAGCCTTTATTATACCTAATTTATGTTAGTAACAAATAATTTGTTTATTTATATTGTAGAATTGCCAAATCAACATTAAGTCAATGACTAACAAAGATAATGAACTGAACCTATAAAGGGGTTGGGTTGATATCTCAAGTAAAATAGTTACTTGCACGCTGTATAAATTGCAATTTTAAAATTGAAAACGAACACATATAACTATTTAGATTGGATGAACCTATTCGATTATTTGTATCCATCTCAATTGCCTATCATAATAGAGAATATGAGAGCCTGAGCATTGTTTTTGCTATTGTGCACGTCTTAACTGCATTTAATTATCACGATCTCTCTGGTGTAGGTTTGGTGGAAAAAATTTCTCATAGAAATAAGTTGGCCTGTTGTGTCTGATATATTCTGTCATGTAGTTTTGTAACAATCTTGTGTACAATAAAAGGTTAAATAAATAGAGACATTGAAAAACTCACTTATTAGTCCTGATTGCGACGTTTCTCCTGTGGACTTTACATTTACTCTGTTGTCCTTCGTCACTTCTACTCTGCATTGGCCGTTCGACACGGCATCTACTGCATACGCTACGTTCCCGTAGTCCGGAAATTGGTCCCCTGTCACCAGGCTCACCTTGATCCTGGGAAAATAATAATGTGAAGTTAAATTCAAGGAAATCCACAGAAAAATATTTGCACCCTGTTTAGATACATATCTGTGTGGCACAAAATATTGGACAACTTCTTTTCTTTATTTTTTATTATTCTGGGACAAACCAGCAGACAGTCCATTACATCTGCGTAAACGGTAACTGTCTCCCATAACATCTGCAATTCATGCATTTAAGTTGAAGGCAACAAACAAGAATGCAGATTCATTATCAATATCCCATAAATAGCAACGGTTACATATTTAAACGAGTGGAGAGTCTACCCAAACGTGAGAAACTGTATTCAAAAGGATGCGAAATGTAAAGAAATTACTCGATTCGCAATACGTATTCATGTTCTCGTAGATAAATATACGAGTACAAGGTTTCCGACCGCTAAAACCACGTGGTTTGAAAGCAACCACCCAGCTGTTTCATACTGTAAAGTTGAAAGAAGCAGCCGTTGTTAGTTTTTTTCACGATAAAAACGTCTAACATCAGAAACTATTTTACGTCGCGCTTTAGAAGTTTAGATAGAAAAATGTTTATTCAGACACGTAACCTACGTGAAAGAAAGAAGTATGAAATGGGTAAGATGAGTTTTATAAAATAATCTAATATTACTAGTTTAAAACCTAGCATCTTAGAGGATGCATGCAGTAATATAATTCTTGTTTGGATGAATGCTTGCATAGTTGTTTATCGGGTTTGAAAAGCTAGTGTTTGTATAGGTATTAGATGTGTCAGCTTAATACTGACGCACCATGGTTTTGTCTCCTCGTCGTCATAATGCAGACAATGCAACGAACATGTCATGTCATAACAAACTAGCGACACTACCCGGCTTCGCATGGGTATTCTCGTGCTTTCTCTATTATACTATACGTGTAGATATCATAAACCTATCGGAAAAATTCTCTAAATGATCAAATCAAACTCCTTTGCTTGGTTTAGGAGTTAGCGGAAATACAGATAAACAAGGAAAGCGACTGTATATTATACTATTGTAAGGATGATGATGGGACTTCTTGATATAGTTGGGTTTTGGCATGCTGCTGGACTACCATTATGATAGTTGGACAACTTATCGTGATTGCGTTTCAGAGGAAAGTAACTTTCTATTTTGTTGTCCAGTTTTTTTTTCATACAATAAAATTAATTATCCTTACACGAGAGAGAGGTAAATTTTTGGACTAATTTACTCGTTATGATTGCCAACACTATCGTCATACCCAATTCCAGAATCACGCCAGCACCCAACTAAAGAGAAGAAGAGAAGAGATTTCTTCCGATAGAAATTATGACGTGAAATTGTCGATGATATGTCTACAACATTATAGGCTTGAACAAAGGCCAGTCTGCTCGCCTGTCACTGAGTAGCATAGAAAAACTTACCTGTTCCATTGCGGCCTGAGTGTTCCCCTGATGTAGATCTCGTCGTAGTTGGCCAACCGCGCTGGGAGGATGAACATCGTTTCGTTGGGGCGCTGCGGCGGCCACGGTGGCGCTCCTTGCGAACCCGTCAGAGCCACAGAGCCATTCGCGCCGTACTGCTCTACCCCGTTCTCCCGGCGGCTCCTTTAAATATTAGCAGACAGTTACGTCACACTCAAACCACAATAGATAGTTGTACCTTTTCTTCTTTGTTAAGGAAAACAAACAGCTTATAATATCACTTGCAATATTAGAGAATAACTCATACGTTAGCCAGTGGAGAACCTCCCCTTTCGTGGCCGAGGCCCTTAGTCCTGCAATGGACTGTTATGGGCTGTGATGATGATGAAATGTTATAAACTATTTTATATTAATGATAGGAACAGTATAAATGTTCAAACCAATGAAACCCAAACTATGACACGGGTACATAAATGAGACAAAATGGACCAATTCGGCGTAAATTTGTTATTTTCCTTGTTAAACACTTAGGTAGATACCTAAAATTCCATTCACATTTATTAAGGTCCGTATGGCGAATATGACGGAAACTGGAATTTCATACGTGCAAATTTTTCAATTCTTTTGAAATGGCTATACCAATTTCTATGACACTTTGTAGGTATAATCAGACAACATTAAGATAACTGGTGCATACCATTTCATTTTGATATCTATACTTTTCATAAAATTACATCTGGTTAAAAAAACTGGCGATAAAAGAAAAGGGGTATTTTCAAACCCTTGTAAAAATTGGGAAAATATTTTTTATTCAACTTTAGGAACTTACTTCTCCTTTTTCTTATAGAGTCGATGGACTATACTACACTTTATTCGCCCAGTATTTGGCGACGCATACAGCGTTAGAACTGGCCTCGAACAAGTCCTCCATGGTTCAAGTTTTTGGACACGCCGAGCATGAATCGAGGTGGTCCATGTTTTACCGAGGAACTTACTGGCATCAATACATACTCTATTTTAGAAATCAATATTAATTTTGATATGTTATGTATAATTTAAAATATTTGAACAAATGTGTAATTGCAAAAAAAAGCCAATTTCATATGTAAAGTCCAACCCAATATATAGTTTCATGCAGGGGTCAAGTTTGAGACCTGAGATTCCTGTATTTAATAGACCTTAATCAGAAGCAATTGCATCAATAGTAAGATGTCTTGTTCATATTGTCACCAGCGAGCCCGTGCCTCGCTTAGAGAATTTAGAATACTTAGAGCGAAATTATGGAGTAGAATTTACCGAAAATATAGCTTGAGGTGAAACTAATTGTAACAGAAATGATTATTGCGCCAAATGGTAGATAATAGGCTTCTAATCAACATACTAAATATTCCCAGTTTTTTGTTTTTCGTAAATATCTCGAAAACAGTGCGTCTTACAGGTTAATGGTTTATTACTCAATTGCAGCCTATAAAATGCTCTACAATTTTTGCTACACACGCTTTTTTGATTTCCCAACCGTATACGAGCAACATACTCGGTTGTGGCGGTAGGCAAAATAAAATAACCTTTTCTTAGGAAAATGTATAAGTTCCACCTCTAAAACTATGTATACTGCACTATATGTAACTACATCGCGTTCATATCTTATCTCAAAAAGCTGTCCCATTGTGTCTACTTGTGCGTGCAGTAATCAAAATCCCTTTCATGGTCTCCACTCAAAGAGTGTACCGACTCAACTTCAAAGAAACGGCAATCAAATAGACTTGTAGATTCAATAGAATAAGATACTTAATATTTATTACTTAAGAGGTAAATAAGATACGTACTTTACCGTGAATCATTTGATTTTCCATTAGCATAAATTATTGTAAGATATCTTTTTAAAGTACGTATATGTAAATGTAGATATTTAACTGTTCAAGTGCATGAATTTTCAATTATAATTTTTGTGATTTCACTGCCTATTTTAGCTTTGTCTTGTAGAGCAGTGGTTTGTACTCGATAAAATTGCGCATGAAACTCCTTCGTTTGGGCCTACATCCCAACTTTGATAAACGAATCGTTTTAGTTTGGGCTCTAATAAGTACCTATACTTTTTCCCGCCCATGCACAGTTAATGGGGTTAACTCCTACGCAAAATACCTACAGATTACCTATCTATATTTTGATACCTTTGCAAAATACCTATAGATATTTTGCGTAAAATACCTGCCTAGATTACAAAGACTAACTATGCCAGGCGATTTGGGTGCGTTGACAGGTCGCCATTTTTGCTAGAATGCGCAATAAAACTGGCGCCATCCTTATCAAACTCTGTTACGGTTCCAAATTTAGTTTTTTTAATTCCCAAGTGAGGCACACGATCAGACAGTCTATCTAGTGAAAGTGGTCACTGACCACTATCTTCTAGGACTATGCGTCTGTGTATGTACCTAGATATGTTAAAAATCAGTATGTATTTCTTACGATCCTTTTCTAAATCTCGTGTAAACAAAATCATTTGTTAGTTTTAAATGTGATTTTCATGTGACAGCAACGCTTCGTGCGAGAGCACTATCGGGATTGGTTGGGGTCAGGATGAAGATGATGAGATGACGTTTTCGACAGGGTTTTTTTGTCATAAACCGGTTATACTAGCTGGACTAAATAAATAAAGACTAAATATATAGTGAGATAAATTCCGTGTAGAGGAATTTTTTTCTATAATTTTGTGAATTTCAGTAACTTTAGTAGCTTGAAACCGTATACATACGGGTTACTCCACTACATAGCAGCACACGTAAAGCTGAATCTGGCACGGTACGTCCGCTACGCGGAAAAACAATTGTTGTGAGCGTTTTTTAATGTCCAAAAAAGTACACACATTGACGTCACTCGTGGCAATTTGATTCACAAAGTCAACAGAAAATAACACATTGATATTTTTCTATCACTGATGATAATTATCTTGACATATACTTGATTTTATGGGTGACGCTTAAAGTAAATTACATAAAACGTTCACCCCTAATTGAATGTTATTAATAGTAACTTTATAACTTGTCGCAATTTACAAATTACGAGTATATGGACCACCGAAGAGAATTTTCTTGAACATATTATTGTTTAACTTACTATGTAAGTACTTACTCAGACTTCTTAGAAGGAATCGTATTTATCGACATCACATTTTTATCACCAAACCATAATAAAAGTACAGATTAACTTTAGGTCTTTAACTTCTTTTATTAGTACCTACTGCATTTGATGTGTACTCGTCTAGAGTTCTCGTCAGACTACTCTATAATATGATATCTGTTACTGTTATCGTGTATCGTATCGTATATCGTGTAAATATAAATGATTGTATATTAAAGTTAGGTGCTTTTCTAATCTGTACAGGTAATCCCAGGTAATATTGCTTTAAAAGCAGTAAAGCAATAATGTGAATATCTTATTGCTGATTGTTGAGCGCTTGGTCACGAGCGCACCATCCTCGCACATGTTTTTATTATTTATTTGCTCCTTTACATTAAAGTATAAAATATATGAATAGACATCACATCAAACGAGTTCCCTCGTCTCTATTGATTTATCTTGCCAATGGATCCTAATGGCCAAAGAAATTCGTAGACGCCCGATTCAGCAGCGTAGCTACCGCCGTATCAGCCGTATCGAGGATACGGGGCCCCCAAACGTGTAAGCGAAAATTCGTAAAGTTTAGCCAACATTAATTCGCGAAGTTAATTTTATTATACAATCTTGTTACACTAGAATGTCAAACATTTTAAGATTGCCGCTATGTCAAACATTTCAAGAACGCCGCTATCGTCCATTTTTTAATAATATAAATTAAAATCGCGCAAGATTTTAATGGGTAAATAAAAAAATGTCGAGCTCGCTACGCTCGCTCATGCCAAAACTATTAAGAATTTTAATGTAGTCAAGCTAAGGCCCAAAATACCGAAAATTCCGAGCTCGCCTCGCTTGTCTTGCGGACCGCCCCGGCTTCTAAGGAGTCTATTGTCACAAAAATGTAGGACTCGACCAGTTGGTATTAAGTAGAGGGCCCCCTAAACAACTATTTAAAGGGTGCCCCTAGAGGGCAAGCTACGCCACTGGCCCGATTCCTGATTTTATTAAATAGTTTTACTAATTTCTGAACAAAATCAAGGGAGACACAAAGTATCGAACATACTTTTTACTACGTATAATTATAATTATATACGCATTACTTGTAATATTAGCAAGGCAAAACTTACTTTTGTTTGTATTAGTTAGGTATTCCCATTGTTATCTTGCGTCATAAACACGCACGTACACATTGTAAACAATGATTGTGTCCGGATTTAAACAAATTTTTTACCAAATTATTTTACTCATCATGTTTTTTACTAAAATATAAGCAAATTACTTACTCCTTACACTCCGTAATCAGTCATACGTGTTCCAAATGAAAATATATGACATCCGGGAAAGTTGCTTATGCACGTTAACACTGTTATATTAAAGGTAGAATACCTACAATTCTACGAAACTAAAACAAAAACTATAGAAGAAATATAAACAACATATAATTTACCTATCGTCCACAGACCCGCTTAACCAATCCCAACAACATTTCAACATGTTGACAAAAATACACACGCAAAACGCACACTGCACACGTCAATCTCACCAGAAATTCTTTAGCAACTATCGGATACCTGTTCTAGACGGATCACTGAATACAAGTCTAGTCGGGTGACGTAATGATGAAAATAAACACACCGAATACAGCTTAGATCGGAAATTATACCGAGTTTGCGTTGTCTCGTCGCAAGATTCGAGGTTAAACTGGCAAGGCAAGATTTTGATGTGCCGTTAGCTTACTCTCATTTGGTCGCTACTGCCGTGGCCGGTTCACGCACAGAAAGGTCGCTTTGAGCAGTGAACACTTGTTATAACAGCGCACCTTGTTATATCAGAATGTATAAGTACCTAACTGGCTTTGCGTGCACGTTTTACACATATCTTTAAACTCCTCAGGTATAATATATGAAGACCAAGACGCATTCTTATTCGCTTATTAATATTAACTACTTACGTAGAAATGTATTTCTTGCAAGTGCTATAGAATAATAATGAGCACCTATAAAGCGCACTTTAAAACCGATAAGCCATTAGTAATATCGAGTGTTTAATGGTACAGGTGGTTTGTTATTGTTTCACGTCGGAACGGCGGAATTTAATAGGTTATGACGGCACAACTACTCGTATTTGTGTGAATAGTCACGCTAAGGTTATTTTGGTCCCAAATATCTAAATATCCAAGCAATACAAATGATTGGCCCTACATTGACCAATCATTACAGCATCAGCTGTCCGCATCTAAACACAGTTTTAGCTACCAATAGTGTTGCCGATGAGAATTAATAAAAATAACATTGATATCAAATTTGACAGTGTCCTTCGGGCGGTAATCTGGTGGGGTCTAAGGTCAAAATCTCTGCCCGAGGCGTACATTACAATTATCCATTATCTGAGGCCGTTGCCAAAAAATGATTGCACTAAAATATAAGAAGAACATAATTATGGTCCTAAATCCTTGAAAAACAGAAGCACAGAATACTAACCGATCGACGAAACCGGTTTCTTTAAAGTTTCATAGTTAATTAATTTCATGTCAGCATTGATAGCCATAGACATAGCCGTGTGGTGTCCGGCAGTGTAGAATAGCACCAAAGAGATTGGAAAGTTAGCTACCTTCATGCTTATGTAGAGTAGCCCTCAAGGATAAAATTCATGCCATGCTGTGAGCGTGACAAGTAATTTGATTGTCAGACACAAATTTATAAACAAATTTGGAAATTTTGGAAGCATTGGCGATACACGCGGTGGCGCGCGTGACGGGCCACCTCGAGGGCGGGCGGCAAGTCGCAGCCATATTCTGCGACCTGTCGCGCGCCTTCGAGATGGTAGATCACTCTCTGCTGTTGGATAAGTTTTATCAATATGGTTTCCGTGGGCCGTTCTACGAAACACTGGTATCTTTCTTAAAACATCGCAAACAGGCTACATACGTAAACAATTCCAGGTCAGACCTTGAAAACATCGGTGATTCCGCGGTGCCCCAGGGTTCCATCATGGGCAACACCATTGACATTGCCGAGTATGTTATATATGCAGATGATACATGTATTATAGTAACTGGTACCACCACCGAGGACCTCCAAGAAAATGTAAACATAGCAATGCACCAGATAACCTGCTGGTTTTCTGCCAACGGAATGGACTTGAACGTAGAAAAAACAAATGTAATACATTTCAAACTACGGAAGGCTGACACTGAGAAGCTGGTCGTCGTGGTAAACGGATCCCACTAGGCACTAGGCACTAGGCACTTCACAGTGTCCACCTGGGGCACCTGCCCCAGGTGGACACTGTGAAGTGCCTAGGTCTTGTGATTGACTCCGGTTTGACCTGGTCTGCAAATATTGATTCCTTGTGTGACCGGTTGGCAACTGCTTGCTATGCACTGTCAAGGCTTTCTAGCAGTTTAACTTCTAAAAATTTTAAAAAAGCGTACTATGGATACTTCTACTCAATAATGACCTATGGGGTAGACCTGTGGGGAACAGCCGCAGATCGGGACAGGGTCTTCAAGCTACAAAAGCGTGCCATTCGAATCATAGCAGGGAGGCCATATGATCACCCTGCTCAGGTCTTATTCCGCGAACTAAAGATTTTAACCATGCCCGGTGTATATATACTTGAGATATGCAAACAAGTCAAGCAAAACTTGGGTGCATTCCCAACGCTGGGCGACAGTCACAATGTAAACACCCGCAACCGGCACCTGCTGGCCGTGCCGCCGCGGCGCCGCGCCAAGGCGCGCAAGATGCTGGATGTCGTAGGCCCTAAGCTATATAATGCATTACCGTCGGATGTAAGGGATGCATCAAATGTCGACACATTCACTAATAAATTAAAAAATGTTTTGGTTGGCATTGCTTGCTACAACATAGATGATTTCTACAAAGGAATAAAACAATGTCATTGACCCAAACATGCTCACACAATTAACATTATAATTACAAGTGTCAATATTTAATACCTATACTGTGTTTGATACCTATACTATACAATTTGTAGTATAGGTATTAAATACTGTGTATTTAATACCTGTGTAGTGTATATAATTTAAGTTATATGTTAAAATAACACATAAAAAATTGAATTTAACAAAGTGGACATGTAAATTTTTAATTTATGCAATAAATGAACAATGAACAACAATGAACTTGGTGTTGCTAATGTCTATAGGCAGTGGTGACCACTTTCCATCAGGTGGCCCGCTTGCCTGTTTGCCTACTGTATAACATAAAAAATAAAAAGTGCATTAGACCACTACCTTAAGTATATTGTAAGTTGCTGCTTATCGCTCGTAAAATGTGTGTAGAGGTGTACAGATTCTTGTTTCATGAGCTTTTTTATTTGAAATATTTCGAGGTTTCAGTATTTTCTTGACTTAAATGACAAACTCTGTACTAGAAATAATGTAATTTCTTATTAATTAAAGTGATTTTTAAAAACGGTTCAGTACTTTATTAGTTTATTTATTACAAACAAACAAAAATACAAATCAATCAAATATTTTACAATATTAGTATCTACCGATTGTATGTAGCGCGGTAATAAATAGGTCGGAAGGTCTACTGAAGTACATTACTACACATGCTGTACCTAACAAAGCATTTAAGAAAGATTTTATTATCGCTAATTTACAAATTAGATACACAAAGAAACCAGGCAAAAGCTGCAAAGAAACATTGTACACTTTTTAGGGAAAGTACCTTTTTATGCCAAGTACCTACTTAATCGGTATTATCGATATCGAAAGAAAATAAGATAGAAAATGAAGGAGCTTTAATTAATTTTTGTCTCTGACCTAGCAGGATATTTTATATGAAAAAGCTGTCATAGCCCTCTCTATAGACACATTTTTTTTGCTCTGTGAATAGCACCAACCCCTTACACTCGCGGGTGTCGTACTAGGTGACTATGTTTCCGAGGCAAAAGATCTAGAGTCTCCGTAGACTGGAAAAAGGGGCAGCAGCATTTTTCATTGTTATATTTACAACACTATAGTATTGTGTTTCTGCCGGTGAGTAAGGTTTCCAGTGCTCCATGGGGTGGGAATATGGTGAACCGTGGCTTTGGCAGTGGAGTGGCATTTGCCTTTTGCTGCCAGTGCAACGTGTAATAGAGGTAGGCAACGCATTAGCGATACTCTTGGTGTTGCTAATGTCTATAGGCAGTGGTGACCACTTTCCATCAGGTGGCCTGCTTGCCTGTTTGTCTAACGTATGACATAAAAAAAAACTGTTGTCTCCAACCCGCCTGCCAAGCGTCGAGATTATGGAATTAACCTCCCCAATTCGTGGGAGAGGCCCAAGTCCTGCAGCGTACTATTAGAATAAGAATAAGAATATTTAATTTTCCACACAAGAATAACGTAATACGTTTTATATATTAGCATTAATAATAAAAAAAAGCTTTGCGTGGAAGGGCACAGTCTCAGTTTACGCTGAGAGCTAAATCATTGCCGCGCTGATTTTCAGACTGCCCCTGACCTTATCAGTGATGTATATTTCTAATAGCAGGATACTATTCGCAAGCAAACATAACATAAGTGAAAGTAAAATAAAGTAAATAGTTTGAATTTAAATTTTAAATTAATTTATAGTTACACTTTTACAAAGAGATAAAAATAATCCTACCCGAAACCAATAAGACGTACTTAATTAAATATTCCCATAGTTTAATACCATAATGTTAGAAGTAACTAGTAGTAGTTTGTTTATATTTATATAATTAGTAAACTTCTGTTGCTCAAATAGAGCTCTCTTAATGTGTGATTTTGGTTGGGATACGCTTTTTCTAAGAGGAGGGGGAATACTGTTCCAGATTTTGTAAGCAGAGTACTTGAAACATCCTTTGTAGCCCGTTGTGTTATGTACTGGGATAGTTATAAGGTCTTGATCACTACTACGTAGACCTTTGACATTTACATTAAAATTTGTTTTATTGTATAAATAACGTTTTGTGTGTATAACTTTTTTATGAAGCAAGCTAAATGAACCAGTCTTTGTGTTTCCATGTTTGGAATGCCTTTCTCTATTAGGATTGGAGAGATATGTGTACGCCTTTGTATATTGTAGCAAAATCTAACGCATGAATTTTGCACTCTCTGAATAGCGTTTTATGTTTTGTTGTAGATTCTCGGGCTGTACACGGTATCACAATAGTTAAATTAAGATAACACTAAGGCTTCAATAAGCTTTTGTCTAACATCTTCCGACATATATTTTCTGATGCCATAAAGTAACTTAAGGCGATAAAATGCGTTTCTAATTTTGATATTTACGTGTTCGATGAACCTTTTTTCAGAATCTAATATTGAACCTAAATTTTGGGTGCTATATACTTTGTCTGTATACTCATTTACAATTTTTATATCGGGATTTAAATTTGTAATAGTTTGACATTGTAATTTACTACCAATTATTATAAATTTAGTTTTAGCAGCATTTAAAACCAGAGAGTTCGACTTGGCCCATTTGTGAATGAGATATAAATCTTCATTTATTTATGAAGTGGCAATCGAGCAGAACCTGATACATAGCAGAACATGATACACAGCTGAACAATGATACTACCTAAACCTTTATCTGAAGCTTCTAGGATGTCGTCTGTAACATGTGTCAGAGCTGTTTCCGTGCCATAACCGTTCCAGAATCCGGATTGAATGTTTGGTAATATTTCATGATCTTCTAAATATTTAGTAAATTGCGTACATATCAATCGTTCTAATGTTTTAGAGTATACTGGGGGTATACTAATAGGTCTCAGATCTTTAAAATCATAAACTTTATTTCCTTTAGGTATCGGTTTGACTTTAGCTAGTTTCCAGGTTTAGGGGAATATATTTGACTTAATAGATTCGTTAATGATATTAGTTATTAGGTAACCCTCCTCGGGTTGTGGGTAGAGTCATTCGCAACATTTGTATAGAAATATTATCGTGTCCAGGCATTTGTTTTAATGGATTGTATTGCTCTAATTACGTCCGCTTCGGTGCATGGCAACATATCAAAAGCAGAACCATTAAAAAGATTATTCTTAAAGTAATTTATGGTGTCTCTATCTGCGCCGTCACTACCAACGGTATCTACGAAAAATCTATTAATACTATTTGGGTTTTGTAGATGTTTAGGTATATTACACGACGAGTTTTTATTGCTTAGCGGAGATACATATTTGATATGTTTCCACATAACAGTAGGTTTATCGTTGTTCTTATTGACATAGTAAGTAAAATAGCCTTGCTTTTCTTTTTCAATAGCGCTATTAACTAGGTAAGTTGCTTAGAACAAAATTAGAGAGCCACATACAGTATTGAGCCACATATGTGGCTCTCTAATTTTGTTGATTGAGCTTTTTTTAGAGCAGAGTCACGCAGCGACATCATGCTTTTAATGGTATCAGTTAACCATGGCGTAGGCTTTTGTTTGGTTTTAAACTTTTTAATAGGCGCATGTTTTTAAAAAAAAATCTATAAATTTGTATTAAAAGTATTCATTTTTAAACTTACTTACTTTTTTATCTTGTTGAGATAAAACATGATTCCATGACAATGTATTAAGATCGTTATTAATATGTTCTAAATCGATTTTGTTTATTAATCGTTTAGGTGTAACTTTTGGTATTTCTTTAAGTCTTTTTATGTTAAATTCACATACAATTAAGCTATGATCACTTAAACTGGGATTGTGGTATACTGATACATTTTTGCATAGTAATGGGAGTCCGTTATCATCAAATCTAATAGAGTTGCCGTTGTGTCATATATACGCGTAGGTTCTTGCACCATTTGTTCGAAGTTTGATGTAATAAAAATGTTATTAGTTCGTTCGATTTAGCTTTATCTAACTGTAGTAAATCAACATTTAAATCTGTTAATAAGAAGATATGTTTACAGTAGCTGAAATGACTAATAGATTCATTAAAAGCTCAAATTGCTACGGATGGTTATATCGCCTCAGGTCTAAAGGCTGTCCCGAAGGCGACGCTGCCTCGTCCGGACACAGTAAGTTCTAGGTTCAAAATTTTGTTCACCTTCCCTTAACCAGGTTTCATTCAGGGCCAAAATATATATTTTGTACCGTCGTATGGATGTGATTAACTCATCACGCCCTGTATTTAATAATCTAACATTAAGCATTCCCAAGTTCAAACATAATTGTTTGTTTTTAGTAATTTATAATGGTAACAAATAATACAGAATAGATTATTAACTATATCATAAAATAAACTTGATTGTCGTAAATACTAATCGAGCTACAGTATTTATACCGTACTTTCAGGTAACGGTAACGGTAAAAACGGTAAGATTTATGTAAGCAAACGTAGCACTTATTCAAACAAAACATTACATAATTAATTAAGACTGTTATAAAATATGCATCCAATAAAAAAGTATACTTAAAACAATAATTTAAAATAATAACAAATGCAAACAAAAAATATTAGACTTCTTTATCAAAAAAAAAATTTTATTGTTTAATGTGGTATAAGGACAAACATAATATTATCAAAAACCCTTTCAAAATCGTCCTCCGACCGTAATCGATGTAGCGCTTTGCGATATTGTGAGCGCTCTGCGAAGACATTCGCTATTCGACCAAATTGGAAATGAGGTAAATCAAGCTTCAGTCCGGCATTTTATGATACTTTTTATTTGTCCGGGTTACAAGTGCTTTAGGGATACCAGCGGTGGTACTGACAAATTATCTGTTGTGGGGTATTATATTTTTATATGGACCCTAAATTTATCTAGAGCTGTACGCCCAGTGATACATGGCGATGTAGGTTTCCGTACCTACAAGTTTGACGCCATAGTATAAAATGTTAGGAATTTTATACTCTATCTGAAATTTACCAACAATAGTTCTTTCTGTCTGGCACATTCAAGTTTTTGGTCTAAAATTAATGATGTCTTTTGCTTTCTGTTTTGAACACTCATCGTACGTGACTAAATGCTTTGTACTCATGTCTTTGTTTTAATTAAAAACCGAAGTATAGAGTGCGCGAAGATAATGAACTGGAACTAAATTTGATAGTCTAGTAAAATTGCAAAGACCTTACGCAGTAAAGAGTTTATTTTATCATTGATTTATTCGTTACGACGCGCACTCTAGTAAATAAATTCGCATGATGTACGCCTGATACGTACTGCCTCATATCTAGCCTATTACATGATAGGGAATTTTTCAAAATTTTGGTAGAGGTTGCAACACTGGTACTCTTAGAGTCTCTCCCTTTCGGGCATACGCGCTTGTCATATCGATTTGATTCTTGATCCTAGTATCAATAGGAATATTCAGAAACAAGTTCGGCGAGTCGATCATAGATGGCGCTAGTGCTTAATTGCTTAGCTGTTATCAACTGTTAAAAGTTTGAAAAATGTAATAATTGCGGCTGTTATAATGTAGTTTGATCAAACCTTAAATTCCAGATGTAGAAAGTCAGGAGTTTCAAATGTGGTTTGGGCACTCAATAGTCTGTTTACAGGAATACTTTATAGCTCTTCTTATTCTAATATGAGTTGAAAAGATGGTGCTGCAGGTTTGTGAATTGCACACTGATATTTTAGATTTGTCAATATCACACTGTTTATCAATATCGTAATGAATAAATTATGGGCTATGATGATTGATAGAAACGCCAAGTACAAATAAATACAATACTTAAATGACGTTTTGGCTGGGTACTGATCCCCACTACGTAGACCCTCTGTTGGTGGTCACCACGTGAAGGTTCGATAGAACGTTTCTCGCTCGTACGATTCGGATGTGGAATGAGCTCCCAGCCACAGTGTTTCCTTTGGACTATGACTTTGGATCGTTCATGAAGTATATTAGAGGTCTCTTCAGATGCGGGAAACGCATTGGTAACTCCACTGGTATTGCTGAAGTCCATGGGCGGCGGTGACCACTTTCCATCAGGTGGCCCGCTTGCCTGTTTGTCTGTCGTATAACATAAAAAAGGCCCGTCTCCTTTCCTTCAATTGTAGGGATAATAATATTAGGTAATATATCAGCCGTAAGACGTCCAATGCTGGATATAGGCGTCTTACAAAGATCTCCACAAGCTTGTACCTGCAACATTTACCAGTTCGTCGGTCCTCCTTGCGAGAGGCCTATCCACGCTAGATAAACCTATTATTTTGCGGTCGTGGGTGGATCTACATTCGCCTCATTTGCGTATTCACGAAACACATACGGAAACGCGTGGGTGATGCCCCTGGTATTGCAAACGTCCATAGGCTGCGGTGCTTACCATCAGGCAGGCCGTAAGCTTGTTTGCCACCTTAGTGGCATAAAAAAACAATCTGGGGACGAAAGCTACAGTGCCCATGACAAAACGTGCCAAGAAATGCAGGGTTCTAACCTAACCTAACATTTTTCGAATCGTTTCTCCACGAAGCTGGATTGTATAAATTAGTTGTTTTGTACTAGATAGTCAATGTTCTATCATGTGGCTCTTGTGTTTTCTTTGAGGGATCGGGGGTCAAAACAGACATGTTGAACATCAAAATGTTGTCCAGATTGCGGCATAATTTGCATAGGATGTGCGTGGGAAACATGGGATTTATAGGCAGACAAATACGAGATGATTTATGCTCCGGCTACAAATACAATGACGTACGGTGATATGGTGAAACACTGTAGTGGTTTTCATTGTGTTAAATGAGAAGGAAGGAAGTATTTCTACTGTAGATTTTCCATTCAGCTGCCATCTTTTGTGTAATTTGTACGTAATCAAAGTCATTTTGTCAATTCGATTAAAGTACGTTTCATAAAAGATAAAAGTAGAGCACGACAAGGTATCCACATAAATCTATATTAATTGACTTATTTAAAGTATTATGCACATAAATCTGTATTTTTTGTGGTGCTTATACGTTGTCGTGCGTGCTCTAGTTTTATTTTTTTCTATTGGAACATACTTCAGTTAATGACTGTTATTAAGCACTATCCCTACTCATCGGCTCAAACCCGCGCGCAATTCGGATCTCTTTAAATATTCAACTTTCCCGCGGTACACGGGACTTAATATTTCAAAACAAATCTTGTAGGTTATCTAATATATATTGGTTTCTAAATAGCGATTACTAAATTTCATTTTAATTTGATCAGTTAATATGGAAACTATGATCAAACTTCGTTTGCATGGAGCTGCCTTCTTTCGTGTATCGACTGTATGTCGTGTATGTATGTAAAACGCATATTGTGGTGAACGTATCAACTATCAGCCACACTATACATCTAGTTTATGCTATACCTGGCTGTCTGGGTCTATGACAGTCTATGTTGATAATTAAGTTCTAGTAATTTATCATAGCTTTGGAGTTTCCCAAATAAAAATTGGTTTAAACTTCGTAAAACATTTATTCCGATATGCATATTAAAACACATTATTTAATCATTTCGATAATTGGTGCGGTCTATCAGGTAAGATTTTCTCTAGGGCATTACAGGTTTCATATGAATGTGACTCTAATGTGTCGGTATTTATATTATCAATTAGCTATGTATGAACTATAATAGCTCAAGTAATTAATTTACAATATGGCTAGGCTATAAGTAGGTACGTCAACTTGCGTAGATATTACGTGACATTGGTTAGAAACAGTGGGAATTCTCAAGACAATACTTTATAAATTTTGTGACGTATTACTTACAATTAGTAATACAAGACCGCATATCTACATAATACTAAGTACACATCAGAAGTGGTTTGATATTTTACATAAATACCAGTTTTTTGTTTCGGCTATCTTCTTTGTCGTTTCTACATTTTTCTTTGCCAAAATCAGTACACACCATTCTGCTTATCTCTCTTTACATCACTAAAGATACACTTCTGTTCTTTAAATTTATCAGTCATATTTTTTCATTTACTTAGCTGCCAATTTCTTATTCAATCGCTGTAGAGGCGAAAATCCATCACTGGGTCCATAGAATAGCGAGAGTTCCCTCTTCATATCTACATTCAATCCGGATCCCATTGGATTCATCGATAATTCAAAGGAGAGTTGAAATCTCTTGACTTATTTTCAAATGCCAATGTGAACAATCTATCTGGTTCAATATTGCATGAACGTGAAGCTGTTCACTTTGTCTACACCTTCAAACGTCAAATAGGCGATATCCACGATTCTGTGCGTGACGAGCAGATCACAGCTCATTACGACCATCCCATTGGCGCTAATTAGTATTGAAGTAATCTCATCGTTCGCGAATTCCACATGAAAAGATATCTCGAAAGTAGAATCTGGAAAGAAATTGAAGCTTATTAGTTTTTATAATTTAAATGATGATATTTTTTTGTAAAGACGTTATTACAGCAATATTTTAGTTTCAGTCTCTGATATGGTAAAGTTTGCGAAAATCAGATTACGCACTATAATTATATTGAAGTTTGATTAATTTTCCTTTAATTATGAGTTCAGGGCGCAAGCCCGAATTATCCTTGACCAATACAATTGTAGATAGAAGTTACGGTTCGTCGGCCAACGGAAAATAAATAAAAAATTAAGTCGTATTAAAGGTAATCCCAAGGTAAACCCAAGGGGGTAGGGATAGCGTTAAAACTTTGTCTTTTTACATACCTTTTTGTGAAAACAGTCCAGTAGCTGGTGTGCCGGTCTCGATTATGGTTTGTGTCCCGTTGCTTATAGCGTTGGCATTGATTATGTTATTTCTAAAGTCGACCACGAGCTGGCAAGCCACGTTCTTGAAATCGGGCGCGGCTTTCTCTCTGTCTTTCGTTACTAAACTGAAGATCATCCTGGAATTAAATAAATGTATCTTAGTAATGAGATGTCTTCTTATATGTTAAAAATGCTTGAACAAAACAATTAAAAATCACGTTGTGACACTACTGTACAGGCTCTTGGTAGTTCTGCAAAGTGTTGTAGATGATATCTTGATATGATGAATAAAACTTGTATGTTATGTAAACAGATTGAGTCCTTAGTACGTAAGTACACTGTCGGATGGTATGTAGTGAACTGGCTAGCGTACGGGCGGAATGCCTATATCGCATAAATGCTGACACTACAACTACCAATTCTCGGACATCATTTATTTTTATCCAAATTAAATTTTAATTCCAAACTATAAATTATGCGAAAGGGACGAACGAGAAGACTTAAAAGAACCAATACAAAACAACACGCTCTATGTAGCTGTTACTTATTAGTAGAGGCTTTCAATTCCCAGAAATGCCACAGATCCATACAAAACTGAAATAAGATAAGTGCGGAAAACCCTGTTCTTACCTGTCTGTAGGAATGGAGGACATTTTTCCTTCTATTGTGATGCTGGTATGAAGCTTTAGTGTAGTCGGGATTGCAAATATTCCTTTGTTTGTGACACTGCCATGGTCTTCAATATTGTTGTAACTGCACCAAAACATAGAAAACACTGTTACTTTATGTCCATTTTTAAAAACTCGTCAAAAGATTCATCCATCAAAAAGTAATACTTAAATATTAAAACATTCATTAATTTCTTTAAACATTCAATTATTCTTCGTATTTGCAAGTTGTGCGTCTAATTTATTATAGTAATCTCGGATTACGTGTCTGAACCTTACTCACGTTATATCAATCATATTATCTTCATGGAGCGGCATCGCCTCGATTCCGCCATTAAATGCATCCAAACACATATATTGCCACAACACATACACTAATATCAACATTTTGATGAACTATCACAGATATTTTGCTATGTATTCACTACACCGTTACACCGGTTACAATTAATTAATTAATTTGTCAATAAATGTCATCGACGGTCAACGCAATTATGAATGAATATGTAGCGTAAAATCGTATAAGTATAGTGAAATTGAAGTACTGTGATTCATTTTACGTTTATCCTAATACGTCACAATGACGCCTGTTAAACACTGAAGGTAAACCATATGAGTAAAGGTATGATAGATTTTTGAAATTTTTAATTTGTGGTATTCATGTTAAGATGTTAAGTGAAATGCAATGAAATTTTGGATGGCACTAATGAGGTCCGCATGAGATCGTTTCAATACATTGAAGAATTTGGTACTTTCGTACAACTAACGTAACTAGTTCCTATATCTAGTATATACGTACATGCTAACCAAAAAGTGTACAAAGATAATGTCCATTATATTAATGTAAATTACAGGAAACTTGACACTGATATTTGTCGCAATGATGATGTGCAGTTTATTTAATAACAATAAATCCAAGGGTTTCCCCTACAATAAAACCCATTGAGCTAGCGTAACAATAATTATTACGTATATTGTCCATCCTTTTAAAATCCCCTATTATTTAAGCTACCTAGTTATAGTTGTATATAACATACCTAAAGCGTTTTAGTGTCATTGATTATGGTTTTTATGAGGGCGCATCCAAACACTTCAGAAGTTGGTTCGTATTTGGAAGAGCTTTTCTGATATGCTCTACGAAAATCAGATCGCCATCGTTCTCGTTATGATTGTCTATTGTATGGATTTTCGCCGATACAATATTAGATAATAATATAGACAAAGAAAAATGATGTTTTTGACTACTTACTAGACATTTGACTGCCATCTCACCTGATGGAAAGCGACGATGCGGCCGAAGGTGGAGCATGCCACTCAAGAAACAGTCTATTCACTTTGGCTTTGGTGGAGTCCAACTTATACTGTTCACGGAACACATTAGCAGGCAAATCCTTCCAGTCCTTAGCCTTACGCTTTAAAAAATTCGAACCAAAGTGGTTTATGCGGATAGCTGGTATATCTACTTCATAAGGATGGAACTTCTGTCCGTTTCTTATGCCCTGAAGGTGGAAAGGGACCGGCGGTATCAGATCGAATAATTCCTTGGCACACTCCCCAAAATCCGGCCTGCAAAATTCCGACCAGCACTGAATCACGAATAATCCTCTTAGCACGCTTCTCCACCGAATCCAAAGCAGGCAGTGGAAATTTGACTGATCCATCCCAAAAGTAGTCGAGGCGGCATTCAAGTAATTTTATATCTGAAGCAGCTGTTTCAAAGTGGAGTACCGCCTAACCTTTGAGAGTATGCCAAGTTTTTGCTTTACACAACGTAAAATAAACAAAATTTTGACATTAAGATGTAAAATCGAGAGAGACAATGACGCGACTAATGCAACGTCGTGACAACGGTATCCATATTCACATCATATATGTACGTCAGTTCTAGTAACTACTAGACAGCCATATTGTAAATTAATTACTTGAGCTATTAATATACTCGGACTTATGTACTTTAATTGATAACATAAAATACCAACATAAAATAACACTGACAGAACAATTGTTTGAGTACGTGTTGAATAAATTATTATACCTTTATTAAACCTGTTAACCGATAAATAGACCGCAGTAATTATCGGAATGTTGGAATAAATGTAACCCTTACGCTTTAGGTAATAGAGATTTATTTATGTTCATAGTAATAATAATAATAGGATGTGGAATGAGCTCCCAGCCACAGTGTTTCCTTTGGACTATGACATGAGATCGTTCAAGAGGTATATTAGAGGTCTCCTTAGAGGCGGGCAACGCATTGGTAGCACCCCTGATGTTGCTGATGTCCATAGGCGACGGTGACCACTTTCCATCAGGTGGCCGCATGCCTGTTTGTCTGCCGTATTAAATTTAAAAAAAATTTATAACGGTAGAACGACAAGTTTATAATTTTTTCCAAGATAAAAGGGTACCTGACGCTCAACGTGTTAATAAGTCCTATCTACACTAAATTAGTAGGTACTAAGATACACTGGTAGACTCAAAACTCTACACTACAAAGTTTGCGTCGTAATTTCGATTACTGAAATCGAAATTCCGACGCAAACTTCCCGCTGTGGCGTAAACGTCCTTTTCAATCGGGTAGGAACTCCTTTCTTCCTTTACTCCTACCTTAGGAACTCTAGATCTTCTCCATTCGTGCTCTAGATGTTCATAATCAGATTGAACCCACAAAGTTCCCAGGGAAAGATCCAAGGTCTCTGAGGTGTCTCGATTGTATGAAAATTACATCTAGAGTAGATTTTTAGTCCACCAGTGTATAATAAATATTTGTAAAGCAAAATGGATAGATTATTTCTACCCAAGATTATGGAGCTTTATTAACTAAATTTAGATTAATTAAGAACTACTTAGCCGATTTTAAAAATTATTTAACCTAAAGAAAGCTTACTATGTTATCAGCGAGTAATATAGGCTCGTTTAATTTTAAAAAATACGAGATGCCTAGGAAATTTAATATAACCCAATTTCAGAATGAATGCAGCTCTTTAACTAATTATTTTTTTGTTGGGTTTGTAATTTTCAGGATAAGGTATGTATGCAAGAAAAAAAGGGTAGGTAGGGGTAGTGTAGGTGTAGGGTATGTGTAGAGTAGGTATAGGGTAGTTGTAGAATAGTGGTAGGGTAGGGTAACTGTAAGAGTAGGATATGGTAGGGTAGTTTAGTGGTAGGACGCCACGCGAACGAAGTCGCGCCGAACCCACAATACTATTATAAAAGTGTAAAAAGGCCATTTCCTTGAATATATCCCAGAGAAAATAGTCGGGATAGGATTCTGGAATGTATCACGTAACTATAAGGGTTATTTTTGGTTCTTTCTGTTTGTCTGTTCGCGCATCACGTTAAAACTACTGAACGGATTTTGATTCGGTTTTGTATTCACTTTGGTAGGAAGAAGCAAAGATACACCTTGACCTCCCGGTAGTACTAGCATTCATAGAATACGAAAGTAATTTAAAATGGTAACGTGGGCAAAAGCTAAACTGTCATAAAAACTTTCCACGCGGACGAAGTCGCCAGCAATAGCTAGTGAGTTATTAAACTGCAAGTATCCTTTATTGATGGTCGTACTCATAGCACAGAGGACTATATACTGTGTATATAAAGATAATAGATATAAGCACCTTCTCTGCAACTCGACGATCCTGCGCGTATTTTACTTGGGATCGTGTGACTTACTAACTTTTCCTCTGTACAGGCGAATCGAACGTGTACACACTCGGCACGATCGGAGCCCATCGGGTGGTAACAACCAAGCTGCCGTCGGTCGGGCGGACGCGGGAGGCCATGACGGCGGCCGGCAACACCACGACCAGACTGCTGGGATGCTTCCAGAAGGTTGGTAAACACTTTCCCCTGCTAACTCAGTGCTACAGCAGTGCTAAGTATCGTACCGCGCGCGTATTAAATGGACCGGCCACATGAATCGTGCCCAATTGTTGAGTCGGCCGCAGTAAAAGTGTTTGGTTACTTGCACTTACAAATTAGGTTAGGTTACATGTAACAAAAATTCAGGATCGCAGGTGCGTTGTTGCTCTGAGGAATAAAAATTACAAATTAGGTTAGGTTACATGTAACAAAAATACAGGATCGCAGGTGCGTTGTCACTCTGAGGACTAAAATGATATGCCTCCTGCCTTATATCCAATATCCCTTAAACCGAAAACATTGTTGTTTACGTTTACTTATCCAGGCTGACTCCTCAGGCTTAACAGAATCCTATCACCGGTAAAAACCTTCTAACTCTTCCCCATAGTAGTAGTAGAGATTGATAATCTTGACCAGAGCCTTCAAATGATCCCCATTTGATCGTACCAAAATTTACGACGAAGAATCAGATCGATGTTATTTTAGAGAAAGAGTTTCAAGAATACCCTAAACCGACGTTCATGTATGAAAAGGTTAATGAATATGGAAGAAGCGCAAGAGATTTGTCCCGTAGCAAAAAGAACGATGGGCTCTCTGCCTATCCCCTTACGGAAAAAGGCGTGACGTTGTGTATGTATCGAACGTACGTACTTACAGGGAGAACCCCTACCCTTCTTTGCCTTGTTTTTTATTACCTTTGCAGATATTATTGACAATATTTAAACCTATTGTTTCCTAAATAATTTATAATACAGCATTGGTGCTACTAACTACAGTTACTAACAAACTAAATTAGAAATATTTGTATGCTTTCTTTATTTAATTTACGTTGCAATTGAATTTATCCACTACCATTAATTAATCGTTATCCAAATCTATATTGACATATACGGTCGAACAAATATATGAATAAGGCTACACAGGAGCAGTACCCAAAACGATGCGCTTTGTTACAGCCTCTATTCAGCCTATGCTTGTTCGACTGTAGGTACACATACTTTCATATCTATCAATTTTGAAGTGCGAGTAATGCGGTAGCAGGAAAGTTGGGCAGCAGGTAAATCCATTGGCTTTTCACGGTGACCCACACGTGTTGAGTACGTCACGGCGACGTCAAGTTTCGCGGTCACTCTGCGTGACATACCAGCATGCTTAGTCTAGTTGACACCACACGGCGGTCATCGCATTGCGATGCCTGCAATGATTCAGATAGCGGCTCATCGGTGTTCAGTCATCTGTTCTTGCACCAAATTATATGCGCTGGCAGCTAGTTTAATACTTACGGATCATCATCATCGTCATATCAGCCCTCTGCTGGTCATAGGCCTCCCCAGAGATCTCCACAAAGGCCGGTCCTGTGCCTTCCGCATCCAGCTGGTACCTGGCATCCAGGTCATCGGCCCACCTTGTGACCGGCCTACCCACTCTGCGTCTTCCGGTACTCCACCGTCAATACCGCTAGTACATCGTTGTTCGGGACTTTCTATTGTCAGTGACGAACTGATGTTTGTCACTGACGACTGACTGACGCCTGCAATGATTCAGATAGCGGCTCATCGGTGTTCGGGAGTTCCAAGTGGCAAACATCAATTCTTGCACCAAACTATTAGGTTGGGGAAAAAGTCTTTTCGCGTATAGTATGTATGAACTTGTAATAAAACCTCTTTGGCTATACTATTTGTACCTGGCTGGTTTTGCTATCATTCAAAAGTTTAAATTTTATAGAAGATAATTCCAAATTCCAATTCTGAAAATGCGTGATTTTCATTTGTTTTTGTTACCGTCAAGATAAGTGAATCTAATGAAGAAATTAGATACATTTTAAAATTTTACTACAAAATGCAACGCAAGCCGCGAAAAAAATTTGCGATGTTTATGGACCTAATGCAGTGTCTGTGAGAGTAGCACAAATTTGGTTTAAGCGTTTTCAATCCGGAAATTTTGATGTCAAAGATGCACGTCGCTCTGGTCGCCCTGTTACGGATAAAATGGATACTATTTTTGAAAAAGTGGAGCAAGATCGGCATATCAGTAGTTACGACGTAGCTGAAGAACTGGGAATTGACCACAAAACAGTTCTGGCGCATTTGAAAAAAAATGGGTACACAAAAAAGCTCGATATTTGGGTACCTCACGAGCTCTCTGAAAGAAACCTAATGAACCGTGTACTCATTTGTGATTCTTTATTACGACGTAATGAAACCGAACCATTTTTGAAGAAATTGATAACTGGTGATGAAAAGTGGATAACGTACGACAAGAACGTGCAAAAAAGGTAATGGTCAAAGGCCGGTCAGGCTTCACAGACTGTGGCGAAACCCGGGTTAACTCGCAACAAGGTGATGCTGTGTGTGTGGTGGGATTGGAAGGGCATTATACACCAGGCAGGACCATCGGTTCAGAACTCTACTGCGAAGAACTGATAAGATTAAAGCAAGAAGTTGAGATTAAGTGGCCGGAATTAATGAACAGAAGGCGTGTGGTTTTTCATCATGATAACGCTAGACCTCACACATCTTTAACCACTCAGCAAAAATTAAGAGAGTTTAGCTTGGAGGTGTTAATGCATCCGCCGTATAGTCCTGACCTGGCACCTTCAGATTTCCACCTGTTTCGGTCTCTTCAAAATTCTTTAGGCAGTGTCAGGTTAACATCACGAGAGGACTGCCAAAACTACTTGACGCAGTTTTTTTATCAGAAGCCCCAAAATTTCTATAGCAATGGGGTAATGTCCCTACCTATAAGATGGCAAAAAGTTATCGAACAAAATGGTACCTACATACTTTAGTTAGATGTAAATAAACTATATAAATAATGTTTTGAATTTTCATATAAAATGCGAAGAAACTTTCTCCCCAACCTATTATATTCGCTAGCGGCTAGAGTACACTGCCAGGTACCGCTAGTACCGTATACTCATACGTATTTATTAGCTTTTCTTCACGACTTCGTCCACATGGACCAGTACTTCCCCTACATTTTCCATACCATATACCCACCCCTTTCTCCCGCCATTAACTGGAATTTGTAGATACACACAAAATGCTGTTTTCCGGTCTACGGGGGTCCAAGCTGGTGTCGCCGTGTAGCTTGGTATAGAGAGGTGCTATAAGTTTGATGTGTAAATCTGTGTCTGTGGCATCGTATTTCCCTCGCTCGCCCGATTTTCTATCATTACATTCGGGATGCTGCATTAAAATCTTTTGGAAGTTCAGGCATTATTTTTGTTTATTAACATCGTCTGGAATTTATCTTTCTGTTAGAACTTGCTGTAAGTACATCATCATCATACCTTGCCAAACTGCATAGTTTTTTTGTCCTTAGCTTGTATTTTGAACTTATATAGTTTGAGGGAGAGAGAAGGACCTAGGTTGTATCCTTTTGTCCCATTTCGTGTCGTACCTAAAATTCGTAGGTAGCGACCCAATTGGAAATAAAATTTCCCCTTCTGTAGCCGGCTACTAAACGGGAAAAACCTCGTTCTACGTCAGGGAAATCGTGGGATCAACCCAGTTGTGCTGCGTTGTACTAGGTTTTCCCACGATTTCATAGATTTTTCGAAGTTTCGTTTACATGATAAACGCGTTACACTATGGCATTACACAGTGGTGGCTATGAGTCCACCTGGATACCACCGCCTATCTATTACTGTCGCCAAGCAATAACTACTTCGTTTTTGTGTTCTGGTATCACAGGCATGCGGCAGTATACCAACTTAGCCATCACGGTGACGGCAACTGCGTTTCTGCATATTTGTTAATGAAACGCAAGGAATGAATCCTGAGATGTTATAGGAGACACTTGCCGTTTCCTATCAGGCAGGCTGCAAGCTTGTTGGTCCTTAGAAGTACATAAAAAATATTGACTGTTTGCTCTTTGTCACTGAGTTGTAAGTATAAAAACCTACGAAGTCCGGCAGTACGACTCGAGGCAAGACTGAGATGAGAACCCCACCTAAATGAACCTTTCTCATTCAGGCGCCAAACTACAGACGTGGTCGTTGGTTTGCTAACCGTGAGACTGTGACCAATGTACCGTAAACCGATGACATACAATTCAGACAGAATTGTTTAAATCCCATACATTGATGGTCTTAGACAGCTTCCTGAGCAGACCAAATTGACAGATTAAATATCGTGATCATTGTTTTCAAATATGTTAAGGTCGTGCCTCGTTTTTTCTTAACCTTGTTGTTTATTTTGAAAAACATAGTTGACGTACTTACCCACTTATAATTTTTAAAGTATACATATTGAACAAATAGCTAGGCACGAATCGATTTCTGACGGCAACGCTAATCGGATCGATATGGGTAGTGCCCTTGAGTGCGTTCTATTTGTACGCATGCGTGAAATAGCCATGAGTGTATGGCGTCGGCATTTCAGTTTTGAATTTTGATACATTGTACTTGTTCTTATAAACATTCCGATTTAGACACGGGAATGTCTAGACATCCGTTATCTACGCTGCGTTAAACACTACTAATTTATGTACAAACACAGCTACTGCTTATTGTGAAAGGAATTTTTCGATTATATTACTTACGAAACTGTTACTGCGATCTTATGCATTCTCGACATCTTTCTGGTCGGGCTGGGCCCCACTACCAATTCCCACTCCCACCGCTGCAACTCATGTTTAGCCAGGATATACAGCGGCAACCCAAAAAAGATACCACGGCCAATGACAAACTAATACTTAAAATTAGCACAATTATTATTAATTACAATTATTCTTTGCACAAGTACCCACAAACTGTATGTAACTGTATGTACAAACATACGAGTTCAATTGGGCTCGTAGGTAAGTAACCTATGCTTCAACCTTCAACGAAACGTTCGACATGTAAATCCTTTTCGTAATTCCATTTCGTATTCGTAAAAAGTACAAAACAACCAAATAGCTCGAATGTCGACTTTGTATAGAATGCAGATGTGTACTATTTATGAGATATATTGAAGGCAGACGCAACTGGTCAAGCAGGGCCATGTGCATGAATTAGCGGCGTGTTACCATCCATTCAAATGCTAATGTTATTCGTATTGTTAAATTCCCATGAGTGCAAGAATGTGAGTATTATTTTTGGAGTTTGAGATGAGAAGTTTATATCAAGTGGTAGGACTCTGTCAAACCTGAGGAGTCCACCTGGGTGACTACCACCGCCTTATCTATTTCTGCCGCTAAGCAACAATGCTTGCATTGTTGTGTTCAGGTTTGAAGGATAAGGTGGCCAGCGTAATTACATGCAAGAGGCATTTCATCTGTCCTCATAATGACAGCGCACCTGCTGCGGTTCTGCGTTTTTGTTGCCTGCATCCTAAATGCATAAGTCGTAGATGTTATAGGCGACAGTTATCGCTTACCATCTAGCGGGCTGTCTGTTTGTTTGTCACTGCGTAAAATAAAAAAAAGTGAGTTTTGAACCGTCTGCCCTACCTTTATTTTGGAGATGCAATTTTCTTGGGAGGCGGCGGAAATTGTGTGATAGGACGCACCTAAAAGTTACGTAATCCCTGCAGTCATTCCTTTGTTCTAAGGAACAAGAGAATTGACGATTGTGTTCACTGGTTGACTTCGTAACCTTGAGGGGATTTAGATATTTGACGTTTTCTTTTTACCATTCATCACTAAGATCCTGGTTATACAAGTATCTGACTAAGGAATGGAGAGGTCTCTGCGAGTATGTTACATGATTATTCCAAATACTCGAAGCTAGTTATGTTAACAGAACCATGATTCCCAACATATAACTGGTTATCAAACTGGAATAAAAGGGGTCAGCCCTTGCGACCCGATGACCCGAGTAGACAGGCTGTTTTTAAATGGGTGTCCTCTACCCCAACAGGTGGAGTACGTGTTCTTGGTAGGCGTTGGGGGCGGCGTGCCGCACTACACCGACTACGCCCAACACGTGCGTCTCGGAGACGTCGTGGTGTCCACTCCTGCGCCGGACCTTCCTGACAAGTATGTACAGCATCTGCACATCGTTGTCGTCGTCATTGCAGCGTCAGGACGTCCACTGCTAGAGGATTCTCCCAAACCTTATACGTCCATCTCGTGGGCAGACTACGCATCCACTGCTTATACTGGTATTAGACGGTCCGATTTGGCTGGAGCGGACCAACCGTCAGTTGCAGTCGATATTAATCCTTACGATGTACAAAATAAAAACGCTTTTGGATTGATACGGGTGCGCGGGCGAGCCGAACTTGGTCGGTCGTCCGACCACGTCCTCCGCACCCAAAAGCAACTGTATTTTATACTATGTAAGGATTAGTATCAACTGTAACTGACGGTTGGTCGCCTCCAGCCAAAACGGGACTTATGTCTAGTTTAAGTTAGACTCATCAAGGATGTAGAGAGCTTTAGGCGAAGGAGTAGTGAGGGAATACATTGTGTAGGTTCCTCGTTATTGTGTCACAAGTACCTTAATGGGGAAATTGAGTGATTGGAGTTTTACATGTGCTATCGGTATTACCTATAGAGCGTCGGTGGCCGGGCGATTGAGTATCCGACTAGTAAGCGAGAGGTACCGGGTTCGAATCCCTCTGCGGCCATGTACAGTCGAGTTCATTAATATGTGAGTATTACCAAGGCTTCAAATATAAATGTATATGGATGGGCACTTATATATCTGAGCAGATTCATCAATCAAACCTATGTACATCTGCTCAGATATATAAGTACCCTTTCATGTACATTTATATTTGAAGCCTTGGCAATGCTCACATATTAATGAACTCGACTGTAACAAAGTCTCTTTTCTGAGTTATGTGCATTAGTGGTATACTAACCGATGCTCTTACAGTGAAGCAAAACATCGTGATGAATCCTGCAAATTCAGGCAACTGAATTTGTAACCATGATAGAATCTGGCCAGGTTTCCCTGACAGTAGGGTCACGGAGGTCAGATGGTAGTCGCTCCAATGTAATTACCTGATCGCCAAATCCTGGATCATGGTCAAGGCATACCCCGGGCCCTAGTTCTCAACGCCAAGATGATTTTATTTTATATCGGTATTACCTATAAAACCAATAGTAAAGACAAAAACGAAATGCCCTTACGAACTGTCCGTGTCATGATTACTCATGATATCCGCGGAATGATTTTCTTTCCCGTATGTAAATGCGTGTAGTGTAGTGTAGCTTACGCCCGGTTTTTGAAACTGAGGTCAAATATTGCATTATTTAACAGGCTGTCACAATTAACAATCTATTTAACAACTCTGGGTTTCTGAAAAGCTATTTACATGTAAAATTAACTAATCTTTCGTTAACAGGTGATATGTTTTTCGTCTGGCCATCCTAACTAAAATCAGTCACTTATTCCCTTTCTTCATTCACTCACTTATGTTTTGTCTCTGTTTTTCGCATAGATTTATCTCTGTCTCTGCCTTTTGAAGCTAAAATCGAATGTGATATTAAATAATCCACTGCGTTTAAATAGTGATTAACAATTTGGTACGTAATTTTTTAATTGACATGCGTTTTAGAAACCGGGTGTTAGTTGAAATCTCCACACACTAGCGACACAATACGTGAGACACTATAACTGTGTAGCGACTTGGCCACCGCGTATTCTATTCAAACCCGTCTGGCAGATTTACTTCTAGTTCTAACTTAGTTGCATCGATGTATTTGGCCTTAGAGAATACTATAGCATTTAATATAACTGCTAGTGAAACAAACCACCAATCCAATCAAGTAATGGCTGCATGGTTGTCCATCTTCAGGCACCCCATTTATTACGTCTATGTCACTTCTCTACAGATGTAAAGTAATCCCTACCTTGTGCAAATATGAATAAAGTCGTAAAGCGAATGAGTAACCTACATCGGGGACGACATAAACGGAAAACATTCAGTTTGGTACTCATGCTTATTGTCCATATGTACTTCCCTATTGTTTCTTACTGTGCCTATCTACTGAGCAGAACCGATGAGATTATTGGTTTTTGTTGATTGAGAGCTTAAAAACCTTTGACAACGATTAGATACTCTTAAGAACAAGGTCTGCTTATGTTTGGTCAGTGTTCTACTTCTAACAATGTTTTACTGCGATTCTTATTGCTCAACAGAATGCGGTCACCAGTTGTAAAACAGAGCAATAATAGTGAGACATGCCAAAATTTATGGCCCTTTGAGCAAAGATTTTGACAAATAGAGGCTAGAAGCAATCAAAAAGACAATCCGTCATTGATTCCAGGAACGGTTCTGTCATTCTTAAAAATACAAGTTAATAATACGCACGATTGAGTTTCGTAATCTACCATGCATGAATACTGGCCGAGGCGCCAATTCTATTACAAAGGTACTTGCGGCTCATACGTTATTGTATTAGTACTGACTGATATAAATAAAGTTGCTAGAATGAGTCATTCTCTCTCAAGTTTTAATCGCATTACCAAGGGCTACGCCCGATTTTTTGACCTTGGCCTTGCTTGACCTGCGCGTATTCGGCAACTACCACGTCTATTTATTTCTTCTTTATCTTTACTTCTATAGCCAAATTTCATTTTTTCTGCTGACTACCAAGATCTCCTTTCATATTCCCTGATTTTCCAAAAAGCGGAGACCTGCAATAACTAGCGCCTAATGTAGGCGCCTAGGTACCTAAACCAACAATATTGTGTAATATGTACCACGGGTTTCCTACAATATAGAATCTACGTATTTATGAATGAAACTATGACGTAAAACCATAAACAATTAGATATTAATTGGTCCAGACTCTTCACAATATTGACAAAAACATTCATTTATCCTTCCTTATTTTCAGATCCTCAATTCTAATAAGTACATAACCAGTTGTTATCACAGCAAAACTATAAATACCAGAATCATTATGTTTGTGTTTGGAAGTTCAGTAATGTTACGAAGACCAAGGGAAGGGAGGAAAAGGAGGATACTTATTGGGAATTCTAACAATTTATTGTAAATGAGGAAAGAAATTAGGCGAATCCCGAGTGCGAGTGCATACCCCGAACAATATAAGGCCAGAGTGAATGAGAGTTTCTGACTACCATCTTCGCGTTGCACATATCGCGTTGCCTGACAAGGAAAATCATTATGACACTTACTGGGAGAATGTTCTACGTTTGGTCAGGAATAAAATGGCTGTACTAGTAAATAACTCGGAAAAAGTTTTGGTATTTTACATAGCGGCACTGGGGATCGAACCTGTCGCTAGCTATTAGGCCGCCGGCGCTCCTATCTATATTAATCGCATTCTCCGATCAGAAATATAAATTAATTTATCCTGCCTGCCGCTGTCATGTAATGGCAATGAATCCGTCCCGCGAATTAACGTCAGACACGATGAACAACCTTAATGTTATAATATAGGTACGGCGTTCGCTTTTCATTATTTAGGTGGACTGTCGCTCGTTTGACGCTGAAGTACACCTACCAAATATAAAACAATGTTCACCAGTAGCCGTATTCACAATGGCTCGGAAATCGGATTCGGATACGGAATCGACAAAGGACCCCGCAAAAGTTCTTAGGAAAATGTGGTTTCAGTTAATGTTGATGAAATTTTCATATGTTATAGAGAGTAGAGTTTCCGTGGAATTTATCGGGATTCTAATAACAGTTTTCGAAGCGATCGATACGGATTCGCCGCTCACGAATTTCGTGTCGAATCGTTCGGAAACTGTTTCGAATCATTGTGAATACGGCTACAGGTTGCACCCTGTGTGGTGCCCAGCATAATATTTCACCAATTCCTTCGACTATCGGGTATCGTACCTAGCCGACTAATATCTGAGGCTAGCCAACCACCATCATGGACTACGGAAAATGGGCAGCAGCGTTGTGTATTTTGAACATTACCATCCACATTCGATTATGTCAAAACTCCGAGATCCAGTGAAGAAGTCCTGGTAAACGTATTAAGAAGGCTGTTATGGGCTGTTGATGCAATGTGATGTGTTCACCAGGTACGTGTACGTGTTCTGCGAGAGGGCGGAAAGGAACGACAAGGGTGGATGGGACTACGAGGTGAAGCCGTACAAACCAGCCAACTACTTGCTGCAAGACATCGCGTTACGACTGGTGGCAGCGCAGGCGCCATGGGACCACTACGTGGCGGAGGGTAAGTGGATTTCGCTCTTATTACCATCTGAATAGGACTCTAAATGCTATCAAAGTTTTAGACGTTGATCTCACAGTGTATTAGATTTTGGCACACATTAATATCACGAACAGTGTGTAATAGAGAAACCGCTCTAATTACTATGACCATACTCCTCTTTTCTGGATCTGGACCATACTCCGCATTTCACGAACATTGTTTAAAAACCAAAATATATCGGTTAAGACTGTCCAACCTGAGACAGCCTGAGGATCACCGCTTAAACTAGTAACAGATGTTCCGTTTTAGTTGGAGCCGACCAACCGTCAGTTGCAGTTGGTACTAATCCTTACGCAGTATACAATAAAGTCACTTTTGGGTGTGGGCGACGTAGTCAGACGTCCGACCAACGTCGGCTCGCCCGCGCATCCGAATTAATCCAAAAGCGACTTTATTTTTGACGACCTGAGTGGTTCAGTGGTCAGCATGCCGGTCTGTCACGCAAGAGGTCCCGGGTTCGATTCCCGGCCGGGAAGAAATTAAAATGATGAATTTTAATTTCTGTTACGGGTCTGGGTGTTCTATGTATAATAAGTATGTATTTAAAAAGTATTTAATTAGTTTATCAGTTATTTAGCACCCATAGCACAAGCTTGGCTTAGTTTGGGGCTAGATGGCGCTGTGTGAATTTGTCCATGAATATTTATTTATTTTGTACTTCTTAAGGATTAGTATTTATTTCAACTGAAGGTTAGTCCTCTCCATACAAATCGGAGCATCTGTTACTAGTATTAATCTATTTCTGCCGCCACACTTATCCTTGGGTCTAGCGTTGAGCTCCAGTTGAAAATTCAAGAGAACCAATATAGTAACGGGCATGTGGCCAGATTGGTCTTCATAGTGACAACGTGCGTAAGTAAACGTAGCTGTTATTGGCGACAATTAACGCTTTCCATCGGGTGGACTGTCCATGTGCCTGTCATGCACAGTCACTAAAGTTTTTAAAAACATAGGACAGAATATTGGATACAAATAGCTCAAATCGCTAGTACCAAAACTGTTTTTACAAAAGCGTTTCTCGCTCGGTCTAGCAAACGTTTATCTCACGAATATGGTATAATTAACGAAACAGTAGACAGTCGCTCTACCTAATGTAATTGCTTTTGCCATCTTTACTCGTTTAGTTTCGTATCCCGATACGTTTCCCTGACGGACACGCTAAGAGCGAAGTGAATATAAAAAAATAATTTGTTTGATAATAAATAAAAACATTTATTCTCCAGTTCCTTACATTTTCAAATGCATCAGAAATCATTAACAAATTCTATATGTGCTGTGCTGTGTCTGTTTTCCAATGACTTTAGATCAATAGTCTGTGCGTAATGCAGACATGTGCGAGAGTTCCACTATTTATGTGTTTTAACCATTTCAGTGGCTATTTTCACTATGCAACACCGAATTCAAATTCTAATCGGTCCACCTTTTCTATGTCACCTTCCATATACAAAAATTTTATGTCGCCTATATCATGTTGCAAAGATACTTCTGTGATGTAATTGATGTCAACATCTATGGCAAGCGAGTTCTCTGGTATACTAGGTAGGGTGAACTTCATTTCGAACTTTGATTCTGAAAATATAAAAATAATTGGTTATTTATTTATGGTACCTACTTACTGGTAAAGCTATAATTATTTCCAGTCCAGTGGCCGTACTGATCTCCGATAGTACGCCGCACAGGCGTAGCTAGTAGCCGTATTCACAATGGATCGGAAATCGGATTCGGATACGGAATCGACAAAGGACCCCGCAAAGTTCTTAGGAAAATGTGGTTTTAGTTAATTTTGATGAATTTTTCATATGTTAGAGTCACGGAGTAGAGTTTTCGTGGAATCTATCGGGATTCTGAATAACAGTTTTCGAATCGATCGACACGGATTCGCTGCTCACGCATTTCGTGTCGAATCGTTCGGAAACGGTTTCAAATCATTGTGAATACGGCTACTGGTTTTGGTTTTGGGGGATTCAAGGTCAAGACATAAATTTCGAATTTAATTTGTATCCCCCCGATTAAAGGGCGCGGGTAGTGTGAAATGATTTCGGAGGGGCTCTCGCTACGCCAATTGAGTAAGGGCAAGCCAGAGCCAGAGCTGTCATGCTGCGATTGGTTTGAACTTATTGCATCAAAATGGCGGCGTACTATTGGAGATAGGCGGTACTACTGCAGATTAGTATTAGTGTTGGTCTACTTAGCAATAAATGTTTAATTTAAATAGCTACCTGGAAAAATAGCACTTGCTGGCAAATCATCATGATTGCCACTAATAACGTTTTCATATCCATCTTTAATTATTTTTACTGTCACTTTATCTTCTGAGAAATTAGCATCAAACTGACAAGCTATATTTTTAAAGTCAGCTGAGTAATCCCCTGTTAACAAGCTGGCGATTATCCTGTAATGAAAATAAATTAAAATGCATTATATTCTTGTACAATTCGCATCTATACAAAGTATAAAACAAAGTCGCTTCCCGTCTTCTGTCCCTCTGTGTCTATGTATGTACTACAGTATGTACGATATTTACTACGCAGCGGATTTAATGCGTTATTATACAGGGTGTTTCATAATACATGTATAAAGCCGAAAGGGTGTTAAAGTATAGCTTGCAAAGAGTACACTGGCGACTTCATATTATCCAGACATTGAATTTTAATTTTTATAAAAAATCTTCGTTTTTAAAGAAAAATAACCATATCGACTACGTTGATGCGCAGCTCTATTTCAAGTTGATGATCCTAGAAGGAGAAGTTCAATAACCGCGTGCGACCCCTATGAAAAAAGCGTGGCGGTAACATCAAACGGATAGAAGCAATCGACCAAACGCAGCTTGGGCGGATACCGAAGGCCAACGAACAAACGTGCGATTACGAGCCCGAATAGGTTCCCAAAACTCCCAAAGATCGTTTGCTTGACCACGAAATGCAATTACCTATTGGACCTTAGAAATCCAAATCGGCCGACAACGCTTCGTTGGCGTAAGTTGAGTGTGTACACACCATAAAGAAGAGTTTAATAACCTCGCGCCATTCATAACAAAACAAACGAACCTCCTACATCTTGCTACCAGACGCCGAACTAAATGTTACCTACTTATCTCCATGAATAATCTCTACCAAATTAACTAGGAACTTACCTACACTAATTATTTTCAATAGGTAGGTATGCTTAAATAGTCGGAGCGTCGTCGGTGGCCTAAGGTTACGGTATCCGAGTCGTACGCGAGAGGTACCGGGTTCGACACCCGCTGCCGCCACGTACCAGTGACCTTTTCTGACGGAAAACATCGTGATGAAACCTGCACATTTAGGCGACTGAATGTCTAACCATGATTTTAATCTGGTCAGGTAATCAGGTTCCCCTGGTAGCAGGGTCAGGCAGGATTCAGGACTGTCAGACGTAATGACCAGAAATGCGAAATCCTGGATCATGGTCAAGGCGGACCCCAGGCCCTCGTGCGCGAGAGCAAAACCAAGTCATTAACACCGAGATGATTTCTACTAGGTAGGTACCTAACAGAACAAACCACCCCAGCACAACAAAAGTAAAATAAGAATTAAAATCATAATACTTAGATACTTATTAACTAAAGGCCTAAAAACAGTATCTAAGTAGGTTAGGTAGGTAGGAACCTACGTAAATAAAAAACAAAACATGTTAATCAGTCTGGAAGACAGCCGGACCCGCGGTGTGGACTGCCGCAGGTACTTAAACTAAATAAAAATAAACATAGTCAGCTACGTACTAAAGTAGATATCTACTACACTAAAACGGGATTCGTTCAATTGACAAAATGGCTCTACACAGATAGGTAAGTACTAGGTACCTACTAACACGGTTCCCTCATCTAAGTACCTACGTACCTAGGGAACCACTTATGAATCTAGTTTTGGTGAAACACATTACAGACAGGTTCCACTAAATACCTACATGTTTTTATGAAAAGATAAAAGCGTTGTCTTTTCTACCTATTTCCCGTCGGAAAAGAACTGAGCGCGGCGGTTGCGCTTCTAACGTCACTATTAGGTGGTAGGTAGCGTCTCCTAGTCTAGCTAGCACCTAGACCTTTAAAGCATGTAGGTACGTACCTTTTAAACGATATTTTATGGAAACAAACAGTGTCAGGTGCCAGCGCAGTTAACCACACTTTCTTGCTTTCTTGTGGCTCGATGACCGATAGGTAAATACACTCATACACACAGCTACACAACACTACAGCATGCACTGGTTGCTATGCAATACGTAAGTAGGTAGGTAACATGGTCTTTGGCCTACTGCTTGGTTGCACTCATGCACAGAATAATGATTATCACAATACTTAAACTGTTGAACATTGTACACAAACAAGACTACGTTAATATTGGTAGCTGAAGCAGTAAATCATTCATTCATTCATATCGTTTACAGTCTTATCACAGTTATTTTCACAGTACTTAGGTATCCTATACATACAACGCAACAAACAATCACACCGATCACGCGAAAAGCTAAAAACCGAATAAACGAACACGACTCGAAAATAGGTAACACAAGAAGCCACGCTGTCGGCGTCAGCGGTTCAATCAAACGACACACCCAAGTGCAGCATGCACACTGCCAAAACTCCGGCGTGTCGACACATGTTCGGCGCGGCGCACGGGGCGGCGGGTGGCGGGAGGCGAAGCGGGAGGCGTGGCAGCAGGCAGCGCTTTAGGCAGCGTTGCCAGATCGTACCTTTTAGTACGATTTACGTACTATTTGGCCGACTGTCGTACCTTAAGCGTACTTTGCTCCACATCGTACTATTTAGTACGTTTTTACAAAATGCTGAATTTAGCTGAGGGGGGTAGTCACTTCACCTTTCAAATTCACAATTTCACCAAAAATAATGGGAAGGAAGGGTTGATTTTGCCACCGGCAACAAAATAACGTCATTAATTGACTAAAAATCATCCCCCCCCCCCAAGGTCGATAAAATATAGAAGATAATAAGAAGAAATCGTAACTTTTTAGCCATTTTCGTACTATTTTAAGAGCCCAGACGTACTTTTTTGGAAACTACTGCTGGTAACACTGGCTTTAGGGATCCGCGTGTTAGGGGTCGTACTTATTTCGCCTCTTATGTTCTCCTGGTAGATGCACCGTAATGTTGATTGTGTTTATTTAATAAAGTAAGGCTCAAACAAGTCCAACAGTGGACTAATAATAATCCTTATGATGTCGGTGATGGAATACATTTGCTTACCACTATTTTATCGGGTAATTTGTACAGACAGTAATTACTAAAATTGTGTTTGGGTCCGTGTTTCACCTAGGTGACCTAGGTTCAGTGGCGTTGCTTGCCTTCCAGGGGCCCCGTATCAATAGCTGTCTGGGGCCCCATAGTTAGTACCCCCAACTACAAGGGATCATCATCATCATCATCACAGCCCATAACAGTCCACTACAGGACTTTGGGCCTCTCCCGCAAAAGGGGAGGTTATTGCCATAATCTCCACGCTTGGCAGGCGGGTTGGAGATCGCAGTGTTGCAAACATAACAATGAAAAACGCTGCTGCCCATTTTCCAGTTTATGGAGACTAGATATTTTGCCTCTAAACGTTATTCGCCTTGTACGACACCCACGAGTGTAAGGGGTTGGTGCTATTCTACTCTACCGGTTACCACACGGCTACAAGGGATGCTAATGAGTAAATTAAATCCAAGCCATTCGCGTGTTAAGGCGGTACGATTTTCATACAATTTTTATGTAACGTTTTTGTGCAATTGGCTATTAGAAAATATGTTCAATTGTGCGCGAAATAGATTTCTACATGTTAATAATGTAAAACAAAGCAATGAAAAAGAAAAATAATTAAATCACAAAACAACGCTATCAAGCGGCGATTTGTGCTTTTTTCGATTTAACTGCTTTTGAAAAGAAAATCACTTTGCGCACCATTGAATACATTAACTAAGAGTAGAAATCATAATACAATCACTAAACACTCAAACAAATGAAAGAATATCGAGAGAAATTTAGTATGGGCGTTGAATCACCTTAATAGTAAGAATAACATATGTATGAAAGAAAGTTCCACACCGCGTCTGTCTGCCTGTTCGCGATAAACTCAAAAACTACTGAACGGATTTTCATGCGGTTTTCACCAATTGACAAAGTGGAATTACTTTGTCTATTGAGGAAGATTTAGGTGTATAATTTGTTAATGTTTTATGTTGGTAGTTTGTATGACAAGAATCTCCTTAAAGGCCGGGGTGGACATCGGAATTTTTGTAAATTGGCCCTTGACTTTGGTATATTAAAACCTTGCATGATAAATATAAAAATGTCATAATTTGTTGAATAAGCGAGCGTAGCGAGCTCGATAGTTTCACAAACTACCCCTTCAGAATACTTGCGCGAATAACATAAAATCAGTAAATGGACGATACGACATACGACGACATACGATGTAGACATTTCTGACATCTGGTTTATAATAAAATTAACTTCGCAAACAATTAATTAATGAGCGTGCGAGCTCTATTTCTGACATTTTGGCTATAAAGTTTTCACGATTAACTTAAAAACAGTCAAATTCGAAAATCGTGTGGGCCAAAACGATTTTATTATGAGCCAGGTCCATCTGACCCGTTGAGCAATGAACAGTGTAAGGAGTTTTTTAAATCTTATGATCTCACCGATAGTGCTGAATATGTTGTACATGAGATCAAGATTTTTCTCATTTTTGCTATAGGTGCATTTTTACACAATTTCAATGAAGTAATGAGTGAGTGCGCGTGAGGGGCTCTAAGTTGTTGTTTTTTATTAAAAATGTTAATTATCTCTAAGCGAAAGGGGAACGAAAACGGATTGTATCACTTGATTTCATTTGCATCTTTGGCGGAGGGGGCCCCGACCCTGGTCTGAAAATCACTAAAGAATTTTTTTTTTCCGGGAAATAGTGTTTAACTGAAATTGAGGATAACAGTACGTATTTTTGCTTACATACGATTTGGGATCCCGTATCATTGATACGGCTGATACGGCGGTTGTTGCGCCCCTGCCTAGGTTCCCAACTGGGTGAAGCATGGGATATTTACAGGTATAGCTCCGTCAACTAAGATTCATTTAGTTAATTTTTGTTGATGAGAAATATTCGTGAAATCGTACGGATTTTAACATAACAGTCCTCTGAGAGTTTAAGCCTTCCCCACATTAGTGGAGGGTTCTGTCTCAAACTCCACTCTCTACTGTCTTTGTTTTATTTATGTTTCATTCATTACACTAAGGTATTTTATTTGTTTTATTTAATACAAAAATATGTGTGTGTAGTTACTGAAAAATCTCATAGCAGATAGGTACGATTACCTTTGCGACACTGAAACATGACTGACAGGCATGACATGAGAAAACAAACTTATAAAGACAAATATGCTACATTAATTAGAGTTTGCTACATTAATATGCCACAGTAATTTGAATTAGACTACTTTGCTATTAGTTAGGTGGTGGTGCACTTTCGAAAAAACTATGAAGGAACCTATTAAATTAAAATTACAATATTTTTTTGTACAGAACCCTCAAACCAAAAAATACAAAATGGCTAATTTAGATCTCCTTAATATCATTGCGCCTAGTACTATGAACTTGAGTGACCTTTTACAACTGATTTCTAGAGATGCGGTCTTTCGTTTTCAAAATGTCGATTATCGACATTGAAAAGGTAAAAGTTCGATAGTCATTTTCTCGCTTACTATTCCACGCACGAAAAAAATAATTGTACCTATCGTTTTAATACGTTTAGCACTCCATCCAGTTCACGGCTTTATACATGTATTATGAAACACCCTGTATATAAATTTTAAACAATAGAGTGATTCAAGAGGCAGGATAAGACAACACGCGGGCGAGGTTGCCGCGGGCCAGATAGTTATTGATAACAAAGAACTTAATACAAAAAAATAGGTCCTATAGGATAGAAATAGAGCATGTCGCGCCGACGTGCGAGACAATAAAATCTAAATCCCAACAATACAAAAAACCTTAAAAAACCTCGCAATATCGCTAATAAAGCCTAAAATAAGGGATACTTAATACACTCATGTATACATGCATGCCATTTATGACCTTCAGCAGGCTCGGTCACTACCTTACCTACTGAGCTGTGTATTTGACCCATCTAATTAGATTAATCAAGTTATCATGGTTTACATGGGTTCTACTAAGGTAAAAAAATCATTTTGGCGTTAATGTCCCGGTTGTGTTCTCGCGCGTGGAGTTCCCGGGGTCCGCCGTGAACATGATCCCGGATTTCGCAGGCTAGGTAATTACAGTGGAGCGACGCTCGTCTGACCTCCGTGACCCTCTTAACAGGGGAACCTGACCAGTTTGAATCATGGTTCTTTAAAGGTAATTGTATGGTAGGTAATAATTTTAATACTTAAGTATTTCAAACACACTTAATTTATACCAAAATTCTTACCTTTGTTTATTGTCAGAAGCTGTAGCATATACTGTTACTATGTCTCCCGTTTTTAATCTGGTTGGTAGAGCGAACATCATTGCTGTGCTAATTTCAATTCAATCAACATAGTTGTAGCACCACATCTCTGTAAATTTAATCACACAAAGAAACACTTGGCAAATAGATAATAATCGAATAAAAATCATTTCCTATCAGTGAGTTTTATCAAAGCTCAAGTGATGATAAATAATGAATATAAGGATGTAAAATTATTAATAAAGTCGTATAACTGTATTAAATAGTTATATAAGGTAAGTTACCTACATAACGACTGATGTTCAAAATTATTAATGGACCATTTTGTCTAAAAAGTTTTAAATTTTAGTTAAGTAATTTAATTTAAAGTCTGTATTCATAAATAAAGCAGAGTTTAGGTACATACTCTTTCATTGTAATTCTATTGAAATTGGTCATACATTATTAATATTAAATAAGTAACACTTGGTAAGACGTTACGTACGTACCTAAACTGTACTGCACACGCTTGCTTGGTCCTCCTTCAGCCAGCCTGCATATCACAACACTGACTAAAATACTCTACCGAGTATGAATGAAGTCAATGAAGTGAATTTAGGGAATATCCACGCTATTTTTGTAGACCAAAGAGGATAGAAGCACTAGTGTACACAGAGTATAAATAGAAGCGGTGGCTCTAGCGGGCTACATAGAGATAGACGAAAAAAAGAATGATTCAATCCAAACTTCCGTAATCGATTCGTCCGTGTTCGAATTACAAAATAGTACGAAAACGCCATGGACATTGTGTTGTTTCAACGGTGGATGCTACACGATCGATATTTATCGCGATACGTATCTTTGATACGGATGATGGATTTCTAATTTTCTAGAAATCCTCTGATCCGTATCACGATCCGTGAGCCCTACACACTCGATAAATATCGTGATCCAGGATAGCAACCCACATATCACGATAAATATCGAGCGTCTAGCATCCCCCTATGGAAAGACACATTAAATTGTTCGATGTGAAAATAAGTCGATTGTTGTTTCACTCGCGAAGCGTATCCTTCCTTCACTAATCGTCAGATAGCATCGTTGTAGGTAAAATATGAATGATGCTAAAGTTGTGTCGTATGGTAGGTCTTTTAAAGTGATTACATCGTCTTTGACGACAACTTGACATTTGACAAGAAACATGGCATGGCGTCGCACCATCGTCAGACGGAAGAATGTTGTGATTGTCATTTGTAGAGAAAGCCGTGACAAAACGTTGCGTGCGATAAAATATAACTTTTGCACGAATTTAAACTTTGTGGTGTGAATGAGTTTATTATTTAACTTTTTGCTACGAGTTCAAAAATTAGGTTCCTACTGTTACTTAGTGACTTACCTAGATAAAACGAATAACATATATTCATAGAATATCTGTTTATGTAGTAGTTTAAAACTAGTTTGTTTTGTTTTAGTTAAGATAAAAAAATTAAAATGAGTGATATAAAAAAGAAGAAGTAAGTACCTAACTTGATTACCTACAAAAATGTTAGTAGGTAATGCTTGCAATCATTGCAGACTTTATCATAGAAATCATACATCAAACTAATTCTGTTATTTTTGTTGTTTACAGTTCTACCAACAGGACTACAGTGATGTTAGTAAATGCTTTCGAACATTGTAGAATTCTTTTAACCTAGAAATCTTACATAAAAATATTATTGTCTTTATTTTTTTCTTTACAGTAGGAGCAACAGGCTCCAACTTCAAGCGTTAGTGGAGTATATGTCGAACCACACATCTTTTGCAAATGCAGAAATTAAAGGACCAGTTGAAGCCAAGCAACACGAAGCTGAGTGGGAATCATTGCGGAATAATCTGAATGAGCAAGGGCCTGTGAAAACTGTAGGACAGTGGAAGTTAGTATGTGACTATATGAACAGTCAAAACCGCTTCTAACAACATATCAGCAACAGATCAGTTATAGCAACTAAATGACAAGGTCCCAACCGTATCTCTATGTATTGGATATAACTTAAAACAACATCCGGTATAGTGACATATCGGTTATAGCGATGAACTAGCATTGAAATGATTGGTTATTGATCACTAAAGCAAACACTATTTTGATTCTAATTTTATTGACAGAAGGATTACCGATGCAAGCAGTCATTACCTCATCTTACTTATGAACCATTTAAGCCTCATGTAGTTGAATTAATACGCATAGAGATAGTTCGCTAGGTGCATTTCTCCTTGTGATTTGATATGGAGCATACTTTTTACATCACCATAGCGCAAAAAATAGAATACTCAATGATTATTAAGGGGGAAAATTGCATATAATGGCAATTATAAAATTTAAATGGGATGGGATGTATCTCCGGTGTTAGTTGCCTAGTAATCTTTAATTAAGAAGTATTAAATGGAAGAATTTACATTATACTTCATCTTTTTGGAGGAAATTTTAAGTAATTCAATAATTGTTTGTCTCAGACACACATGGCGAGACTTGAAGCGGAAAGCTCGGAGAGAGGCGAGAGAAGCGAAAGAGGGGAAATCAGCAAACGAATCTTTAAGCACAAATATATTAAATGGGTCTAAATCAACAGATCATTCTGTGTTGATCCTGAATATTCTTGGAGAAGATGGTGTAATGGATTTAGATTCTAATGAGACATCTATTGGTGTAAGTATGTCTAAAAACAGGTGTCTGACTTAAAAACTAAATTTGAAAGTAAGAATGACATAAAATAATGTGTAATTCATTCATTCAGCAGGTGCAGGAACAGGCTGACCAGCAAAAGAGAATACTGCCAAGGCGTAATCGAACAGTAAAGTCGACGGATCTACCTGTTCCTCATGAATTTGCACAACTACAGAGGGAAAATAATGCTATTTTGAAAGTAATTTATTTACAAGGTTTATACGAATATGTGTGAATTTAGTCTATTTAACTGTAGTCTCATGAAATGACATACTTTTCAGAGCCTACGCAATGAAATGGCAAAAAAGAATGATATAAGTATCCAAATTTTAGAAGCACTGAAGGACATTAATAGAACTCTAAAAGGTAAGATATTTAAATTTTTAGTAAAACATTAAGACACTGTATTTATTTATTATTAATATTTATTAGGAACATTTAATTTTGTTATCTCTGCCAAGGGGTAATAATCATTCATCATCATTATCAAAGTAGGCATCAATTATTTTAGACCGTTGCTGTACTGCTTCTTCTAAGTGTTGAGGTGATACGTAATAATTATTATGAGTGAATTCTCCCTCTGGTTGCTCCAACGATTCCATAGCAATACTAAAAAAAAGTAATCCAAAATTAATTTTAAAGATACACTAAAGCAGTTGACCACTCTATTAAAACAATGCACACATACTTGTAATGTTGCATAATATTATAAATAGCACAACACCCCAAAATAATGTTCGATGATTTCTCTGGGCTGTAGTGCAGCATTCCGTTACTGATACTTTTTAGTGTTCCTTTAAGATAATTGATTGTTTTATCTACTACACTTCTCGCACAACAATGCCAGTTACTGTATCTGTCTTCAGGAGTGTCATAAGTTTCTGAAATTGGTGTGGGTGTCAATAACCATGGCTCCAACCGATAACTTGAATGACCTGAAAGTAATAATTCATAAACTTATTTCATACTATTTTTTATTTTCTTTCAGGAGATGACGGAGACGAAGATAAAGAGGACGACGAAGATAGCTGAAAATATATATCTTTATTGTTTCGTCTTTTAAATTAAATAGTTAATAAAGAGGTTGATATTTTAATTGGTCTCTTCATAATGCAGTCAAAACCGGTTATAACGAAATTTAAGGGTATAACAAAGCGAGCGGCCACACAGAAAAATCGTATGACAGAAAAATCGTAAGACGCAGACATGTCGCAGACGCGGCGCCCGTTCAATTTACTTTCATATAATATGTATCGACGCAAAACATACAGCAAAGACAGGGCGCGGGAGCCAGGCCTCGCTTGCAGCGCTTGCTGTCCTTGTCTTGCCTACGCTCTTGACTGGTCCGCGACGGCGCACAGTGGGCTGAAAATCGAGCTTCATAGACATAGGCAACTCAACTTTTAATGTGTCGTTTTTTTGGCGGGAATTGCTTCCATGAGGTATAACTATACATAAAAATGTTATCCGAGTTAACTCTGCGCAAAAACAAATGAATTATATTTTTTTTACGAAAAAAATGTATGGAGCCAATATGAAAAATCCAATTATCTCTGAAACCGCTAGGAAAACCGTAATATCCTTACAGATGGTTATAAAACTAATTATTCATGATTTTTTGACATACTCCATATAACGGTTACTGCTGCAGAATTTTTTTTAAAAATCGTCGAAATATTTTATTTATTTATTTATACACGGTTCCTTTCGGTGAGAATTTAGCAACACGTTAAATCATATAGTATTAGGCTTGGTTCCTAGAAATAGTAGGTAGATGTAGGTAGGGTAAATTCTCACCGAAAGGAACCGTTTATAAATAAATAAATAAAATATTTCGAAGATTTTTAAAAAAAAATCTGCAGCAGTAACCGTTATATGGAGTATGTCAAAAAATCATGAATAATTAGTTTTATAACCATCTGTAAGAATATTACGAAAAAAATGTATGGAGCCAATATGAAAAATCAAATTATCTCTGAAACAGCAAGGAAAACCGTATACCCGTAACCTAAGCGAGACATAACTGCACCAAACAATACTTTATAGTCAAATGAAGTACTTTCACTTTTTAGAAGAACAAACAAGTCTAAATTAGTTATTAAACTTTCCATTCTAACACTTTTCAGTCGCAGGACAAATGTAATGTTAACGGTTACAAAGTTTTGTAAATACTAAATTATAACACAAAATTTTAGTCCTTTTATTGTAGTGGTCGCTCATTAGTTAATTACTACCCTCATTAAGGGTAGTTACCTAATGATCATTAGTTAACTACCCTTAATGATGATCATTAGTTAACTACCCTTAATGAGGGTAGTTAAGTAATGATCATCATTTAACTACCCTTAATGAGGGTAGTAATTAACTAATGAGCGACCACTACAATAAAAGGACTAAAATTTTGTGTTATAATTTAGTATTTACAAAACTTTGTAACCGTTAACATTACATTTGTCCTGCGACTGAAAAGACGACGTTTTTTTCAATAATTTAAAAAAAAAATCTGCAGCTGTAACCGTTATATGGAGTATGTCAAAAAATAATGAATAATTAGTTTTATAACCAAGCAAAATATTTTAAAGAGCAAGGAAAACCGTAATACGGTTTTCCTTGCTGTTTCAGAGATAATTTGATTTTTCATATTGGCTCCATACATTTTTTTCGTAATATTCTTACAGATAGTTATAAAACTAATTATACATGATTTTTTGACATACTCCATATAACGGTTACTGCTGCAGATTTTTTTTTTTAAATCTTCGAAATATTTTATTTATTTATTTATAAACGGTTCCTTTCGGTGAGAATTTACCCTACCTACATCTACCTACTATTTCTAGGAACCAAGCCTAATACTATATGATTTAACGTGTTGCTAAATTCTCACCGAAAGGAACCGTGTATAAATAAATAAATAAAATATTTCGACAATTTAAAAAAAAAAATCTGCAGCAGTAACCGTTATATGGAGTATGTCAAAAAATCATGAATAATTAGTTTTATAACCATCTGTAAGGATATTACGGTTTTCCTAGCGGTTTCAGAGATAATTGGATTTTTCATATTGGCTCCATACATTTTTTTCGTAAAAAAAATATAATTCATTTGTTTTTGCGCAGAGTTAACTCGGATAACATTTTTATGTATAGTTATAGCTCATGGAAGCAATTCCCGCCAAAAAAACGACACATTAAAAGTTGAGTTGCCTATGTCTATGAAGCTCGATTTTCAGCCCACTGTGCGGCGCCGCGTCCGTGCCCTGTCTTTTCTGTAAGTTTTAAGAAGCGTCCGCGTCCCGTCTGTGCCCTGTCCACGACGTGTATGCGTCTTTTCTGTGTGGCCGCTCGCTTAGGTCGCTATATCCGCTAGTGGTAATAAACAATATACGTAAATGTGGGTAATATACCTTTTAAAATTTTCTAATCGCCATATTATATGAGATTTTTCTTCTTGTTAATTACTGTTTTATTTTTTGCGCCTTGACGTAAAAAACGCTATCCAAATCAAATTGTAACGAAAAATGTACCTATGAACTGTCGGTCGCTATGCGTAACTAAATGAAACGTAGGTAATCCTTCCGTCGACAAAATAAGAATCAGTGCTAGCGCGCGAGAACGTTTTTATTCTCTCAATACTAAGATAAAAGAGACAGTGTCGCGCCTTTCTCACTAGTCGCGCGCGAGAGCACACTTGTGCTAGCCGTGCTGTTTTAGCGCCAAAAATATGACGGTTGGTGATTATAACCGATCATTTCGATGACGGTTCGTCGCTATAACAATATTTAAGCATTTGGATAATAAATAAATGTATATAAAGCGATATATTTAAATAGGCACATAAATAGGGATTCAGCTGGGACCTTGTCATTTAGTCGCTATAACCGATCCGTCGTTATAACCAATGTTATGATAAGCGATTTTGACCGTATATCCCATATTGAAATATTTGCGGTCCACATTTTTTTATTGCTTATTAAATTTTTGTGTTACGTAACATTCTTTTCATATAATCAATTAATCATCACCTTGTTGAAATTTGTTATATCAAACAATTGTTACACCGAATCTACACTACGTGCCTACAAATTTACTTAATCTACTAATTTATTTAACTGTTTATTACTTTACTTTTAGTTATCAGAATGTTTCACAGGGCTCCTCCATGCTTTGTCACAACACTTAATCTTTTTTATAGGGCTTCGCCCACTTTCATGCCTCACATTTAAAGAAAAAAAAATAAGCACTATTTTAATCTTTTCTTTACTCTTTGATACATCACTGACCGAACTAATTCACTAACAATTTATAATGCAGAGTGAATTAATAAAATTGCGCGGGATTCGAAACCGGGACCTCTGGCTTACGAGTTGCAAACTCTTACCGCTCGGCCACCGATGCTCTGAAGTGAATTGACCAGAGTTAAAATAATTTATGAAAAGTTTCAGTTTTAAACATAAAAAATATCGACAATGCACTCAAATATTTGTAAGATAAGTCTAGCCCTTCACAAATTATTCATTATTATAATAATAATAAATACATACCTAAAAGAAAATATTCCTCATTGTGCTGTTTATGCAATCTACTCAGCTCAGCTCTAACTACAGAATGATCAAATATAAATTGATCAAGTTCTTTTCCAGGATATTTAGCATTCACATTTATAATCTTACAGTCAGAATCTACAATCTGAAAACATGAAATATTTTATTAAGTACAAGCTTCCGATTGAGAAGTGGTTGTTATACAGATACAGGTTTGCTGTGGTGACAGATGAAACAACTGTTTTATTTTAATGTGAACACATGAACACATGCTCCATGGGTTGGGAATTTGGGGAACCGTGGCTTTGGCAGTGGAGTGGCATTTGCCTTTTTGTTGCCAGAGCATCGTGTTGTAGAGGTGGGCAACGCATTGGCGATACACTTGGTGTTGCTAATGTCTATAGGCAGTGGTGACCACTTACCATCAGGTGGCCTGCCTGCCTGTCTGCCTAACGTACGACATAAAAAAAAAAACATGGAAACTTGACAGTCCATTGACATGGCATATGCCTTTTTGTAAACTTTCCTGGCTTCGGATTGTTTCTCGGTATTGCACCCTATACACCAAAATCGCTGACCAAATTCAATTTGTATTGAAATGAATTATGTCTGCACCTCGGTAAATATCGAAAAGCAATTCGCTTAAGCCATGACAGACAATCTTTTTCATTCCAATCATCAAGCTGATTAACTTACCAACTGGACATTGATTGAATGTTTGCTCTCTCTGTTAATATAAAGCTGCCCACGAGGAGGTGCGACTGGATATATTTCCACATGTGTGCAACTTATTGCTCCTAATACATTTGGCACACCAAATTTCTCCTGATATGCTGCAGACACCTGTTTCCTTTCCTTTTCAGTTCCAGGGAAAGAGATCCATTGTGGAACTAGTCTGTAATGTAATCAAACTTCTTTTGATTAAAACTCATTGGTACCTACATACTTAGCATTACTATTTCTTTTCGGTAACAGTCACAAACCTTAAAACAACAGCTTGAGCGAATTGCGTCAAAAATTTGCTTACTGTGGTCTGTGCGATATTTAATAAGTAATGCTGTCCAGAATTACTTTGGTAACTCCCTTCAGTTAAACACTTTATGGAAACCAATACCTGTAAGAAATCAATATTAATATTGTTCAAGATCTTTATTCTCAGAAAAGACAAAGTACATTGTTACTTAACACATGAACTATGATTATTATTTTATCTAAGCAGAAGTTACCCCCATTGCTGGAAATAGATAGCAACAACAAAAAATGGACAAAAGAATCTACAATAATTACATTCACAGTTAAAAATAACAAAACATCATACTTTGTAGTGTACTGGTAGGCCGTTATTTGCTTGTGGAGCCAAATCCGTTTGCAGTGCTTTACATAAGTAGTGAGCCATATCCTTAGAGATGTGAAATGTAGTAAAGAATTCACTATCAGGCAGTTCGAAGGGATTCGCCGCGTCGCGAATTTTGCGTCTTTCCAATCGTTTCCTTCGCTTCTCTTGATTATAGGTCAAGCGGTAATTGTAATATGCTTTAGACATCCTGGAAAACTATTTATTCCGAAAAGGCAACTAAGTATATAATAATATTAAACTTTCATACCTTCATCAGCTTTGCTAACTAAAGCTATACTAGTTTTATTTCTAACTAAAGATTAACATCGTATGATGACGAAAGGGTTTGAGACTTAATAATTGGTTAGGACTTTTGCTTTTGCTGATTGTGAACTCACTGAAAACCTGAATCGTATTAATTATTAAGTTTAAATTCGCGAAATAAAGAAATCATAACAAACACAGTTATAACCAAAACAAAACAAAGAGGAAGCCATAAACTATGAAGCCACCAAACCCAGCTGTCATAGCTGTCAATTTTTTTTAATACTACTCAGTGTAGGCAAAGGCAGAGCCACAGACGTTAAGCAGATCGCAGGTCGGACGAGCATTAGATTATTGGTTTGTTAGAAGATGAAGTAAGGCATATATCCAGCATCTACGTCGCGGTAAAGATTTCCCCATAAGCTCCACATTACCCGATTTAGCAATAATAATATATTTTTATCATACTACCTAGGTAAACAGGCCAGCGGGCCACCGGATTAATAGTCATCGCGGGCGTATAGATATAAGCAACACCAAGGGTAGCCAATGCGTTGCCCTGTTCTATAACATAACATGTTGCTCTGGCAGCAAACAGGCAAGTGGAGGGGCCACTACCAAAGCCACGGTTCTTGTCCACAAGATATCGTGGTCTTGTCGACCTATTTATTGCAACACACATAAATACCGTCACGCCTTTATCCCGTAGGGGTTGGCAGAGACTACACTGTTCAACTTCTTGTTGCTATGATTTTTGTTTTCCTGTTTCAGGTTTGTCGCGGCTACAAGGCGTTCCCGGACGTTGGGAGCCGCCCGAAGGCACTACCGACCGCCTGTGCGTTGAAGTTGGCGAGGGCGCGTATATCGAGGTATCGCACCCGGCTCCCCAGGGTGACCAAATGTGAGTGTTATCGTGTCATCATCATATCAGTCGAAATACGCCTACTGCTGGGCATAGGTCTGAGAGATCTCCACGAAGCAAAGTTATCGTGTATCTAGCAAGAATTAGCGCTTCAACTCACTGAGGTGGCTGACTATACCTATCTGTCGTTAAACCAACAACTCTTGGTGTAGATACGTCGAGTCATTCGGAGCCATCGCTTTTCGGGCCAGCGGCCTCTCCTTGCCTGGTGGGGGTGGCATGGCCACAGACATTTGCTCCCTACCTAATTTACCGGTCTGACGTAGCCACGTAATCGAAGATGGCCTCTTGTAGCTTATCTGCATTATTACGGACGTTAAGTCTACCGCAATGTTTCGGACTCGGATCTTCGCGTGAAATTCCACACATGCACTTCAGCATGAGTAGGTAGGTCCAATGATCTTTTCTGATATGTGCATACATTAGTGGAACCCTAATCGATGATCTTACGGTTGAAAAAAAATCGTAACACTGTACATCAAGGCGACTGAATGTGTAACATATGAAACATATGATCCAATCTGGTTAGGTTCCCCTGTTAACAGGGTCACGCAGATCAAATGGCAGTCTACTTTAATATGAGATTTTCCGAGAGCCGATTACAAAGACAAAATAGTTCTAATAATTGTAATAGATGGCGTTGATTAGACACGATTCTCAAAAATAATTCAAAACGAGACCGTTACATGTACAAAAATTTACACATTTTGCACTTACATCTCAGAAAAAGTACTAGTATCTTTTCACGTAACACCTTTCCGAGTAACTTCGGTTACCAAATCCCGAATCCTGTCTAAGCAGCGCCATCTAGTGAAGCACGGCCGAACTACTCTTTTTACTTTTTTAAATAGCCGTCTGAAAATCCCGCATTGTGTTGTGCAATAAAGTTTTTAAATCATCATTATCATTTATTTTAAGGGTATGTTCCGGGTTTCCTACCGCGTACCTTTGTTGACGAGTAACCCGATATTTCGACACAGTTGCATGCATCATGGTCACGGGACCATGACGCACGCAACTGGCGGTAGAAAACCCGGAACATACCCTTAAAATGTGTAACAATAACCGCGATAGTTTAAAACATTATATCATTATCATTTATTTATTCATCAGTTTCATATGCACATTTTCTTAAAAGAAAAAAAATAAAACCAAAAAAATAAATAAACACTGCACTATCCAGCGACGGCGACCCGAAAGGCCGCGGGCTGCGCGTGCGCTGCGCGCCGGTGTGCGGCGGGCGCGCGGTCTCCGGCGCGGGGGAGCTCCGCGCGGCGTTCGCTGCGCACGCGCGCGCGCTCGCCTACGACTGCGAGTTGGACGCCGTGCTGGACAGCGTGGTCGGGAATCGGAAGGATTGCTTCGTGTCCATCAGGGGTGAGTGTGCAGTTTGAAGGGGTGACAAGGGGTCACTCCAGCAGCCGTACCAGCGATCTCCGATAGCACGCCGCCGCCGCAATTGAGCTTAAACCAAACACAGCAAGCCAGCTCTGGCTCTGGCTTGCTGCGATTGGTCCACACTCAGTTGCATCAAAATGGCGGCGTACAATTAGAGATAGTCGGTACCATTAGAGGTTCTATTTTTAATGGCTCGTCTCGATTCAATTTTGATTATGGGCAATATTATTTAAATTTTAAATAATATTGGCAACACCGAAAGAGTGTTTAAAAATAGGGAATACCAGCAACTTGCATCAAAACATCGGATTCTTCAAGCCGAAAATCAAAATTGAAACCCGTTCGAATCGAGGCGAGCGATTCCAAAATAGAGCCCCTGGTATTGTAACTGTCCATAGGCTGCGCGGTAACTGCTTACCACCAGGCAGACCGTAAGTGACCGTAATGACGAGTACAACGAGGATTTCTAATTTTATTGTCGTAGTAGATCTGATACCATAAACAGGGTGTATTTCGACGTCTACAATCACAGTGGCAAGGAACAATATAGCCATAACCTCCTTATATGAAAGAGGCTATGATACTATGATATAGCCCATCAGGACATCGGTATGGTTCAATCGCGATGAGAAAATAGTGAGTCATCGTTGTCGCCGGCCTAGCTCCGCCCCTCGACCAATCGGTTCACAGTGATCAGTTGATGGTAGAAAATAATAAAAACTAATACCTCGCCGGTTGGAATAAACAGCAAATAATAGACTGGCTGCTATGCAAAGCAATATCCTCGACTTTATTTTTAATTTGAGACACATAAGTTGACTTTTATCCATTAATAAACTTTTTCTTTAAATTTCATTTGTAAGTGTAAATCTTTACTCCACTGTGAAAACACATTTACTATTTATTTTCTTAACGCGAATGGGCAATAGTACAAGTCATCCACTACCCACGACATTTACGATGGCGACTGTGGGTAAAGTCTAAGCTGGAACAGGTACTACAGTAGTTTGATTCTCTTCTATCTCGTGATTAACCAGTATATATACGTTTCTGTGAAACCTACATTTTTATTTCTTTCTTCAATAGATGCTAAGGAAAATTGTTATATTAAATTTCCAAGTAGGCGCCTATGAGTTGTGCTATTTTTCATTTATTTGCGGGATAAATCTGAGTTATAATTAATTAGAATTCTACATATAATCAAGCTTAAAGTTCTGTTTTTGTCCTCATATAACCTTGCCCTAATATTGCCTACATGATCTGGGAAACGTAGACACACACCGTGTACGTCACAGGCTCTGTATAAATGATAACTACAAGGAAAATATTGTCATACATAGATTCCCTTTAAGTTCCTACACGTATTTGTTGATGATAATAAAATAAATAAATAAAGTCTCCACATTATATTGTTAGGTAAATTACCTACTCTCTGAATTATTGCTGTATTATGTCCTCGGTAAATAATTCGCATCGGCTTCATCGAGCGTTGTGTCTGTCGCACGCCTGTGTGTCGATACGAAGCCGAATCGCTACGTAGCAGATTATTTATGACCGATTATTACCGATACCTGTAAATACGAGCAAATATTTACCCTCGACTAGTGTAGACCAGTACCGTAGTAAAAAATAACCAATAATAAATCAATAAATATGCTTGGACAAATTCACACAGCGCCATCTAGCCCCAAAGTAATCAAAGCTTGTGTTATGGGTGTTAGAGAACTGATAAACGGATTATTTACTTTATTTTTTTTAATACATACCCACATCATTTCAATTTCTGCTCGGCCGGGAATCGAACCCGGCACTTCTGCGTGGCGACCGGCATAACCAACTGAACCGCTCAGGTCGTCCGATACGTTTATGATCACGTCCTCCTATCCTTCCAAGCAACGTCACGTCTCCTATATTCCTAATCGATTCTATTCGTTACAGGCATTGCGGACTACCGTGACGGCACACGCGGCAAGAACTGGCAACCGCACGCCGCACTCTCGGCCGCGGCGGTCATGAAAACCATCATTTGCGCCATGGACCCGCCTACTGACTAGACATGGGAAGAGCACAATACTGTAGATATAGCGCTTAATTAAGTAGGGTCCTGGTATGGGGGCGGTAAGGGACGGGGGCATGAACGTAGATAAATGTCTGATAAATAGATAGACGCTCTACGAAACATAATTAGCCTATGGATATACTCTTCCAAAAACACTATATTATGTACTTATAGTATTAACCTAAAACGTCGAAGAACCACGGACCAAGTTTACATGAAGCAAGTACATTTGTCTTAAGTGCGCTCCACATGTTCGCCGAAACCTCCGGCGATACTTTTGCCGGGACTTGTCGACCCTCTACATTCTCGCCTATTAGGAATGTAGTGGTGTCAAAACGCGCGATATTTTATCGATTCATCGGTATAATATCGGTAATCTACTGTAAACAGGGTCACAGAGGTGATGGCAGCTTCTCTACTGTAATTACGTGATCTACTAATATCCTGGATCATGGTCAAGTGTACCCCGAACCTGTTACGGGAAAAAGTGCTAGAAATATAAAATCGATCGAATTGAGACGACAACAAACTATCTCTACTTAGTCTATGAAATAGGCGAGACATGCCAAACATGCACGGGACTACACGAATAATCCCTCTACATTCTCGTGTTCCCGCGGAACTGTCCACATGTGGAGCGCGCTTTATCTGTGGTCAGACCGTCCCTTTCTAACTAGGAGAGTATTTGTACGAAAACTTTAACTCAAGGTTTTATTCGAATTTATGCTCTAAATATTTGCCTACACCTTCATGGTCGGGGGTGAAATCTGACTAACATAACAGCATTTACTTGTACACGCTGTAATAAAGACAAAATAAATGACGTCACCGCACCTCACCCCATCGCAGGAACCTGACTTAGTTAGCCCTATAAAGTGGTAGAGCAAGTAACCTACAGTACAAGGCGGCAAATAATACATATCGGCTGGTGCAGGTTTCGTATTTGCTCACATCCATCCGAGGCGACTCTATACGAAGCCGAACTAGCCTATCTACATTATTTACTCCCAACATCTGTAACTTTTGACCAGCGAACGACGTATTAACTGTAAGAGATTCGTGCGACTGCCATCCGAAACGACAACTTTCCGACATAAAAACGAAACCCATTTGTGAAGTCGTGCTATTGCAATTCACTTCCTATGTAGGTGATTTAAAGTACATATTGTACTAATATATATTGAAATAGTTGCCCTTTCTGTGTATTACAATTTGAGACAACAAAGATTTACGAGACATCACAAAAACGTATTATAATGCCATATAAAACATGTGTTTATACATAAATATTTTAAGTATCATCTTAATATCCCATATAAATCATTAGAATAGGAAGGTAAATACCTACTTCCCACAAAAGTATATCAAAATGAATAAAAATACTTCTCAATTCCAATTATCGATTAGTGTTTAGGTAGTATGTATATTCTTTACAGGTTTACTTGCCTTAAACTTGGCTGTTGATGAAACGTAATAAATAACTATTTAATAAGTATATTGATTGACGTATGAGAATTATTTATACACTAACATTTAGGAACAAATATGTAGTGATGAAAAAATAACGAAACATTTAGTGAGATTAACTATGATTTTGATTTTCTTTCGCACTTTACTAGCTTGTTGCCAAAATATAGTGCGGGAAGTTCGAATGTTATGAGAGAAAGAACCATGATACCATGAAAATTAGACTTCTTTTTAGTACCTATAATTCGTTGACCTACTAAAACGTAATGATAGTGCCACGTGCCAATGTGGTCGGTTTGATTCACTCGTCAACCAGGGATTGCTTTCCAGGAGTTTTTTCCAAATGTGCATGCAGTCATTTCTACATTAAAATATATTTCCATAATTTAGGAGCTCTTCCTTCTTTCCGTTTTGATTTCCCTATACTTTTATACTGTCATGTCAAAGTTTAGTGCTCAAAGTAAAGTCTCCCTATGCGGCTGCACGACACACAATTCCCAAGCTAAATGAAAGCCATGTTTAACTTTTAGGTAATGGTTGAACTTTTTGCTATTTTGTAATGTTACATTATACACTAAGGCCATAAACACGTAGTACATTATTGTTTTTAATCACCATATTATCCAAAGTATAACAAACTAGATTACTGTTCAATATTTCGATGTAATATATTATTAAAATACTAACAATATAAATAATACTACCACACTGCCATAAATGGCCTATTTAATGCCTATTAATAATTTATAAAAAATATATACATACATTTTATTAGAAATTCGTAATGTTATTTGTTGTGAAATTTTTTAAAACCAAAGTAAGACTTTTGGCTGTTTTGAACCCAGGTCTAGTCGCCTGAATGTGACCATTGTGTTATTATATTTACGAAGGATTTAATAATAATTAAGAAACACTCGTGTTGTTACATATTTCACATAGCTTTATCATCTTGTAAGGGCACAAATATTACAACCAAAACATTGTTTGAAATTTATAATTTTAATTACATAAGCAATAATTTTCACAAATAATTTACATTGTGTAATACTAACTACATTGTGTAATAGTAACTATTTATTTTACACCTAGATATAATTAATTTTATGATTTGTGTTGTGTTATTTCTAATGTAATAATCTAAGTACATATACCGGACAACAGTGTTGAGCATAACTTAATTTTACTACCATTTTATATGTTACATGTAATTGTACAAAAATAATTGCAATTTGTTATTTTCTTTTTGTTGTAATGTTGAAAAAGGTTGGCTGACAAATGAGGCTGGGAAACTTTTCCAAGGCTGAGGATAGTGAGATACAGACATATCAGTTGTTCCAACTGCCTGTCTGTTCAGGAATAATAATAATAATAAATATATCCTTCATTACAAAATAAAATCACAACCTACTCAAGTAATGCTTTTAGCAATGAACAGCACTTAATTTTCACTAAATCAAGCTACACATAGCATTTGATAAACCAACAACTACACGGATTATTACAGAATGTTGTATCCAAATATGTAATAAGTATTTAAAACGCAATTGCAATTACATGTAATTGAAGTACAAAAAGTAATTTACACCCAACACTGCTGGACAACTGCTGACTTTGAATTATTATTGTTAGTTGTTACCTACCTATTTATTTCTGGTTTATTTTGAAATACATTAATATATTGATCTTGTGTTTATATTTACTAAAGTCTTTGCTTTTCAAATGCTGGCTAACCTCCCTTTTCTGAAGAAGCTGCATCAGAGCCTTGCTGGGAATTTCCATCGCTGGAATCTTCATCTTGGTCTCATTCTGGAAATAGTACATTGTCTTTAGAACTCATCCTCAAAAGTTATCTACACCATTGACCCATAGACCATAATTATCCCTAATACACTGATGTGTAAATAACTAGTCACATAGACAACTGGAACAAAAAATAAAAATACTGTTGTCTTTTAAGTTATTTTTGCACATCAGTGTACATTGCTCCCAAAACAGTTTAAATACAGTGATGTGATTGGTTACGTTTGTGACATTATGATAATCTTAAATGCAGATTTCTTAATTGGTAGAGTGAAGTATATATAGATATAGGATATTGCAACATTTAGTTGGGATGTATTTTACAGTACTACAGATTCTAGGCCCAATTCACACTGGAATGGGTGCGTCTAGACATGCAAATAAAACTACCAGTGGCGCCACCCATTTCTATACTAATATTAAAAAGAGAAAAGATTAGAGTGTTTGTTGGTTTGTTTGTATATAATGGGTAAACTCAAAAATTACAAGACTAATTTTAAAAATTCTTTCACCAATAGAAAACTACATTATCAGGGAGTAACATGAGATCCCTAGAAAAATTGCAATAAGACTGTGCTCTCCTACGACACCTTATATTGTATATTTGACTTATGCGCATTAACGGTCAGCGCTCGACTTACGTGCCGCGACCTGTAAACTGTAAATATAGTTCCCGCGGGATCGGATCCATAACGTTAAAACCCAATTAATTTTACGCGGTCGAAGTCGCGGGCAAAAGCTTCAAAAAGTTCAAAATTCTTTATTGAGTAGGACATACATTACATATCTCTTTCAATAGTCAATCGTCAAGCTAGTATCCAATAGAGAAAAAGCCTAAAATGTTGTGACAATCTGCTATTCGCTACCACTCTAGGGCGATCCATTCACCCATTATTAAGATAATGACTGCTGCTGGATCATAAAGTCAGTACCTAGCGGAATAAAGGAACAAGCGCTGTGCAAACAAAATACCACTAGCATCTAGAAATTATAGATAAGTAATTTTGTGAAATAAAGTTCCAGAAACATGGTTTTCAGTAATTCATTAGGAAGTAAGTGGTCAGAAACGCAATTCGACATGCTAACGCAATTCGTTATTTTCGCAACTTATCATTTTCGCAACTACAACTACAATAACCATAATGCTGAATGTACATGTGACGAATTGCGATAATGACCAGAACTGGTACCCGTGCACTTAAAAGAAAAATAGTTCCATATAACTTTACTCCAACAAGGTTCCATCCCTGCTCATGTGTGTTTCTCTACACAGCTAGGCATGCTGGATAATCCAAAAACAGTGCAATGTTCAATCATAAATATCCTAAATGTGCTAAATGTTATGCTTATTCTGGAAATATATACCCAAATATGAACATATAAATAAGTAGCTAAACTGATAACTGCTAAGCAGTTTCCATGCACCACAGGAATTAATAATTTACTTAATCTGGGACCGCAGTAAAAGTAAAACAAAAGATGAATAATTAATAAAAGGTTAGCCACATATCACTATTGATACTGATAATTAATTATAGTTAGTAATATAAGTTTAATTAGTAGGTAAAACAAACACAAAAGCTTGTGTCAATATTAAAATGTTACTTGCATAAGTCTTAGTAGCATGGCGTTGGTTGATTGGCCACTGTTATTGTTGATCTTCTACAAGTTTATAAAAAATTGTTAAGAAAATGAACACAATTAAGTATAAATGTTTTTTTTGTTTAACATTATTATTGCTCTGAGAAGTTAGGAACAATATAATATGAAAATTAATCTCAAAAATCATACATATCTTTACTAGAGTAAAGTAAACTCAATGCAATTGGAATTGAATGCTAAGGACATTTATTCCCTTACCAACATATTTCACTTCATCAAAAGCTTTTCTGGCTTTCTTCAATTCCTCATTCATGGTGAGAAGATCTTTGACTCGAGCATATTTACGTGGATCTTTGCGAACTAAGAAAATTATGTCTTCAACTTGTACTCGACCAGTTCGTCCAACCTCCATTGCTCTGAAATATTTTACAGTGAATTGTAGAAGATATTTTTAATGTAGAAACGACTGAGCCATACAAACTATGTCAAGTTAATATTTGTTTGTCATCTTGGTGTTAATGTGCCTGTTGTGCTTTTGACAACGGGGGCCTTGACCATGATCCAAGATTTGGCGATCAGATAATTACAGTGGAGCAACTGCCATCTGACCTCTGTGACCCTGCTACTAGGGGAACCTGACCATATTGGATCATGGTTACAAATTCAGTTGCCTGAATTTGCAAGTTTCATCACTATGTTTTCCCTAACCATAAGAGCATCGGTTAGAATTCAACTAATGTACATAACTCAGAAAAGTCATCAGCACATGACGGCAGTGGGATTCGAACAGTACCTCTCGCTTAAGAGTGGGATACTCATCCGCCTGGTCTCCGATGAACAGACAAGTTAATGTGTTATTTAAAAAAGGTCAGATCCATACCTAGTACTTCCCTAGTACCCTATAACTTCAAAAGAAAATAGTACACAAAAACATTTATAGTCATATAACAACTTTGATGGCCAGTAATAATGTACACAAAAAAAGTTCCTGTATTACAACTAATAGTAACATGGTGAACTGGGTTAGCTGGTTGGCAAACTGTGACAATAATATAAATTACCTATGTGTGGTTTCAGTAATAAACTCTATGACTAAGTCCTCCAAAAAATCTACACTCTCTGTATAAGGGTTTTGATCATCACCAAAACCATACATCATACAGCGTAGTTCTTTACTAAATAAACGTTTCCTTCCAGATGCTGTAGCACCTAACTGCTGCTCCGCTTCATCATCTTCAAACTGCAATTGTAAATAATAAAATTCAGTATGTGGGAATATTATTTAAAACCAGAGTTTGTTAAATAAGGGTAAACTTTATAAATATATTGTGCAAATATCTTTATACTGAAAATGGTTTACTTGATCATAATTTTCTGGATCAGGAGTAGGTGTTGCCATTATTAATATGTTCTTGTAATATGCTGTCCGTGCAACTTAAATTATCTTCTTTAGAAAGCGTGGTCGTGGTACTTGTGTTGATTTACTTGGTTAGTGCTTTCACAATTTCACAAATATACAAAAGTATTTGTGTGTGGAAAACGCAAAGCATGCCAAAGCATGCGCATAAGAGCGTAAACAAACACTTGTTTTTTTTTCGATTGACCAAAGAGGATATAAACACGATGACAGATCCACTGACTGTTTGTAAAGGGCGCTCCACATGTTCGCCGAAACTTCCGGCGAAACTTTTGCCGGGACTTTGGTCGATTCTCTACATTTTCGCCTATTAGGGATGTAGTGGTGTCAAAACGCGTGACATTTTATCGATTCATCGGTGTAATATCGGTAATCTACTGTAAACAGGGCCACAGAGGTGATGGCAGCTTCTCTACTGTAATTACTTGATCTACTAATATCCTGGATCATGGTCAAGTGTACTCCGAACCTGTTACGGGAAAAGCGCTAGAAATATAAATATAAAATCGATCGAATTGAGACGACAACAAACTGTCTCTACTTAGTCTATGAAATAGGCGAGACATGCCAAACATGCACGGGACTACACGAATACTCCCTCTACATTCTCGTGTTCCCGCGGAACTGTCCACATGTGGAGCGCGCTTAAAGCGCAAAGAGGTTGTAGAAAGTCCCTGCTATACGGTTGTAAACCAGGGGTCGTACCGCCTAACGATAGTTTGCCGCCAAAGTGTTTAATGACATTATTAAATCAACTGTGTATTTAAGGTAAGGTAACATTGTCGTAATCTTTTGTAATTTTATTGTTTATAAATAGTATTATGAAAACTTTGCCAATCAATTTTGTATATGCTGAATACCTAGCCTAGAGCTATTTGTTGACTTAAGTTAAAACCAGGATTTAAGTTACTTATTAGCACCCCCCGTACAAGGACCGCAAATTAAAAGTAACTAAAATCACTGCATGAGTGAGCTCGGAAATTTAGCATTTATCTCTTCAATCCTAAATGTTCGTAATAAATAAACCTAAATTATAAAATGAGCAAAGGTTGCCAAATTTATTGAATTTTGTCTCGAAAGAGCTTGATTGCGCATGATAAACGTATATTAAACCAGTGACTCAGCGAGCGCATCAAGCTGTGTAAATATTAAAAAAAATAAGCGAGTGTAGCGAATTTGAAATTTTTCGAATTTTGGCTGAAAGGAGCGGGTGTGAATATAATTGTATAGTAGCATAAACAAATGACTGAGATGAATACTTTATTGGTATTGAAAAAATGAAGGTGTGTAGTGAGCTTAAAACTATTTCGAATTTTGGCTCAAAAGAGCTAGGTTGAACATACAAAATTCAGAGTGATCACGCGGCGCGGGCGGAGTCAATGCTAAAAGCAATACCGAGTGAAGTGAGCTCGAAATCTTCTAAATTCTTTTTCAAAGAGCCGAAGCGCACGTAGGAAAAAATACAAAGTTCTGATTTTTGGTATTTTGGCATTTAAAATCCGGGTTGATAAAAGTAGATATAATAAACGAATAAATAAGCGAGCATGTATTTTCGATATTTTAGCTCAAAAAATCCGGATTGATCATGTGACGCGGGCAGTTTGAACGATGATAAAATTTACAAGGGTAGCCATCTCAAAAAATTTCAGATTTATTCTCTAAACATCTGGGGTGAAGATAAAGTAGTTAGGTAACATAAACTAATGAATAAGCGAGTTCATCGAGCTTCGATTATTTTATGTTTTCGCTCTTAATTCGCTCCGGATTTCTCGACCTTTTTTCTCAAATGTGGCTCAAAAGAGCTGGGGTACTGTATCAGCCTGTGAACCTAAAATACATAAGTATATAAAAAATATACTTTTTTTATTATTTTTTATATGAAATAGACAGCCTGCCATCTCACCTGATGTTAAATGCAGATGTAGTCTACGATGGTGCATACCTGTCAATTAACCCTATTTACTCTTGTCTTAAAGAGACCCAAGTTGTAGCGCTCAGGGAAAACATGTGCAGGCAGCAAGCGGGTGAGCGGGTTAATTTTGTAGATCACATCGCACGATAACAGAGCGTATCAGTCCAATGTTGGACTTAAACCACATTAGTCAAAAGGGCTAGTTTCACTCTGCAGGACACTACTCGGCTATATTCCATGTAACAATTTATTATTGACTACTCGTTCCCAGCGCCTTTCACCCACGCATAGTACGGATATCGTTAAACATTCATCTTTATTTTATTTATACTTTATTTTACTGTGATAAAAATTTGCTTGTCACTCGGAAATAACGTAACTTCCTATTAAGATCGGTCCAGTAGATTTAATTACAAAGAAAACGACAAACCTTTTCTCGTTATTAGTGTAGATAGTATAGACAAAGGGATAGGTAATATACGTATAGGTAAAGCAAGTCATAAAGCTATTTCTAAGCAAGATGGAGAAAATTTAGAAGTTTATTACATGACTTTTATAATCAAAGTCTTAATAATCTGAAAATGCTAGCAGATCTTATTACAAATTCTTGTCATCTGCCCTTGTAATTTAGAGTATCATGATCATGATGTTGAGTAATGTTACTAAGTATAGTTTTTGCATTTTGGGAATTTCTTCTCTTGCAACAATAAATTACCTACTATCAAAATGAGTGGCTACTTCAGCTGTCACATTATATGGAAGATTAAATAAATCAATATGCTTGGACAACTTCACACAGCGCCATCTATCCCCAAAGTATACACCCTAATTCAGGCATCTGGACAAGGATCCCAGGGGTGGTACTGCTGATCTCCGATAGTACGCCGCCTTCTTGATCCCACCCTGTGGAATGACGTTACAGAATTCGTACCGCCAAACTCAGCATCGGTCAGAATGAACGCAATGAATGGGGGGTTGGGGAGTATAGTAACGATCCGTTACGCATTTTTATTTTGATACAAATTATTTTTAAATTGAATAAAATTCTAGTAAAATGTATTTCGTAATAGAATATTTTGAGATTCTTTTCGTATTTTGTTATTTTGAGAGCAGCCTGAGTATTCTGCAATATTAAATTTATTTAAAAAACGAGATTAAACATAAACTAAAATCTTAAAAAAAAATTATAGGGGTACCATGACTTCAGGTTACTTTGACAGATTGCGGAAAATGAGTATACTAAATTTATTTTACTGGCAATAATAAACTATATAGAGGAAATACTACTCGATATTGAGTATTTTATAACCATAATAAGCTGCCTTCTGCCTTATTGACCACCATTTAAAATGAGTTGGTGTATACTATTTTACTTTGGGGTCAATGTCTACTGCGTCAAATGTTGACACACTTGACAAGAATCAATTTCATGAAGGAGGGTGCTAGGTCTTTTTCTAAAACGTCATTATTCTGATTTCACAAAAGGGGCCATGTTTCTAGGTGCATGAATTAGGGTGTGTGTAATCGATCCCTAAATCCTCTTTGGCGCCGCTGATGGATTAAGGATGACATGACGTGCGTGGCGAATAAACGTAGTGTTTTTATACTCTTTGGTGGCGAAAGTGTAAACAAAACAAAATAAAAATATCTATTCTGAGATTCTGATAATTTGAAATGTTTAATATAGTAAACAATTTAAACGGTTGACTATCTTAGTCCGGTGAATATAATTTTATTGCGAATATGAATCCTATGACGTATGTATCGAAAAATATCGTTCTATTCAACATCCTACTTGCATAGCCCTATTTTATTATAGTTAAACATTGACCCTGTTTTCAGAAATGTGAAAAACGTCTTGAAGCTTAGTGAACGTGAGCTATCAGGGAATTCGAAGAGTTCGTGGCATGACCAATACAGAGATAGTGCTTGGATTTTCGTAGGTGGTTTACCTTATGAGCTTACAGAAGGAGATATTATTTGTGTTTTCTCACAGTGAGTGTTCCCCTTTAAGCAGTACCCATTTATTTAATACATTGTGTGCGATGTTTATTTGAATTCTAATCGTGCTTGGTTTCACAAATATATTTTATTTGTAGATATGGAGAAATAGTCAACATAAATTTAGTACGAGATAAAGGAACAGGAAAATCAAAAGGATATTCATTCATATGTTATGAAGATCAGCGATCGACTATACTTGCTGTTGACAATTTAAATGGCATTAAAGTAAATATCTGTAAAGACATTCAAGTTGCTTTTGTGATGTTGCATATTAAAAATATAAATTTTTGTATTTCAGATACTGGGACGTACACTAAGGGTAGACCATTGTGAGAATTATCGCGCGCCAAATGCAGACATGAGTAAAGTCGATGAATTAACTGCCACAATCAGACAAGAGGGATGTGCCCCTGTAGCAGAGATCATACCTAAAGTTGAAATAAAACTGATAAGTAATCTAAAGTTCTACAGTTGTCTCTGTACTTGTATGGCAATGGGATTTTTTTAAATATTAATTCTAAATCCTGTGCACAGGAGAAGCAGAAAAAAGAAAAGAAGAAAAAGGATAAAAAGGAAAAACGGAAAAAGAAAAAGAGGAGCAGAAGTTCAAGTTCGTCATCAGAATCTGAATAATATTTTTCTACAACATCAACTTTATTATGTGTAAATAATTCAACTTTACAAATTACAGTAATAAAGGAATTATAGTAAAATAGTGGTACATTATCTTACAAATACTAAAAAATATATCTATAATATATATATGCTAAAAACTAATTAACACAAGAACAAATACGTCCTAACATCACAAATAACACTTGAAGAAAATATTTATTATAATACTGCAGGTACATATGTAGTAAGTAGTATTAATTTAAAACATTTACCATATTGTAATTAATATAATTATCAACAATTATTAAAACCTGAAATCATGATCAAAATCTATAAAACATATATCAGACCATTATTGGAGTATGCCTTCCAGGTTTGGAGCCCCTATTTCCAAAAGAACATTGAAACACTTGAGAAAGTACAGCATATAAGAAATTATCCTACTAACAAAGACTAGACAGCTTGAAACTAGACAAGCTACACGAGCGGAGACAACGTGGACACCTAATAGAAATGTACAAAATCTTAAACGGACATTATGATGTAAAGAACTTTGAACAACTATTAAAGTGAGATCAGAACACTCGATTAAGAGGTCACGACTCGAAATTGGTACGAAGTTTCTCCAACAACAACCCGCACGTAATTTTTTCAGCAACAGAGTCGTGGCACCATGGAACAAGTTACCAGAGCAAGTTATATCAGCACCGAGTACCAACGCCTTTAAGAATTGATTGGATGAACATTTAAAGAAAACCAAAATTAATTAATTGAGAATGTCAATGGGTTGAGGATAATGAGATACAGACATAACAGTTGTTCCAAGTGCCTGTCTGTTCAGGAATAATAATAATAAACATGATTTTGAATTATTTTAAAAATAACATTACATAGGACACTATTCACTATATCACATTGACATAGACAACACTAAAATAGTTTTAGGAATTTAGATTAGTTTACAATATTTCTTTGGACGGGAAGGCGGTTGCTAATTTATGTTGAAAATAATATAATTACATGTCTATAATCTTCTGTATTTCTTTATACTCACTTTCATTAGTAAATACAACAATACCTTTAAAATTACTGTACATGGAAGGTTTGCCACCATGTGCAATATTGTACATAATATCGCTGGGATCTCTGACAGTTAATATGTTGCCACCTAAAGCCTGTATAATGGCATTGGGTCCACAGGTGTCCCAGTAGTAAGTGGTAGGGTTTGAACACACATAACCAGTAGCTTCACCTGAAATCCCAGTAGATAATTAATTTAATTTGGTAGCAATGACTACGTGAAGGTAGTTCAAATCTTTATCCATATTCGAAATTGCATGTATTTTGAAACTTACCAAGAGCAACTTGCAACATTTTATTTCCACATCCAGGTAGAAACTGCACTTTCCATCCAGATTTCTTGAACTTTTCAACTAACAGAGGTTTCTCTGATTCACTCATGAGAATCACTTTTGGTGGATTTGGGTTTGGAACGAAGCCACCGTATGCTGAAATGCCATCATAATTGTACCCCCAAATGATACGGCTTTTACCTCTGTAAAACAAGATAAATAATACAATAAAAGTATTGTATAATATGTACAATATAGGAAAGTACATACTTTTTGAAGAACGGCTGATTTATGACTCCGATACTTGGTTCTCCAGTTCGATGCTGATAAGCTCCAATCAGAATTGTAACACATGGCAGCCCATGACCAGCTGCTGCATTACCTTTCACACCGGTTATGAACTCCGCTGTCCCATCTAATAAGATAATAAATTGAAATAGGTTAATATATTTTCCTTAACCTTTATGGACAATGTAGGAAATACTTACCAATAGGGTCCATCCAAATATGCAAGTCTTCAATAGGTATATCAGGGAGTTCTGCAGGTATATTATAATCTTCCATGTCCAGATCCAGTGTGCAGTGAGCTGCTTCCGCCAAACGTCTAGCGGTTGCTGGTGGCAACAGATTGCTGAGCAGTTCTGTTGTTTCGTCACGAGTGTCTAGTATCTCAATACGCAACCCGTTAATTTCAGGTTTCTCCTCAGCTCTGAATTCTCTCTCACCCGCGAGCCTGGGTTGACGAAAACGCAACTCACGCTTTGCGGCTTCTTGAGCGACTACATCAGCAATTGTCTTGAAGTCTTTCTCGAAACGAGAGTTAGCATCTCCTTCGACTTTCTCAGAAATCAGTAAAGAATCTTCGGATGATTCAACAATAAATGTACGCGCTACTACAGCAGCTCTTTCAGATGCACGTATCAATAACTCCACATAGTGTGCCATGATTCAAACGTTCACACCTCAGCAATGCTCGCGAGTAGGCAGAATAAGACGTTTCTGTATATTGCAAACTGCAATGTATGTAGGTAATATTTTGAAACTTACAAATTATACCGCCCAATTTTGTTTTTTTCACTACCTTCACAAGCAAAGTTCACTCGCTTGGAACGGATGTGTTCAACTCGATGAATTCACCTCATTCGATTCGTTCACTCGGTCAGGTTATTGATTCGTGGGCGGGGTCAAGTTGTAGGTCACGGGCAGGCGCACGTTCAAAAACTAGAAACTTTGAATATAATCTAATACAACATTCGCGCAGCTCGGTGCGGTAATGTTAGGTAGTGTGCTGTGTCCAGCGTTGACGCGTGTAGAAACTCTATAATTAGGAGTTTGGTACAAAGTGTAGGTAGGTATACCAGACAGACATGTATAATACCTAGATGGGTTTCAATAGCAGTCTAATACACGTTCTTACCTTACATAGGTAAGATAATTTATAAATAATATAATTTCATATGGACACGAATTCGCGATCACAGCCCATAAAATATAATTTACCTACTACTAGGTATTATAAATATGTAAAAAAACCGTTTTCTGTACCTTGAAGATATTTCAGAAAGAATTGTCGGGATAGGATTCTGGGACATAAATATGACCAAAAAAATTTTTTTTGGTTTGTCGATCTGTCTGTATGTGTGTTTGTTCATCAAGCAACCGTATTTTGATTTGGTTTTCATAGTTTGGTAGCTGGGAGTCAAGAAGCCAAGTTTCATCTTATTCGGGTAGGTTGAACCAGATATACAGCTTGATCTCCCCGTAGTACTAGAATACATACAATACGGAGGACATTTAAAACGCGGGCAAATTCTGAACTGTCATAAAACTATATCCACACGGACGAAATCGCGAGCAAAAGCTAATAATTTTTTAGAATTTATTTCATAATCTTGGCGTTAAACCACGTTTGCACTCCCACTTTTGCGGTAAGCGAGGGTAAGTAAAGGAATGTTTTTAGTTTGTAATCATATAATGGTTATCATTGTAAAGTCGTCATCTCTGGTTAATGCACAATCTAAACAGACAGTCAGTAGAACGCTGCCTTTAAAGTCGACTTGGAAAGTTAAAATTGATCGAAATCAAGAAGTAGGTAAGCAAATCTGATTAAATAATGAAGACGTCTATAAGAAACAGTACCTAGAAGAATTTCGTCTTCATTGTTCAAAATCAGGTTGCTTGCTTGTTCATATTAATCAACCTTCAAATTTGCCAAGTTTTAATAAAAAAAGATGAGATCGAGCCTTCAATACGATTTAGAAGATATTTACGGCCGAAATGAAAGATTTTGCTTAACATGTATCTCCATTTTGAAAATATTGAATAAAATATGATCCTTTGGAAATCATTTGAATACATGTGAAATTAATGTGTTTTGTGGTATTTTTTATTTATTTGAGGTTACAAAATTAACCGTCAAATTGTAGTGTAGGTACTGTTATAGTTATGATCCTTTTGTATTTTTATTCATTGATATTTTTGCGTTCAGGTGTACCTGTGTTTTTAATATTAACAGTACAGTATTTACAATTAATGCGGCGCTTGTGAGCGAAGGTAGGTACTTGTAGCACAGAGCTATATTACCTAGGCACAAGGTAATTTGCCAAATAACTTAATACTATAAGAATAACTTTGCCAAATTGTAATTACAATTACAAATTAGTTCAGTTAAGTACCTACCTATCTTCCTAAGTAACTATTAATTTTTCCAATAAATAGTTGTATTAAGTAGGTAAAGATTATTTACCTACAGGCAAAATATTCTTCTGAGGTCACAAGTAGGTATTTACATACAAAGTAGTTACCTACACAATATATTTTTAACTTTTCATTACACTAAACATATATGTGAATGACTAGATGCTATCACTTAGATTTTACTCCTTAACCTTGTTCGATCTTCGATCAACTATTAAGCGCGCTCCACATGTGGACAGTTCCGCGGGAACACGAGAATGTAGAGGTAGTATTCGTGTAGTCCCGTCCATTTTTGGCATGTCTCGCCTATTTCATAGACTAAGTAGAGATAGTTTGTTGTCGTCTCAATTCGATCGATTTTATATTTATATTTCTAGCGCTTTTCCCGTAACAGGTTCGGGGTACACTTGACCATGATCCAGGATATTAGTAGATCCAGTAATTACAGTAGAGAAGCTGCCATCACCTCTGTGACCCTGTTTACAGTAGATTATCGATATTACACCGATGAATCGATAAAATGTCGCGCGTTTTGACACCACCACATCCCTAATAGGCGAGAATGTAGAGGGTCGACCAAAGTCTCGGCAAAAGTTTCGCCGCGCCGGAAGTTTCGGCGAACATGTGGAGCGCGCTTTACTGTTCATCGAAATAATCCTTTCATTTTATGAATCCTGAAACAATGTTCTGAACGTACGCGAATGAACGGAAGTATTTCTCAATCAATATCATTCATTCTAAAACCGCGCGTTTAAAATACCTACAGAAGCATGAAACGTTAACCTTTGTAATTGTCCTGTCGATTACCTATATTTCGTAAAAAAATCATCAAGATTATTATGTAGAGTCGCGCAAGGCTGATACATTGAGCCATCGCTATATTTCCAAAATGCGAACATTGTCAAGTAGAGTGCGCGCAAGGCGCAAAACAACTTTTCTGGCGGCTGAAAATGGAACTTACTTTCACAGACAGCCAACAAGTACAACTCCACAGCTTTTTTGACAACTGCAATAAAAATCGACGACAGGCACGACTTTAACTTAAGTGCAGACTTATCTTGCTCGCACTCTACCTAGTCTTTACAAGGGTATAAAAGTGTTTTTTTTTGGAGCTGGTGGTTGGGTGAAGATTAAAGAAGATAGTATGGATCATATACATTTATTTATGAGTCAGTAAACATAGCTTATCACGTTATCATGGAACTTATGTACAACATTTTACAAAGCCTCGAGCGCATCGAATACGACCCTGATGTTCTGGTTGGCGAAATCCAGAAGGAGTTGGATGCCGCTTCGAATGTTGGAAGCCACCACTCGGATGATTATGTTGTCGAAGATGGCCATGAATACTCCAAGGACCGAGTTCATCAGCCAGTCAGTGAGGATGTTGCCCGTGAAGCGCACTCGCAGCCGTCTGATGAGAATAACAACAACAAAATTAGGCGCTTGGGTATTTCGTATTTGCAGGTTTCGGTAGAGTCAGTAGAGTGGACATTTCGATTCCGACGACATATCTGTTGAGTGGATATTTTGCCAAAGTGGATCTTTTAAGAACCGAAAGAAGCATTTTTATTCAATTTATTTTACTGCATTAAATATATTATAGTGGAACTGACAATTGATAAGCACACACACACATTACACAAATTACCAGACTCTATGCTGATAATTGGGTAGTTGCACCTCATTAATGGTATCGTAGTTTTACCGTGCACCCTTCTTTGCGGGTCTTGGCAGAATATCAGTGTGTTGCTCTCCCAAGCAAAACTGTGCTGAGCCATGACCTTTTTGCGTTACTGCAGCATACACATGCGGCTTAAGTTAGTAATTAGTTAGTTAGTAGTCCGTCGTCAGAAATAAATTTCTTCTTTTGTGTTACTTATAAGTTGTTGGGGTATGTATGGAGTGCCAAATATTTTTTTCTATACTATTCTAGATAATAGCATCCATCTGGTGTCATACACAACGTAGGTAAGTTTCGGCGTGGATTAGATCGGATTAGGGAAAAATGTGCACGTAATTATTAAAAAACGAGCATCTAGCGACATCTGTGTTATTATTAAGTAGTATTTACTTTCACTAAATTGCCACTAGACGGCGTTGTCAGTATCAACTCTGCTTCTTAGGTTGCAGAGTTTTAGGACATTGTGCGTCGCATATCGCTATAATTTGATGTGCTGCCGCGTATAAAGCGACTTGAGTCTTGAGGCAGACCAGCTAGAACTGCATAGACCAGGATATGGCAGCGGCATGCACACACGTGTGACTACTTTCCATCAGATATATCGTCCGTCCGTGTGCCTTCGTAGACAATGAAAATGGTTTTTTTTGGAAAATTTATGATTCGCCTGCCAGCTTGTAGATTGTGGAAACGCAATTCGGTAATATGGAAGAAACAAAATTCCGCAGTTGTACGGACGATGATACCTGTCAGGTACTTTTGTTAAGGTTATGTATTTTTAAATGTATGATCGACTAAAGAGATATATCGTTAGCTTCTACTAATAAATTGCCAATAACAAGAATAACTTCCACGACAACTGAATATATACAAATATGTATCCACATACCCGATGTCAGTCATGGCGAACTCCTGGAGATGCACCTCATCATTGTTGAAATCGATCAGAAGGTCGAAGACGATGACGAACCTGTCGAGGGTCGCTACGATGCCGCCAGTGGGTCCAATGTTCATTACTTGCACCAGATACCTGTAGTCGAACTGTGGACAGATATTGTGAAGTCAGTATTTTTCAAAGTAGAAATCGCTTTAAGCGATAAGGCCGCCGGTTGCTTTTCTTTTTTTCCTCTGTTTTTGTTTTATTCTATGTATAAGCAATAAAGAATTTTTCATTCATTTTCATATTTTTGTACAACTAAGTACCGTGATAAGTATTGTAATTATTCAGTGACAAATGGGTAGACGACCTAATTGATAGGTTAGGTGCAGGGGCGCCGACTTCCGTGGGTGTTCGGGGGCTCGAGCGCCCACTACGATAAAACACGGGGTGCTGAGCACCCACGAGCACCCATCAAAACAGTTTTTTACTTACCCCACCAAAATTAATCAGTAACTACTTCATTGGTTTTGGTTAACTAAAACAAAATACTTTTAAAAATGGTATGTTTTGAACCGGCAACTGCAGGCAGAACGCCAGAGGGCTCAGACTCTGTGGGTGCTCGGGGGCTCAAGCTCACATAAAAGTCAAGTAATAGGTAGTACGAATTTTTCATAACCACGGGTGATAGGCAGCCGCGGGGCTCTCTGATCAGTTCTGTCACCTGATCAGGTGGCAGGACTGTGTCAAGCCTGGGGAAGCCGCGCGAATGTTTTCTATTTTTGCTGCCATGCAATAATGTTCCGGTTTGAAGGATAAATGCATGAGGCATCACGGCGGTGAACACATTGATGGCACCCCAGTCCATAGGTGGGCTGATAACTTTTCATAACGTGTAGCTTGCCTGTTTGTCTGCCGTAGATAAATAAAGCGGTAACTGTGGCTCATAACGTTTGCGATTCATAGGTACATTAGAGTTGTCATTTAACGAAACTACTAAGTTCGCGGAATGGAGAAGTTTTTGGGGGTGTGGTTGTAGGTATCCAAGTAGTCACTAATTGATTTACTCATTTTTAGGTATCTACTTGTAAACCAAATTCAAGCTAAATCGGCTCATTAACTTTTGAGTTACCAACTAGCAAACAAGTCAATCGGGAAGACATCAGCCACTAGGGAGAAAATTAAATATCGCGCCGTCACAAAGTGCTTCACCAAACAAAGAAAAACATCTTAAACTATTTTCATGAGATACTATCTGTTTATGGGGACTCTGCTCTCCTGGTAAAACCATAATTTATAAACAGCCTTGTCATTTTGAAAAACTTGTACTGGAGGATTCATTAGTGTATCAGAAACCATAATTTTCAACATCCTACTTCAACGTCTTGGCATGAGTAAAGTCTGAGCAAGCTGGGTCGCGGGAATGCTCATGCCGCTTCAAAAACGTGAGCGCATTGACTTCCCGGTGTATAAGTTACTACTATGGCATTGACTGTTCTCGCGAGTTTTCAAGCAGCTGATTGCGCGCAGATTTCATTAGTCCACTGCTGGACGTACGCATGCCTCTCTAAATGAGCGTAAATGTACCCTATCTGTACGCAATACCTAATCTAGGTACCTATTATTTACATTACAACAAATAGGTATAAACAAGGTAGGTGGTCGGTTATCGATATCTCACACATAAAATATATATCAGTAACCGATAATCTAATTAAAAGTGAATAATATGATTACTTTATGACGACGAGTTTCGATAGAGGCAGGTGTCGATTAATTTGATTTGGTAGGTATTTATAGAACCGGGATGTTCAAGTAAAAAATTAATACGTTTAAATGAACTATAGTGGCTATTAGATGCAGTTTTTATCAGGTGGTAGTACTCAGTCAAGGCTGAGGAGTCCGCCTGGGTGAGTGCCACCGCCTTATCTAATCCTGCCGCCAAGCAAAAATGGACGATAAAGGAAGGATGAGGTAGCCCGCGAAATTAAAGGCACGAGGCATTTTATCTATGTCCTTATAGTGACAACGCACCTGCGGTTCTGCATTTTAGTTACCTGCAATCTAAATGTATGAATTGTAGATGTTGTGGGCGACAGTTACCACTTACCCTCAGGTGGGCTGTCTGCTCGTTCGTCACTGAATATAATAAAAAAGAAGTTTCAACTATGAATTGAAGTCTTACCACAAGGTCAGTAAACTGCAGACGCAACTTAACCCTCATCATTTTGGCAAAATAGTGGACCATCTGGTCGCCAGTGCGGGCCACGTTCACCAGACCCCTCATCTCACCGTTGTGGATCTTCAGCCACGCGCTGTATGTGATCAGGAGCGGCCTCTGCAAGGATAGCGGACATTGTTATTGTTATTATTAAATCTTGGTTGGGGCAGTTTCCAATTAAACTTTACTCTGAAACATGCTATCTTAATAAGCCTAGATATTATCCTAGTCTAATTGTTGTATCTATGTTGGTCCTGTCTGAATTTCAGGTGGTAGATAGATTTGATTTAGCTTTATGTATAACAGTATTAGTATTAGTGGCTAAAATGACGGTCGTTGACGGAAAAAATAAAGTTTAATGACGTCATCTTGGCGCTTTGGATCATGTTTAGGTACACATCCAGTCGTCTGAATGTGCAGGTTTCATCACGATGTTTTCCCTCACCGTAAGAGCATCTGTTAGTGTTATAGTAATGTACATAAGTGTATTGGAAGATATCTCTCGGTGAGTGTGCGCCGATAAGTACGCCTTTATAAACATGTTTTTGTTTTAATGCTCTCTATAATACTTTTTGTGTAAAATCAAGAACTTCATAATAAATCTAACTTAATTAAAGGTTTAAAAATAAATCACTGCACACAAATTATAAAACTAAGTCCCACGCCGCGTCTGTCTGTCTGTCTGGTCGCGATTAACACAAAAACTTCTAACGGATTTTCATGTGGTTTTTACCAACAGACAGAGCGATTCATGGGGAAGGTTTAGTTGTATAATTTGTTAAGGATGTGAAGCCGGGGCGGGTCTCTAGTAGACCTAGAATTTTTTTCCCTGTGCCAGTAGATAATAAATTAAAAACTAACCACTTCAAAACCTTCAACAACTTCGGGCAATCCCATAGGGTCGAAGCCATACTGCTGCATAACCGGTCCAATCATATGAATGGTCTTGTCCACATAGTCGTTTACGTCAGCTGATAATCCCAGGCCGTCCCATCTTGCTCTGAAAAAAAGAAGGGACTTAGTGATTTCAGATTTGCGGTATTTACCTATTACCAAAGTATGGAATAAGTAGTTGCCTGGTTTGTGATAACAATCTCACTTTACATACAAGTCCACTGATATACATATATAGAGATCGCAGTGTTTCTAACACACGCCGAAAAAAGAGGAGTGTTAGATATGTGTATTTGTATTTTCAGTATGTCTGTCTCTGGTATCGTAGCTCCCGAACGGAAGGACCGATTTGGATGCGGTATTCTCTATTTGGAAACCAGTTTAATAGAGATGGCATAAATATGCGATTAATTTGGCAGGTAGGTATATATGTTCTTATTTGTATATCAGGTAATTTATTTATAGAAAATTTTGGTTGCCAAAATATGTAGCTTTCCGAAATTGTTTTCAATTATTATTGTAATACAAAGTAGTAGGTAATTATTCGATAAAGATCGCAGGTACCACCTGGATGCGGAACCACTGATATGATGATAATGACGATGATGAAAACGAAACTATTGCCTTTGAAGACTATTAGTCACGTTGTTGTTAAGCGCAAGAGTATTTTTTTACCTTTTCCTAGGTTTCTAGGAAACAGTCTTCATCATGGCTTGCTTCAATCGACACCTGCCTGATGTCTAGTCATGAGAAATTGTTTTTTTTTACATAATATCCTTTATGATTATTAATTTTTATTACACAATACCTACCTATACAAGGAAATACTACGGTTATTAAAACCGTAGTAATAGGTAAGAGGAAGTTGTATTGAAAGTCAATATCCTTATTGACATGAATGAAACGCTCCTAGCCTTCACAGGAAAGATCTTAGGTACATTATAGGCGGTAAAGATGAATAAAAATTTGTTTAAAAATGAAGGGATGAGTAGTAATGCCCAAGTACTTTTGAAGTATTAAGTGTAATCACTTCAGTATAGTTATTATAGTACCTATCGGAATATAGATATAGGTGTAGGACTTTATCAGTAATATCCTGATCTGGAAGATCATGATCAAGGCGGACCCCGGGCCCTCATGGGCGAGAGCATAACCAGGACATTAATGCCAAGATGATCATGATTTTTGTTCTTTATGACTAAACCCTAGATTCTCGAACACCGAACCAAATAAGATGGCGGCCAATAGTACTGACTATTGCATAGAGTTCTAATTAGACATATACTGAAGATCTATGGCAAAAACTTAAAAAAGTTACACTGGAATCAGGATTTGTATTAGTATTTCATATATTAATCCTATCCAAAAAAAATTGGTATTCTTTATTGGCAGAGGTTCCGTAGGTCAATTACGTAACTCTGTTGCCAACAATTCTCTGATTTCAATGATTGAAATTGTTACTTTTGCAATTACGTATGATCGATTTAATAGTTTCAGTTTGTTTCAATTTAACTTTGTTAGCAGCTGAGCCCATGAAACCGATAATACGAAATGGATTAAATGATTGAAATTGTTACGCAAAAGTAACAATTTCAATCACTGAAATCAGAGAATTGTTAGCAACAGAGTTAGTTACGTAATTAGCCTACCCTTGTCGATGCGGCCCGCTTACGGACAGCCTCGTTCTCTGAATCGGGTCTTGGTTGCAAGCGTTACTTTCGCCATTTCTAGGGACTTTGTTTTCTTATCAACGATCCTTTGAGTGCTGTGGTTGCGCTTAGGTTGGGTTGTATGGGTTTGAGCTCTACCCTCAGACGATTGCGTGGTCCATGTAGATGTCACTGGTCACTATGGCCGCAGCTGTACGAGGAGTTCACATTCCTCACATTTGAAACGAGATTATCTGCTTAGCTTTAGATTCCCCTTCTGACTTTGGGATAATCAGGTTTGAGTCGCACTCATGGCAAGAGGCAAACTTGGTCAAATTTAATCACTTGGCAAAGATATCTGCCTATCTACGTCTTTTGTAAGATGCTCAGTTCTTTCCTACCTAGTCATCTGAGTATACAAAAATAAGTAGGATTCAAAATATGCCGATCTTAAAAAAGCTACCTTTTCGTTGCCTTTACTGCGGAGACCTCATAGGAGTTTACCTTTAGGAGTTGCCTAGATCATGCCAGAGGTTTTGAATAATTTTGCTGCCCAGAAGTTGCTGACTAATTGAATGCAATTGCTGACAGAGTACATTTTTCACATCACACCACAATCAAGTTAACTCACATCCAGTTTTATCTTTAGTACTCAACTCCTATGAAACATTTTCGTCTAAGGAAGGTCACTTACTCGATGTTGGAAGGTAGAACCAGCGGCTTTGGCTTGGCCTGGAGAGAGTTGGCGTCGGCCGCAGCCACAAGCACCGCCAAGGCGATCGCTATGTACTTCTGTTTGTCCATGTTACCTCCAACGGATTCTAATTAGGACTACACAGGCAAAATTCCGTTATGTTTTAATATACAAACAAATTACGCGCCACCATCATATCAGATAACGAAGATTGAATCGTGAAATTATCACTTGCTATGGGTTAATCGTTAGTTTCTAGATCCAAAATCAATGTTAATTACATAGACGAAGGAGATAATTGAATTCTAGTATACAAGTATACGCGCCGTTAGGAAAGATTGCCGATTAATCCTATTATCGCTATAAGTACGACGATCGATCAAAATAATGGTACGGATACGTTTGGTAATACTCATGACTGGATTCATTTAGGGTATGCTCCTTTTCAATTGTCGAATTGAATATAAAATAATATATACTGTATATAAGTATATTACTAAGTGAATACATCTGTGGCAGCCTTGGCGTGAGGGATATCGCAGACAAGTTCGAGGAGGCTCCCCTGCGCTGGATTGGTCACGTGTTGCGTAAGCCTCAGGGATACGTGGGAAATGGGTGCCTGAACCTTCCGGTATCAGGAAGGAGGCCCCGTGGGCGACCCAAGAAGCGATGGATTGACATCGCCAATTACATCGAGAGCCAACGGCTTACGATGCAAGGATGCCGAAGACCGGGGGAAATGGAGAACACTGGGTAGGAAAGCCGACCCTGGCAGAGGCCGGGATAAGCGCTAGGACAATGATAATAATGATACTTTGGGGCTAGATGGTGCTGTGTGAATTTGTCCAAGCATCTTAGAGGTCGAGAAACTCTCCTCGAAAAGCTCGTATTCAGAAACGTTACTACCACGGAATAGAAAACTTTCTTCTTTCGTGGTTACTATTTATAAGATTTCACAGTGCGGGTGAACACACGGAGTTCCAACTTGTCTTGGTTCCAACAACAACAAAATTTGTCGTAGTGGTCAAGCTTTATTAATTGTTTTTATAGTGCTCATCTCGTAAGTAAAAGCACCGCTTTCAATACGTCTCTCGATTTCGTATATTTCACAGTTGCATAGCGGCGATCGCCACTCGAGTGCGTAGACAGAGACTCAAGTGAGTACCTCTTCTGTGCATTCGCACGCACTGTGAGACCTCATAGTAGTAAGTACGAGTGATATGCCCGATTTACACTATTAAGTTGTCAAGTAGGTAGTGAACTAAATATTAACCTAACAGTAAGCAACAAATTCAGTACTTAAATTCGTTGTTTACATGCATTAAGAGGCTTACTATTAAGTTAATTACTTACAACTTAGTACGTGTTAGTGGAAACAGAACTTGACTTTGAGGAGTGTCTTACTTCGCATTGGTAACGCTACTTTACTTAGACAAGTACCTACTGTTTGTGAATGTAGGTGTTTGTTAGCTTTGCTTTGGCAAATCTTTGTTTCAGAGAGCACACGGAAACTGGGACCACCTGGCACCTGGAAATTTTGGTATATAAACAAGTCGTTTCGTGATAACTTGAAATTTGTGAAACCGAGGCAGGCCATGTACAACTGAGCGACTTCTTGGTTACTGACATGATTATTGTTTATTAGCAACATCTTGCGAAGTGCTTCCGTGAAAACATACTTCAAACTCAGTTCAAACTTCCAAATAAAGTAAATTAATTACTAAGGCCTTCGCTTCTACATTGCAGAGGTGTAGATACAAACTTAATTGTGAGCGTGGGCTCTCTTAGACAGTAAAGTGACTTGGGTATCAAAGAACTTAAAGTTGACATGAAAAATAAGTGCACAGCAAAATTTGAAGTAAGTATGCGATAAATAAATAACATCGAAATCTCTGGAATGTGAGTACGACTCGCACTTGGCCTGTTTTAATAAATACATTTTATTAAAAAAGTAGCAGGAATCAATAATTTAAGTCTAATTCTAAATTCAATTCAAATAATTATTTTTTTCGCAAGGTTGGCACATAACTGCTTTTTATATTGGCGCGAACTTGATCATCATCTGTCATTTAATTTGTTTACAGTGCTCGATTTTGTTAGTTTATCTCAAGTGTGTTTTGTGATTTTTATAATGGACAAAAACATCGAACAAAGAGTGCATCGCAAATGGTATTTCGTGTTCCGAGTCGCTGAAAATATTACAGAAAGCCTGAGAAAGCTTACGGTGAATCGACTTTATCAAACCCACGTTCATAGGAGTGGTACAGTGCATTCTAAAGCGGTCGAGATGTTGTGGAAGATGTGCCTCGGTCTGGTCGCCCATCGACGTCTTCGACTGAAAGTTTGTGAGAGACAGTCGCTGAACCGATAATTCCAAGAGATCTGAATTTTCTCCAGAAACTCAATCGCGTAAAGGTGGCTCATTCGTATAAAACATTGTTACTGGTGATGAGACATGGTTTTATGAGTTTGACATGCAAACCAGACAACAAGCTTTGGAATGGCGCCATTTTCATTTGATAGAGGGCATAAAAGAGAATTCGCGGCGAGAACTCAAGTCGATTCCGGAAAATGCGCAAATTTTTTTTGTAGGTTTACTTTGTTGGCGATATAAAAATTTTTGGTAAAATTTTGTGTATCATTGACCTTTTCCCGGTACATTCCTGATAGGGTAGTAACTAATAATAAATTTAATCTAAGGGTATCTACCCATCTACGTACATAATTACCTAACATTATTCTCTCATTAGGAATTAATGTCGTTGTTACTCTTGCGCACGAGGGGCCAGGGTCCGCTTTGACCTTGATCCAGGATTTGGAAGATCAGGTCATTACGTGGAGCAGCTGCCATCTGACCTCCGTGACTTTGTTAACATTGATAACCTTGATAACACCATATTGGATCATGGTTACACATTCAGTCAACTGAATTTTCAGGCTTCCGTCAGCGTTAGAGCATCGGTTAGTTTTCCACTAATGTACATAACCCAGATAAGAGTCATGGATATGGTGGTATTGGAGTTCCAACTCGGTACCTCTCGCTTACGAGTCAGGCCCCTTAACCACTAGGCCACCGATGCCATAAACTAGGTACGTAAATATCTAACAATTTGATATTCACGATAGTTACATTTGCGTAAATAAAGTTATATTTAAATACTTACTGTATTTGCTGAATAAAATGAAATGAGTTAGCACATTCAGCACAAATAATAAAGCTTTCATGATAATATTTACAATAATAAGTTACATTACGCCACTGTCCGTGCGATAAATGACGTTTCGATATATCTTAGCGATTGCGAAATCGAAGCGATTTGTCGCGTGTGTATTGTATAATAAAATAACATAATAACGTAACTTTGGGCGTTTTACTTATTACTTAACCTATTTTTTAAACATTACGCCATAAATATTGTGCAGATATTTCAACGCTCAAGGTTTACTGTCTCGGGTGCCAATCGTAATTGAATTACATAGCGTTATATGCAAGAACTTAGCCCATACTTAAGAATGTCTAACTCACAGTGTAAGGTTTTTACAAGCTTTTATTTAACTTGCACTGTTCGTATGTAATTCGTCCTTCAAAATTTTGAAAGCCATTCTTCGACAATTTGTTTGTAACCGATTGAGCTGAAAGGTATACCTATGTTACTTGGATGACAATGTATTAATATATAAGGAACAAATAAACGCAATAACATAACACCATCGTGTGTGGGCTCTTTGGAATGGTCTTGATTAGTAGGTTCAAAACTGTGCAATAAAAGTTTGTTATGTGAGAACTTATTATATTACTATTCAAAGTAGTTCCTGCTGTTTATGGAAGTATGACTCTGCAATACCGGGGGTATATATCACTCAGATGTTGTCTGCGGCTTTCTACCCTTTAGTGAATGGATACCTCTAATGGGAAAGCATGGAATTATTTCCCTGCACCACTGCAGGTTGTTCCCGAGCAGGTACGACATTGGAGCCTTCATGAAATGAGTCTGTATCTTTTTTTTTATTAGACTAGCCAGGCATTTGACCGCCATCTCACTTGTCTAAAAGCCTAGGAATAGCCTTGAAGGCGAAGGCAGGATTGATATTGATCAATAAACACACCTGCAGGGTTGACCTTAGTGGCGCGTGCGACTGTATGACCGATTTCATGTGCCATTATACCCTATTATTTTGGAACTACAACTTCGACACGCTCCGTAAGTAGTTCATGATCGTTGATACGGCGTCGACGGGTTGTCGTGCCGGAGCTGGTTTGCGCCTATTGCCTTATTTATGTAGATACGCGTACGTATCTATAATTTTATCAATTAATGTCTACGATCATCTATACAAGATTACTACTTACAGACTACAGGGTCTTAAAGGTTGTGTATAGATAGAGGTAAGTCATGACATTTAATAGGGAAAGTAATATAATAAAACCACGATAAGTCCGTATTGAATGACAGTAGTAAAAATTATAAAAAGTGGATATGGCAATAATCTAGGGATAATCTGTCCTTGTCAGTCCTTTTAGTAAACATTCAGTTATTTGACTTGAACTTGTACTTTTAGTTTGACTAAATTATTAATCATGCTGAAAATTATCTCACTCACTTCCTTATTAATTGTTTTGCCCATTATTTAATAATATTTTTCATAACTCACGAAAATAAACAATCCTACAGAAATCAAATTGTTTGTTATGACTTTTATGAATGACGTCCTATTACTTTTAAAAAACTTGTCATAAGTTGCCATATAGAGATTTTTTTAATAAGCGATTAGGACTTAGCGTGGTTTTATTATTGTGATATTTTATTGATCAACTTGGTCAAACCTTGGCCTTGGGTTGGGGACTGATAAGATATAAATCAGAGAGGGGCTCGTAGGTAGGTGTCGTGCTCTGGTAATTATAAAAAGATTATGAAAAGAAAAAGAAAAGACAAATTCTCACAGTGTTCCTACGTTTGTATCCAGCGTCAAGACCAGCGTCGCTCCTTTCCTCCACTAAATCAGTTATCTTGACAAGGATTATATACGTGACAACGCAGTTGTGTGCATGCAGATATCCAAACAATTTTACATTAACATTATATATTTTTTTTCTTTATACAACAAGAATCTACAGCACATTACATTATAAGTTAACAAACAATAAGTTACTTGCAAATAGACCAGTTACAGATTCACACTATTTAAGACTATTTAAGAGAGGTAGGGCATAGCGGGTTATCTCGTTCGAATTGGAGCCGCCCGACTGGGGAAGTACCTCCCACCTTATAGAATATCGCAGCTAAATAATACTCCTTTAACTAGTATTGTGTTTCTGCCGGTGAGTAAGGTTTCCAGTGCTCCATGCGGTGGGGATTTGGGGAACCGTGGCTTTGGCAGTGGAGTGGCATTTGCCTTTTTGTTGCCAGAGCAACGTGTTATAGAGGTGGGCAACGCATTAGCGATACTCTTGGTGTTGCTAATGCCTATAGGCAGTGGTGACCACTTTCCATCAGGTGGCCCTCTTGCCTGTTTGCCAACCGTATAGAAAAATCAATAATTATTGGTTAGTTATGTTTTAAATGTATTGTGATCGTATTGTTTAAGTAAATCATCATGATTATCTCAAAGTTGGGTTAAATGTTCATTAAATAAGTCAACTCAACTCAACTCAATTCAAATACGTTTATTCAGTTTAGGTTTTTACAAACACTTATGAACGTCACAATTATAATATAAAATGAATACTAGGCACTACGGCACCATCGAGCGGACAACGGTTACTTGGATAGTATGTAGGGCCATATAAAAAAGAAAACAAAAAATAATGTTATGTATATGTAATAAGTTAATGAACAATATTTATTCATAACAAGGTTTTACTCGTGGTATAGTACGATTCGTTCATTCGAAAGAGCCCAAATTCGATTGGGTTATCTTGTTGAGTTCAGTAGTTCCAATGGCCACCTTCTGTCATCATTATCAGTACTCATCAAGTCTATCCCAAAGAGCCCAAAAACAATGGTGTTATTTTATTGCGTTCATTAATGACCACCTTCCGACTCCGTAATCCGACCAGCTCCATGGATATTACATAGGAGTATAGGATTTTATTTGAATAATTATAGATTCTTTTTCAAACGTTCATACGCTGCGGTGACTGCTTACCATCAGGCAGGCCGTACCAGCCCGTACGTTTGTTTGCCACCTTAGTGGTATAAAAATATACATTTTTAAATATCTGTGGATAATATTTACAGAGAACGTACTTTTCTTTTGCTATTAAAAATAAAAACTTTCGATTGAAACGTTGGTACTTTACTGTGCAAATGGCCCCCAGTTTGATTCTAGGTCGGGCAGAATTGACGATTTCTAATTTCTGCTCTAGGTCTGGGTGGTGTTGTACCTAGCTATATTTTTATATGTGATACGAGAATTGTAATTATGAGTGTGGTGCGTTACTACGCAGCTCCGCCCGTGTAGACTAGCCTTTATATCGTGCGAAAGGAAGGGAATAATAAGTAGCCTATGTCGATTCTCAGGTGCATCTCTATACCGAATTTCAGAAATATTAGTGTAGTGATTTAGCCGTGAAAGCGTAACAGACAGAGAGATAGAGCTGCTTTAGCATTTTATTAGATATTAGCCGTTCTCAGCGGTTTTTACCCGCGCGCAGTTCGGATCTCAGTAAACAATCAGCGGGAACTTATTATTTTCCCCGGAGAAAAAGTAGCCTCAATGATAATGTAGCATTCAAAATCAGAATCAGAATCTTGGGCTTCTGGCAGAACAAAAATGAGATCTCTCAAGACTATATCATAACCCCTAAAGTCTGTAAACAACATGAGGGAACAAGGTCCTATCTACTTCCTGCAACGAGCACTATTTTAGAGTTACGCAGCCATTATTGACTATAATAGACATAGACATAGACATAGACGTAACTTTATTTGGTCCAATAACACATTCAAATACTTAAAACTAACATAATAAATACATATTAGGAAAGCAGGGCGATGCGTCCTCGGACCAAATTGGACCAGCCTCAGCTTAATGCTATGAATGGCAGCAGCCAAACACAGCGCTGGTTTGCAGACTGACCCATAATAGAGCTCGATGCGCGCACTACGCGAACGACGTGCTAACACAGAAATTATTAATTATTAATACCAATATATATAATACAAAGTAAAGAAAAGAAATACATTTTTAGATGTATAACCTGTAATATTTACTTATACATAAATAAACTTGGGATAAATAATTACATATACCTTATTTTTATGAAAACCAATAAATTAAGGCCAAACATTACCTTTTTTTATTCCTAAACGCTGTTTCCAGTTGGACTAAAAAGATGGCAAACAAAGAAATAATCACAAAAAAATAAACAATAAATGCACTTACATCCTGGCCAAGTAAGAAGGACGCACTCGCGTACCAGGGTCCAAATCTTTTTGGTAACTTATTAAGAAAGTTTTAATATATTTTAAAAAAGAATATCTAGACTTAAAATTACGAACGGGAGGTGGAATATTGTTCCAGCATCGGGTTGCTGAGTACCTAAAGCTGCCACGGAATGCCATAGTATGGTGCTGGTATGCAACTAATACACTGCCAGTAGTGCGCATCGGTCGAGAACCAGATTTCCATTTCAATTTGCTGAACAAGTAATCCGGTACCCCATGTTTTACTATACCAAAGATCAAATTGGCCAGATGGAGTTCTCTTCTAAGAGTCATTTTTAACATGTTGGCGCTATTAAGAAACGGGGTCACATGTGTCCTAGGAGGAATTTTGAAACAAAAACGTGCACAGGCGTTCTGTACTCTCTGTATCACACGTTCAGTGCGGGCCAGCAGACACGGACCGTAGACAGTGTCAGCATAGTTTAGCTTGGACAGGACTAATGCGTCACACAGCCGTTCCCTGAGCTCAACCGAAAGATAATCACGGATACGGTATAAAATTTTTAGTCGGTAGAGACAATTACGAGCAACTTCCTGTATATGACTTTCGAAATGCAAATTTTCATCAAAAATAAGGCCTAAATTACGTGCTTCAGAAACGCGCTCCACCTGTACTCCACATAACGTCACACAAGGATTACGACTGGCTATTTTGTTGATCTGAGACTTAGACCCTAGAATCATACATTTAGTTTTAGTAGGGTTAAGTACCAAAGCATTAGCCTCAGACCAGACAGCAATTCGTTGTAGATCCTCCTCAATTAAGGCGACTGCATTATCTGTGTCCTGTGGATGAAACGATGTATAAATTTGGGTGTCATCGGCGTAGATATGATATCTACAGTTCAAAATTTCGCCCACAAGGCACATGTCGTGTGTGTCAGTCGTGACAAAAAATAAGTGCCATGTAGAGAAAATTGCAACTTGCAAGACCAAGTACACACCAAAGAGGATATAAACACTACGTGGTACACACCAAATAGCACAGTTGTGAAGTTATAGGTATTTCACTGTCGCATGCGCATGGTCGAATCAAAATTATGATGTAATCTTGGGGTATGACACTTGTAAATAGCACCGGGAAGCTAAGTGACATTATTGAATACACAAATATGAAAAGTTTGTAAGTTTGTATGTTGTTGGGGTAATCTCCGAATCTATTAAACCGATTTCGTAACTGTAACAACTTTATTAAAACAAAAACAGACAAGAAAACAACAAAAGATAAACCTAACTAACATTGGTACCAAACAAATGATAACAGTAGATTTAAAAATCTATAATTTTAATGACTGTAATATGTATGTATTTAGGTATGCGTGTACGTATGACAAAAACACGAATGTTTAACCTTTTAGCCGCGCTAAGTACAGCAATACAGAACTGGTGTTTAAACAAAAGTTACATTCTTATAAAAAACATCAATGGGGGCGTCGCTCGCGCTAAACTCTTTTGTGTGAAAAGTCAACATTTTCTGGTAATATGTAATGTTATCATGTGGTTCTAATATTAACAGTTGTTGTTGTTAGAGTGTTGAAGCTTTTTCAATTATTTATGCGTCTCAGATTTAGCATTTTTTTACATGAGGCGTCATTTGATTAAATATAGAACATTTCAATTTCTCCATCTCTATAATTGATGACGCTAGTTTTAACAGTTTAAATAAGTTGTTGAATTAGACAATATCGGCGTCGGCGCTGGTTCTTACGATACAGTCTTCTGTCGTCCGTTGATCCTCAAGCCCCCGACCCACCTTGGTGATGCTAGTCCGGGCGGCGGGTATGCTGTTGGTAGACGAGGTGTCCAACCGCCGCTGGAACTCTGGGGGCCGATTCTCGCGCATTGCGACATATCTCGAATTCGACATAATCTCTATCTACAAATCTCTACTAAAAATGTCACTGAAATCTCTACTGCAGCCAAAAAACTTATTCTCAACGATCTTCGACATTTAAAGTCGCATGAGTTATCAATCTCACCGATTGGTACGTTCCATTTTTCTCGACTACGTTCAAAAGTATCGATTATACTTTTGCACGAAAAAAAGTATGAGACATAGGATATTAAAGGTCAAACATCTGCAAGAAACGAAACGTATGTTTTATTTACTTCACGGCTCACGGCTATTAGTGATTATTTGTTTGTATTTCCCAAAATAACTTTAAAAATAAAATTCAAACGGTGTGAATTTTAGTAGTATGAAGCGACAATAGATTTGTAGGCGTATAACATGCAATAGTATAAGTAGGTGCATGCAATATTTATGTGCTGCTAAAGAGAATTATTATTATATAGTAAGTAGGTAATTAGGTATAGGTAGATACTGTTCCTTTTATTGTTAGATGATTTATTTCGAAATTAGTAGTTGTTTTTTTATTTCTTACTGAGATTACTCCGCACACAAATATATTTTTGAAATGTATTTACTTAATTATAATTTTATGTTTATGCATCGTAGTTTTTAAGTACTTAGTTTAACAATTTTTGTAAAAGTTTTTGATTAAGTATAAATATAAATTTAAAATGATTATTTATATTAAATGAGTATATTTCTGTGTGTGGAAAATTAATGTTTACTTTACGCTACTTCCACCATATCTCCTATAAAAAGTAAGGTAAATGCATTGTTTTAGTAATAGTCCTATCCAAAATCAATACTTATTTGAAACGCAAGTAATCCTTTTCTATCAAAAAGATTTGATAAATATGATAAAAACACCGTAAAACTTTATTAATAACAACAATTTGCCATGTCGACGTTCGAGATATCCAATCTCTACTGCTTTTGACCACTCGTTGCATGTCGCTCGCTGCGACTCGACATATGTCTACCGTGAGATTTTGAGAATACCATAATCTGTTGGCGATCGACATTCGCCATGTTTTTTCGACATATCTCTAATTCGAGATTATGTCACGCGCCCGAGAATCGCCCCCCTGATCCCCTGTGCGGGAACTCATAAAGGGTATTTCCTGATATGCTAGTAAGCTGAAATTTGATATGCAGGTCACGATTTGCATATAAATAACATAAAAAATTATAAATCTGTTCAAGCCATATTTTCTGACCAAAATGTATGGTTTGTAGAGTTATGCTTCCTATACTCAGCTATTTTGTTCTCTAAGACAACATCCGTGAGCGCTACGATTAAACGTGGCAGATTAAGGCCATGCAAGATGCGCATGCAACGCGTAAATTTCTATTGAAATCGATAAGAGCTTACGAGACTTGGCCAAAAAATTTTACATGGAAAGTTTTTGATGGGATACCGATTGTCTATTTCCATCTAGCAAGGTTCCTTTGAGAGTTTCACCTTGGGCGAGTTGATTATTTCTTCAGAGTTATTCATGCGGTTTAATAAGCTACTGGAAAAGTTACTTATAAAAAATTGTGAGACTTCCTCATTTTTGGTAACAATATCCCAAAGTTTTGGCCTGCGTAACTACGTAGGTAAAATGTTCATTCAGTATGCAAAATTATTTATAATTTTGAATGAATTATGTGGTTACTGGATATTATATGGTTAATATTTAGCTAACAACTGAATAAAAAAATATTTATGCTCTCGCGCACGAGGGTTCGGGGTCCGCCTCGACCATGATCCAGGATTTGGCAGTTCAGGTAATTACAGTGGAGGGACTGCCATCTGACTTCTAGGACCCTGCTCAGATTGGAACCAGGGGAACCTGATCAGATTGGATCACATTCAGTCGCCTAAATGTGCAGGATTCATCACGATGTTTTCCCTCACCTTAGGAGCATCGGTTAGTATTCAACTAATGTACATAAGTCAGACAAGAGTCATTGGTACATGCCCGCAGTGGGATTCGAACCTCTTGCTTATGAGTCGGATTCCTTAACCACTCGGCCACCGACGCTCTCAACCGAGCTAACAACCGAATAGAACAGTAATTGTTTACGGACTACCTACTATCTGTTCAGCTGTTCAGCTGATCAAACTGATATGACAATGTACTCGTACGTATGTGATAGATTAGCTAAGGTAATTAATTTACGTTGCTGAATGTTTAATAAACTTCGATTTTGTAATATTCAAAGAGAATTTTACACTATTATTCGCAAGTTGTTTGTCGACAGATGTTTTTCATCATACAATAGATGCATGAAACTGATGCTACAATTTATTTATTTACAATGAAAGTATAGATACAGACGGAGAGAACTCTTTGAACAAAAGCTCGAGTTAGACAAAAGCTAATTTTTGAGTCTGGTTGAACAGCTTAAGGCTCCATGGCGGTATTTATTTATTTAATTTTTAATATACCTCTACGTCAAATAAATAATAGGCATGCGTAGATTTACGTACATATTGTGATGCGCACTTAGGTACTTATTATTCATAGCGGTACATTAAATACCAAAAAGATTGGAAAGTAGCTATACTTTCAACTGGCAATTTTTTTGCTTTGTCTTAAATACCTACCACCAATTATTTTTCTAGATATTCATTGTTTATTATGTTTAGGTAGGTACGACGTATTTTATCTAGCGATTTGTATTTCCGGCGATTCTTAAGTATGTGTCATAACAGGTACGTTTGACATGAAACTGGCTAGGTAGAGGCTGCTATTATTTAGATTAGTAAATGGTGGAAATTGAGCCTTGATATTGTATTCCAACATCGAGACGTAGGTCTGAGGTAGACGCTATTAGGCAAATTAAGTTTGGGCTCTCATAATTAAACGGGAAAGCCCGCGGATTCAGGAAATGTGGCACACCGCAGGAATCTTAATATGGAAGGTGCCTACGTCCCTTCATTTGTCTGTAAAACCCCAATGAAGTGAAGGTCTTTTAGAATGCTTTTATTTTATTATATTTTTCGAATTAAGGTATTGTTTCGTTTTCAAGTTTTTTTAATGTTTAAAAACGTCGATGTTGGTAGTAAAGTAGGTATGTAATAAAATATATTTATTTATTTTAATTACCATTGTCTACGGCCCAAGCAAATGTCAACCTGTTTAAGCACAACTAAACAAAGCCATGTAACGTACGTATTTCTGCGTCGCTCCACTTTTAAAATAAAATTTCAAGATAAATTCAGTTTTATAATACCAAGGTTTTACCGACAAGACATCTATCTGTTAACATTTAAAATTTCTGTATCTGTTTTCTGTTAATAGAATAGTAGATATTTGTACATAAAGAAAATAATGGTCACGTTTTAGCCTCTGGCCATGGTCTGAAACCATTGCCTCGGATAGGATCAAATAGCGAATGTTACGGTGGCTGGTCCATGTTAAATACCATGCCTTCACCTTCAGACCTTTGATCGGAATCAGGGCCTGTTCCATTTGGACCGATCAATCGAAATGCACAATTAAATTGCCTCCACAGACTTCAAATACCTACGCTTAAAAAAAGCAATTTACACAATCAGTAGTTCTGTCAAGTTGCCACACAAGCTTAGTACGTATCTACTAATATCTGCCCGCAACATTATTGCGGCATCGTCATTATTCTGCATCTGAAGCCTCAATCGCTTTATTGTTGCATAGGTACAAGTGATGCGCAACATATTACAGCCATGAGGTCTATGGGTCGACTTTCGATGCAGTCAGCAATAGCGTCTATGTATACATTTTAGGACCATGTCATAATAACTTCTTTGGAATGTGTGCTTGTTGCTTAGATTTGACAAAAAAAGTTACTGTGAAGTAGTTTTAAAATACGAGTACCTGTGTACAGATCAATTTATTGACCGTACTATTTCTGCTTAATGTCCAATCTGTCATTATGTCATTATTAGTGTACTATCTTACAGTGAGGGAAAACATCGCGATTAAACCTGCACATTCAAGCGACTGAATGTGCAGGTTGACAATTATCCAATCTGGTTAGGTTCCCCTTGTAGAATAGTCACGGAGGTCATAATATGGCAGTCGCTTCACTGTAATTAAATGATCTGTCAAATTCTTGGATCATGGTCAAGGTGGACCCCGGACCCTCGTGCGCGAGTGCACAGCCGGGACATTAACGCCAAGATAATTATTAAGTGTACATCCTTACATTGCCCGTTAAAATGTACTTGAAGCAGGATATTAACCGTTAAATCAGGTTAACATAAGGGACACTACGAGACAAAACCTTCTCAGTGCACCGCCTACAGTTAATTTAAGTTAGACTAAATTGCCATTTTTGTTATTATATACCTACTAACCTGTATGGAACCTATGTACGAGTATTTATAGTATGAAACAATGTCGCTTCCAGCCGTCTAGCTGTATATATGTACGTTAAGATCTTTAAGGCGGTTTTCAACAATAGATAGAGTGATTCAAGAGGAAGGTTTATAAGCAAGAGAAAAAGGGTAATTAATTGTAAAGTAGGTGTAAGCTAACGAAGTCGCGCCGGGTCCACTAGTGGTAAATAAACCATTCCTATTCCTACATTTTCCAAAATTATTTTCATAGAATGTGATTGGGTAGTCAGTACGAGAGCAAATTGCTATAGATTATGCAAATGTTTGGCATTGATCGTGCACTAACATTTTCCCACACCGGCCAATCATTGATCTCATTATGTAAGAAAAACAAAGGGCGAGTTAAGTGTTAAGGACTTAGTTATTTAACTAGCTGGCTAGATAATTGAGCTAGCTCTGTGTGAATTAACATTGGCGCGTTTGGCCTGTTTTGTTAGCAGTTAGCGTTGTATCATGCCGCGTATCAATGACTCAGAGAGTGCCCTTGCGTCACACTAATTTAATTTATGACAATTCGGTGAATGCTAGTTAAACTTTAAACTATTAAATTTTAGTACAATAGTAAAGTAAATTATAACACAATAGACATATCTGCTGCTGATTCGTGGTTACACCCTACTTAAATATAATATTGATATAATACCTACTGACGAAGGCAAAGTTGAGGGAAAGAGAGGAAGAGGAAGGCTAAGATATTGTAAGGGCGTGAAGGAAAAAGTGAGCACCAGAAATTATAAGGAGTATAACTCTTGTCGGTGGAGCAATCGCCACTCCTCTCTCCTAACTGTCAACCTCTTCAAGTTAGGAGAGAGGAGTGGCGATTGCTCCACCGACAAGAGTTATACTCATAGCTATGTAAGAGTTACAATATATGACCTACCGACGTCATCCAGTCTTTTTTTTAACTTCCGGGAATCCTTGTCCGGGATGCAAAGTGTTTAAAGCATTATTTCAGGACATAGCAATATGTATCAACTGTGCATCGATTGCATCTAAATCGGTTTGATGATTGTGAGATATAGAAATTGTTTCCCTTTTTAATATTTTCATCAAACGTTGGAAACAACACCTCCAACATGTATGAAAAAAAAAACCCAAGCTCAAATCTACCTTTTATTATTCAATGCCAAAATTAAATCATAATCTTAATGTATCAAAAGTAAAAAAAGAATCATATTATGAAACGCTAATGTGGCCTTTTTAGACCCCCAGGACTCAAGGTAGGATGCAGTGGGTACGGTGTGTGTCTTTCGGGGCATGGTAAATGATTACTGCCCCCCATGGACATATGTACCTGAGGTCGCATAAGCGTTTGGTACTATTGAGATGGGTTTTCATTGCCTCGATATTTACAAGCTTTAGTTTTCAAGTAAAGAGAACCACATTGAAATCGGTCCATCCGTTCGGGAGCTACGATGCTACAGACAGACACACAGATACACACGTCAAACCTAAACACTCCTCTTTTAGCGTCAGCGGTTAAAACGTTAAGATACAGCGTCTAGTATAAATTCTATGGAAAATAAAGAGAAAATACTGCCGCACTTTGTCCGGTGCCTAATAATCCATGATGAAAAAATAGAACTTACTGGTCGCTGAGCCAATATTTCTTCTTTAAGGGTAGAAGAAACATAACAAAGCAGATAATCAAATAAGTGTAGATGGTTTGTATGGCTTGGCTGTTACGTAGATTCAAACGTAGCTCTATCAGTGACAATGCAACTATAACTACAGTGCAGAGTTGATGTTAACTACGCGCTAGTTTAGCTCGACGTCAGTCCTGACCGCCGCGACGTTGCTATAGTTAAGTATACGAAACGTGCAAACGCCCAAGCTATACTTTCTGACCAAAATGTAGGGTTGGTAGAGTTTAGGGTTTAACGCGCTTCATAGCCGCATTCATTGCGCTTCAGCGCATTTAATCCGCTTAGTGGACGGTGTACGCAACAAATATTGATAGAAAACAATTCTTTGTACTGGATAGCCGTTTGGTACACGGGTACTTTAAGTTAAAACAATCATTTTATTTATTTATTTAACCACTTATTGTACACAAGATTGTTACAAAACTATATGACAGAAAATATCAGACACAACAGGCCAACTAATTTCTAAAGAAAGATCTTCCAGCAGGCCTACAGCAGAGAGATCGTGACAATTAAATGCAATAATTTTGAGCGGCAGTTCTTAAAAATATTTCCATGGTATTATCTATGTTAATTTGAAGCTAACACCCATCCTATTCCCCTCCGCCCGCCACTCCTCGCGGAGACACCACCACCACCGATACTGCGGCTCGGCTCGCGCTATCATATCCGCTCAGGTGCGGGGTAAGGAGTGGAGGGGCGGGCGGTAATGAGAATAGGAAGCGTGTGAGCGGAAATTTAACATATACCTAATACATAATAAGATAAAACACGATAATAGTACAGTATGGTACTCAAGTCAGACCCCATTTGGAGTATTGCTCCCATGTATGGGCGGGAGCACCGACATATCAGTTTGGTCCTTGTGACTCGGTCCAAAAGCGCGCTTTGAGAATTGTCGACTATACCATGCTCACTAGTGGTATTTCGCCTCCCTTTGTGTGTTCTACCGCTTGTGCAACGATGTTTGTTCTGAAGAACTGTTTGACATGATGCCTACAGCTACATTCTATTATCGCACCGCTCGCCACCGACAGGGAGTTCATCCTCACACCTTAGAGCCGAATTGGTCGCGAACTGTGCGGTTCCAAAGGAACTTTCTCCCACGCACACCAAAGTTGTGGAATGAACTACCTGGAGAGGTTTTCTCTGAAGAGTACAACATGGAGTTCTTCAAGAAAGTGGTTAAAAGGTTTTTACGGGGTCGGCAACGCGTGGGTGATACCCCTGGTATTGCAAACGTCTATGAGCTGCGGTGACTGCTTACCATGAGGCAGGCCGTAAGATTGTTTGCCACCTTGGTGGTATAAAAAAAAGTTAGAAAAGTTTCAAAACATTCTGAAACTCAAACTTAAAAAAAAATTAAAAAAACATTATTACATGTTAATATTATTGAAATCGCGTTTTTTGACGTTAGATATGAGTTTATTAAGAGATTTTGGGTGTATGATTTACATAAATTCACTAAGGCGTCTCCTACTTGGATGAGCCCAAACTTGGTATGTTTTAAAATATTTCTTGGATCGCGCTCACGTCAATAACGTCACTTCCTTTTACATCATACTTGAATAATAATAAAAACTGAGGAAGGAAATAAATCCTCTAAGTTCACACCATCCCTGTAGGAATTGCACGTGATAGGTTCAACGACATTTTATCACTTCTCTGTCTGGCATTTAAACAGACTGCGTCATGTAATGCAAATTATTTACTTTAATTGCAATTTAGATTGGTGTTCAAATTAAATGACGTTATCTACAGAATAAATAGTTCATGTTAGTGTACTAAGATAGTGTTTAAGAAAATTTTAAGAAATTTGTTTGCTGTGGCCACTTTTATGAAATTTAACACTTAGCTAAGATTGTTAGTCATCATCTAAGTAACGCTACATTACATATTTATGTTACAGTGTATAAATTGTTTGTGATCCTAAATAAAGGGAATAAAAAAGCACGCGTGTTGCATGCTCCTCTCCTCTGATATGGATACACTTAAGTCAAGCAGTGAACTGTTATAGGCTGTCAAAAAAGGAACACTTTTTCTGATTTTCCTCCCCATAACCTCAAAGAGTTTATAACTTCATTCAAATAAAATTATACTAAAATAACAAGGGGCGGTCTTTGCGGTTGTGAGGCTCCGGGCGGCAGATCTTTGCGAGGCCCTTGTCCTAAAGGAATTTAAGGTATTGGTAGTTATTTCTGATTAATCCATTAATTTCTGCTACATGTGATACCAATCGTACCATACAATTTATCTATATATAGACAGAATCTGTGCTACAACGCAGAACACAGTTCAGGAGCTTGAAATTTGCACCAAGGTTTATAATACGTAAATACGCACTAAGAAGGGACTTCAATGGATTCACTTTAACTTTTTACAAATATCTCATAAAAATAAATGAAAACCATAGAGTTTGGAAACCTGTTCCCTAGGGGGCTGAAACAGTGGATGGAAGTTTGGAAATCTGACTTTTGTGACTACCTGCTGAAAACAACAGGGTCTAGCTATGTTGAAATTTAGTATGGCAATTTACTGTATGACGTAGGTGCGCACTGTAACACCCATTCCCCGAACCCTAAATACTAAACCACTTACTTACATGACAGAGATGTCTCTAGCTACATAAAATACATTGGCCGTACATCGTGATCGTCTAGCTTTAGATACATTAGCCACTCGACAACCCTCTTGACAATACCACGCGGTGCCTGCGCGCGCGCACTCTTCGTATCAAGGAACGACCCGTCAGTCCCGGGACCTTTGACCAACCAACTGTCGTTCTCGTCTTGCTTCCCTTCGCCCCTCAACCCCGCATCCTAAAGCGTGAGAAAACCAACCATTTGACTAACACGTGTTACTCAATTTCTCCATTATCTCGCCCGCCATTTTTTGTAAAAAAATATTACAATAGAGACTAGGGAACAATATGCTTGCTGTGAAGGAACGAAGTCACCGCCGTTTCTTAGTTAAATGCCGCTTCCAAAACATCTTTATAATTTCCGTTGTTGACAATAGCCCACATGTGCGCAGCGGCGTCGGTTAAAATCCCGAAAAAGGCATTTATAAAACGATACTTTGTATTATTTGTTCTATGGTATTTCCAAATTGCTAAAGCGATCACAATGCACTCCAATACAAAACCCGCTTTTAAAGTTGTGTGCTATTATTTAGTCACCCGAACACCCGACATACAAATAATTTTCGCAATCACATATCTATAGTGATGTAGGTAATTATTAATCTACTGGAAAGTACTTATGGCACATAAGGACCGTTACAGCACTAAAAGGGATTTTAAGGGGGTGAAACAGGGTGTTAAAATTTGCAATGCTGACAACTCCTTGCTTACTGACAGCGTACAGCCGAAACCGTTGCATTGCAATATAATGGACGTGACTACTATTATAAGAAGTTATTTTGGATATTAATCCCCTAAGGGTGTAAAATAATGGGTGAAACTTTGCATTGCTAACTGATTAATGACTGGGTCTGGTAGCTTGAACTTTTGAATGAAGGTTTATTTTATAGATTACTTTTGATTTAAAGTTTTAAAATATAAATTTTTTCTGCTGGCCCTGGGCGTTTGCCCTGCTCGCCACTCCCGAAGGGCAAGAGAGTGTAATTGCAACATTACCTATGATAAATGGGTACAAAAGATTCCTTATTTACAACTCTAGCACAAACAACAATAGGTATTTAATTCTAGTTATTGATAATTTGGACACCTAAACTAAGTAAATGATTTATTTGTGTCTTAGGCATCCATGTTAGTAGTTCTTAAGTGTATTTTGTAAAACAATTGTATATAAGTATGTAGGTAGGTACAGTACGCTGAGATAATGTTCTAAAAGTATTTACAATATTTCAGTTCAATACCGACTATTCGTTTTTTTTGTGCCTAAATTTCATACTGTTTTCTTTCCATCTCCTGGTCCTTATATGAGATTAGGGATGAGATAGGGCAACAGGGTCAAAAGTTTCTGAAGATTTCTAGCAAATTTGCTTTCAGTCTGCAGTGCAGTCTGATCTTCCCATAAACCGTTCATAGTTTGAGTGCATCTTGAGGTGACTATTATATTCAATAAAGCTTTGTGCATTTTTAAACTCGTTAAGTCGCAGATAGACGCCATGTTATAATGAACAATTGAACGTATTTTATAAATAATATTAGGTGAGATGAAGCCAGTTTTGCTTGAGTTTTAGCCAGAAAAGGCCAAGACAAGAATATAAACTTGTATACTCTACTACAAACCAAATAAATCAGAGCTAATTGACGTGCCACTATCTCAGGCACTCAATACGTGACCCTAGAACAGCCATAACGAGATGAGAGGTTACGCGAGTATGGCGATAGACAACGCTCATTCAGGAGCGCACCTTGAGTCACTGATTCATATCCCATCACCTTAACCTCTGCGTACGCGTCGCCTTGCCGTGGCTTCATTCACTAATGGGAGCATGCGACGGAGAGCCACTCTGCGGTCACGTGAAGTGTTGTAACGCAGGGCAGCCTCCATTTCTTCAGTCGTTGCTCTGGCAGCGGTCGCGGCCTATTGTGTCTTCAGCCGAGAGTTGCACTACCGCTAAACGGTTAGCTCGAGCACAGGCAGTTGTATAATATATTTGGTGTTATGAAATAGTGGAGCGGTCAGTGTAGTGCGCTTTGTTGTCACGCCCCGTGCCGGCGCCAAATATGTTCCGAGTGCTCCTCTGTTGGTAAGATATTGTTTATTGACTTGTGGCTTATTTATTGGTTTACTTTGATCGTAAGTAATTAATAGTTAATTAAGTAATTAATTTGGCACTAATGTTTTCTCTAAGTTATTTTAGTTTTTTAGCTTATTTTCTACACTATCACTTTAAGCTAAAACATTAGAATCATTAGAAGTATTATTTGGACTTATAGCTAATTTATTGTTTTATTTAGTTTATAAGTAATACTTAATTTAAGAATTATTTTGGCATAATGTTTTGTCTACGTTATGTGACTTTTTAAATTATTTTCTAAACTATAAATTTAAATTACAACAAGTCTTCGCGCAGTTTTCGTTACCTATACAATTTCGTAATAACAAATTGAATTTTCCAATAATAACTTACATTATTACTTAAACTTACCTTAGACCATAGGTACAGTGGCGCTCATAAGTGGATTACCACTTTTAAAAAAAAATATTTTTATAGCGCCAGACTATAAAATTTTAAAAAAATCTTTTTCGATACAGCATTTCCCATACTAATTTCATTACAGCTGTAACGTAAAATAACTTTTTATCATTATGCAACACTTTTATTTTTTAAATTTTTGTCGGGCGCCGAGACACGGTGAAATGTAGGCTGAATAACTAAATGTCTTTGACAAATTCAAAACTCAAATTCAAAATTAAAATTTTCCTATTTATATTTCTGTGTAATTATTTTCTCGCAAAACAGAATATGTTTTCTAAATGTTGTAATTTGTGTTTGTGAATGTTTTTTCTTATTTGAAGCAAATAAATAGTAAATGTGAAAGTAGTAAAGTGAATTTCACGCCGCTTGATATCCTTGACGCGTAGATACAACAGAACTGACTCGCAGCTTACTTCCAGTAAAGTAGAGAAAATTATAGGTACGATATTTTAACATAAAAATATGAGTGTAGATAAAGTAGTGTATGAAACTGCATATAATTAGGTATTAAAACACTCGTGTCAACCTATTATAAACAGATACTCATGTTTTAATACCCCCTTTTATATGTCAGTTGCATAAACTACTATTTAAACTGCAGGTTTTTTTTATTTTAAGAATGAAAGTTGCTTTTATAATGAATTTCCATACTTTGTCTTATAAATTCAAATACAATACAGCCTCAAAATTAAATTAATAATTTAGTACGTGTAAATAACAATAAAATAAAAACTATTTGCACATAATATTAACTTTTTTTTAAAGTTATAACCCCATTGTGACTTTTAAAAGGAAAACGGACAAAGTGATCTTGAATTGTAATAAAAAAAATAACTAACAGCGATTAAGACATTGTTTTAATTTTAAAATGTTTTTCTACTCTATTCTCTTTCGAAAAGTATGCTACATGCCATAAAACCTTATAACAGCTGCACAGGAATATGAATTTAGGTGATAATGCACTTATGAGCGTGACAGTAGACATATTAACAAGTAAGTAGCTAATGCTTTTCTGAGGTGTAAAATAGCGTGCTGAAGGAGCAACATGTTGACCAGTAGGCTAATTATTACACTGTTGCCAACCATTATCTGATTTCAATGATTGAAATTATAACTTTTGCGATTACGTATGATCAATGTCATAGTTTCAGTTTATTGCAATGGAACTTTGTTAGCAACTGAACCCAAGAAATCGATGATACGGAATCGCAAAAGTAACAATTTCAATCATTGAAATCAGATAATGTTGGCAACAACGTTACGTAGTTAGCCTACAGGGTTTGTAACCGATACTAAAATTTATCGGAAATATTTATCGATTCAAGTGTGTCAAATCAAAGTTATTTACCAACGTACACGAGAGTCATAGACGTCTTTCAACAAACTTGTGGGGAAAAAGTTGCAAAACACAATGATGTAGGTGCAACCATAATAATATTTTTCAACACACTCGCTCGGAAAGGCGCCATTATTTTACCGATTTTTGGCTAACAAAAAGGCCTATTATTTACGCGTGTTACAATAACATTAAGGCCTGAGTGCCGTAATGATTTTTTGGGTTAGTGTAAAGAGATTTTACATCTACAAATAATAAAAAAATAATCCTCTTGGCGTTAATGTCGCGGTTGTGCTCTCACGCACGAGAGCCGGGGTCTGCTTTGTCCATGATCCAAGATTTGGCAAATTAGGTTTTTGCAGTGGTACGACTGCCATCTGATCTTCGTGACCCTGCTACCAGAGGAATCTGACCAGATTGGATCATGGTTACACAGCCGCCTGAATGTGCAATTTTTATACTATATATAAAATGACATATTATGATTAGGTAGGGAAGAACATAAAGCAGGTACCTAAGGTCTCTAGTAGGGAATCTAAGCTCAAACTTTGTGTATAATATCAAACTAGCTGGCCCGCCGTGACTTTGTTCGCGTGTTGTCACACCCTATAAGCCTTCCTCTTGTATCGCTCTATCTATTGTTATCAACCACATTTAAATCGATTCCGTAGTAAAAATCTAAGCGTCATACTACACACGAACAGAGGGACAAACAGCCGGAAGCAACTTTGTTTTATACTATGTGTGTATGTAGGACGACCTGAGTGGTTCAATAGTCAACATTCCGGTCTGCCACGCAAGAGGTCCAGGGTTCGATTCCCGGCCGCGCAGACATTGAAATGATGAATTTTAATTTCTGTTACGGGTCTGGGTGTTCTATGTATAATAAGTATGTATTTAAAAAGTATTTAACCCATAGTACAAGCTTTGCTTAGTTTGGGGCTAGATGGCGCTGTGTGAATTTGTCCACGAATATTTATTTATATTTATTTATGTCTCTTATCATCATCATCGCGAGAGGTACCGGGTTCGTACCAATGACTATTTTCTGAGTTATGTACATTAGTTGAACACTAATCGATGCTCTTACGATATGGGAAAACATCGTGATGAAACCTGCAAATTCAGGCAACTGAATTTGTAACCATGATCCAATCTGATCAGGTTCCCCTGGTAGCAGGGTCACGGAGATCAGATGGCAGTCGCTCCACTGTAATTACCTGATCGCCATCGAAACCTGGATCATGGTAAAGGCGGACCCCGGGCCTTCGTTCTCGAGAGCACAATCGGGACATTAACGCCAAGATGATGATTTTTATAAGAGACACAATTAACGAGTGGCAAGTTCGTTGCGGTCCTGAAGTTCGACTAACCTCAAAGTACGAAACGGTCACCCATACAGTTCCCGGACATTGCGAGCATTGCTTAACCTTGGTTATCGATCTTGCGAGTACGCTGTGCTTCCTCTTTAATCTATATTTGTGGCAGCGTTTTATTGGAGCGTTAAACGTTAAAATTTTTGAAATTCATTATTAAAGTAGCTGTTTTCTATGTTATACGGGTGAGGCAACATAAAAAAGGCAAGCGGGCCAACTGATGTTGATAAAGTACTCCCTTCAATATCAGTTTAAACGTTTTCGATTACAGCCTCAATACTGAGACCAATAAGTGAAGAGGGTATGGTCCACATGCTGGATGTCACTAATAATAATAAATAAATAATAAATACATTTCTTTATTTCAGACACAAGATACATAGTTGTATGTACAAAATAGTACTTAGTAATTATAATAAATTAAAATAATCATTAACAATGTCAAACTATCTACGTACTATCTACGCTTAGGTTGCTATCAACAGCCAACTGCTAAACAGACAGGTGGTGTGCAATCTGTCTGCCAGTTCTTTTATAATTAAGTTTCTACACTTGCCAACCCTGAACAAAAATGAAGTAATAAAGCACTTAGATGGACACCTATAGGTAATATATTTATGTTTGTTTTTATAAAGGTATCTATGCTGGAGCGCCGCCTTCCCAGCGCCGCAGGCCGCGATTCCTCGGCAACCCTCGAACATAGTTTTCATCATGGTAGATGACATGGCAAGTATACCTAACGTTTCTATTATTCATATAAAATAAATGCTGACTGACTCTTATCAACGCAGAGCCCAAACCCCTAGGTCCAGAAGCTTGAAATAGCATAAATATAGGCAATGAAGCACATAGTACTTTCTATATATCCTATGAAGGTTCTATGCACAAGATTTAAAAGCAATCGCCTTGCCGGATGTTCATGACGCCTGTTGATAAGCCTTGCCAAATGCTTCAAGGGACAATCAACTGAATTGTTATTTAAATGACAAATAGGATTAAGAGTTATAAAAAAATAATTGAAATTTTCAATTGATTAGGGCTCTAGAGTTTATACATCTGAGAATCCGATAAAATATAATCGTCTTGGCATAAATATCCAGGTTGTGCTCACGCGCGCGAGGGCCAGGATCGGCCTTGACCTAGCTATTGACCATGATCTATGATTTGGTAGATCAGGTTATCGTAATCCCACCAAAACACTAAATGTGAAATTTGTTGGCCAAGTCTCCTGACCTCTTAACGGTTTCACTGTGCCAAGCTCGTAACAACACAAATACTTTTATACCACCAAATACTTTTTGGTCAGATAGTACAGCTTGGCCGTTACATAGATTCAAAAGTATCTTTATCAGAGAAAATGATTAACTGACATTAGCCCTGACCATCGCGGTTGTTGAGCACTGAATCCAGCTTATATGTCATGCAATACTTCTATCATAGAGAAAAAAAAATGCTACGTTCTATCTATCTGCCTAGCATTACCCAGCCATTAGCATTACTCAAGATAAAAGGGTCTGAAAATTCGACGAAACGCTCCCCCAGAAAAGTGAATTCTATATTTTCCTAAAATCAGACTTACCTACATTAGGATTACATAAGTTACATTCATACGTGTAAAAGTAAAATCATGAATATTTCATCATCTTCAGTTAGACTAGGATATACCTAGGCTCATTCGAACCATCTAACCTGACCCCCATCATGCCGTCTGAAGCCAAGGGAATTCCCTACAACCACAACCTTCGTACTATAGTTCAGTTATTACGTGAGATTATTATTTATTACATATTATCGGCAATAATGCAGACAGTGTAGACATAACAAGTAAACCAGCCTCACTGTCAGTGTCAAGGTCGTTTTCAATTTCGAAAACGTGTTACAGCTTTGCGGTTATAACCTCAGCTAGCAATCATTTTGAGACCTTGAAAAGGCCTTTCTTTTCTCAATAACGTATCAAATGTAGGTAATGTGCTTTATTTAGGTGCATGACACCGACAAAAAACGTTTCACTGAGATTTGCGAACGTTTTTGTAGCATTTAAAGTTGTGAGTAGGCATAAACTCCAACTAACAACTTATGTCAAATTTACGTCGTCACGGGTGAACTACAGATCTTATGATATAATAATAATAACAGTTTTAGGTATTTCATTTCAACAAATAAATAGATAAAAATATTTATTTGTTGACTTTCGACAACTTTGTCCTCGACAAATATTTCCTCATCATCATCATCATCATCACAGCCCATAACAGTCCACTGCAGGACTCAGGGCCTCTCCCACAAAAAGGGAGGTTATTGCCATAATCTCCACGCTTGGCAGGCGGTTTGGAGATCGCAGTGTTATAATATAACAATGGAAAATGCTGCTGCCCATATTCCAGGCTACGGAGGCGCTTAGAGCTTTTGCTTCGAAAACATTAGTCGCCTTGTACGACACCCACGAGTGTAAGGGGTTGGTGCTATTCTACTCTGCCGGACACCACACGGCCGATTTTCCTCATAATTATGAAAAATTCTGTAGCACGAGTTAATGCTGAGACTTTCACGACAGGACTATGTACGAAAGTTCGCGGATTAATTAGTTAAACTTTGTAACTACTTAACTTATACTTAGTATAAAAAAAATCGCTTTCCACGGTCTTTCCCTCTGTTTGTATGTAGTAGATATGCACGCTCAGATTTTTTAAACTATGCAACGAATTTTAAGGCGGTTATCACTATTATTTAGATATCATAATAATACTCTTTTAAATAGTATTGTGTTTCTGCCGGTGAGTAAGGTTTCCAGTGCTCCATGGGGTGGGGATTTGGGGAACCGTGGCTTTGGCAGTGGAGTGGCATTTGCTTTTTGCTGCCAGAGCAACGTGTTATAGAGGTGGGCAACGCATTGGCGATACTCTTGGTGTTGCTAATGTTTATGGGCAGTGGTGGCCACTTTCCATCGGGTGGCCCGCTTGCCTGTTTGCCTGCCGTATGACATAAAAAAAAAATCATCACTGCCCGTAACAGTCCACTGCAGGACTTAGGGCCTCTCCCACGAAAGGGGAGGTTATTGCCATAATCTCCACGCTTGGCAGGCGGGTTGGAGATAGCAGTGTTTAAATATAACAATGGAAAATGCTGCTGCCCATTTTCCAGACTACGGAGACTCTTGATCTTTTGCCTCGAAAACATTAGTCGCCTTGTACGACACCCATGAATGTAAGGGGTTGGTGCTATTCTACTCTTTTTTATTTGACTAGCCAGGCATTTGACCTGGTGATGGAGCTTGGATGATTTATATGTTTAATAAAAAACGGAACATATAATAATAGAGTAACCCTCAGAAAATACGTGCGAAGCTGGGGCGGGTCGCTAGTAAAATACAATTGACGGATTATTTTCGTAAAATCTGTTTATTTCAGCCTAATATTATTTATTGATCTTAAATGTAAACCTACGTCGTGAAAACTAAAGCCAGCTTTGAGGAAGGAAAAAATATCCCACTGTGTCGAAGTACTAGAAACAAACCTTGTATTTTTATGTATATTTCATAATTACCTATGTGAAGAGAAAATAAACTTATCAATTATTTATTTAACAAAGTATGCCATTTATACTTAATCATTATTTGTAGTAGGGTATCGACAATACGCATAAATATTTATAAGCAAGGCCACAATAATACAAGCTGCTGTAACTTTTATGACAGAGGTACTTAAAGCACACTAGCCGTCACTGTTCATGCTTTACGATCATATTCAGTAACTTACAACCGCCTACTACAAATGTTTAATTACTACATACGTCAGTGTAAACCTACACATTCCACGTGACTCGATATCTGTTGGCAAAAAACGTGTCAAAATCCATTGCTTCCTCTAAAAGACAGAGAATAAACAGCGTGCGTGTTGGAATTGCCACGGTGCCACGTATTTATTAATTATTCGATAATAATTGGTTACCTGTAAGGAATCGCTTTAAGCGATAAAGCCGCCTGTTGCTTTTCTGCTGTTAATTTTAAGGTACCCATTGTATTCTTTTCAATGTGAAATAAAGTGTTCATCATTAATTAATTAATAATATGGTGTTGAATAAAAAATGCAATAAGCTGAGATAAGGACAGGCGAGGTGGCTCGGGATTTACCTACCAAAAAGCACTGAGTACATACATACTAATTACTATGTAATACTACTTACTATATAATAGTAATGTTGTATATTATGATTACCATAATTACTATATTTTAAATTTTGTCAATTTATGAAAGTGATTGCTAACTTACGTCCGAATAAAATATGGACCATGACCTTCACGTGAGTGCTTAGAACATTGGATTTAAAAATAGAATCTAAGATTCTCGGAGAACAATTGCAATTATGAAATTAATGACGTTATTATTCCTTACTTCGAATAAAGAATAGCGTTGTTAATAAGCGCTCGACAATTTATTACTACATCAGACAATAGACTTCATCTGTAAACATAACACGCAAACTTTGCAATGAAACTTCTCAATTCTAGGTTTATGTGATGACTTGGTTTTTCGTTTGTGTCTTGTTTAGATTTATAATATACATAACCTTACATATACATAACCCACTTCCATCTGCTCTTTAGTGTAGCTACCTACTCTCATCATAATCATCATCATCATAGCAGCCGAAAGACGCCCGCTGATGGGCGTAGCGATGCCTCCCCCAGACATCTCCACAAAGGTCTTTTTTTATGCTACCTGCGATCTTTACCACCTACCTGATACCTAACGTTCCATTTCAGTTCCGTTCAGGTACATCACCAGCCAGAAATGCTTCTGCAAGGGTGTATATAGATCATATCAGCAAGAACTGGGTACGGCGTCGCCATCATCGGTGGTTCCGTCGTCTGTACTTGTATTTTGAGCAACCAAGCCCAGTGGTTGTCACGGGTCTCACCCAAAGAGCTGGTTTGCTCCGGATACAGCATCAGACGTGGGAGTTGTTGATTTTAGGCGACACCAGACCTCGTCCTCCACTGATTTGCGCCACCTCCAGCCCGAGATACCAGTGCGTACGTAGATGCGAAGGGGAGTGTAGGGCTGTCGCAGTCAGGATGGGAGCGAAAGGATTTCGAGCCTATATTTTTTGTGTAATATAAAAAAGAAGGATGGTAAAGACTGCTGTGGTTGTTCGCTTGATCTGTTCTTGTTTTGTTTTGTCTTCGATGTTGGGTATTCTTGATGTCATGTTCCAGGTGGCCTTTCCCACGATGTCCAGTCGTGAGCAACCTACCATAAACTTTGCGCAAGTGGTGCCTTCTTTCCACCGGCGTATTGTAATATTTAATCTGCATAACTTCAACGATATCATCTGCTTGACACTCGTTAGTACTCATGGTCGATCTTGTTCGCGTTCTCCAATGTCCGTCGTTATGTTGTGTTGTGTGGGCCCTCTACCTCCGATTCGGAATCTGTCTCCGGTACTTAGTATATTTTCCAGGCTTCGTTTTTCATTTCACTCCTATTAACTGCCATCGCCTGCCAGTCTTGTTTCGACTTCGTTGTATATGTATCTATATCGTGGTTCAACGAGTCTTCCCAGGTAAATATAGGTCGACCAACTTTACGCTTAGTTTCTGAGTGTTGTAGGGCTGCCTGTAGTATATGCGGGTTCTCGTGCCTCATTATGTGGCCGTAGTATGTCAGCCTCTGTACTTTTTTATTTTAGTTATAGTTTTCCATCTAAAATCTGCCATATTTTCTTGTTAGGTTTGTCTCTGGATAGATTTAACATACCTCCCAAGATGAATCTTTCGTATCGTCGTAGCTTGCATCGATTAGCCTTTGTTTGGGACGCCACGTTTAAACCGTAGGTTATGGTGGGGCATATGACAATTTTGTAGATTAGTCTTGTGATTTTCCATTCCAGTCTGTTGTTTTTTATAAACGATTTTGGAGTTTGTGACGGCTTTATCGCACCTGTGTTTTATACAATTTCGTCTGTCATGGGATGCTGTGAGATATGTCCCTAAATATTTTATTTCCTTCACGGGTTGGATTGACACTCCCCCTAGATGGACACTGCTGGGAGCGGTCCCGTTAGGTGGGTTGGATGGATCTCTGATTATTAATTTTGTCTTGGAACCATTTATAACAAGTCCTACCGATTCAAGTAATATTTTCAATCTTGTTATTGTCTGGTCCAATTTGACTATATCCGTTCCAATCAGAATCAGGTCGTCGGCAAATGAAAGGATGAGCATTATCGTAATATTATGGTCCTGATCCAAAGTAAGCTCGTCGTCTTCCTCCTCAAGTGTTCGCAGCACTTCGTCCATGACTAGGGTGAATAGTCTGGGTGATAGTGGGCATCCCTACTTAACTCCTTTTCCTTTGTTTATGATTTCGGAGTTCTGGCCGCACCATGAGATAAGGGTTTTCTCCTGCATATAGGCCTCTATTATCCTATTGGTTAGATGTGTTCCAGTTCGGGTGAGGAGTATATCTCTGAGTGCTTCGAGATTGACCGTGTCGAAGGCTTTTTCTATGTCGAGGGCTGCGACATATGTTTTGGTGCCTGCTCTCCAATTGGAATCCAGTACCCTTCTTATAGTGAACATGTGGTCGTCCGTCGAACGATCTTGTAGGAAAGCTGCTTGGTAATTTCCTAACTGAACTTTTTCGTTTAATTTCTTTGATATGAAGTTAGCGTATATCCTGTAACCGACATTGCATATTGATATTTTCCGGAAGTCCTTTTAGGGTTTTTAATCTTTGGAATTGGAACCTGTCTTGTGAGTTTCCAATCCTCTGGTATTGCGTTCTTAACCCAAGCCTCTTGCATAACTTTTACGAGTTTCTCTATGAAGGTGGGTGGTGCCGCTTTGTATAATTCCACGACGACATGATCCGTTCCCGGGACGGTACCACTCTTCATATTTTTTATAATTTTTGTTATTGTCGCTTCGTCTGGGTGATCCGTTTCAATTGGACCTTTTTCGGGGACCGTATTTAAGGTGGGACCCTTCATTTTATTTAACTCGCCAATCCAATTGGATATTACTTACTTTGTGATCGGTTTGTTTTTGTTTTGTGTTTTTTGAGATATTTGTAAGTGACTTTCATCCTTATTGCTCTGTGTTGTTTGCTCAGGTTTTGAAAAAAACGCCTGCAATCCTCCATGTCTTCCTGTTCCGTGGCGTTGCGATACGCGGTTCGCGCTTTAGTTACTTATCTGTTATAATTTACGTTGTTTGGATTAAACTTGTACAAGAATCGGGCTTTCTGTAGGTTAGCTAGTGCTCTACGTACCTCTCTGGACCGTACTTTAGTTTTTTGTAGGGTTTCCTGAGCCGATCGTTTTAGAATATTATTTAATGATTGCCATGAAAATATCCGCGGCTGTATTTGGATGTAGGTTATATTTTTCCAGCTTTTCGATTACCTTATTTTGAAAGCTGTCCCTTGTTTCGCCTCCTTGTAACGCGCTATAGTCATTTAGCCTGTAATCAAATCGAAAGGTGCTTAGCTCGTTTGTCGCTTTTCCCGTATTCGATTTTGTTTGGCTTTTTTGAGGTATTTGAGCGGAGGATATTCTAATATTTCCCGAGATCAACTTGTGGTCTGTTTTTATTTCGGGTGACCATTCGCCTTTAATATAATCGAATCAGATTGTGTTAGTGCAGCGCGATATGATGTGGTCTATTTGGAAGTGCTTTTTCCCCATCCTCCATGTAGTTTTACATGATGGGCGGCCCCAAGTACTATTTATACGAAGGTAGTGCTGTTGGATAAATGACATCAGTAGGTCTCCATTTTGGTTCGATTTCTGGTGGTATAGTTCGTACCTACTAAATTGGAGGCGAGATGTTTAGCATCTTCTAAAGAAGATTGGTAAACCAATGTGGGCATTAAAGTCACCGATAAGGAGCAATTGAGTTTGATTCGACCGACGACTTTGTAACGAGAGTACCTATTTTGGCCAGGGAGTTTGATGGTGTCGATGGTAGATGGGTGGTTATAATGAGGAGGTCTAATGGGGGTACCTGATCCTGTATATTAATTCTTATGTGTGCTGCTAGGGTATTACTATATATATGGTGGACTTAGATTACTTCGTGAGTCATCCTGTTGCTAATGAGCAGGGCTACTCCCCTTCTTTCCATTGATCGGGATCCTCCTGTTAGTATGCAGTTATAGTTTGCCGATACGTAGTTCCCTTTCGAGAGATGTGTCTCTTGTAGACCGGCTATTGTTATTTGGCGCCTCTGTAACTCACTGTCAATTTTCTTTTTTCTAGTAATTTCGAACAGCCGCGTACATTTCATGTGGCTATGCGTAATTTACTACAGGGTACGGGGTTCTTTGGTTGTTCAGGTGACAGCCTTAATAGTCTTAGCCCCGTTGAGTCCACAGGGTAGCTGTTAGACGGTTCGGTTTCCAATTGCGACGTTGTACTTTGTGGGCTGTCCGAGAGGCATATATTTTGTTGTGGTCCTTGCGAGTTTGTGACTATTATGCTGTTGTAGTGATTGTTTTCAAATTGTAGGTGTATGCAGGTCGACGATTGTTCATTTTCAGGACTGTAAACCAGCGGCGTGGTATAGTTTGCGTGCACGTGCACGTTCACTAAATAGAACTCGCATGCCGCTATTATTGTTTCTTCTCCTCCCCAGAAGCCGTCGTTAAGTTGCGATCGAATATACAGATCTATCCTCTCTTCGATAGATTGCTCTGGGGTTCCTATGTTCGCATCTTGTATGCTGTTTAAAAGAGCTAAGTGTATTCTATTTAATTTTCTGTTGTCCGCTACATATGTTGCTAGGTCTCGGCGCACTGCCTGGTGTTCGAATGTCAGGAAATATACTTCATTTAGTTGATCTGCGATAGCCCTAAACAGACAGTTGCCATCTTTAGCCATGTGTCTTATTGTAGTTTTCTGCGATTTTTGTCCCATGATGCTCGCCAGATGTTGCGCACTATCGTTTCTTTAGTCGGTTGGTACCTAGATATGCCCGGTCCCTTGTTTTTTGTTCACCTTTCTTTATTGTCTTAAGTGCTCGGTCAGTGTTTTTTGTCAGTTTCTCTCTTCGAGTTTGATGCTTTTTGTACCTGCTTTTTCGGTAGGTAGTGGTTTGTGCCGTATTTAGAGACACGTGTTTACGTTAGTTAAATAATTTTTGTTAGTTTGCCACGCGGCTACTGATATTTCAGTAATCTGAAAAAGAAGTAGGTTAGATCCGATACAAGCTGCCCCTGATGAGGCTTGCTGCGCTTGTGCTCTATACGTACATATGTGGATCAGAATAGGATGTCAGGTTACTGCCTGTAAATGGGAATCTAGCGGCTTTGTTGAGTTATTTGCCCGGATAGATTCGCTCTGCACTGTTGTTGAACGGGAAGCTGTTCCTTGGTATTTAACTAACAATCACGATACTGGACAGCCTTGAATGGATGAGGATATTAACCTTTAGCTTTTTATAGACAGGGTTAGGGTTTATCTTCCTAGATGACTGTAATATAAACAATAAGTACACAAGTAAGTACATAACGGATGAGATTCTGCGTGAGAACGTATTGATTTTAAATAAAAGGAGTGATCTCACCGGGTTGTGGCCTTTGCGGGTTACGTGGCGGTATGAGGTGTGTGGCTGCGCGTTGTCGGTTCTGCCGCGAGGCGCGCGGCCCCATGCTGGCGTTGCCACGCAGGCTTAGGTGGCACCTTCTGATTGTTGTCACTGACACTATACCTCAGGATATTAATGCACTACAGCACCACACATAACTTAAACCAGGCCAAAGAACCACTACTATATTGCCTGCAGACACACCACAAACCTTTACCACCTACCTGATACCTACTATACATTATTCTATTTGTACTTTTTTATAAATATGAACCTCGATGAAGACTTTTGAGAATAGTGAGTTATCTATTCTCTCCACATCTTCCCCCCAAATGTGTCACTGGATGACTAATACTAAGTATATTTTCCCGTTTCCAGGGTTGGAACGATGTCTCGTTCCACGGCTCGGACCAGATCCACACGCCGAATATTGACACGTTGGCGTACCAGGGCGTGGTGCTGCAGCAATACTACAGCGAGGCGATCTGCACGCCGGCGCGCACCGCTCTGCTGACGGGAAAATATCCCATGAGATTAGGTAGGCCCATTTTTGTAATTTGTTTGGCGAGGCGAATATAACATAAAAATAACCATCTTGCTGTTATTATCCCGGTTGAGCTCTCGCGTGCGAGGGCCCGGGGTCTGGCTTGACCAGGATCCATGATGGTCTGAATTGGCAAATCAGATAATTAATTACATAGGAGCGAGTGCCATCTGACCTCCATGACTTTGCTACGGGGAATTAGACGAGATTGGATTCAACTAATGTACATAACACATAAAAGAGTCATTGGCAATGGTGGCAGTGGGATTCGTACCCGGTGCCTATCGCTTACGAATTGGATACAACCACCAACGCTCCAAGGCGATTATACCATACCTACATACATTTACGCTCACGCCCGTATTACAGACTAGTACCACAAGCTACGATACTGACACACCTCTTTGCCCCTAATTAATATGCCTGGTAAACTCAGAACAGTTGTTTTAAAGTTTTCTCGTTGTGACCACTTTCCATCAGTTGTTACGAACGAAGATACGACACGTGACTACAAAACGCAAGTTAGTAATTCACCTGATCATATTCTTGAAACCGTCCACAACAATTGTTACACGTAGATAGTAGGCGTAGCCCTCAAGTTGACAAACGTACCACCATGTAATTCCATGTCTCTCCATACATTTCCAGGCATGCACGGCATTCCGCTGTTAAATTCCGAGGACCGCGGCATACCCCTGACGGAGCAGCTGTTACCCGCCTATCTGAAGGAGCTGGGCTACTCCACGCATCTGGTGGGCAAGTGGCACGTGGGCATGTCCATGGAGGAGTACCTCCCCACGGCGAGGGGTTACGACTCCCACTACGGCATGCATGGAGGGTTCGTCGATTACTACACCTACAACAAAGTGGAGACTGTGAGTATTAGTACGAGTAGATAGTTTTGCTTTTTAGTTACCCGTATAAAGTAGCGAAAATAAATTGGGTAGTGTAATGGGGAACGGATATATATGTAATTTACAAATACCCACGACACTACCGGGCCAGTAGTGCAGAAGGGAAATAAAAATACCCACGACACTACCAGTAGTGCGGCTTAGTAGTGTGGTGGGGAAGGAGGGGATACGTCGTGTTTACTTCGCAACTACTTTATTCGATTTACAGTTATATTTTTGGAAGCCTTGGACCAGCTTGGCCCCTATTGTAAGTATGTGGGGTGTCATACTGGTTTTTGTTTTTACTAGTGTTTTCCCGTGACTTTATCCAGATAGACAATTTTTTACCTTGGTCACATGATATTTCCACGGGGCGCCATAACTGCTAGCTACAGCTCCATCTAAGTAGTTTGAGTTGTGCGCTGACTATCAGTCAGTCACCTTTTCGTGACCATGATTGCTTGTAGTATCGTACTCGAACTCACAACCCTTAATTCCTAGAAACATGAGTAGGTCATCTCTCTTTTTAATAGAACCATTTGGAACATCCCATTTAAACATTTTAAAGACTATCCTTTCAGCATAAAAGCACCGGGCCCGTACTAAAAGCTCGCTTAATTTCGTTTGCAGTTACCGAGCGGCAGAGTGATGTATGGCTTGGATCTCTTTGACAACGAAATACCGCAGCAATCGGAACAGCGATATATCGTCGATGCATTGACTGACAGAGCCGTTAAGAGTAAGTTTCTCGATGGTTTGTTCTTAAAATTGATAATCATGAATGTATATATTTATTGAAAATTGTTTCTCTACATCTCTTTGCATATTAAAGTAGTAGTGATTATTATGGACGAGTGGCAAACTCGTTCCGGTGTTGAAGTTCGACAAGCCTTAAAGTACACTAATTCCACGAACTAGTTGACCATCTATACTCTAATAAATAAATAAATAAATAGACAATGTGGTCAGCTACTTAGTCGTATGACTGTACGACACGGTCACTAATCCAGCACCCGTACTTGTTTTGCAAGTGCGCTACCACTAGACCTGGGCCGCCTTTTCTCACCCCTTGATTGCATTGCTTGATTTGACGACCTGATCACCTGAGTGGTTCAGTTGGTTAACATGAAGGTCGCCACGCAGAGGTCTCGGTTTCGATTCCCGGTCGAGCACAAAATGATATGATGTTTTTTAATTTCTGTTACGGGTCTGGATGTAGTATGTTTAATAGTATGTATTCAAAAAAATACATTAATACACAAGCTTTGCTTTCTTTGGGGCTAGATGGCGCTGTGTGAATTTGTCCAAGCATATTAAGCATATTTACATTCTCTCAATACTAAGATGAAAGAGAGCAGTTTCTATGTCGCGCCTTTTCTCGCTTATCGCGCGCGAGAGCACGCTTGTGCTAGCCATACAGGGTGCCTTTTCTCACCCTGATTGCATTGCAGTAATCCACCGTCACAACACATCGCGCCCGCTGTTCCTGCACGTGACCCACAACGCGCCGCACGCGGGCAACGCGGCCGGCGCGGTGCAGCCGCCGCTACACGGCGCCGTCAAGAACCGACACATCGCCAACTCGAACCGAAGGCTGTATGCAGGTAGGACCGTTTTACTAGACTACGGGACGCAATGGAGGGTACTGTGGTTGTCAGACTATGTACTTGACGACCTGAGTGGTTCAGTGGTCAACATGCCGGTCTGACACGCAAGAGGTCCCGGGTTCGATTCCCGGCCGGGCAGAAATTGAAATGATGAATTTTAATTTCTGTTACGGGTCTGGGTGTTCTATGTATAATTAGTATGTATTTAAAAGTATATAAGTAGTTTATCAGTTATCTAGCACCCATAACACAAGCTTTGATTACTTTGGGGCTAGATGGCGGTGTGTGAATTTGTCCACGATTATTTATTTTATTTATTTATGTTCATGTGTGGCGGTCTAAAGACCGAACGCGTGGGCCGATTTTGATGGCTTTGATGTCGATTTGTCTTAATTTTGCGAGTGTCACTGAAGACATGATATTAATCGAAACTACCGGGTGGTAGTAGCCATATAGTAAAAAATTAAGTCGACGTTCTATGTCCTGTAGGGTATCGTTTAATAGGCATTGAAAACCAGGTTTCTTTTATAATTTTTCATTTAGAAAAACCATTTAAAATCTATTCCGATTTACAGTTAGTCAATATCCATTCTCATCTTCACTCAACATCATCAATCTTACTTACTGCGTAAGGTTAGCCGTACCTTGAATAGTGGGGGATTTTTAGTCTTTGTATAGTTTTTTATTAATACGTTGATAGTCAGCCACACGATATCGTGTGGTCCGCCCTCTGGCCTATGATACCGGTGGTCTGGGACACCACGATATCGCGTGGTTGTAGTTTTGAAACTGCTATGCCAAAAATATATTTGTGAAACAAACTTTTCGACCTGAGGGAGGTCTCTCGTAGGGGTGCAAAATAGTGCTTTTCAATTAAAACAGTCGATCTCTGGAACTTGCTATTACGAAAAAACTTAAATTCATGTAGAGCTAGTTGTAGGCACGAAATAGTACAAATATGAATGTGGACCCTTTGTTTGACAATAAGAATGATTTGTTCTTCCACTAGCAATAGTATTGATAATAAGGTTGCCCATATATTTTCTTCAGGCGCATAATGACTCATTACTTACGTTAGTATAGATGTTTTGTGACACTACGTTTGAAAAACAGTGTTGTAATAAATTGTATTTGACATCGCATTATTCCATATTCGAATCGCTTATTTAGGTAGGTTTTAAATAAATATACATAGAATTTAGATACCTATTTTGTGACTAATTCAATGTAGATTACGAATATTGTTATGACAAAATAAATAATGACAATGTCTATATTAAATCATAAAATATTAATATTAATTTCAGAGGTCGTCACTCATCTGGATCGGAGTGTTGGAAAAATAGTTACTGCGCTTGCTGAAAATGGAATGCTTGACGACACAATGATTGTATTCATATCTGACAATGGTGCACCGACAGTTGGTCAGTTCAGCAATTGGGGCGTCAACTTGCCTTTCAGAGGAATAAAAGAAACACCTTGGGAAGGTGCTGTTAGGGTGCCCGCGTTAATATGGCATTCAGACTTTAGACCTCGTGTATGGGACGGCCTATTCCACATCACGGATTGGTTGCCGACATTGTTAGCCGCAGCGGGAGGGAAAGTCGGTGCAGAAATCGACGGAATGAACCAATGGGACTCGATAATCCAGGATGGAGAGTCTCAAAGGAAAGAAGTTCTAGTCACCATCGAGGATGGAATGCGAAACCGTTTTGCTGCTTATAGAGCTGGAGACTACAAGATTGTCGTAGGTAACGTGACAGGTCTCAACAACGGTTACTATGGCACCCAGCTAATGGTAAATAAAATGCCGCCGCCGGAGTATTTCCCGGCACTGAGGGCCTGCGAAGTGGCCAAAACGTTTCAATATATGGGCAAATATTTAAACTATGACGAGGTTTTGGCAATGAGGAGTGCCACTATCATCAGGCAGCAAGATACGGTGCGGGATGCTGTACCGTGTCTGCCTACACCGAGTAAGTAGACCCTTCATTAACAGTAGGACATAGGTATAGAGTTCCAAAAGTATAGCTTGATATGGTTGAATTCTCAGTTTACTTAAAACGAAGGTGAATTTTGCTATTAGTGGAGTCATTACTGGTGTAGCTGAATAAATAATAAATAATAAATAAATAAAAAGTTTATTAAATCTTGTGGAATACATTTCAATTTTAGAGTTAAAAAACACGTAAAAGGTAAAAATAAAACATATTTTTTGCCTGAGCTAGGATAATATGATACCCTGTGTTTCAGGCATGAAATTACAGATCTTAAATTAACAAAGAATGGTTTTCTATACATATTAAAATAATCACTAGCAAAATATGACGAAGTACACATATATTATATCATAAATTAACTTAGAAACTAAAAGTAGGTAATATTTGCATTATAAAAGATATTCGCGTCAGCAAAAAGATTCTATACTGGCAAAGAATATGTTCGTTATGTGCATGTTTGCACTTTAGGTATCTTATGATTTAAGGTTAGTGGGACAGCGCGCGGTTATTGCGGGGCTAGTAACAAATATAGGAACTATCTACCTATATATACACTTGCAGCTGATATTACGTGTCCGCGTGATCCCGATCGTGCCACACGTATCAAGCTACACTTTACAAACTGAAACTAACCGTCATATCCTATAGGAACCGTAAATTGACAAGCTTTTATATTCTAGCGCGCGGTTGCCTGTACAACGTGCGTCGAGACCCCTCCGAGAGCCACGACCTATGGCAGCGCGCGAGCAAAATCGCGTCGCTGCTGACGTCGCGGCTGCGCGGGCTCTGGGCTCAGCAGCTTCGACGGGGGCCCATCAACGCCCAAGACGCCGCTGACCCAGCCAACTTCGGCTACACATGGATGCCCTGGATTAGCGAGAGCCAGGAGAGGAGCATAGAACAGACCCTCACACAAGTACAAAACCGGACCAGACCGAACGGTACGACCGGAAATCTTGCCCTCTTCCGGTTAACCAACACGACGGTCGCCGGACAAATAGACTGTGAAAGCCCCACCAATGTGAGAAACTTTTTGTGCATCCTCCGGAGTGTTTTCTAGTTTAGTAGTGTATTGTTTTAATTGTAATTAGTTCGTGTTGTTTGTTAAATTAGTGTTAAGAGCGAGTTGTGCTGCTTGTCTATCTATTTATGTGTTCGCTGGCTACAAAATGTGATTTGAAAATAGTTATTAAACTAATTAGAATAATGTCTAAAGTGCCTGTTTAATTTAATACCCAATAATACTGGGCGAAAATGTCTGTTTTTATAGCGATATGGTCATAGTATTTAGGTTATGTGGCTAGTCCCCTCAAATACATTCTTGTGCAAGAGGACATCAAAATCTGACTCGCCAGTTTTGAGAAAAAATTGTTTGCATTGTTTGCAATGTCCTAATTGTGCTTTCGCGCACAAGGGCCCGAGGTCTGCCTTGACTATGATCCAGGATTTGGCAGATCATGTAATTATAGTAGAGCGACTGCCATCTGATCTCCGTGACCCTGTTAACTGGGGAACTTGGTTACGCATTCAGTAGCTTGAATGAAGGTTTCATCACGTTGTTTTCCCTAAGTGTAAGAGCATCGGTTAGTGTTCACTAATGTGGCATCAAAAAAGAGGCATTGGTATTCGAACCCGGTACCTTTTGCTTACGAGTCGAGTATCTTAAGCACTAAAGACAACGATTCTTTGGATTTCTTCACGATGTTTACCCTCATTGTTAGAGCATCGGGTGTTCAACTAATGTACTTACATAACTCAGAAGAAGGCCACCGATGCTCTAGTAAACCTAACCAAAATACAGTACCTACCACATTGCTATTGGATCATAGATCACCTCCTGGACAAACTGTCTTCTTCTGCTTATCCCTCTGCCTCGAGCCCACTAGGTGAGGCCGGCACAACATGTATTTTGTCCATTTATCCCTATAACTTCGTATTTGGTACGTCCATTGTACGATAATTTGGAATTATCTGAAGGTCAGAAACTCAGGTACAATTTACAAGTAATATAAGTTGGCACGACCGAAGGTCAGAGCGGCACAGGACATCTCCAAGTGACGCTGGGTAAATGACTCTCAGGGTAACCTGTGAAACGACGACCATGTGGTAAAAGAGAGATAGCGCTTATGGACGCCCAGTTTGAAGTTGACCCGAATTTTTCAATGACCCGGCGGCGATGGCGCGCACTAAGATAACTCGGCGGTGGCACGGACCTTTAGGGTGACTTTGGATATTCTACCTACATTAAATCCGCTGATTACTTGACTCGTATTGTTGCCAATGACCTGAAAAGTTGCCACCTTTTATTATGACTTCGATCTTGCATGAATGTATACAAACAATGATAGCACACCATACCAACAACAGCAGCAATACTTATTTTTTATATTTCTTTATCGTAATATAAATTATGTTATCATTTTCAGACGCTATTATTATCTTCACTACATAGTATAAAACAAAGTCGCTTTCTCTGTCCCTATGTCCCTTTGTATGCTTAAATCTTAGAAACTACGCAACGGATTTTGATGCGTTTTTTTTTAATAGATAGAGTGATTCAAGAGGAAGGTTTTTAAGTAAGAAAAAAAGGGTAGGTAAGGGTAAAATAGGTGTACGCGTACGAAGTCGCGCCGGGTCCACTAGTTATATATATAATTCTTCTGTGAGTGTGTATGTCACTGAACTACTCTCAAACGACTGGACCGATTTTGATGAAATTTTTTGTGTGTGTTCAAGGGGATCTGGGAATGGTTTAGATTCACACCTAAGGTGTAGGGTAGGTGTAGGGTAGGTGTAGGGTGTGTGACTGTTGCGGGCTGTGATGAGGATGATTCCCTTTCTCTTTTTCTTATGTCTACTCTACAATGTAATTGTTATTGTACTTATTATTAACTATTTGAGATAATACAAATAAAAAATTAATAAGCCGTCACTACGCCAATCGGCTTTCGACACTGTTTATTGTTTAATCAGCCCAGAACCAGCGAGGTCGTCCAAGGTCTCCCGCTGCAGACCCTGATACTGGTTTATAATAGATACAAATAAAAATAAACAAAGTAAAATAAGATTAAATGTGTCGTTCACATATTGGTACGCACGGTTATCCTCTTACAAATGGCGAACATAGAGGTTTACCGGGAACCGAAAAAATCTTGCTTCAATACCTGATAGAATTGGGCTATGAGACCCATCCAGTGGGGAAAAGCTGTGTATGCCGACCGCGGATTCGACACCCATTTCGGATACAAGGGCGCATTGATTACTAATGAGGAATACTTATTGCTGTTAATCCTGTTTTTCGAAGTAGGATGTATTCAATACTTTTTTGGACGTTTATTGTCAATGATTCTTTTATTTTAGTGGAATATAGGGAAAGTGTCTGGCTTTGATCTTACTAGAATGATAAACTGATTACGAGGATGATAAACTGATGTTTAGGTACAGGGTTACAATTTTTCCTAAAACTATTATTATGTAACCGTAAAAACCGAGTGTAACCGGGACATAACGACAAGATGAGTAAAAACCTAAAACTCAATATTTAAGTTTCACATAAATACTGGAAATAATCGTCTTCATCTAAAGCCCATAGTAGTCCAATACTGAACTAGAGATGCCGATCTACACGCTAGGCAAGCGTGGAGATCATCAATGTTCAAAATTCTCTAGAGAAAATGCTACTGCCCAGTTTCTGTACATATGATTACTCATTGTTTTTTTAAGTTGTAACACTTGCAACAGTTTATTTACATTTTAAATTACAATTATTAACATTTAATAAAAGTCTTACTCTAACATCAAAAACCTTAATTATAACTACCTAAACTAAAGATAAAAAACTTGACCCAGGTCCCCCGAATTTGGAAAGGTCCCCAGTAGGCTGGCCGCGTTGCCCCGCTGAATAGCGAGGCTTAAACGCTGACCCAAGAAAAGGCCAGCCTTCTGGTGCTTTGTAATTTGGACCAGGCGCTTAGATAACTCCCGAAATAAGGAATGTGCGCTTGGTCCCCACGGCCCAAGAGTTTTATCGCCAAATGGCGCAAATATGTAATCGCCACTGAGACTAGCATATTTGCTCCGCTTGGCGTTCTCAGCTGCGGCAGCACCCGTCGCAGGCAAGGGTATCGATGCAAGTAGCATCCCATATTAGAGGCCGTGCCAGTTTCCACGGAGTGAGTGTCATTCCGTCGGGCCTCTTACCGTCATCGCGGGCTAACCCAATCGGTTCCAGCACCGCGGGTGCACCAGCGGTGGTAAGGCCCGGCGGATGACATCCACAGTGGCATAGATGAGGAGGGCTACAGGGTGCGCCAAAACGAAGGGCCGTGGCAATCCTAAACGTGGCACGGTCGAGTAAAGTGCCGATGTTTTTAGAGGGCATTGCCTGTAGGCAGAGACCCAACTTCCACTCGCCAGCTGCTAGGAGGCGAGCACGCTCTGCAGAATTGGTTGATGCGCTCAAAAGGTTGTTTCGCACCAATCTGCAGAGCGGCTCGTCCCAAAGCCGCTGCGAGCAAGGATTAGCCGGAAGCTCCGACTCCGGGCAAGCAAACTGCCAAGCATTTTTGGCCTCGGTGGAGAATGCCGACTCAAACGTCCCCAGTTTTGATAAAATCCTACGACTGCGAGCTATTCACCGAGGACAAAAAGGCTGGCAGAGAAGCATTCGACACTTTCCGAATGCCCAGACCACCATATCGAATAGGCAATGATGCCTGGTCCCAGGAGGAATTGTCAAAATTTATATTTATAACAGAACAGAGGGTTTGTTTTACGGTGTTGTCTAGGACCTTTAAAAGAGCAGGATGTTTCCACAGCTGTTTACAACACGTACATAAATTTAGGAACAAATAAACAATATCTAATTATGACGTAAGCCATGTGGCTGTTGATTTGGAGTAGGGGGTCCGAAACATCATTAAAATTTTGAATTTTCTTGACAACAAATATTTTTTAAGGAATCATCAAAAATTGGGGAGCCTAGGAGGTGAAGCGAGGAATTGTCGACGACTGTGATTTTTGGAGCTAAAGCGTTAAAAGCAATACAAATAGCGCCAGGCGTCGGACAAGATTCAGAGATAAACAGTTGACACTTCGAGAAATTCAACTACAAGCCTATGGCACTGAATTCTCGAATGAGCAGCTGTAGATCCCGTAATACTGTGCTCGCTTCACCTCCTAGAGTCCCATCATCAAGGTACCACACGTTAAATTTAGAATTTAGTTTATGATGTTGTTGATGAAAATGTTAGGAATAGAGTTCCAGGATAAGTCGAACCCGCCGTTTCTAATCTGGTACACAACGCACCACACTGTGGCAAAGAAAGCGCTTTGCTGCAGGCGCCGCCTCAGGAAAATGGTTACCGCTGTTGCGACGCCTGAGCGCCTAAAGTTTGTATATTAGCAATCTCTGAACAAAATATGGGAATTTATTTATGCTAAGTGCTCACGCTAGTTCCCTTTTTATCTCTCACTGCTACTAGCTACAACCATTGTGTCACGAATTAACACGATAGTCGCATTCCATATTCAAGACAGTTTAAAACTAATAATTGTAGTTTTAATGGACATTAGTAACGGAATGACTAAAAGTACTTTTACCACAATGTGTTCAGCATTTTAGGGATGAAAACAAATAATAAAAATTATATTTAGCTAGCCAAGGTCATTGGGCTCACTACTAATTAGCTTAGTCACTACTACAATAATTCATTGCAAAACCTACGGAATCTAAATTCGCTCAAATGCCTGAAATTTTGAGGTCTTCATGCTCACTATTTTGATTTTCATATACTGTTGGTATTAAAGGTAAGTCAAGTTTTCAAGAAAATTTGTGTTGTGTCGTTTATTAATATTTTATATAATACTTTTATTATTAACGTTTACTTATGCTTTTCAACATTTTGGGATTCAACATTCTGCAAATTCAACTTTTTGCAAACACGACATTTTGATAATTTAACTGTCTGTTCCGAAAAGTTTTCTTGATAGCCGAAAAGTCGAGCTAAGCTCACTCATACATTTTTAAAAGTATTTTTATTGCAATCACAAAAGATTTTTGATGGTCAAAGTTTCGTGCTTGCTGGTGCTCGCTCATTAATTAATTTATTTTGAGATATTTTTACCAAATATTGCGTAAATTCACACAAAGTTGCTGTGAAGTAAATATTGGGCGAAGGAAGACAACTTCTAAATTTACCTTCGCTCTACACGAGTAAACGTGTTCTTGTGTACGTTCGTTTCTAGTTGTAAGTACCGTTGGGGTTTACTGTAAGGAGGTACCTTTCACTTTATACTTTACCAACACTGGCAACGCCGTAGTTACGTACAAGAGTCTATTCAGTCATTAACTAATTCAGACGGAGTAAATTTTATTGTTTTTCTATTATTCTGAGTAATAGAAAAATTATATATTAGACATAGTGGTGGACATAACAATTGATAGTAGTGTTTCAACTGATACATACATAATCACGCATCAAGTAATTATGTCATCAATTATTCAATTCTAAATATATATACATCTTTAAACTAGACGCTGAATAATGTTATACTCACAATTAAGTGAACTTATCTGGTTCCATTCGCGTTATCCGCTTCGATATTCGATGAAGTGTCTGTGACTCTGACCATCAGTGAGTAGTAGAGTGTGTTGTCTTTGCAGTATGTGTTTAATTCAATCGTTATTGTTACTTATCCTTACTTCAATTGTATTATTGAATAGTAAAGTGACAGCCTCGCGCTCGAATATAGTCATATTCATTGCTGATGATTTGGTAAGTAGTTACATTGATTTAACCATTGTTTGGTTCTAAGTTTAGCAATTTCATTTGTTTGGTGGTTTTTTAGTAGCGGTATGTATCGTTTTCTTGACACACATAAACGTGTACATATATGTATAGGTGATCTACACAGATTTTTGCTACTAGGTATGACAACAAAAAAAACGTAAAAAGAAACCGTAGAAGGCGTTACTATTGGGAAATTGTGACAATCTCATTTTATTGACTTGACCTCGCAATAACACGTATCAGCGGTATCTATGATTTATTTATCTATTTTACTCACATCATTGCATGAGTAGAATTTGCATTGCATTGCATGAATACAAAACATTTATAAATGCTTAGATACCGTTATTATTATTATCTGATGGACTATTCTGCTCGTAGATTAGATATTAATCTTGAAACGCTATGACCTTGGAAAGTCACAAGAATCGTTGCTCTCTTATTGAAGTTAGTCTACATGCAACACTAGCAACGCATCTGTGATAACTTAGGTCAATGAGTATTGTAGGTATAATGTAGATGCGAGCATAGATTAGATAATAGTCGCTACAATATAACGGTACAAGTATAACATACCCAATTATTAAAGTGGCGTAGGTAGTTTTGTCTACCACTTTTCGCCAAGAAGATACATTATAGCGATAGTTTTTTTTTATATTATACAAGACAGGCATTTGACCGCCATCGCGCGACGATGCGGCCGAAGATGGAGCATGCCCGTCTTGGAACAGCCTATTTACTCTAGCCTTGAAAGCATCCAGATTATATTGATCAGGGAACACACCCGCAGGCAACGCGTTCCATTCCTTAGCCGTACGCATTATAAAAGGTAGAGCCAAAGCGGCTCGTGGGGATAGCTGGAAGATCACCGACACAAGGATAAAGCCCGGATCGCGTCTCCCGATGTGGAAATGGACCAGCGGATTGAGGTCTCTCCGTAATGTAACCTATAGAAAACCGACAGACGCGCAACCCTACACCGATGTTCGAGGCTCTGCAGCCTGGCTTCAATCAACCGCGGGTCACAAATTATCTTCTTTACACGTTTTTCCACCGAATCCAAAGTCGCCAGTTGATATTTGGCTGATCCATTCCAGAGGTGGCAGCAGTACTCCATTCAGGATCGGACTTGTGCTTGATATAACTGAAGCAACTGCTTTGAAGTGAAGTACCGTCTAACCTTCGAAAGGTTACCAAGTTTTTTTGCTGCAGCCTTAGCCTTGGATTCGATGTTTTGACCAAAGTCGAGATTTGAAGATAGCTCAACAAAACGTAAGAGTAACGAGCGATGGTACAATAATGTTCCTATATTTTGTTTGATTGTTTCCTGGCTGGGGTCCGATTTTGCCTGACAGTCTGGCATTATCGGATGGGGTCCGGCTCTGCCTGGCATTGTTGGGTGCGTTACAGCTTTATATGACATGATCGGGCGCGTTCCGGCTTTATATGGCATTGACGGGCGCATTCCGGCTTTATATGGCATTATCAGACACGATCTGGCTGTACCATCCCTTGCCATTGTCGGCATGGCATGAGTGTGCGACGGGCGTTTCCATTTTATTTACCGATCCCAGTAATTTTTGACAATGAGAGTGATATTTTAAATACATCTATACAATTACATAACGTCACGCATTTTCCCGTGTATATTAAAGAGGCTTTTCTTTGCTGGTATATAATTGTACCTAAGTACATTGCGCTATTCAACAATAGCTTCTGTCAGTTAAGACTATCTACTCAGGGTCTTTGTTTCAGGGATGGGACGACGTGGGGTTCCACGGGTCGCGGCTGGCGACTCCCAACGCGGACCTGCTGGCGTACTCGGGCGTGGCTCTGGGCCGCTACTACACGCACTGCGTGTGCACACCCTCGCGAGCCGCACTGCTCACCGGGAAGTTCGCGTACACGCTAGGTAAAGATCATGGACGAACCTTAGCCTTTAAATTCTTGCCAAATAGGTATGGTTAATTATAGATATTCCTATAATTCAATGAGAAGTGAAATAGTCAAGCGTCAAGGTACGTAAGCAATAGGTATTCATTAACAAAGTTAGGTTGGTAGTTTCGGTGACCTTAAAATATATAAGACTTCAAACGAACAATATAATCATTTTATTAATTATTTCTTCGATACGAGTGTTATTTATTGACAGGTCATTATGAAAGGGTGACTTTTACGATTTACAAGACAAACCACTTGATTCGTATCAGATAGTTTGAATTTATCGAAAGGTCACCTTTTCTGTCTTCGGTCATGAATTGTGTACAAGATAATATTTTTTAACAACAATGTGCTATCTTATCATTCACAGACGCAACTTAACATCATCTGAATCTGTTGATGCTATATCGATATCCACTCTCAAGTAAATTGTTATGTCTGTACACACATAGGCGTAGGAAGGGGGGAGGGGGGGGGGGGGCGTGTCCACCCCAGAACGGTCTGGTGCCGACCCCAGGATATACCGATACGAAATTCTGGACTGGACACATAAAAAACTTCACACAAACATGATTTCCACCGAGGAATCCACGAACTTACTATTCGGTACTTACTTTTTTTTGGAAATGAGTTTAGGTATATATTGCATAGTGGTGGACTAAAACCTCAACTCTAGGTTGATTGCCTACTTTTGGTCTTTTCAGCTTGTATCGCATTTTTTTAAACAAAATCTCGAATACTGAAAGGCGACCACTTAGCTCTTTCAATGGACAACTACAATTCATTACAATTAAATTAAATTACAATGAAAGCTACCTAGCTATTTTTCCAAAAGTCGGGTAATAAAACCAAAGAGAAAATTTTTCAGTCTATCAGTGTATAGCATAGTTAAATGTTGCCCCGATGGTCAGCGAGCGATATTTGACGCCCCAACTCCTGATATTTTTTTTATGCTGATTCGAGCACCGCGGGCCAGGCCACAGTCTCTGCAACGAATGGCACAATGTCGTATACTGCCTCCAACAGTATTTGCCCTGATTGAGGCTCGCCGCCAGTAGCGTAACTAGAGCTGTGTCAGCGATGCCCAGGCACTGGGTGCAGATCCTGTACAGGCGCAGAAATGACCGGATCAGGACCAAGTTTTGGATCATGCATGGTACTCAGTAATTAATAACACAATATTTTTATCGCCTGTACGAGTGTAGTGAAGACGCGCGGTGTAGTCAGACGCGGATCCAAAGGGGCCCGACTTTGACTCACAATCGCCCACGGTTTTATGAGTCAAAAGGCCAAAAATTCCGAGCTTACTGAATTATTTTATTGATTTTATCAACCACTCAAGCTTTTACTTATTGTCTACAATTACGATCAGCATCGTGCATCCTCGCAGCACCTAAGCCAAAATGTCTGAAATTTCCGCTCGCTCATTCATTCATTGGTCACTCTAGCGTTTAAAACCTAAAATATCAGGTTAAAGATTTCGAACTTGCTTCGCTCGCTCATTCATAGGTTACAATTACTTTTCAGTGAGCTCGTTGCGGTCGCTCATTTATTATATTTCCTAAGTTACTTTTATAAAGATCATCCCTTTTTGTTAATACACAAAATGTCAAGAATTTCGAGCCCACTCCGCACGCTTATTTATTCATTGATCATCATCATCTTGACGTTATGTCCCGGTTGCGCCCCCGCGCGGTACGCGAGGGCCTAGGGTCCAGCTTCCTGCTACTTTTGGCCCACTTCGCTCGGTCTTCGGTATCCTTAGTGGTGAGGTTATTGGCACGCATATCCGTTCTGACTACGTCAAGCCATCGCTTCTTGGGCCGGCCTCTCCTTCACGTGCCCGGCGGGGGCGGCATGGCCAAACAATTGTTCCCCACATAGTTTACCGGTCTGCGCAAGACGTGACCATGCCAATAAAGGCGGCGCTCTTGCAGCTTCTCTGCGATGTCACGGACGCCAAGGCTAACCCGAATGTGGGAATTTTGAAAGCGATTCTTTCGTGAAACTCTACACATCCACACATCCACCAGTTCTTGCTTCCGTGGAACGTCCAGGGACTGCATCTCTTTGTGCTGCTTGTTAAGCAGCTCGTGGAAGTACGAGCGCCATCTCTCCTTTACCGCACGGTCATCGCGTAACATGTTACCGCTAGAGTCATTTACACAGCGGCACGTGGAAATGTTCAGTGCCGCTTTAACCCTCGATCGTGCCAACTTGTAAATGAGCTTCTGCCCCTCAGACGATTCCAATTTATCGTACAAAGGTCGTAAGTGGTCTCGTCTGGCTCTGGCTACCGCTCGTTTGCTGGCACGTTTGGCATCCCTGTATGCAGCTTGGTCTTCAAAAGATCTGGACGCTTGCCCCTTTTTAAAGAGGGATTTCTTCAGCCTGGTCTCCCTCTGGACTGTGTCGTCCCACCACCAGGTCTCCTTGTCAAGCCTGCGACCACCCCTAGACACCCCCAGCACCATCCGCGCAGCCCGTGCGATAGCTGCCTGAGTTCTGTCCCAGAGTTGTTGGACGGGAACCCCAAAATTTCGAGATCGCTTCCATTCCACTAGAAGGCCAAATTATTTTTTGACTCAGGGCGCTCGCTCATTTTGACTTTTAGAATACTAATTAATAAAATCCTTATCTATTGACCAAATCGTTAAATTTCAAACAGCTCAAAAGAATTTTAATCAATTAGCGAATAACGCCAGTTAATTGGTTCTGGAACTCGCCTGGAGTTCGGTTCGCTCGCTAGGCAGCGGTGCGCGGTGGTTTACAACAACTACAGATTCGAATTTGTGACAAATAAATTAATAATTACTGATCTTGAAATCGTACGCCCCTCCCCAAACATTGTGAGCTCGTTCTTTCAATGTGTTCACACCAGTTCTTTTGAGCCATGATTCAAAAATTTCGAACTCTCTACATTCGCTCATTTTTAAAACATTTATATTGCCCATACCGCCCATCAATTCAGATTATGAGAATCAATATATCAAAAGTTCAAAAAGAATTATAGAGATCGACTATGTAAAACTAACGCATGTGGCTTGGCTTTTACGGTGGCTTTAATCGTGCTGATTCGTGCTCACTGATTGGCGACTTGGCGATTGACTTGGCTTCATCGGCCACCTCAGGGGCCAGCCCCCCCTTGGAAATTAGCCCTAGATACGCCAATGTGTACAAATTAATTATTCCTTTGTAGAATCTAAATTCTTGCAAACAATATACTAAACGAAACGTTCACGTACAGGTATGCATGGTTATCCTCTTACAAATGGCGAAGATAGAGGTTTACCGGTGACCGAGAAAATCTTGCCCCAATACCTGAAAGAATTGGGCTATGCAACCCACCTAGTGGGAAAATGGCACGTAGGCCGATCGCGGACGGAGTATCTGCCGACCTCCCGAGGATTCGATACCTACTTTGGGCACAAGGGCGGTGGCATCGACTACTACGAGTATACTGCTGAAGAGACGGTAATATTGTTCTAAAATATATCTAATCAACTAATTTATCTACTGTTAGATGTGTGCAGTTTAAACCCAAAACATTTCTAGAAACAAGTAAGTGTTACATAAACTAAGAACTACAACTGCTATTATACTGAAAAGCAAAAAAATCTTTTAAATAAGTTGTAGGAGTATATGTGATGGACCAAGTGTAATCCATGTGAATCCGGGCATTATTAGAATTGGGCTATGTTCTACTGTCCTTGTATGTACAATAAAGAGTTATAAATAAATAAATATTCATAATATTATAAATTAGTTACTTGCCAAAGAAATAGACATAATATACGCTCTGTCGCAGTCGGGTAAAAACGGAAATCTTTCTTCTTTTCAAATGTTATGAGAGATTAACAATGAATTTTTTACTACAAATAACCTAACCTTACCTACATACTATATGTTTGTTAATAGTGGAATACAGGTGAAGTGTCTGGCTTAGATCTAACTAGAAATACAACACCAAGTTGGGACGTGGAAGGATATATAACGGACATTTATACAGACGAAGCTAAAACAGGTAATACTATACACTGAATGTCATTTATTAGAATAGTTTCTAAAATAAAAAACTAATATTGCTCATTTTAGTAATAGAGGCCCATGACAAATCGAAGCCACTGTTTCTGATGGTGGCGCACAGTGCCCCGCATTGTGGCAGTGACGGCGCCGCACTGCAGGCGCCGCCAGAAGTCGTTAGAAGTTTCAGATACATAGAGTCACCGGCACGACGGATTTACGCAGGTTCAATTTAATGTATCTAAATACTTAACTTATCTTACTATAACTTTATTTTACCATTATCCAAACATTTTCAGCGATGGTGAAGAAACTCGATGACAGCCTTGGCGAAGTGATGAAGGCGCTCGCAGATAAAGGAATGTTGGATGATACCATTGTTGTTTTCATAGCGGACAACGGCGGTATGACGACAGGCTTGTCAGCTAATTTCGCCAACAATTTCCCATTGAGGGGGCTTAAGTTTTCCCCTTTTGAAGGTGGCATTAGAGTAGCAGGAGCGATATGGGCTGCTAAAATAGCTGCCACAAGGCATCTGTGGGATGGCTATATGCATGTTGTCGATTGGTTGCCTACAATATTGGGAGCGATTGACGCCAACATACCGTCAGACTTAGACGGCATTAATCAATGGAATAATATGTTTCCCAATTCATCTTCTAAACGAGAAGAGTTTTTTGAAATTGATGATTACATTGGGTTTAACATGATTGTCTCCGGTAATTACAAGCTGGTAAAAGGAACTGTAAAAGAGGAATATAGCAATTATCAAGGTGCCGACCTACGAGGGCTTATTGGTGATGCACCCCTTTATGAAGATACGCTAAAGAATAGCAAAATGTATTCAGTCCTTGAACAGATTGGCAAGCCGTTTAATATGGACGATATCAACATAAGACATCTTATGACTGTGAAATGCAAAGAAAAGCCAGATTCACAAGTATTTAGTTGTAACAATAGTGAGTTATCTAACAATTATCAAATGTGTAATAACATTTTCAACGCACTGCTCCTAAAGCAACTATTTTTGTTATGATTTTGTCCTGTGATGTAGACAAATATGCATACTTTTTTGTTTACATTACTTTTATTCGCCAAATTCTAGTACTTCCAGCTGCTACTTCCATGATGTAACTACTGAGATTTCCTAGTAGTTCCATGGAATTGTTATACTTATTTTGCAAGATAAATTTAGCCACATTATAGTTTTGCTAGGCTTAAGTGGCAGTGGTCACAGACGGCCGATGGGGCAGTAAAGTTCTTGAGTGGCAATAACGTACCGGAAAACGCAGCATGGGTAGGTCTCTACCACAAGTTGGACCGACGACCTGGTAAAAGTAGCAGGATTCAGCTGGATGCAGACGGCAGAGGACCGGCATTTGTGGATATCTATGGGGGATGCCTATGCCCATGAGTCTTTCGGCTGAATGATGATGATAGTTCGATCGAAACCACTGTATCGCGCCATAGGTATTCAATTAGCCGGGGCGTGGGGCATGGGCGGCGAGACGCGGCGGTCTACTCACCCGCCACCTAGACACGCCAGGAACCCCATACCTATTATTTGTCCCCCCTAAGCCAAGAATAGTCGTCCAGAGCGACATATTTGCTAGTGGATGGACGGACGTACGAAGTATGTGTCTGAGGTTTTGTGAGTTGATGAATAACTGAGCGTTCTTAATTATTAAAATTTTATATGGAGCTGTGCCATAGTTCTTACTATTTTATTTGTAAATTTGTTGTCATGTTTGTAGTGCATTAGTATTAAGGACATACTGTAATGCTACAAATGTATGGTGAAATAAATAAATAAATACCTATAGCGCGGTACAACGGTTTTTTCCAATTTATAGTTTCAGTATTAATCAAATTCCTTAAATAAACAAGGCAGCCGAAGTTTTGTTTAATATGACATTATTTATTTTCAGATACATTCTGTTTATTTGATATAATAGAAGATCCCTGTGAAACTAAGGATATTTCGAGTGAGAAACCAGATATTGTGGCCACATTGTTGAGGAAATTACAAGAAGAACTGAAGAGGGTGGTTGCCAGACCAGCTGTGTATAGGGACCCACGGGCACGGCCGAGTTTGTTCAACTACACATGGTCCCCTTGGGCTGATGGGTTACCCTACCCTCAGTAAAGTAACAAAGTCATTAATTTATGACAGTAATATCTTAAGAATTTTCATTAAATTATTTTTGGCATTTTGTTTTATTATTCTTAAAACTGCTGTGATCCACAGATGATGTCGTATAATTTTAATACCTATATACACATACTATATATACTCTCACAGCCGCATCCTAGATAAATACTATCAGTCATCAGTCATTCATATCAGCCAGAAGACGCCCACTGCTGGGCATAGGCCTCCCCCAGAGATCTCCACAAAGGCCTGTGCTTTCCGCATCCAGCTGGTACCCGCGATCCTTACCAGGTCGTCGGTCCACCTTGTAGTTTATACTATCGAGTGCTACAAACTACGATCCAGACACACCTCTTTTGCCTCCTCGATATTAAATACTTTCTGAATCAGAAAAAGAAGGTACCTACTCTTGATTTGTCGTAGTATTCAATAATAGTCACTATAAAAGGTAATGTGGTGATCCCCTGACCCTTATCCCATTTTATCGTTTTTTTATATTCACATGCTTTTTTCCCCCGCTTTTTTATGTTTACACGTATTTTTGTATTTTCTGTCTGTTTACTGTTGTGGTATGTATTATTTATTTTGCAATAAATAAATCTATCCATCTATCTAATAACTTCTTAGATGTTTTGTAAAGATGAGCCGATGAAGCATGATCCAAGTTTGAAGTAAAGCGACACAATTTCGGGATTATCTAACAAACTGTGGTACAGAAATGTGTAAACAATAACATCACATTACTACAATTAAGATATTATTTCGTTATAATAGTACTATCGTGGCCGTTAGTATTTCTTTATAGTTGGTTATTACTTTTATTTAACTTTTACCATACGTACTTACTAATTAGGTATGCATCCTACTGAATCCTACTAATATTATAAGGATGTTTAGATGTTTGTTACTTCTTTACGTAAAAACTACCGAACGGATAGGCGAACATAGGCTAGGAACGGGTCTGGAACATTATAATCGGACCGAATCCAACTGCGGCCATGTACCAATGACTCTGTTCTAAGTAATGTACATTATTGAATACTAACCGATACTCTTCGGTAAGGCAAAACATCGTGATAAAACCTACACATTCAGACTGAATGTGTAATCATGATCTGTAATTACCTTACCTATCAAATTCTGCATTATGGCCAAGGCGGACCCCGGGCCGAGAGCACAAACGGGACACTAACGCCAAGATGAGTAGTTGCCGCTGACAACGTACGGCTTTTCCTTTTGATAACTGCAAGTAATGTAAAATAAATTTATAATCATTATGCAACACTTTTATTTTCATGTTCTTTGGTTAATTGGCTGAATACCGAACTATGCCATTATCTGTGGATGGAGGGTCAGTGAACTGCGCTGTATATAATTATATTCCCGCTAAATAGGATATTTTTTCTAATTGTTGTAATTTGTGTTTGCGAATTTTTTTTCTTGTTTGAAATAAATAAATAAATAAATGTGAAATTAGTTAAGTAAGTGAATTTCACGCCGCCTCGACGCGGCAACAGAAATGACTTGCAGCTTACTTCCAGAAAAATTAAGAAAACTGTAGTAAGTAATTTTAACATGAAAATATGAGTGTAGATAAAATAGTGTATGCATGCAACTGCATATCATTATGTATTAAAACACTCTTGTCAAACTATTACCACACGAGCCGCACTCATGTTTAAAAAAAATAATGTCTTGGCGTTAATGTCACGACTCCCGGTTGTGCTCTCGCGCACGAGGGCCCAGGGTCCGCCGTGACCATGATCCAGGATTTGGCAGGTCAGGTTTTTTTTTTATGATTTGACTAGCCAGGCATTTGACCGCCACCTCACCTGGTGGTAAGTGACGATGCGGCCGATGATAGACCATGCCTGTCTAGGAACAGCCTATTCACTCTAGCCTTGAAGGCATCCAGATTATACACTCGCAGGCAACGCATTCCACTCCTTAGCCGTACGCATTGTAAAAGTCGAGCGAAAGCGGCTCGTGCGGATAGCTGGAAGATCCACGACATAAGGATGAAGCGCTCGCCCGGATCGCGTCTCCCGATGGCGGAAACGGGCCGGCGGAATAAGGTCGTGCAACTGATTCGCACCGCAACCCTACGCCGATGATCAAGGCTCTGCAACTTAGCTTCAATCAATTGCGGATCACAAATTAATTTCTTTGCACGTTTTTCCACCGAATCCAAAGCAGCCAGTTGGTATTTGGCTGATCCATCCCAGAGGTGGCAGCAGTACTCCATGCAAGATCGGACTTGTGCTTGATATAACTCAAGCAACTGCCTTGAAGTGAAGTACCGCTTGACCTTCGAGAGGATTCCAAGTTTTTTTTGCTGCAGTCTTGACTTTTGATTCGATGTACTGTCCAAAGTTGAGATTGGTTGATAGCTCAACACCCAGGAGCTGTAGGTTGTCGGTAATTTCTACAGACACATTCAAGAAAGTCGGAGCTAGATGAAATGGACTCCGTTTAGCGGAAAACAAACACGCCTATGTTTTATTGGCGTTGGCTTCGCCCCAATCGGACACTGCCTAGAGAGCCTCGTTCAAGCGACCAACCATGGCCTCTCGACAAGACTGAATATCGCCCCTGTTGGCTTTTGTATCTGACTGATATCTATCCGTTACTGTGCTGCCGTCTGCGTATCCAAATATACCGGGTCCAAGCAGATTGTTAATATGCAGCAGGAAAAGAGTCGCGGACAGAACCGACCCCTGAGGAACTCCCGCATCGATAGCTTTAAGATCAGACGTGTAACCGTCTAGAACTACACGGATTGATAGTTCACTCAAAAAATCCGATATCCAGGTGCAAAAGCCAGCAGGAATACCATATGCGGGAAGCTTGCTTAAAAGGGCTGCGTGCCAAACTCTGGCAAAGCCCTTGCAGATATCGAGAGACACAGCAAGGGCCTCGCCATGCTTCTCAATGGCCTCACTTCAAATATGAGTGGCATACACCAGAAGGTCGACTGGGGGTCGACCGACCACACCGGAATCCGTACTGGTGATCGCTGAGGAGATCGTTACCTTCAAGATGCGCGAAGGTAATTACAGTGGAGCGACTGCCATCTGACCTCTATGACCCTGATACCAGGGGAACCTGACCAGATTGGATCATGGTTACACATCCAGTCGCCTGAATGTGCAGGTTTCATTACGATGTTTTCCCTCACCGTAAGAGCATCGGTTAGTATTCAACTAAAGTACATAACTCAGAAAACAGTCACTGGTACATGGTCGGAGCGGGATTCGAACCCGGGACCTCTGGCTTACGAGTCGGATAATCTAACCGCTTGGCCACCGACGCTCTATGTTTTAATATCCCCTTTTAAATGCCAGTTGCATAAACTACTATTATGATACAGCTATAATGAAAATAGTATGGAAAATGCTGTATCATAAAATACTTTTATAATATTTTATATACTGGCATGAAAACAATTCATCCTTAGGCGACTGTTTTCGAGTATGTAATTGGAACATTAAGCTATGAGTGTAGGTAAAATAATTTATTATTTAAATATGAATAAAGCGTATCGAATTCATTAGGGTTCCATAATCGATTTCTTTTATCATGGCTAGTTATTGCATTCAATTTAGTTGTAAATAGACCTAAAAAATATTTCGACAAACGTATTGGACAGTGAAAATATGGTATTTAAGACGCTAATGATGTAGCATGTGTGCCAAGTGTTTTTTGTTAAAGTTGATTTTCCGTCACTCACGATTTAATACCACTGTGTAAACTATAGGTAGACACACACTTTACCGTAAAGATATTGTAATCTTTGCAAATTCTCGTTACAACGTCGTCAGTTTGCTTATTAAATTTATTTCGAACGGTGTTCATTTATATTTCAACAATGTCGCTGGTGAAAATTTGGTTTTTATTTAGCGTGGCAGGTACAGTTTTTTCGAAACGTCCGAACATTGTGATTATAGTTGCGGACGATATGGTAAGATTTATCTATTGTGATGTGATAGATTTTACTCTTGCTACTTATTGTTGGGTTAATGAAAAACCTGGCCTCCTCAGGCTCGTAAGTGTGCGCTATTGCATGGTTGATTTTCTAGAGAGATCAAACTACGTACGGCAAAAAAGAGCGGCGGACAGCTAGTTTAGATTCAAGTTCTCAAATGAAACGGTATAGAACCTACCCATCAAGACTATTCCAAAGAGCTCAAACATGACGGGGTTATCTTTTTGCGTTCAGTAGTTCCTAGAGCCACCTTCCGTTATTATCGCCAGACCAGCTTCATGGTACCATATTAATGGATTGTCATCCAAGTTACATAGGCACCAATACCAAATTTGAAAAAGGGTGGGTTAAATTAGGCTTGCAAGATTCCAAGACATAGCTTGTAAAGGCCCAGAGTTCTACATACCAAAAATACCAAACCACCATACCGTGCTTTGCTTACGTCGATCAGGGATGGGACGACGTGGGGTACCACGGGTCGCAGCTGGCGACGCCCAACGCGGACCTGTTGGCGTTCTCGGGCGTGGCGCTGGGCCGCTACTACACGCACTGCGTGTGCACGCCCTCGCGCGCTGCACTGCTCACCGGGAAGTTCGGGCACACCACTGGTGAGAAGGGTACACATTTGCAGGTAGATGACGATGGAAAATGTCGGCTGGTGATCGCGAGGTGTCGCTGCCTGCTTTTGATTCAACCCGAATTCTGGTTGAAATTTCTCTCAATGTATCTACCTACATCGGTGACCAGCTTGCTCGTTTACTTAATCTAAAAAGACAAGAAAACTATAAATATGTTAGTTCCTTGAAGTGTTGTATATTTTCGGGTACTACATTTTATAAAGTTATATTGTTTGTTGTGAACCTCCACGACGTATATTCCATAAACACCCCGACAAGCGGCTTAGAGATTGCAGCGTTGACCTCCTGTATACACCTTCAATATTTTTCTCTATGGCGTTGACAAATATCATGACAAAACTCTGCTTATTTTATCATTATCTGTTCCACGGACTTAATCTACATCTGTTTTAATAAGTTTGCATAACATTGTGCGCGTAAGTAGAAGGACTTGGTTTGTTTATTCAGTCGGAGAACACATGTACATACACATTGTAACAAGAGTAAGATTACTACGATTTGAATTGAATATAGAACTATATTTAGTATAACATAAATATACTTTACTCTCATACATATAAGTAGGTATTTTGTTTGTGCGAAATGTGGTGAGGGCAACGCATTTTAGCGCCCCCTGATGTCCATAGGCGGTGGTGACTACTTTCCATCAGGTGGCCCGCATGCCAGTTTGTCTGCCGTATTACACTTACTACAACTTATTGTAGCCAACTTAATACTACTGCCGTACTACAACTTATTTATAATAAGTTATGAATAAATTTAATGATGATATTTATCCAGGTATGCACGGCTTGCCTTTAACTATGGGTGAAGACCGAGGACTTCCAATCGATGAAAAGATTCTACCCCAGTATCTCAAAGAAATGGGTTACGCGACGCACTTGGTGGGCAAGTGGCACCTTGGGCAGTCCCGAACAGAATATCTGCCGACTTCGCGGGGTTTCGACACTTTCCTTGGCCACAAAGGTGGTTGTATAGACTACTACGAATACACTTTTGCAGAATCGGTAAAACTTTCTTTAATGCATCAAATAATCAGTAGAAATTTATTTACACCTTGCTGATGTGTAATTTAAGAAATTCCTAATTTCAGTGGGACATTGGTACAGTAAATGGCTTTGATTTTGTTAGAAACACTTCACCTGCGTGGGACATCCAAGGATATGTAACTGATGTGTACACGGATGAGGCGAAATCAAGTAAGTTGATACTAAAACAAATGTTTGAATCGTTTGGGAGAAGATAATGGAAATGGCGAAAAATTACTCGTTTCGCTGCTTAGCAAGATTAGAAGGTTTTCTGTGCATTTACCTATTACCTATATTTTTCTTTGTTTACTTTCATGATAGTAATAATGAGACACAATACCTCAAAGCCGTTATTCCTAATGGTCTCCCATAACGCGGTGCACTCGGCGATGTACGATGGCATGCGGTTGCAGGCTCCGCCGGAGGAGGTCAGAGCACATAGATATGTCGAGTCACAAGAGAGGAGAGTCTTCGCAGGTTTGTGTTCTTTGACATAATCGAAAGAGTGTATTCTATGTTTCTTTTACTGCTGATAAAACTCAAGTTATATGTGTATTTATTACGCTTCAGCAATGTTGAAAAAACTCGATGACAGTCTCGGTGAAATTATTGAATCACTTTTGGAAAAACAAATTTTGGAGAATACTATAGTGGTATTCATATCAGATAATGGAGGCATGACGTCCAAGGATATTTCACGAAACTTTGCGTCCAATTGGCCCCTAAGAGGAGTCAAGCTAACACCATTTGAGGGCGGCATCAGAGTTCCTGGTTTCTTATGGTCGCCTAATATGAATCCTCTAAGTCACCTGTGGAATGGCTACATGCATGTCGTCGATTGGTTACCCACTATATTGTCAGTAGCTGGTGGAACCCCCCCTTCTGGGATTGATGGTATTGATCAGTGGCACAACATAATTTCAAATTCGACCTCCTCGAGGAAAGAGTTTTTTGAAATCAGCTCGTATACCAGTAACAATGTTGAATACAAGTTTAGAACAATCGTATCAGGTGATTTCAAATTAGTCACGGGCAATGTAGATCCTGATATCAGTAATCACCAGGGCGGTGATTTGAGAGGTATTATTGGGCACGAACCCCCTTACGAAAATCTTTTAAAGAAAAGCAAAATGCATTCAATTCTACAGAAAATTGGACAACCGGTTGATATAAAGCGAATCCAGAAATTAAAGGAGAAAATGAGGATAAATTGTAAAATCGATACTACAAATGATTCATTGAACTGTATGAAAGGTAAGTAATTCATTTAATTTATTGAGCTATACCTACGTGTGTTAGTCATATTATAAGATTATTTTATTTTCAGGGTCCGTATGCTTATTTAATATTAAAGAAGACCCTTGTGAAACAAAGGACATTTCACAAGAAAATCCCTTTGTAGTGTACAAGTTGCTATTGAGGTTACTAGATGAGGTGACGAGAGTCGTGCCAAGATCACCGGTTTATCATGATTTAAGGGCTCAACCACGTTTCTTTAATTACACTTGGGCACAGTGGGCAGACGGATTGCCTGTGCCTAGTTCACCAATTTTGCTTGAAACGTACTAAACAATTAGAACAGACATTGCTTCACTGTACAAAAGAATACGAAAATAATTTATTCAATTGCAATAGGTACTTAATGGCTTTTTGCGTCATACTGCCAACAATTTCTTTTTGTCATCGTATCCACTTTTCTGTAAGAGGTATCAATTCTACACCTTCTTTGTTCATAGCAAATGCCTAAACGGAAATAATAAATTCAGTAAGTAAAAGAAAGCCAGTAAACAACCTACTCGTTATCGGCTTTTCCGTAATGTAGCTTTGAATTACTTGATTATAGACCGACATTAAATAAAATATGGTCAAACAACCGACAGAAAAATATTACACATGTATGTTTGTAACGAAATTAAAACAGTAATATTATAGAAAGAACATTTATTGTAGATATGTTGTAGATATTTTTTTCAACAATTTATTCTGAAGTTTATTTTAAACAGTAAGCAAAAATTACAAATTACCAGTAAGAAAGCGTCAGTAACGACCCAAACTAAAGAACTGAATCTTTTTTTCCTGGGGCCCTATGTTTGAAACCGGTCGAATCCATGCGAGCGCTCGCGTGCGCTACCTATATTTTTCACACTCGTGATAAGTTGCTAGAGATAGAAAAGACAAGCATTAGAAGGCGAGCGCTCGCGTGGATGCAAGCGGTTTCAAAAGTAGGGCCCTAGGAGTATTATTTCTGCCACCAGCCAGGTTATAAGTATCGTAGGTTTAAGTAGGTGTAGGAGGCTTTAAATTAGTAAGACAATGCCGTAACATATTGTTATGATAATTTGAAGCTTTCGTAAATTAAATGAGATTTATAAACTGAAATTACTTTCAATGACACCATTTCTATACAAAGCTCCGAAGTAAACGTATCAATATGGAATTCAACTTTGACGAGCTTTATAAGATACCAATATGGTACTTGAGACTTAATCGCTCATATCCAGATATACCCAGGGATATGAAATGGGGATTTCAGTTCTTCATTATACAAGGGTTGTGTACTACAACATTTTTTGTATTGGTTAATTCAATAATATTTTATGACGAGGATTTAACGGAAATATGTTACAAAGGAACATTGGCAGTGTTTGCGTTTGTTATCACATTCGTGTACTGCGTTTTGCTGACGCACCAAAAGACTATATGGTCTTTGATAGAAAAAATTAAAGAAGACTATAAGGTGATGGAAGGTTTGCAACTTGCTGACCAGAAAGCGGCATTTTACTATATAAACAAAGTACGATTGGTGGCAAATGCGTGGAATATTATCGTGCTGCCATCAGCTTTATTGTTTCCACTAAAGTCTGTAGTGCTTATGGTATATAATTATATGGAAGGCAAATTTAAGCCTATCCCAATAATACAACCAATCACATACCCTGCAGCTTTAGAGGCAGTGCGGGACGATTTAATTCCTTTTACTGCTGTGTACTTGATCTCTCTATGGTACACTGCATATACTGCATCTATGTATATTGGCTTTGCACCTATAGGTCCTATATTAATGTCCCACGCTTGCGCTAAACTAGAAATAGTGAAGTTGCGTATAAAAGAATTGTTTTTGGACGATGACGATGATGAGCAAACAGATGAAAAACTACGACATGTAATAGGCTCATTACAGGACACTTATTCGTAAGTATAATCTGTATTTTATAAATATATCTGCAAAATTTTAAAAATTAAGTGCATTTGTTTTATTTACTTACAGGTTCATGGAGTTCACACAAAAAAGTTTAAGAAGTCTTTATGAAATGTCGTTAAAAGTTATGACTTTCACAATTCCCATTGCAGCATTTCAAATAATTGAGGCAATTTATTATCACATTATTTCATTATTTTAAATTATTTGTAACGGACTAGGTACCTAATGCGGTTCGTACTGATTTTCAGACATTTCGCAAAACGGGTCTTCTAAGTTTGGAATTCATCACAATCCTAGTCGGATGCTTTGTACTCAGTGCGTTCCCATGTTACTTCGGGGAGTTGTTGATTCAGCAGGTGAGAGAGAAATTTTGGTTACAATAAGCAGTTGTCTAATAGGTTTTACAGCAACATCGCATCACCAATCTTGAACAGATCACATAAGTTAGCGTAGGACCTACGGTTAGTAATCTCCGTGCCTGACAGGCGGGTTGATGTTGTTGTCTTAGGCCCAAACTCCACCAGAGCGGAGAGAGAGGAGATGTTTTACGAGTAGGGTGTGTCCACTGAAACTGTGCGGAGAGGAGATGCGTGCGAGGAGCTGAGCAGAGAGGAGATGTGTATGAGTTAACATGCCAGTCTGCCACGCAGAGGTATCGGGTTCGATTCCCGTCCTATTTTAATTTCCGTGACGGGTCTGGGTGTTTTATGTATAATAAGTATGTATTTGAAAGTATATAGTTTATCGGTTGTGCACTTTGGGGCTAGATGGCGCTGTGAGTTGTCGAAAAAATTGTATTTTTTACTATAAAATTACGATAAAATAGGAAAGGATAGGATACTATAGGATAGAATAGTGTGGAATGGTATCCCACCTCTCCTCTCCTAAACTATGCTATCTCTTCCAATCCTATACAATTATATCCTATCCTACCCTACCGTATTTTTTTTTATTTTGCTTGGAAGCGAATAATCGTACGAATAATTAGGACACCTGAAAAACATCGTACGATCATTTTGATCTTGCTACGCCCATCGTATCATCATCTTGGCGTTCGTGTCTCGGTTTTGCTCTCGCGCAACCCAGGGCGTAACCATGATCCAGGATTCATGACGATGATGGCGAGTACAATATTAGTATAGTTACAGAGCTTTCCCAGGGCGAAGGCGTTCGTGAGGCGGTGTATGCGAGCGGGTGGGAGCGCCGTTGGCGGCGGCGGCAGCGCACGACGGTGCTGGCGTTGCTCACGCGCACCACCCGCCCCGTCGGCCTCTACACCATGTTTAGAGTACTCAGCCTTGACGCACTGTCTGAGGTTTGTTTTGTTATATACACAAAGACACACGCATCACTATCACTACATATTATATGTCCCGCGCCGCGTTTGTGTCTATCTGTTCGCTATAAACTCAAAAACTACTGAACGGATCTTCATGCGGTTTTCACTAATAGACAGAGCGACTCATCAGGAAGGTTTAGGTGTAAAGTTCCTGACAAGAAAGTAGGTTGGTTCTGACACCAGTCGCGTGAGATCATTGGCCAGAGAAATTGGATGGGCGGATCTCCCGGCAGGGTTGGTAGGACGGCTTGACCCTAGCTACTCAGCGTGGTGACAGTTAGTCTCCTAATACTTCCAATTCAGCGGAAGGGTGCTCAAGAACTTTGTCAGTAAAAACCGATTTGTCTCAAAGAAGTTGTTGTATAGGTATGTGTAGACACGGGATAGACTAGCTTGTTATACACTCACCCACCCACATGACTTAGTTCCATGGCATTAAGACGTCGACAGCAGATTTCACCTGTGACGAAAAGGCACATATCAGCGCAAGGAAGAAACCAGTGTTCCAACTTGTATCCAGAATAGCAGAGGAGCGAAGTGTCAGCCGGAGATGACATATGTATTTCAGTCAAGAAGAATAAGACGGGTTTCGCCCTCTCAATGCGGTGATGCACGGCGTTCAGGTTATTCACTCAAAGTGTGGAAAGGGGAGCTAAAAACATTACTTTTTGATTTTTATGAAACGAAGATAATTTCGGTTAAACTGGCTTTCAAATAAAGAAAGCCGCTTAGAAATCGGACCATCTGTTCGGAAGCTACGATGTCAAAGACAGACACACACCTCCACATATACACAGACTTACAAAACCCCTCTTTTTTAGTCGGGGGTTAAAAAGTTAAACGTTCGTGGCAAATGGGTTGGTAATTGACCACACTGTAGACTCCCTCAGACTTTCCATATTGTGGTATGAACTGATGGTCAGCTTATTTGTTGAGTGACGGTTCTGACAGTCTCAGCGAAATCAAGAACGTCGTTGTTGTTTATGGCAAAGTTGTAGATAAGCTTAAAAGATTGTATCTTACTACGATATAAGAAACGAAATTAAGAAAATATTTTTTTGTTCATAGAATTTTCTTGTTACAGATGTATAATCAATCCTATGCAATATTTAACCTGTTAAATGCGGCTTATAAATAAAATAATTTACACTGCACCTACAAGTTACAACACTGCACTGCACCCACCGTATGTTCGATTTTCACAAAATTTCCTGCTTATGGAACGAGTTTCGTGCCGCTGAATTTCCAAACCGTTACGACATTGAAACCTTCAAGAAAGAAGTCTATTTATATAGGAACCTATCCCAAAGGCAGGCAATGGATTGGCGTCGCTGGTATCTTTTGGCGGCGGTGATCACTTTTCATCAGGTGACTCTACCTATTGTTAAAAATACACGAACTTTTCATTATTAAGTATGACTATTTTTTCATAACTTCATTTCACCTCCGCACAGGGCCTTGACTCGGTCGAATTGTAATTGGATGGTAATCGCAGCTCAATCAAAGTTTGACTAGTTTTTGGTATTCTGCTACTAATAAAAGACAAAGCAAATTCGATTGCTTTTCGATTGGTGTTACAATCGTAGCTCGATACGATTGTGCGACAAAGCGGTATTCTCCTCTTATTTGATAAGGATCTTTATTGCGGACAAATTAATTTACGTAAATAAAATAAAAAAATCGAGTTGTAATCTACTTGTAATCGAATCGCAATATAATTCTGAGTTATCGAAAAATAGCGGACTTGTGGCTCTGCTCAATTATATTCCGCACTGTAAAAAGCAACATATATATAAACGCTGAATATTATACCTACCTACAGTAACCAGTGCATATTAGTTAGCGAGTGGGGTGTGAATCTGTTTATCTTTAACATTTAATAGACGGATGGGCACCTCCATAAGTGTTTGATGTGGAGCTATTGGAAGGCAGTTATTAGTTAAGTTTAATTTAGTTTATAATTGAGTTCCTGATAGTATCGCTTAGCTGGCAGTGGAATTGAATTTGATCTAGCTATGTATATGCCCATTACATGAGCATTATATTGGTATTAAGTTTAAGAGAGGTAGGGCATAGCGGGGTATCCCGTTTGAATTGGAGCCGCCCGACTGGGGAAGTACCTCCACCTTACAGAACACCGCAGCTAAACAATACTCTTTTAAATAGTGTTGTGTTTCTGCCGGTGAGTAAGGTTTCCAGAGCAACGTGTTATAGAGGTGGGCAACGCATTGGCGACACTCTTGGTGTTGCTAATGTCTATAGGCAGTGGTGACCACTTTCCAGCAGGTGGCCCGTTTGCCTGTTTGCCTACAATATGACATAAAAAAAAAAATTAGGTACTTACTATTTTCAAGCGTCGGTGGCTAAGTGGTAACGCTGTCCGACTTGCAAGCGTGAGGTACCGAATTCGAATCCCACTGCCGCCATGTACTAATGACTCTTTCCTGGGTTATGTGATCGTGATGAAACCTGCATGTTCAGGCGATTGCATGACTATGTTAACAGGGTCAAGGAGGTCGGATTGCAGTAGCTCCACTGTGATTACCTGATCTGTCAAATCCTAAATCATAGAACGAGAGCACAACCTGGATTTAAAAATATGATATACCTACTACATTCTGTCATTTTTAAGTTACATACCTAAGTGGTCACTTTATTTTTGTGTGTTAGTTTGATGTGTGTGTTTGATCTGTGAAGCCGGTATCTCTCGCTTGAGATAGTATGATTATGATTATTATAATGTAATAATAGTATAATTTTAGGGTTCCATATCATTTTGTGCTATTGAATCGTGTCATCGTATTGAGATACAACAACTAGGTATATTGTTGTACTGTACATTCTAGAGATCAATCTGGGTCGCATATCTAAATATAGCGACTGACCCTAGGCACAGTTTATTATGCTGCTGGAAATTTTCCGAGACAGTAGGTAAGTTATTAATTCTTTCTGCCTACGTATTTAAATTCGTGTAAGTATAAAATTTCGATCAATCACTCTTTATTGTTTCTTAGGACCCGTAGGAGCCCTTATAGTTGAGCTTAACGACTAACCAGATAGAATCTCTGTAGACCAGCAAATAGGCAGCAGCGTTTACTTTTATGTGTTTTAAACACTGCAACCTCAACAGCATTGGAGGAGGATTGGCGTCAGGCAAGCAGACCGACATGAAGCTAAAACTTTATGCAATATGGCTCTACAGCGACAGACATGTGGTGTCTTTTTTTAAATTATTTTTATTCATATCAAACAAGCAGGCATGATGATGGTAAACGGTAACTATCGCCTACAACATCTACGATTCATATATTTAGGTTGCAGGCAAGAAAAATACAGAACCGCAGGTGCGTTATCGCCGTGAGAACTAAGATGTATTTGCTCTGGCCACCGGAACTCAACAATGCAAGCATTATTGGTTAGCGGCAGAAATTACTGGTACTCACCAAGGCGGACTTCTAGGTTTGACAGAGTCCCATCACCTGATAAATATGTCGACCTAGCTAGTGGGATAACGTCAGGAGAATGATGAATCTAACCCCATGAATACATACCTACTTAATTCAATATTTATGGATATTGCCGTGTTGTGTCAGCAGAGTAGAATAGCACCAACCCCTTACAATCGTTGGTATCGTACAAGGCGACTAATGTTTACGAGACAAAACTTTTAAGAGTCTCCGTAGGCTCCGTAGGCTCCACGCTCCACGCTTTTCCTTGCCAAGGGTGGAGATTATGGCAATAACTGTTATGATGATGTTGATGATAATTGTGGAAGTTATACATATTTTCGAACAATAACAATTAAGCCTATAAAATATAACTGTGCAGATCAGACAACACACAACCTACACATTTTGAACGTTCGAAAGACAATTCTAATTTATTATTTCAATTAGGTACTGGAAAAGGTGGAGACAGATTACGCAGAGCAGCCGTTAAGTTACGCTTGTCGTCTACGATTAACCCGAGAAATTGTGGAAACGTCAACAATCACTCGCGGCCAGAACCCACATGACCTCTCGTAAAATTGTGTGACTTGCTGGGGTTGAATACAGTTTCGCTGGGGTTGAATACAATCTGTACCCCCGATTTCGTAGTTTATTTTGTTAGTTTAGGTCCGAACGGCGATGATAGGACACCTTCCTGTTTCATTTAAAGTTGGGAACTCTTTTCTCGTGCTCTCGAGTGTCAAGGTAAACTATAGTACTTATTATATTTTACATTAGAGTAACTATTTAGAGCGTCGGTAACCGGGCGGTAGTGTATCCAACTCGCAAGCGGGAGGTACCGGGTTCGAATCCCGCTTTGGCCATGTACCAATGACTCTTTTCTGAGTTATGTACATTAGTTGAGTACTAACCGATGCTCTTACGGTGAGGGAAAATATCGTGATGAAAGAAAAATTCAGGCAACTGAATTTGTAACCATGATCCAATCTGGTCAGGTTCCCTTGGTAGTAGTCGCTCCACTGTAATTACGTGATCGCCAAATCCTGGATCATGTTCAAGGCGGAGCCCGGGCGCTCGTTCTCGAGAGCACAACCTGGACATTAACGCCAAGATACATATACATCCTTCCAAGAAGTCAAATCCTTCCTCTTTCGCGGAATTCCGGCCTATTTCAATCCTCCCAATACTGTCTAAAATTATAGAGAAAATTGTTCAGCGTAAATTATGCGCCCATTTATCAAGGTTCAAACTCTTGAACCGTTATCAATCGGGGTTCCGTTCTGGTCATAGCACGGCCACCGCACTCGTTAAGATCACTGACGACATTCGGCTGAACATCGAGAGGAGGGAGCTCACGGTGCTCGCCCTTCTCGATTTTAGCTGTGCTTTCAACACAGTCGATTACGATGTCTTGCTGGCCGTGCTTAGAAATTTGAATATGTCGACGCAGGCTCTCTCCTGGTTCCGGTCGTATCTGCTGGATCGGGTACAATTGGTCAAAGTTGGTGACAACCGGTCTAATTGGTGTGATATAGCGGCTGGTGTTCCTCAAGGAGAAATCCTCTCACCCGTTCTTTTTTCAATTTTCGTCAATGGTATCACTTCATCTCTCTCTTCATTCTTTCACCTGTACGCTGATGATCTTCAGTTGTATGGATCTTCTCCTGTATCGAATCTGAGTGATGCCATTGGGTTATTGAATAAGGACCTCCACACAATCGAGAGCTGGGCTAGGGACTTTGGTCTAAGAGTAAATGCTTCTAAGTCACAGGCTATCGTGATTGGTAGCCAGCATTTCATAAATAAATTGAAGAACGTCGATTACCTGAATTGTCATTTGATGGCACGGTCATTAAGTTCAGCGAGACTGTTAAGAACCTAGGCGTCATATTCGATCGAACGCTGTCTTGGTCGACCCATATTAGCGAGGTCAGCCGTAAGGTCTTCGCTTCGTTCCATTCGCTGAAAAGACTACAAAATTTCTTACCTTTTGAAACCAAATTATTGCTGGTAACGAGTCTCATTCTCCCGCTCTTGGACTATGGTGATGTAGCTTGCTTAGATCCCACTGAAGAACTTTTGTGCAGATTGGAGACGCTGCAGAACCTTTGCATTCGCTATGTCTTTGAGTTGCGGAAATTTGACCACGTATCAGAATTTAGAAGCAAATTTAATTGGCTTCCGATACGTCGCCGCAGAGATAGTCATACTCTGGCGGTACTTTACCAGGTACTTTATAACTCTAATGCGCCCGAGTACTTGCGCGAATGGTTCAGCTTCCGCCCGTCCGCCGACCTTCGACTGCGCCCCCGCCGAGAGCTTCAGCTGGATATTCCTTCGTATAATTCGGCTAGTTACGGGAGATCGTTCAAGGTTTATGCGGCTTGCTTGTGGAACGCGCTACCTGAAGTTATTAAACTCGCTCGCACACCTGGCCCCTTAAAGGATCTTGTGAAGAAATTTTTCTTAAAACTTGATGAATGAGCTTTATTTATTTATATATCTGTCGTCATATTATATAGGTTTATTTATTCCATTTTGAATATTTATGCATATTAGGAATTGTTAATTTATGTACTGGTATTAGTATTTGATTAGTAATTAGTATATAGTCTGCCTATATTTACATCCTCATATGTATGTATGGGGTTAAATTCTTTGTAGTTAATTGTTTTTACTCTTAATTGAATTAAAGGTCTTCTCGGCTTATCAAAGGTTAGCTGGAAGAAATCCCGTTGTGGGATAAGCTCGCCTTTGCCTTATAAACTGTATTTTTATTTCCTGTAAAAAAATTGCGTATATGGTACTGAAGCTAAAGAGCAAGTGGAAGGTTTTAATTGGCGCAAGTGGTCCATTCAATAAGTTCAGTGACGATTGGACAAAGACTTCTACATACTAGCGTGTTGGAATATTGATTTATTTCGTAGTGTGTGCCCCTTCAAACGGACAATTACTCGGAAGTTGCTGTACCTTGACAATGTTGCCAATTAGCCCTATACCATAGCCTCCTTCATCTACAAGCCATGCTGTAGCACGGAACGGCAACGTCGCTGTAAACCGATTTACTCATTGTTTACATGTCAATGTGCGGGAAAATTATGAATTTTATGATGATAAATTTAAAATATATTGATAAAACTGTAAATTAACGCGTTTGTATGGACCATCTACGAAGGTAAATAAAAGTAAATATATTTATAATTGTGCTAAAATTGGATAAATACGATTCTTGAAAAACAATCCTTGACCATTTTTGTTGTTAGTTTTTAGCTTATTTCATAAATCAAATTCTGTTGTATATTCGTAATCTTTCTCTAACAGATGCCAAGGCATTTTTGCATTTGAAAAATGCAAGTAAAATTATGTTTAAACCATAAAAATGGGAAAGATGCTGTGCCGATGTTTTGCTTTCCAAAAGATGTAATTCTATTAAATAAATGGACTTCTGCTATTCCCCAAGCATGCTGAAGTCCCACCAAAGGATCTTTTGTTAGCAGCAAACATTTTTGCATTGTGAAAGTTATCACAACTACTTTAAACCACGATCTCTGATTATCCACGATGATCTAAGCATTGAAAAAGTATATAGGTACAATAAGTAAGTAAGTAGTTAGTTTTTATATACTTAGGCACTTAAATAAAACTGTTTAAAATCTATTATACCTAATATTTAATAAATTGGGCAATATTTTGGCTGGCATAGATTATTTTATTTCATAATAGCTTTTGGTCGCGACTGTGTCCGCATAAAATTCTGCTATAACGTGCCGGACCTGTTCTCGCGGGAATCACATTAAATATCGGGATAAATTATAGTATATGTGTTATTCGGGGCTATATTCTATATAACTGCCTAATTTCATTAAAATACGATCAGTAGTTTTTGCGTAAAGGTGTAACAAACATCCATTACGTACAAAACCAAACATAGATTATATTTCGCATTTATAATATTAGGATAATACAATTGCAAGTAGGTAGATAGGTATATAGGACAAAAATCTATCCAATTACATATTATCTAACTAATGTATATACTTATTAATATACTTTATCACTTAAATAACTAATAACATAAAACGACGACGACCGCGATGATAGTTTTACAGAAGTTTTCAGGTTCACTAAAATTCAAAATGCGACGTTGTCAAACTTCTGCGCATGGCTTGTAGATGAAGGAGGCTATGCCTATACGTGATACTTCGCACATGTAACTTTAAAGTCTTTAACTGTTGCTATGACTACTATTTATGCTTATGTACGATTGTTTTAAACTATCGCGGTTATTATCGCACGTTTTAAAGGTACTCCGGGTTTCCTACCACCACCATGACCAAGATACATGCAACTGCTTTAAAATATCGGGCTACTAATAAACAAAGGTACGCGGTAGGAAACCATTAAATTGTATGTGAGATTGTACCGGTTTGTTCAACATGCAGATATGCTTTATGTTTGTGGAAGTTTTAAACCTTTAAATTAATTACAGAAATCTGTGACAGTTTATAATTGGCTTATAGTTATCTAATTGTTTTATAATTTTAAGAAATCAGATGTCCATTAAAATAAATTAAAATAAAGAATCTACTGGATCGGAACTCTTTTGGTGTCACTGACCAATATCCTCTTTGTGTCGCTGAGCCAGCGCAGTAAGTAGGTAAATATGTGCAGTAGGCAGTAGCCACAGAAATGAAACAAAAACAGAATCCATGTGTCTTAAGTCATGAGGGAAGCATAGAAATGGCCGCCATTTTATATGCGTTATTTTAGGGTTGCCATATACATGATCCATTTTGCCCTCTTTATGTATTATGTCAGCAATACAACTTTACAATAATAAATAAATAAAAATTATTAATTTCTGATTGTAATTATTTATTTAAAAATTCTTAAGTAATGAAATATGTTCATAAGAGGTGTCTCCCCGAGTACGCTCCATACAAATGAAGTTTGATCATATTTTCAATCTTGCGCTATCAAAATCAATGAAATTTTGTAGAGGTGATCCATAAGTATCCACAGTACTCGCCGAGCGGTCAAAAGAGACAGACACTTACTTTAACTCGAGAATTGACCAACCTTTGGCTCATTTTAAATAATAAAGAATAAAATTTTAAATTCATCAAAATTTTAAAATGTACAAGTGTGCAACGTGTGATGCTGACTTCAACGACGGAGTGAGATGCAGTATATGTAAGAGGCATTATGACTTCAATTGTGCGGACATTACTGAGGTTGGTTATCGCAAGCTGGGAGCAGATCGTCGAGCAGCCTGGAGATGTCCACATTGTAAGGCGGCTACCCCTGCCCCCGCCCCCGTTCCTGCCCCCACCCCTACCCCCATCAAGGCTGTGGAGGAGGTATCTCTTGAGGCAATCATGAGAGAGCTTCGTGAGATGAAACTTCAGCTTTCCGGTCTTCCAGGTCTAATTGAGGATATCAAGACCATTAAAGGTGATGTTGCGGACTTGAAGTTGGCTTGCAACTTCAACGGCGAGAGAATTAATAAATTGGAGGAAAAAATCAAGGAGACCGATAAGAAATTATCCGAAGTTAGCCTCTTACAGACTTCTATCAAATCCAACCAAGAGGAAATTTTCAATCTGAAAAAGGAACTTGCGTTGAAGGAGCAGTGGTCTCGTTTGGCAAATGTTGAGATAAAGGGAATTCCTCTAAAAAGTGATGAAAACCTTTTTACGGTAATGCATTCTGTAGCCAATGTTGTTAACTTTACCCTTCCGAAACAACAAATCAACTACATTGCCAGAGTTCCGACGTATAACTCTAAGGAGAAAAATGTAGTAGTGAGTTTTATCAATCGATACGTGAAGGAGGAGTTCATTGCGGCGGCGCGCGAGAGAAAGACTATCACAGCGGCTGACATCGGGTACATTGGGAACACGCAACGCATCTTCGTCAACGACCACCTTACTCCAACTTACAAGAAGCTATTAACCAAAGCTAAGGCCATTGCCACCGAAAAGGCCTATCGATTCGTCTGGGTGAAGTATGGCAAGATTCACGTACGTAAGGACGTGGACACGGACGTCATAATTGTTATCACCGAAAAGGATTTAAACAAAATTATTTAGTTTGTTGCTTAAAATTTGCTATTAATTATCATTGCTTACTTTCAAATATTTCACTCGCTTTTGTTTGTGCTTTGTCGCTGTTTTTGGCTGACTGTTCTATTTTTGGACTCGAAAGTAATGAAAGGTGTGTTACCCCTGACTTGTTTCTAGCGATCTCAGTTCGTCGTCGCTACTGGTTAGCTTTGCTGCTCGCTTATTCACAATGTGTTGTTGCTATCTCTTGCTTACCGCTAAATGCTCGTATTAATAACAAATGCAGTCTCGCTTACACTAATGCCATATTATGCGTATTGTCCACTCCCAAGGTCGCGGGCCGTGGACGTAACTTTCACTTTTGCGATAGGTACTTACTGCCACTACTAATTTGCTCGCGGACAGTGAGACTTGTGTCGAATGAGTGCGTTGCGGTAAAGTGCTCAGGCCCTCTCGTCATAATAAATCATTTTCTTACATTGCTATTAGTTAATATTTACGGTATTTGTTATTGTTATGGCTTCTAACACACTTCTCAATGTGTATTACCAAAATGCGAGGGGCCTGCGCACTAAGACCACAATGTTTTATCGTAATGTGTGCATAAATAGTTATGATTTAATCTTAGTAACGGAAACCTGGTTGTTGGATGGCATTTTGGATAGCGAACTGTTTGACAATAGGTACGTAGTATGGCGCCGGGACCGAGACTATAGTGCGACTGGCCAGAGGAAGGGAGGTGGTGTACTCATTGCAGCGCGTAGGGAGTTATGTGTTACAGCCCAGCCTAGGTTTCATTCATCCGCGGAGGATTTGTGGATTACGGTGGGATTTAGTAATCAACGTAGTTCCTCTAATCTACAAATCTGTGTATTGTACCTAATTAGTCAGCATCTTGGTTTTACTTTTTCACAACAGTTAGTTAACTTTACAACTAGGTTAAATGAAGTTATGCAATTATACCCATCGGATAAATACCTTATTATTGGTGACTTTAATATGAGTGGTATAAGTTGGAATACCTCCAATTATAGTTACTTTGAACCGTCCAATTATACGAGTCAGGATGAAATTCTACTAGTCGATGAACTATTGGGGCTTAATCAGTACAATGGTATTAAAAATTGCCATAATAAGACATTGGATCTAGTATTATCTAACGTTGAAGTGGTAGTGGCCAACTGCCCCGACCCTCTGGTACCAATAGACAAATTTCATGGTGCCTTATGTATTAATTTTAATTTTCCATTCCAAAAAATACTAGAATGTGCACCTTATAAAAAATATAATTATACTAAGGGGGACTACGAGTCAATAAATCGCGAAATCTCCAATATAGATTGGCATGCTGAGCTGACGCAAAAGTCTTTAGAGGAGGCGGTGGAGTACTTTTATAATGTTTTTATTAGGTTATGTAGTGAATTTATTCCGTCTAGATTAATTAAATCTAATGTCTATCCCAAGTGGTACTCTGCGACTCTTATTAAAGTAATTAAAGAAAAATACAAGTATTTTAAGAAATATAAGAGGTATGGCAATGCCTCCGACAAGGCAACTTTTATGCTATTACGGACACGTGCTAGCTACCTAGAGCAAGAGAGCTATAAACAGTACCTAATTTCAGTCGAATCTTCGATAGCAAGCAATCCAAAATACTTCTGGTCCTATATTAAAGCCAAATCTAATAACAATGCAATGCCAAGCTGCCTTAATCATAATGGGGTTGCTTATAACACTGGCGAAAATATATGCAATGCATTTTCAACTTATTTTCGATCTACATTTCTTGATTCAGACCTTAATTCATCTAATAGTAACTTAAACATAAGTTCCCCATCATCATCATCAGGCACAGCGCATATCTCGTCAGTTTATGTTGACTCTGCTGTAGTGCAAAAGTTATTGGCTGACCTGGATGCCTCTAAATCCGCAGGTCCTGATGACTTACCTGCTATTTTTCTCATTAAGTGTGCCGATACTATGGCCGTGCCGATATCACTGCTATTTAGGAAGTCATTAAGTACGGGTGCCATGCCAAGCATTTGGAAGCGGGCATATATCACACCAGTTCACAAAAAGGGGCCTAAAACTGAAATTAGTAACTACAGACCTATCTCCAAATTGTGTATTGTATCTAAAATTTTTGAAAGTGTTGTCTATAAGGAAGTTTATGCTTCTCTGAGCGGTTCTCTCAGTGGTTCTCAGCACGGATTTGTGAAGGGTCGTTCTACGGTGTCGAACTTAACACTTTTTAATAATGCCCTTACTGTGGCTATGGAGAGGGGCTCGCAGGTCGATGTAATCTATACTGATTACAGCAAGGCCTTCGATCGAATCAACCACAAGCTACTGATAAATAAGCTGGCCGGTATAGGGATCAGCGGCGATCTGCTTAGGTGGTTCGCCTCTTATATAAACAATCGATCTCAGGCGGTTGTCGTCAGCAATTATGTATCTAGCTGGGTTACTATTCCTAGTGGGGTACCACAGGGATCTTTGCTGGGGCCTCTACTATTCATTATTTTCATAAATGACATTAATTCATGTTTCTCAATAGCCAGTCTATTGTGTTTTGCTGATGACATGAAAATATACGCCACTATAACCTCCATTGCTGATGCTGAGGCCTTACAAACCGATCTCGTACGCCTTGAAGAGTACTGTAGTACTAATCAGTTAGATCTCAACCCCGGAAAATGCTCGGCTGTAACATATGGTCGTAAGCGCGACTTTATACTTTTTAACTATCGCCTCAAATTTAAAATCTTGCAGAGAGAGTCGGTGGTGCGTGATCTGGGTGTTCTCCATGACTCCAAGCTTGTGTTTGATCATCATATTAATTCTATAACAGCTAAAGCGTATAAGGCACTTGGGTTTATAATGAGATGCTCTAAGGAATTTAATTCTATAAAAACTATTAAAATTCTTTATTGTACCTTTGTCAGGAGTATCTTAGAATATGCTTCTCAGGTTTGGAGTCCGTGTTACGCTGTCTACATTTCACGTATTGAGGCTATCCAAAAAAAGTTTCTGCGTTATGTGTGTTACCGAGTGGGTCAACGCTATGGGTCGGAGCATTACCTTTCTCTGTGCAAGAAACACCACCTTCCTCCTCTCTTCATGCGTAGGGAAATAGCTGATCTGACAATGCTTCTCAAAATTGCGTCTGGTGTTGTCGACTGCCCGGAACTTCTTTCTTGCTTATATTTTAAAACGCCTGTGAGATGCTTCAGGCGCAATGACCCGTTGCATGTTCCAGAAGCTTCTACCAACTACAGAAGGAACACCTTTCTATTGCGAGCAATGAATAATTTTAATGTTTTATCCAGGAGAATTGATCTTGATTTATTTAACACAAGTTGTGAGTCAGCGAGGAACCGCATACTCAAGTATTACTTCGACTCGTTGTAGCATTTTTTCAAACCAGATTATTATGAAATTGACTATTGTTGCGTTACTTTCGAGTATTGTAGATATATTTTAGTTTAAATTTGAAATTGTAAAGTCTTGTAGACTGTTCGGTATGCTTAACGATTGGTTAAGTATGTATTAGTTTAACCAGTTTCTATCGGTGGAAACCTGTAATTGGCTCTGTGCTGCCAGTATTATTTCATACTGTAATCATTGCTGTTGGTTTTCCTTAAGTAAATAAAATAAAATAAAATAAACTAATATCGATGCTTGTGGTATAATAAATATATCAATTCAAAGTTACACGAGATTCAAGATTTCAATAGAAATATAAAAACCTGTGTACTTTGAAAATATGATCAAACTACGTTTGTATGGAGCGCGCTTGTGGGAAACTAGCCTTAAGGCTCGTAAGACACTACAGTGCTCGTAAGTAGGTATACAAATTTAAGGCACGGAATTAAAATCCGTTTTGCGCCAATAGCTCATAGCGGAATGACATCGTAATCGCAGGTAGAAAAGTGGAACAGGTGAGTTTTTATACATATTTAGGACCAACGTTTACAAGGGGTGTAAAGTGTGAAAGTGATGTCAAAAGGAGAGTGAATGCCAGAAATATTGTGAAAAGAGCACTACATACTTTTGTGAACAGCCGGGTGTCCAAGATAGCTTCTTAACAGAGGAGTGCTCGTTACAACATTGACGTATGGGAGAGAAAGTTGTCTATGCGACAACAAGCACGAAAGTAGGATAAATGCAATAGAAGAGTGTTTAGAAGTATTGAAGGAGTTTCAATGAGCGATAAATTACGGAATTGTGTAATTGACTACTAACAGCCCTGCCGTACGCCTGCCGTTTCCCTCCCGTACCCCCACCGTAGCCTTATCGTGCTCCCATAATCCGTGTCGTACCCCTCTCGCAACCCTCCGCTAGGTCTACCGTAACCCTGCCGTACCTCTCCCGTAGTTCTGCCGTACGCCTGCCGTTTCCCACCCATACCCCTACCTTAGCCTTGTCGTACCCCTGCCGTACCCCTATCCTGCCCTATTTTCTTATTCTGCTATTCGAGGCGGGTACAAATACATCAAATTATAAAAAACAAAATAACTATTCAGTTAATTTACCCGTTTTGGAAAGGCGTACGGAACCAAGCATCGTAGCCCCTTCGCGGTTGTTATAAAATCCACGTCATCAAAATGTGCACTGCACACGGTACTCGCAGATGATGGGTTCCAATTGATTTCTCTTCTACAGTTTCGTATAATTAGAATTCAATCGTCTTTAAGGTTTCTATTTCTAAGAAACCTATTAAAGTAATATAACCCGGTTAAAATAAAATTGGGATCGAAAATAATAAGGGCTACGCAGAAAGCGGTGTTATATTATTTATTTATAAAATCGGACTACTATGCTTACATCATAGCAGTTCGTAGGGTAGACTATAATTATAAGATGATGAGAACCTGATCTGAGTCACAAATTTAATAAAGAATTCCCCACTTTATGGGAAATTTCCCGAAAAACAGGTAGCCACATCGTTGTACTTTTGTTCGAAATTTGAATTTGAAAAAAAAGTATCACGAATCATAATTACTAACGCGTGGTAGGTAATTCCTCCTGCCTTGTTACATTTTGTCCAGTAACTTTTATACGATTACACTACACATGACGGTATTTTAAAATATTTTTCGTCGAGGAAAAATATGTCCGAACGCTACGAAATGGCGGCGCGTTGTAAGACCCGATGAGTGTATGTCATGTACAACAAAGGACATTGTCACACCTTGCATGCACCACATCTCTTTAAGGTAACATGGATTCTGTTTTTGTTTCATTTCTGTGGCAGTAGCCTTATTTATTTCTGTCTTCTGTAGCTACCTATACCATAACTTTTCTGTTTTCTCTTATATGTCAGTTTTGCTTTGTGTTTTTAGTTCTGCTATATATATTCTTTCTGGTCCTATGACGTAGGCAAAAAGAGCTTGCCGTTGCCGTTGTGGCAGATGGAACACTAAGTAGAGGCGTAGTACTGTGTCTAATGTTAAAGAAGGAAAATAGGAACGAAAAATTGAAGGAAAATAGGATGGTAGGTCTCAGCTGAGATTCTACATATTCTCCATTATCCATGTTCTCACTACTAAGTGAGACAATATGAAAATGTTAAATGTGCATACATATAAGTATTAATTAGCTCCCAACCAAGTTGAGAGCTGTTTTTGAATTTGTTTATGAGTATTTCTACCTAAGCTACCATTGCCGAAATAAGAAATGTTCACCATATTGAGAATCAGCAGTATTTACTAATACTTTCTACGGTATCAGGTAACAGGTACCTGATGGTTAATAGTTTATACCACTGTTATTTGAAATAACAGTGACTCAACGACCAGACCTCGTAAAATTTTTTTCACAGACCTGTTTGAAGAAGGTCGTAGTCTCTAAAGTAAAGTTCTCTTCGGGGAGTTTATTCCGCATTTTATGTTCGAAACGCGTGAAGGGTTCGATCCTCTGGAACTACAGTGGTGTGGTAGTATACAAGCCAAAATACCTATGTAATAGTTGTGGTCTTATAAGTATAGCAGGCAGAAAGAGTTTTATTCTAACCGCATGACATAAGTTTGTTTTTAACGGTTTTTTACGAATGCCGGACATATGAGTGATCCTATAAAGGTTCCGAAAACCTAAAAAGTTCACCTGTAATCGAGCAGTAGCTGACTATATTTTAGACGGACAGCCGGACACACGAGTGATCCTATAAGTTCCGGAGCTCTAAAAAGTTCACCCGGAACCGATCAGTAAGAACATAACCTAACATTTTTTGCCAACATAGGTTTTGTTGTTGGGTACGTTTATTATAGCGGCCCGCCCCGGCTTCTCACGGGTACCACTGCGGGTTACACACGACTGCTGCGTAGGGAGCCGACCGCGCGAGTGCGCCGCGCGGCACTTTATTTCTTGACATTGACTCCCCTCCCGTACCCCGTGCTGCGTAGATAGCCGAGCGGACTGAGCGGCGAACATGCGACTTTTTTCTAATATTCACATTATTAAACTCGTGATATCTTTCGAATGGAATGTCTGAATTGAATAATTTAAAAAGTTATATAGAGGTATTGAAGCAGTCGTGAAGCAGGCAATATGAAGTAATTGCTTTGATAAGGATTAATACCAAGGTACAAATAAAGAGCGTTTTTAGCGGCGGCATTTCAATTAAATTTTGAAAATCAAAGAACACTTATTGTGACATAACTATAATAGTTACTGTCGCGACACTTTTTGTAGATAATGATGTGTTCTGCAAAGTCGTTTTATCTATCATCATTATTTCGTTCTATCATCAATAGGTTTCGCAGCATACGCTATGTAAGGAATTTTTGGGTATTTTTTTACACCTAGGGTTACATTATTGGAGTTTTATTAATGATCCGTAATTTTTTAGAAAATATAATATAGCTTATGTCACCCGGGGATAGTGTAGCTTCCCAACGGTGAAAGAATTATTGAAATCGGTCCAGTAGTTTCAAAGCCTATTCAATACAAACAAACAAAAAAAAATCAAACATTTCCTCTTTATTATAGAAGAAGTATAGATAATTCGGTAAGAAATGGGCTGGATAATAAAAACGTAACTTTGTATCAATTCGCCAAAATAGCCACAGACAGAGGTCGCTGGACACAATTTATTCGTTCCCGAAAGGAATCGCACCATGACCACAATTTTCAGACATGCGTCCTGAAAGAGATTGTAGATGTATAGAATTGGTACTGTAACACTGGGGGATTCAAGGACTCTAAATAAAATTATTAATTGCGCAATTGAAGTTATATTCGTGAAAGTATATTGAAGAATGATACAAAATACATAGGATACCTTACATCTAATTTAAATAGAACACATTTCAATTCCTACCTAGCCAGTACTATGTGTACTTATAGAGACAGGCTAGGGACCTACGTCCTACTTGCTCCAACCTATCTAAGCCTACAGACCTACATCCTACTTGCTCCAACTTACTTAACCGACTAAAGCCCCGGTTACTCTATGGGAGCACCAACCTAACCCGAAAGCCTACCTTACTTAGAGCCTGTCCTAACATAAGGCCTCCGAAAGCCTATCTGTCTTAGAACCCGTCCTAACTTAAGGCCTATCCAAGCACTAGAGGATTGGTGGCGGTGGGACATAGCTCGCAGAACAGATGGCCGCTGGGGCGGGCAGTAAAGTTCTCGTGTGGCGACCACTTACCGGAAGATGCAGCAGGGGTAGGCCTTCCATTAGATGGACCGACGACCTGGTAAAGATCACTGGATGCGGAAGGCATAAGGGCGGCCTTTGTGGAGATCTCTGGAGGAGGCCTATACCCAGCAGTGGGCGTCTTCCGGCTGATTAATGGCCCCACCTTCTTTCTAGTTTTAGTGAAACTAAAGTTTGCATTGTACCTATTTATTTATTTATTTATTAGAGTACCAACAGCTATTTCAAACATAACAAGTAATATAGTAGAATCAATAAGCCAATTACAGGTCCTCGCTAGTCGCTAGTAGTAGTAGCGATATTTTTACTAACCTACAGCAATCTGCTGTAGTAATTGTTAAACTTTATGTAGGTACTAATTGTTGTACTATTTTCATGTGGATTGAAATCTTAGTGTGTTTCTGTAAGATTTGTTTACTTTCACAATTTTTTAAAATTATACTACTAAAATTACGTAAAAACTAAAGAGCTTTGTGTCCGTAATATAGCGAGTGTGTCTAAGTTATTAATGTGTTATGGCAACATTTTTTATTCCTAGGTGTTACTCCTTGCGTAAAACTAATGCAACATGTAAAAAGTTAAAAGCATGTATTATAATTGCATTGTTTTGATGTAATAGGTCGCTTTCTAAGTTGAGAGCCTCGTGACTGTCTGAGTAGGTAGTGTGTAGAGATTTCGCCAGTTGTGTTCAGCCCCATGCTGCGTTCATCATATTAAACATGCCGTACGACTGGCGACACATCTGAAAAGAAAACATACTCCGACTGATTTAAGTTATTTTTCTGGGCACAACATTAATAGCTTGTGTAGGTAAACAATATTAGAATTTTTCACATTATGGCAGTCGCTTTGCTGTAATTACCTGCTTTGCCAATTCCTGGATCATAATGAAATCCGGACCTTGCGTCCCTCGTCGGAGCACAACGAGGATATTCACAATGATTGACAAAGATGATTTATTCATAGTGACAGGCTTATTGCAGACTGTGGTATTCGTAGTATACGTAGAAAAAGCTGATTTAAATCTTATACGATCGCGCTACGTTACAGCGGTTACTTGCTTAGTGCAACAGAAGAGGATTCTTTTTTTATAATTTTTTGTTATTTATTACATTTACTGTCCGAGTAGCAATCAAATCAAAGCTGCAGGCCAAAGAGGAAAAGTGTTTTGACAGACTACTTTAGTAGTCACTTACCACCTTACCAAGCTGTCGACGGTTCAATTTATTTGTCATGCTCAGGTAACGGAAAGGTTAGCAATGGTCGATATTTACGACTACAGGTACACTATTATTATTATGTATCTAGCAGTGTTGCTTGGCGGCAGAAATAGATAAGGCGGTGGTACTCACCCAGGTGGACTCGAACAGAACGAGATTGTGGACGGATAGAGAATGAAACGAATTTGAATGTGAATTTGGTAGGTGGAGATATTGGAGACTGGAATAAAACATAGGCTACTTTTTAATCCCCCCCCCCCCCCCCCCTACCCCTCTTGCGCGATACAACGCGTTGTAGAAGTACAGCAGGTTTTGGCATGGTTTATTATGCTCTCCAGCGGCTTGTACTAAAACTTTTGTTATATGTAGTGTCAAAAAGCGCTGGCTGTCTTGTTTCTATTATAAGTCTATGCGGCTATATATCCTAAGAAATCAGCATCTATCCATCAACCTTCAATCCTAAGAATCTCTATAACAGGCACTAGGCATTTCATCGTGACAATGCACCTGCGGTCCTAATTTTTTTGCCAGCAACCTAAATGCATGAATCCTAGATGTTATGGGTGACAGGTCCCGCTTATCATCAGCTAGGCTGTCTGCTCGTATGTCACTTCGTGGCATAAAAAATTCTAATACGATTTACCTCAGCGAACGTATCGAGACACAGCGGGTATATGAGAGTTCTAAAGACGATAGGGCGCGAGGACCTCGTCAGCATCATCAGTACCAGTTGTCGAACGCGTGTGCTGGGGTGGCCCTCCCACCCGCACGAGTATATCGCTTGGCGTAACAGCTCGCTCTGTAACAGCGTAATGATTTTATAGTACCACGTACAGTAGGACGGCACCTTTATGAAGGAGACGGACGATATTGTAAAGGTCGGGAGTAGACGAGGATAGGTTATGAAACCTGAAAAGCCCATGTGGCTACAGGTGCTCCCAGGGGGTGTTTAGCACGTATGCGCCTAGGTTCCTTTTTGGCGAGTTGTGCATAACCAGTCCGGCCGGCCGGCTGGTACTCATGAGAGTTCACCTCCTCCCTCCCAACTGCTATACCGGAGGGTGCCCATTTCCATTGCGTTGGGCGCAAAAAAAAAAAAAAAGAGGATAGGTTCACAAGCTTATGAATAGCAGTGACTGCCCTGAGATGATGATTACTTCTATACGTTGGGACTATAAAACAAAGTCGCTTTCCGCCGTCTGTCCCTATGTATCCTTAAATATTTATAACTACGCAACCGATTTTAATGCGGTTTTCAACAATAGATGATTTATTATTATTTAATTTTTTTAATTTTGCTTATGCATTTTTATATTTTATGAATGTATAAATTAATTTATTATCATTATTATTCTCAATGTTGATATTGATTTTTTTCTAAATGATTGCTTCTCATATGTTATATTTTTGTCTAAAATAGAGTAAACAATTTTTGCACTAGGTTACACTCCAATGGTCTGGGGGCATGGTGATCTGTAAGACAGATATTTATTACCTAGTGCGGACACCAGTCTCTCACACTGGTTTTTATTGTACTTACATTAAATTGTTTCTATTGTAAATTTGATCTACCCACCTATGTGAAGAGAAAATAAATATGTTATTTATTATTATTATTCAAGATTTATAAGTAATAAGAAAAGAGTAGGTAGGGGTAACGTAGGTAAGCGAACGAAGTCGCGCCGGGTATACATGATGTACATACATACATGTACATCATTTTCGGATGTATAAATAAGTCAAGTAGGCAGCGGCTCGCCGTCGCTTTACGTACTTTGTATGAAGTCACCTAGAATGGACAGCTTCTTGAAATATGCTTTCACTCATCTTAAATGCCACTACCTGTTTTGTAAGCTCACCTTTTCCATAATATAATCACCGTAGTAACATGGCAGATAAAAGAATATAATATCGGCTACTAGAAATATGAGAAATTCCACGTTAACGTAGCCTTGTTTGAGACCCTGCAATAATGAAAAACTATTTAGTTTTTAACTCAGATCACAGAATATGAATACTCTCGGATTTTGATTATGGCACGTATCACGATTTAAGACTTTAAATCTAAAAGAAAATGTGCTTATAAGGTTACAGTCCGACCATTCCACTGTTGCTTACCATTAAAATTTCAAATGCGGCGATGGATATCAAAATTGTAGTCAGTTTCATAGAATACTCATATTGGATATCAAAGTACTCGTTCAAGGAATCTACGAATCTTAAAAAATAAAAACAGCGTTATAAATAATTAACTTTTTTATAAAATTGTTTAAGAGTTTAAACAATTTTATAAAAAAGTCGACAACACCTGTAAACATCCTGCATTTTTCTTATTAACTTCTTTAAATTTATTAATATTTCTTCTTCATTCGTTGTTTGAGAAAACACCATCATGATTCGGGACGAGCAAATTTCTAGTTGCCCGCCATTATGCGACAGAAAAATGGGAACAAGCGAATCGAAAGCGAGATATAAAAGAATTGCAAACATATCAAATGCTGAGCATATTAGAAAAAGCCCCCAGAATATTATATGGTCTTGTTTGTGATCTTGTAGGAAGGGTGGTAAATTGATTTCGAAAATGGGCACATAGTGAAAGTCGCCTTGACGCCATGAGTCTAACATTGTGAATATCGCTTTGACGGGAAAAAAAACACTGGTACAAATAGCTGCTACGCTCCACATCCTACAGGCCTTCAGCCCTTTCATTGCGTGTTTGTAGACGACGGCTCTTTCGGCAGACGAGAATCCTTGTGACAGATCGTAATCCTCATCTACTTTATCAATCAGAACTTTCAGTTCTTTCTGATAGTAAGTCAGAAGAAAGTATTTAAAGTTGACTGTAATTATGATACACAACATGTTAATGATCCTAAACGCGTCATCCATACGCCGTTCAGGTATTTCGTAAAATATGATAGAGTAGATTAATAGACCAAAACATCCCAAATTTATTGCAACGTTTATGGAATAAAAGTAATACCAAATGCGATCACGAGCTATATTGGGGTGGCTCCAATTCAAACGCATTGCGGTTGTCACTATTGCGAATATTTTATCAAATTTCAAAACCTCATCAGCCATCTTACTTGCGCGATGTACCAGTTACGCTACACTTGAAACGGTATCTAGTTCGCAACTGATGCAAAAATTTTACTATCTACAATGACAAGGAAATTCGAAGGTGAAATGTAAAAATGTTGAGAACTTTCGTATGTTAATGACACGGTAATAGGTTAATGGAAAAACGACTATGACATGACGCAAAACAGTAATCAAGTTTAAGTAGGTACAATGCAAGAGTATAAGTGCATGACCACCTTAAGAATCATATTCCCATGCAGTTGTTAAAAGGATTTTCAAGCATTCATGAATTGAATTTTTATTAATTCTATAAAAATTACCATGGCGAGTTATTTAGACAAAAGGGACAGCTAATGCCCCCTTGTTTTAGCAAACTCGTTTTGGGTCAAAGTGCTCTAAAGAATCTGTATGTTGCTGTAGCTGCAAAGGAAAATTTTCTTGAAGTGGTAATGCACTTATGCTCTTGTACTGTACAGCGATTTGATATGGTACCTACCTACTTATTTTGGATCGCATGAAATGAAGTTAGTGATGCAATATGAGGTATATTTTGAATTTCAATGAAAACAAAGAAACGTTCTGAAATTATGGGTATATATTAATAATTGAATATGAGTCTCTTTGTTCTGATTGGGGAGAGGGCCCCTAATTCAGTAAAAGGAAGCCGCAAAAAGATAGCTGTGCTCCCTGAAAGATACGGCTTTGACAAAAGGCGCGTTGGCAAGATAATTAATTCAAGCGGTAGGTAAGTCCGTAATTGCTCCTCAGATGAAGAGGTACGTCCGTGTATCGCGGCACCTGCGCGTGACAACTGACGGCGACAGTGATGGCCGCGCCCGCCATTACACTCTGTGAATTAGCGCGCGAGGACGCCATCCATCAGCGGCAACGCCGGCAACTGATGTTGACGTGCGGGACAACCCATGGAGGCGCTTCACTATTGACTAATACACCGTCATTAGGTACTCACCTGCACGGGTAGGATTAGAGCAATAGACAAGGCTAGTGTCTTCATTGAACGTGTAATAAATGACGTCACAGCTATTTTTTGGTGGGGTCCAGTCCAAGCTGCACGGGTTGCATAAGAACAGCAGTAGTAGTAGTATGTAGTAGTAGTTGAAGATTATGCCCCAAACACGACTGGGATATTACTATACTTATGACACTCCGAAAATTCATACTCATATCTCTTCGGCAACTTACGTAGAGATCTAAAAATTGTTCATACATTTATCAAGCGTTGAATGCCCGTTTAACAAGTGTATAATTCTACAATGCTTTTGTCCAAACAAACTTATCTGACACGGTGACAACGTCGCTGTTGTTGGAATTGGCACTGGACATTTCAAAATGGCGATACTAAGTTTCTGCTTTGCTCACCGGGTCAGATACAGGTAGTGAAGTGATACAGGGCTTATTTCAAGTTATACACACGTCATCACAAACTTAGGTATTTAACCAGGTGATCAAAACTGGAACTAAGTGTCGCCAATTGAAATATTATTTGGCGGCAAAACTAAATTCAACAATTGCGACCTCGTCACTGGGCCAGGTGTGTGTACTGCAACACACGCCGTGTTGAAGTACACACACCTGTTGTTGCTTGTTGATTATTACATTTTTATTGGTAAGACGGTTAGTCATCCTGTTATTTCGTATCTTAGCCAGCGACAAGTTCTGATGCGAGAGTGTAGGTGCTGGTGGAGTAGCAAGGAACTAGGAAGAATACTTGACAATACTTTATTTCTTAAATAAAATAATAAGCATATCTTATTAAGGAATTTGTTGTTATGATTTTAAGGCGTGGGCTTGGATTCTGTGGGCGTCCTGAGGCTGTGTTGAGGCTTACTTTCAAGTATGACGCAAGTCACAGCACACCGAATCCTATTCATTACACTTATCTGTGTAACACAAATACAAAAATGATTTTGAGTTTTTGAGAAGGAATTTACCGTCCAATTTACAACAGTAATACTAACAAAAAATTAACGTGCAAAGAAAAACGTAATTTCAAATTAAAATATTTTTGTACAAAGTAAACATTACGAGAAAATCTGAATCTGTCCGGTTTGTATATTTTAATCCACGAAATTTCAATTTGAGTGAAGTGAAAAAGAAATTATTCAGCTCATTTGGAATTCTGCTGAGGGAGGGACGGCCGAGGAGGATTAGCGAAAGGGCGCTGCACATTATGAATACATAATTAATTAATTGTTACAAAGCTACACCGAAAGAAAGCAATGATTGAGAAAGTTCTTAAGGAAACTATGCTAGACGTTGACGTTTTGTTGTTTGTGTAAAATTAATAAGTAAGGAAGGATTTTTTAGTAAGAAAAGAATGATACACAATCAGGTGAACGACATCCTAGACATGGTAAGTTGTATGTATGGATGGAGTACGTGAATTATTTTCCAAATAAATAAATAAATAAACAAGTTGCCTTTGCTCTGCAGTAGGACACCGATGGCTCCTAAAAATAATAATAATAACAATAATTCCTCTCTCTCTCGCCCTGATCCGCCCTGTTTGGTCTCCTCTGCCGAGGGGTGTCCTCCCTTAAACGGGAAGAAAAATAATTTAACTTCTTAATAATAATAAACAAGTTAACTCTCTCTATCTTTGGCTCAGCTACGTTTTCACACCTAACCGCTGAACAGATTTCACAAGGAGAAAGATTAACCTGGGGAACGACATTCGCTACATTTTATCTCAACAAATATCCGACTTAAATTTTCAGTGGTTTCCAGACTTGCTTATGTATATGGTTTTACAGATATTTCGTGAGCATAGAATACGTAGCTGCGGGTTGTTATTTCCAGTATTTACCTATGCTGATGGTTAATGCATATTCGCGGCAATATTCGACAGGCAGCCGCTACAGCTGTCGCGTATTTGGAAGTCCATCCGAGCAATCCGCAGAGGGCTGACTTTATATTCGTTCATCTGTATTCAGTCCGCGGTTGCTGCGAGCTGCCCGCCGCCTCTGTCGAGAATTTCTTATTCGGATCCCTGGACGTCTGTTTTCAGTTTCACGAGTTTGAACAGGTTTTTTGTGTGCACCGGTTAATGTTGTTGCGCGGAGGTGGCACGAACTATTTTAGAGTTCAGTTTATGTTTTTAATAGGAGACACAGGTCTTACTTAATAGCTAATACGGTAAATTAGAGGACAATAAGGAGTAGTTCATATACTAAGTAATTTTGCGCGTCTGTCCTCATCATTTCTGTTTCTCTGATAACGTATTACGAACTAAAATATGGCTACGGATTTAATTTCATTAATTGGCAGTGGTGGGACATTTGCCTTTTTGCTGCCAGAGTAACGTGTTATAGAGGTGGGCAACGCATTGGCGATACTCTCGGTGTTGCTCATGTCTATAGGCGGTGGTGACCACTTTCCATCAGGTGGCACGCTTGCTTGTTTGCCTATCGTATGACAAAAGAAATTAAATATTACTCAAGTAATAAATACTCAACAGTGTTACAACCCGGGCCAGTAGTCAATTAACCAATTATCTTTACGGAAGCAAATAAGTATGAATATGAATATGATACTTTTGCGACTTTTGAGTCTCATTAGATCATTTAAATTTTACAATTGAACCACTGATGCCTACAGCGTATGAGTATCAATAGTACCTACAATAGCAATAATACCTATATCAAATACTCATTATTGTTTTTAAGTATTTTAAAACACGTGATAATTTATTATTTTGCTAATAAAACATCAGTGGTAACTTTTTTATCTTATCTTATTCTATTGAATTGTCAAGAAAAAGAAAGGGTATTAGAAATATATAAATGATTGTCACTAATTGGATAATGGAAACGATATGCTGTGCCAAAGTACTAATATTTATGCGAAGCCGGGACTGGTCGCTAGTATTCTATTTATACTTATTTAGGAAGCTGAGCAGCCATCAAGTTTATTTATTGTTTTTCAGCAATAACATTTACTCGAAACCTTTTCGAGTGGACGCGCCATTTGCATATCTGCTAATGTCCTTTTTAAAGCCTTCGTGTCGAGAGGAGTTAGAAAAATGTTTATCGCTTGTGTACGAACCTTTTGTGCCATTGTTTTACTTTAATAGAGTGTAATCATTACCTAAGTAACTTTGTTTGGATAAAATTCAGTTGACACTATCTCCTTGATGAACCACTACACGTGTGTGGGACAGAGAGAGAGAGAGAGGCAGTGTTTTCTTTAGACTACCACATGGGATCTTTCAAGAGGTATATAAGAGGTCTCCTTAGAGGTGGGCAACGCAGGGCTGCCAACATTACACCAACGACTGCCGCTGCCGTTGGGGCTCGGGAGAGTTTCAACGGTAGCGGTACCGGTCTGACGCCTCGCACCCCTCGCTGCAGGATGCCGCCCGCTCGCTGGTCGTTTGCCGGGCCTCCCCGAACGGGGTCCCACTCGGCAGGCTGGTACCGCGCCGAGGGCGGCAAAGAAGAGCTAGCGGGGGGCGCAAACCCCACAGACCGGACTGTCACATCGAGGCAACACCGGCACCACAACATCCCAAGCCGAGGCCCGCTCCCCCCGTGCGTGAAATGCCGGGGGAGCCAAACCAAACGACCGGGCCGTTTTAACGGCCCGCGTAAGCACACCACCGCCAGTGGGCTCGACCCAAGCGGTCTCCCCGCACGTGCGCTCCGCGCACGCGCGAGAAGATGAAGAATGTATGGGCAACGCATTGGTAGCGCCCCTGGTGTTGCTGATGTCCATGGGCGGCGGTGACCACTTGCCATCGGGTGGCCCGCTTGTCTGTTTGTCTACTGTAATACGTTACATAAAGAAATAAAAATACTTACCAGTAGTATAGTATCCAACTCTGTTTAGCGGTTTACGCGTGAAAACGTACGGTTACCTTCACATTTATTCTGGATAAAGGATGTGGTCTTTATTGTGGTTTATAGATGAATCACAAACTTTTGAATTTACAATCGATGAAACCCATGGTAAGCTAAATTAACCGTCCTTGACTACATACAATAAACATAGTAGCACGATCACATTAACTTTTCAATTTCAAAGGGCACAAGCTGGGCAACACAATCCTTAATATAATTTACCGTAGCAAGTAAGAAACGAAGGCAAAGGCCGCCAGGCCAGGTAACCGCAGAGGGCGCGATTAGAATCTCATGCGGATTACAAGGGTCGTGCAATGCTACTGGTATGTTTGCTTTCTAATGAAAGGATACTAAAAGTCCGTGTAATAACGTTATTTACATGCTCCTTTTGCGGAGAAGGGTGGTCTGTCAGTGTGTCGGAAGAATAGAGTGTAGCGGAACACAATTAATCAGTTATATTTTTATTGCGACGGTTTATGAAGAATAGAATAGAATAGAATAGAAAAAATTTATTTGGCACTCCATACATACACATACAACTTATAAGTAACACAAAATAAGAAATTTATTTCTGACGACGGACTACTAACTAATTACTAACTTAAGCCGCATGTGTATGCTGCAGTATCGCAAAAAGGTCATGGCTCAGCACAGTGTTGCTTGGGAGAGCAACACACTGATATTCTGCCAAGACTCGCAAAGAAGTTAGGTCTGTGAAGTTAGTTTCGACTTCAAAGTGATACTGTTATATGCAGAAGAGGACGGAATAATAAGGTGGAATAGCTGGTCCATTGGACCTATGGTAGAGTACATTGTGAAACAAGTGTATAACAAGGCGGGGGCGCACATAATGCTGCCGAGTGCATCACGAGTGTCACTGGCTGCCTATATTTTTTCTTCTCCTACAACGTTTGCTAATTTCCTCGCTCCGCCTTCTCACCGCATCTACGCGCTTCATTACCTAAACATAAATAATATGGGCATTTCAGTTAAAGCACAGTAAACGGTTCGGCATTCTTTGTATGAATACTCGTACATCGACGTATTGACAACTTCGTAAAGGTACCGCCTAGTCAAAAAATGAAAGCCGAGATAGTGACGTTCGGGTGCCGAACTCTTATAATTCTTAGAACACCAAGTACGCGCTATTTTATAAGGTGCCCAAAATAGAGAATAGAATTTTGTTTCGGAGGCTCTACCTTATCCTAAACACAGGCCTTGAGATAACTAACCTAGAACATGACGTCCCTTGAAATTGTCCTCAACCGTAAATGACCTGCCTTGCCAAAAGCCTATTAGGACATTCACGCCGCCTCTTTCCGACTAATTAGGACCCATTCGTCCCCGAGTAGGCCGGTTTGTTCGTCGGCCCTTCAAGCTCTAATAGTGGACAAGCGTAGACAGATTGATGGATACCCCGCGGCCAGCAGCTGACTCACCCGCCGCCCATTACTACTGGCCGCAGACCGGACAGTCGGCTGGAAGCCTAATCCTTCTCAAGAGCTAAGTCTTAGGCCCTTGCTGTGTACCTAAGTACCTACCAATTTCTGAAAAAAATATTTCTTTTTACGATTCCAATTAGGTATTGCAAGCAATGATTAAATATATGAAGGAAGAACGTCTAAAATTAAATATAAACCTACCCTACACTTACCCTTTAACTACTTTACTCTTATCTTATACCTACCCTAAAGTAGCTGTAACTTTAGCCATATAAACCTTTCTCTTGAATCACTCAATCAATTGATAGTCCTAATGATTGCGTTATCGTTGCAGGCATTATCTTCCGAACAATATAGGGAATTCATTTGTCTAGAGAATAAAAAGCCTAACTTATTATACCTAGAAGAGGCATTGATTTAAAAGATATAATCGTAGTTGGCTGTTTGGCACATGCTCTTTGAAAGAAAACCCTTTGAACTATAAGGTGGGCAGCGTCATGTGTGTATGTATTTTCAAGACTGCAATCGAGAGGAGACAATAGTGGGTGGTAACGAGCTATTGAGATCAACTTACCGTTGTTCGGTTCAATTTATACAACTGCAACCTCTTTTTTGAGCAGCCACATACAATAGTATTAACTTAGACATTTATAAAATCAAAGAAAGAAAATACTAAACTACAAAAGTAATACCTAAGTAATTACTATTCAAGTTACGATTTAAACGAGCAGTTCTTGTAAAAACCTATGTTTATTTTCGGTCATGAAATTCACTTACCAAATTCTACCTATTGCCTACGAGTTCGCTGAAACAAGATTGGAATTCGATGAAAACTATCCTAGGTTCTTCTCGGGACTCCAATTGAGAAAGGTACACTCCATATTATTACATTTATCAGGACTCACACGTGACGTACTTTTTTTAGAATAAAAATAGATTAGAAGTACACTTGTTTAAGTATGAGCAACATAGAGCGTGAAACGATATTTACGAGTTAGGCACCACGGTAGTCATTCCCCTGGAATTGCAAGCGTCTAAAGGCTATGGTTACTGCTTATGCTAATAATCTCAGATATATCTACAGCTTGGTGATATTTTTAAAATAGGACATTACGTATTTTTTCCCGGTCTTCAAGCTACTCGTAGTTTGCTAAATATTTGTCATCAGAGCCATAGCTTCTTAATTGTAATTTTGTTATTAAGGAAGGATAAATTTAGGACACAACAGTCTCTAAAGAATACAGAATTAACCTTGGGGTCTTCAAATCAAGAGTGAATAGGTATATTCTAGGCACGCATGCTACATCTTCGACCTTATCGTCGCTTTCCATCAGGTGAGTTGAGGTCAAATGCAAGCGTATAGATAATAAAAAAAAAAATTAATGCGTATTTCGTCACAATTCGTATTGAAACTCTTTTAGCAGATTGACAGGTTTGCTCTGAAAGTTTAATGGTCTGCTAACACTACCCGTAATAGTGGCAGATTCGGAATGCTGCGTTCGTGAAAGTAATTCCGTTGTCCGCGCTCCGGACGAGGAAAAAATCCGGGCCCAACGACGCGTATTGGCGTGGAAAAGGCAACATCACGGAAAAAGCATTTATTTGTTTGGCGAATTACGCAAGATATAATAGCCCTATTTTATGTAAAAAGTTTTTAAATGATTCGATTCGATTGATGTTGTTGGGGAGTTTTTTTTTGGATGAACCGAATTGTGTTACGAAATGAGGCATGCATGCCTGCGAAGTAATAAAAAAACATTTTGGTGTTAATGTCCCGATTGTCATGCGTTATCGCGCATGAGGGCCCGGGGTCTGCCTTGACCATGATCCAGGATTTGGCCGATCAGGCAATTACAGTGGAGCGACTGCCATCTGACCTTCGTGACCCTGCTACAAGGGGAACCTGACCATATGGATCATGGTTACACATGTATGTGCATATGAAGTATTTATACGCAGTGCTATAATTTAGGTATTACTATAAACACATTTTCAATATTTCAAAGTTACTAATTTTCATAGCAGAAAACTTCAGTAAGCAATTTATATCGTGAGTTGGGATGAAAAGGATTTTTATTTCCTTTGCAGGCTTATATTTTTCCGTCCCTTTGATGGATGCGTATGTCCGCTTGTTTGCATACCCGTTCGTCGAAAACTAATTGAGGCAGACCGGCTCGCTTTGAAAAACTACGCCATGAAAAACCCGACTGCCTAAAACGGATGTTGGTACCGTTTGCGATAAAAAAATAGCTAGAGTCGTTTAAGAATTCACTTTTCATCCATGTTTTAGCACTGACATGCAGGAGGCTCACATCCAAAAGTGGGCTGTTATAAGGTGATAATGATGATTATGATTTTTTTTTCATGGAGCGTACATGGCCGTATGGTTAAGGTATCCGACTCGTAAGTGCAGCCATGCACCAATGACATTTATCTGAGCTTTGTACATTAGTTGAATAATTAACCTGTGCTCTTACGGTGAGGGAAAACATTGTGATGAAACTAGCACGTTCAGGTAACTAAACCAATCATGTGCAACCATGATCCAATCTGGCCAGGTTCCCCTGGTAGCAGGGTCACGGAGGTCTGATGGCAGTCGCTCGACTGCGATGATCTTATCTGCCAAATCCTCGATCGTGGTCAAGGCGGACCCTGGGCTCTCGTGGGTGGGTGGGACAACCGGGACATTAACGCCAAGATGATAATTTTTTTATGATATTTTGGCAAGCGTTTTTACATAATGATCAAGACACAAAAATGCCTGATGTGGTGCCTAATGGTAGGTATAATAATAATAATAGTCTTGTTGCGGACTCTAGATAATGGTGGCTGGTAAGAAAAAATAAAACATTTTTAACGATGGTTTGAAACGAAATAAGAAATTGTTTTCGAAATACATTTTACAAAGAAGAATCATTAAAAAGGCTCAGGAAGTGGCCGCGCTTATCCGCAGCATCCGCTGGCCGCTCGACGTCTGAAACTAATAGACGTAGAGTAGGGCTAGAGGGAAAAACCTCACCTACCGGACAAAACAAAGAGCGAAACACCTTTTTGCACCGTACACCGAAGCGGTAAAATAAATGGAGTGAATTAGCTGTTTTGCTCCCATAAACTCCGAGATTAGGCGGCGGAGACGGAATTTATTCAGCTGTCGATCTCGAGTCGCGAAATCACTTGACTGTATAATTTAAATGGAACAACCAACACAAAAGAGCACAAAATGACAATGGAGTTTTTGTCCACCTGCTTTTCGTGTTTCATTCCATTCCATTTATAAAATGTACTACGATTTAATGGTAACTTGTTACTTTAATCTTGGCAATTGATTTCAATTTAACAGTTCTTTTTAACATTAATAGTAAGTCTGTAACGACTATTATATAAAAGTAACGTGACCACTTGTCTACCTCATAACCACGTCTTATTATGAGTGAGAGGAGAAAAACATGAAAATTCAAAGTTTAAACAAACATGTCCTCCATCGCGCGCCCGCCCTAGTAAATCCGCCGCCCCTACTATTCCGAATTCCGTTGACGGCGCAATGTGTTCTTATAATTAGTCGGCTCATATCCGCAAGACCTTTTGTGTCCCCGAGTATCCGCGCACATCCGCACATATCCCAGTACATCCGAATAGTCTTGTCACGCGCGGCAGACTCGGGTGCTCGTTAGAAGCCGCATTATTTCGGGAACTTTCCGCGCCAGAGTCGCGCGCGGTGATAAGGCCACAGTTCGTGTAATGTCTACCAAGGTTATCGCCGCCTGCAAGGAGCTTGTCGCCCTAATAGCTGGCTGGGAGGCGGCGAAAGCCACGAATGGAAATTGAAATGAAGCAGCAACGTAGATAATAACTATTCAGACATTCATCGACGGAGGGCCCCAGTTTGAGTGGGAATATAATTACGGCCACTTTCAAAAAGATTAGTTTCGGAAATTAGATATTCATTTAGGAAAATATAGAATAATGGATAACAAAATCTGGGGATTTCGTGGGAATCGTGGGAATCATGGATTAACCCCAGCAAAGCCGAACAAAAGGAAGGGGCACTACCTACCTTTTGTTGAAGCGTTTCGTCGAACTTTATTCGGTCTACTCTAGATAATGGTAATAAGTTCCCACTACAACAACAACAAATAACAGCTTTTATACATTGGATTTTACGAGCACCTAACGCATACGCATACGTCCATTTCGTGATTCACTGACTTCTCATCAAAACCTCTAGGGTACTTCGAAAAGTCCTAGGAAGCTGAAATTTTCCACAAATCTGCAACTTTTAATGTCCAACCCCCATAAACAAGGGTTACTTACTTACTCACTTACTACAAAACATTATGAAATCCCTCCAAAACATTTTATTAAAAAACTATAACCATAACACAAGTTTTGCTTACTTTGGGGCTAGTGACGTTGTATGAATTTGTCCAAGTATATTTATTTATTTATTATGTAAAATTTATTGACCAAGCCTTGTAGGCTCTTAACGGTCCAAGATTCAAACGTACCTCAGAGACATATCAAAGACAATGATCAACTGATTCTAGCTTCCCGCGCTATCTTGGTCCGAAAGACGACATCAGCCCTAACCATCGCGTCGATCGAGCATTGAATTCCGCTTATATTTCAATGCAATCGTTCTAGGAAACGGCCAAGCCATACTTTCTGGCCTAAATGTAGGATTTGTAGAGTTAGGAGCTTGACTCTTCACGAGGTCTGATAACTTTTTCTAAGTGAAACCGTTAAGAGCCTTCGAGGCTTGGCCAACCAATTTTATATGATAAAATGTTTTGGAGGGATTACAAATTTACTCTTATCTACTCCCAGCTGAATATTAAGGAACAATCAAATGATATAGAAATACACAATTGTGAATCAATGAAATCAAATAAATGATTAGAGGTACTTTTATTAGTAATGCAATATACGATTCAAATGGGAAACCCAAAGATATAATGGACACTTACAACTGTATCGTGCCTCTGACCGTGTAATTTTCGTAGAGGCAATTACAGTCACAGGCATGAAAATGCTTTTCATTACTATTTTACAGTTATCGATTTTGTAATGACAAGTTTGCGAGCTATTTTTTCCGTGTTGTTACTATTTTAAATGTACCTTTGAATACATTTTTTTTATTAAAAATGAAGTGAGAATCTTCAATACTAAAACCGCTTATAATTGTAAACAGTAGGTACGCTGCTGTCTGGGTAATACTTTAGTAACTTAATATATGAGGTGGCACCTTATTGCGTTTTTATAGAAATAATTCCTTACACTGGCAACTGCAAGTAACAACAATAGTGGCTACCTCTTGACATACCTCATCTTGATCATATTTTCTTTGGACCTGATGATTCTTGCTCATATAACAACATACTTTCAAACAAACAACAATCAAGAATCAAAACAACAACGTCTTTAGAACTTTGATTGACCAAGATCAAGACAACCCGCTCTGGAAAGCAACGAAAGTTTAATCCATCACTCTAGTCATCACGAGTCGCAACATATGTACAATTTGCACAAATAGGTAGTCCTATCTTATATTATAAATGCGAAACTTTGAAAGGACGTTTGATGTTACTCCATCACGCAAAAACTTCAGAACGGATTTTGATGAAATTGTAGCCCCGAATAACAACACACTCTAATTTATTCTGAAATTCAATGCGTTTCCGGCTCCGGGTCCGGAACGTAATCATCGAATTTTACGAGGACGAAGTCTCTAGCCAAAGTTTGTATTAAATAATACTAAATGATGCACTAAAATTAATTTAATAGTTTATCTATTGGGACGCAATCTATGACCTTCTTCGAGACAATTAGTTTTATAAGGCATCACGCCCGAGGATAAACTAATACAGTCAAATATAATTAAGGACATTTTGTTGAGTAAATTCAACTGGACTAACAAGGAATGTAGTAGTGTCTCAAATAAATAAACAGTCAGTACTTAATAATTGAGCTTTTCAGTGCAACATTTAATAGGTAAAAGACGAAGAGAAATTTCTTTTTAAAGCTAAGTGGAAACAAACAGCCGCCTCCCAGCATATTTACATGGGACACTTTGAGCGGATAAACAAGATATTTTATTTTAAGGGAAACGGAACGGTCGAGCTTCCGAAAATTTGAATGTTTTTACTGTTTCTTGCCTTTTTATTGTAATATTATTTACTAAGCATTAAAATCTTCTTAAACCTGAAATGGAAAATAGGGAATTGTTTTTTGTACTTATATAGCTACTGATCATAACTCTAGTCCAATTTGAAATTATCATTAAACTTCAGTACCTACTTATTTTAAAAATAGGTATGACCTCACATACTAATAGATGACGTTATCTTTTCATTAACGAAGCTAAAAGCTGACGCTTTGTTTGTAAAGATTTTAACGCAAAATATGTGTCAGTTTAAAATATGGCCCGAGCTATTATAATCAGTTTGAACATGAAAACTTGAACCAATTTGCGGGCGATGTCGCCATACGCCAAAAGCGGCGGCAACAAGAGGTGTTAAACTTTTAATTAGTTCACTAACTTTCAAAGAGGCATTAGGGGTTCTGCCGTCTACAGTTCAAGCGCTTGTTTTTTACTCCTGCTACATCGTATCGGCGCTTGTTGTTCGACGTTGTTCGGGCCCGGACGCCCGCTAACAGTTTGGACTATCTTTCGAAATTGGTTTTGGTAGTGTGCTTGGAAAACAAGACACAAGTAGCGTCTATTGAATTGCAATAAGTATAGAACTATTTTGTTAAAACGGCAAAAGCGTGACTTTCTATCATACTTTGGACTTACACTATACATATGTACGTTCAAATAAATATTCCACATACATACATACCAGAGATTTTTTTAAATCGGATTATTAGGGCCCGTTTATATGTATACGCTTACAAACCGCCTACGGGTATTGACCGACTAGCGCAGCTAACACTTGGCGTGGGCGCTACCTACGTAGTGACTAAGCGGACGCTGCGCGTTCGTTGATCGGACGCCATTTTGAGGAAAGATTACAAAATAAGCTTTCTGTCATTAGTAGAGAACTCGAAATTGCTGTGGGCTCCAACACACAGAGTTGCAAATCTATACGCAAAATATGCTTTGCCCTTTCACGAATTCCAATGTAAAACTTTTCATTAAAATCAAAGACAACGCGGGCGGAAGCGTTGTTTTTGTAAGAGAAGTCGAACATGAGGAACTGATATAGAAAATTGAAATCCGCACTGTGCCTTTAGAGAGAGAACTTTCGGGAAAATTCAGAGGCAGATGCTCCGTGCCCCGGCCCCTACCTTTTGGGAATTCAATTCAGCCAAAGCATTGAGCGCTGCAAGTTGGTATTTCTCTTTGAAAATCTTTTAGTATTAATATTACTTAATTATATATACTAAATTACTAATTATTTGCGGTATTTGTTGTTATTTTTCAAAGGTTTTGTATTTTTATTTTATTAATATCAGCCTGAATCATCACACTGCTGGGCAAAGGCCTTCCCCTTATTCTTCCATACTTCGAATTTCGACTGAAGTGGGACGAGGCCGGTTATGTCTGCCGCATGTCTGTGGAGTTGTAGGCCAAAACTGCTACATACCCGGACATGAAGGTATTATATACATACATACATACATACATAAAGCTCACGCCTGTGTCCCACAGGTGGGGTAGGCAGAGACTATGGACCGCCACTTTGCTCTGTCCTGACACAATTCCCTAGCCTCGCATATATCCACAACTCTTTTCATACATCTTCTTTTATTCTTACCACTTCGGACCCCAGCTTTTTTGAGAACATTACTGATCTGATCAGTGAATGTTTTTCTGCGTCGTCCTCTAAAGGGCCGGTTTTCCAGATTCGCACTATATACCTCTTTCGTCAATCTTCTTTCATCCATTCGCTCTACATGCCCGAACCATCTCAACATCCCTCTTTCTATTTTTGTCACTACATCATCTTTCATGCCACATCTTTCACGGATCACTATATTTTTTACTGTATCGCTTAATTTCACTCCACATAGTTTCCTTAGGGACCTCATTTCCACCGCATTTATTCTACTTTCATTCCTCTTCTGCGATACCCAACATTCACTACCGTATGTTAGTGTGGGAAGCAAAACTGCGTTATGCAAAACAAGACGTGCTTTTTGCGGCAAACTTTTATTCACACGATTAACGGTTCCATTCACTGCGTTACCCTTGTATACTCTTCTTTCAATATCCTTCTCATACTTTCCATCACTTGTAAACATACTTCCCAGATACACGAACTCTTTCACTTGCTCAACATTCTTCCCTTTTATTTCAATCGAAGTGACTGTCATGCCCTCATTTCTTTCGAACACCATTACTTTCGTCTTCTCCACATTTACTTTCATGCCTTTCCTTTCGAATGATTCATTCACAATATCCAACATCCTCTGCAGTTCGCTTTCCGACGATGCAAGTAATACTTGATCATCAGCGTACAAAAGGCATTTAATGTTGGACATTCCCATTCGCAGTCCACAATCACTCTCTCGCAGTTCATCAAGACAACTATCCATAAACAAATTAAAGAGCCATGGTGAAGCCACACATCCCTGTCTGACACCTTTAGAAATGCCAAACCAGTCTGAGCAACTACCATTGATCCTAACACATGCACTAGAACACTCATATAATGATTGTAGTGCACGTATAAGGCTGCCCTCCAATCCGAATTTGGACAGCACATCCCATAACATACTCCTTTCCACTCTATCGTAAGCCTTCTCCAGATCTACGAAGGCGCAAAACACTCTCTGGTGGTTAGCCAGGAACTTTTCAGTTATGCACCTTAAAGAGAAGACTTGATCCATTCAACCCATTCCCTTCTTAAATCCCGCTTGCACATCCCATATTCTCTCATTCGTCATCGCTATCACTCTCTCTATCAGAACCTTTGCATACAACTTGCCTACGATGCTAAGTAGGCTGATACCGCGATAATTTTTTGCGTCCTGGTATGATCCTTTACCTTTATACAGTGGTACAATAACGGCTAATAATAATAAGGTAATAAAAGAAAAAAACACATTTAGCCTTTTCTGTGCTTGTCAGACTCGCACTTCACCGCTTTAAATGCTCTCGTTACAAGTAATACCATCATTCCATTACAGAAATACCAACCCGTCGTTTAAATAATTTCTGGAATCAGAGTACCGCCTACCTGGTAGCAATAAGCGAAATACCCGAGCGTAGTGAATACATTTCTGTTTATTAAACATTCGAAGCCTATCCAGCACTCGGGGACGGAATCCAAAACCAGGGAAATTTAATCAAGTTATGGCTCATTCAATTAAATTGGTAAAGGCGTGTCAGATGCAGATGGTCTGTCCAAAATCGGCGAAGCAAATGGAATATCTTCAGAGAATAACGGCACAAACCGGAAGGTAGCGTTCGACTGATCTGTATATCGTAGACATTGATTTTGGTCGCGCTAATTCAGCGGCGTTTCTTGTTTTAGCGAAACTTTTGCTGTGTGTTGTTAGTAACTTTTGTTAATATACTATGTTATTATTAAGTATCTGCAAAACAAAGTAATTGTCTTGCTGAAAATTAATTTTTTCCTTATCATAGTTCTAACAATATTTGGTGAAGTCATTGCCTACTCTGTTTTTATACCTATCCTGCCTTAAATGGGAAGGGAAACAATTTTTTTTCTTATTATAATAACAAATAATAATAAGGTTAATAATGACTATTTTTTAATTTTATTGTAGGTATTTTATGTACTTTTATGTTTTTAAATACATATATTTTTAGCGTATTATATTTATTTATATACATTATAGAGAGTACATTGTCATCTAACATTGTTATGTACAGAATATAGAAACCTAAAGCTACAGTCTACAATTTTTACTCAAATAAATATACAATTATAATAGTATACCTACGGTTATTGCGACACTTTACTTTTACGCTTCCTTTAATTTTTAATTTTTTTTTGAAATTTAAATGACTCATGTCAATTAAACGCGAACAATCCCATCGAACGCTGGCCAACGACGAAACCTTCGTAGTGCATGAAAAACAGTGGCGCGTGGATGCTTGTGACCCGGGTCTTGGCGACAATAAGTGCCTAGCTGTTGGCCGAGTAAAATAATGCTCTTGCAACACTGAAATTGCCAGCTCTCAGATTTATCGCCATAATATACGAGACGAGAGTGATAATGTCCTTCGACTTCCAAGGCAAATAGTCGTTTTATGCGGAAAGATACGGGAAAATTATGGCGAGTGTCTGAATGATACTCCCTCGGCCATCTCCATCTACCTAATAAACTTTTGCTTTGACAGAAATTGCCTTGTTGATGTAAGGATTTCCTTGTGGGTTTTTTATTTTTTACCTCATTATTTCAAGGGAAAGCAATTTTCCAGTCAAGAGAAATTTGCAATTTAAAATATGTCTTGAACTTATTTTGGTGAGACGTAAGTTTTCCATTGAAGTCTTTTTTTGCCCTGGGGCTTAATAAATAATTAGGAGTAGGTCTGTTAGAGAAAAAGGTAATAGATCAAACAACGATTAGACATCACATGCTAATTTTGTTTGTAAATTAGGTAATTGTTTACATAATTATTCGACTGTGCCCTTGTGCTGCCACGGCGTGAGCCAGATGCTCTCATTCCCCATGCAAATCGTTGTTTCATAGCAAAAAGTCAGAAAACTGTTGTTTTTCTTAATACTTACATTTTTTCCGAGAGTTCGTGCCTTTTCTCCGTAATAACTTTTTAATGGTGTTTTGAGGCGGCCGGATTGATTCTGCTAAGCACGTGAAACTGAAGAGTTTGTCGTAGCTTGAACGTAGCATTAACTTTTTCTCTCGGTCAGCTTCTTTTGTTTAGAGTTTATTCTTTCTACTCGTAAGTAGTGGTATTCTCGTACTAGATCCTGCAAAATGTCAGATAACTACGTAACTTAAGAAGTGTGCTTGAAGTACCTACACAGAAGTCAAGCTATAAGTACCTATGTTACGCATCGGCTGAAGATTAATTCGCGACTAAATAAAGATGATTGCGCAATTATAAAAAAAAAATCACTGATATAGGTCCTAGTTTATAACTGTAAACTCAGCGGTAGATAAAGTTGGCTAAGTGCTTACCGCAATTTTTTTTTCGTGACAGTTTTAGGCGTCTAAGAGGTAATTCTTCTCTCTCTATATCTATTAATTCATAATAAATAATCCATTTTATTAACGCGTCAACAAAAAAATTAAATTATTTTTTATTTATTAGCACAATCTTTTAATCGATTCCAGAATCAATTTAAATATGATGCTTACTGCTGGTGCTGCTCAAATTGGTGAGGCGAACTTATCAACCGATCAGGGGCTCTGTGAAGCAATTTAGATACATGACGCTGATTTTCTTTATTTTTCTAAACCGATCGCATCGCAAGAAAAATGTTGAACTTTTCATGCAGAAAAATAAAATTAAAACCAGTTCGTCTCGAGGCCAGCGGTTCATAAGTTTTAATATGACTATAGGGACGATTTCAACGTGAGGTTAGTATTATAATATCCTAAGTTAAAACAAACGACACCCTATTTTAGAACCGCTCGCCGCGAATCGAATGGTTTTCAATTTAAATGTTCGGTATGAAACTTTCAATATTTTCTTTTTCAGCTTTTCTCTATTTTTCAACCGTTCGTTTATGGTATAGCCAAAGTAATTTAAAAACTTTGAGATTAGGTGGAGACTTCAAATGGCACGTGATATCATTATCTGTAAACACGTCATGCGGCGAAGGATGGAACAAAGAGACGAACGCGAGGGCCAGAACATCTCGTTGCGTTAAGATTTGTTCCTAAACACATGAACTGTGCTGCTATATAGTCATTTATAAAATACTAGTAGATCTCCGCGACTTCGTTCGCGTACAGCTACTTTACCCCTACCTTTTTTCTCGTGAATCACATAAGTCAATCGCATCAAAGATTTTTTTTTTTATTATCAATAGATCCCCATTTGACCTCAGCTCACCTGATGGAAAGCGACGATGAGGTCGAAGATGTAGCATGCGTACCTAGAAGATACCTATTCACTCTTGATTTGAAGACCCCAAGGTTATACTTATCGGGGAACAATGACTCAGGCAGAGAGTTACAGTCTTTTGCAGTGCGTATAAGAAAAGTAGATGCAAAACGCTTAGTACGAGATGGTGGGACGTCTACCATAAATGGGTGAAGATCTTTTGCCCCCCTTGTTGTTCGATAATAAAAAGGGCACGGTGGAACAAGGTTGTGGAGCTCCTGGGAGCACTCACCGAAGTGAATTCGATAAAAGACCGAAAAGCTGGCTACTCTACGACGGTGTCCCAGACCCAGAAGGAGATCTAAGCGTACATAGATACATACATAAATAGATACAGACTTTGTTTTATACTATATACAGGTGACCTTAGCCTCTGGACAAGCAATGAAACCCTGTTTACGACTGCTAGTCAGCATCATCATAAAGTAGGTCTTTCATTAATTAGACAAAAAAATATAAAACTATTTTGTAACAAATTTAATTGTAACATCATAGGCAACAAATACAACATACTGTATCACGACAACACGAATGAATTGGTCTAGAATTAATTGTTGACATTCATGACATGACACTTGAGAAGCGAGCGACGTTATGTCACACTTCAAATTTTTTTTTAATGTAATTCAAGCTAGCATCTGGCGTGGAGTTCTAATGCAATTTAAAAGAGTTTGCAAAGTTTAGTGTACTTTCTAGACCATGCAACTCCTACAGGCTGCTCCTGAGTGATAAATTTAAAATGGTTGATTTTTCAGTAAATACTGGGCTGATTGTTACGATACTTTGCAGTTTTGTTTAAAATGCCCTATTCAACTAGTAGTAGTCGGCTTTGTCCAGAGCGTAAGGACTACCTATATAAATACTTATCATACTCCATTGGTCGATAGTCCAATGCACGTCAAAAGTGCACACTAACGGCGATAGCCACAAGTCAAAGGATAGTTAAGGGGTTTGTTATTCATCCTATTGTTTTAATATTGCTTAAAGGCAAATTTTACTAGACACTCCTTGACTGAAAAACACTGGCGACTTTTAATTGGAATTTTTAATTGATTCTTACAAAATATTAACGATAAACGCCTTCCTGTTACAAAACTTTACCAGTATTTCTAAGAAAACAATTAATCATTCTTCAACCAATATACTTAGTTTTTCTAAGAATATTGCCCAAGTTGAGTGATACTGCGCATAACAACGCCTATTGTGTTTGTCACGCCTTGTTAAAACAAGTATTAATATTAATATTGTGAATAATATCGGTAATTTCCCCGTTTAAACAGGTGTGTCTGGTTGAGGCGATCGCACAGTGGCATAAGCGGAGCGGAATGGGGTGGAGCGGACACGAGATGAAAGCTAATCAGCGGTAGTTGGACCACATCGGCTATTTTCGGCTTCATATGATTTACATGCGTGGCCGCACCTCTGCCATGTACCAATGACGCTTTTCTGAGTTATGTACATTAGTTGAATACTAGCGGATGCTCTTACGGTGAGGGAAAACATCGTGATGAAACCTGCACATTCAGGCGACTGAATGTGTAACCATGATCCAATCTAGTCAGGCTCCCCTGGTAGCAGGGTCACGGAGGTCTGATGGCAGTCGCTCCACAGTAATTACCTGATCTGTCAAATCCTAGATCATGGTCAAGGCGGAGCCCGTTCCCTCGTGCGCAAGAGCACAACCCGGACATTAACGCCAAGATGAAATTATTTACACGCGTGGGACCGAAACGCCGGCTCTACGAACCCGGACTAGCTGATGGACTAGCTGATGTGCTTTTTTACCGCTAACTAGTGTACCGATATTTCTAGGTAGGTAGCACCTATTTTGGTTAGGCTAGCCGAGTGGCTTAGGTATTTATGGTAATAAAAATTGGAGGAGTGTTCCGGAAAGTTATAAAGTCCGAAAAAACTGAGGCGCTGTCCTAGTTGGCGGACGGGCTTGCCTGACCAATAGGAGACCTCCAAACCGCCCGTCGTACGACCACGATCGTAGGACCGTTGCCAATTAGGACAACCACTGACAGTTCTTTATCTATTTTAAAGCAGCTGCCGGTACTGTCCGATTAGAGTTTAATAATTTATATTGTATCCGCTGCTGATATGTCCTAAGCCTCGAAGGTCTTATTCATTTTTGTATTTGTCAGTAAGTAGTACGCGGGACGCTGACATAGATACCGACATGATACGACCATCTGTAATTTGGTAAGTTATTAAAAATTCGCCTTATTTGTTGCGTTCAACGAAGTAATTCAATTCACAAAATAATTCCTACTCTGCGCTTTAATATTATACTATCGTATCGTAATACATACACCGCAAAACTTCATGAAATAGCATATGTACTTATACGTTCACATGTAACCAATTCCAACTAATAACCACAATTTTAAATGAAATTATTTGTATTTCAGTTGCTTCGCTTTGGTTACGTTGGCTTCCGCTTCAGCGGACTCTATAGAAAGACCACATATTGTTTTTATTGTTGCAGATGATTTGGTAAGTATTTATAGAGTACCTGGTCCCAGGCTCCTATTTTTATAAAATAATACCAAACAACACTCGAGAAAAGCTTTCTTTTTGCTTCGTGGGTGTAGACTTTTTATGAAGCAACCTATTAGTAAATGAAAGCCTTCTTAATCGACTTAGGGCCGATTTTTCAATACTATATACTGCCAAATTAAAACAAACTTTAATCCTTCACTTATATGTGAAGTAATTATACGATTTTACTTTAGTCGCATAATAACTTATCAGACTGATAATTTTTTATTTAATTATTGAAAAATCAGCTCTTAAAAAAAGGAAACAGTTCTCAATTCGTCGGAATCTATTTATATTTTTTATTTTCCGATTACTCGAAGACGCCTGGGCCGATTTTGGAAAATCTATTTTTGTTTGAAAGGGCATACTTATTTATAATACCAATATATATTTTTTAATATTGGTAAGTGGTATTCAAACCTTACTATATGATGGAAACCCTGTGAAATTGAGTGGAACTTTTTATTATCAAGGGTTAAAATTTGGATAAAAATTTTAAAATCTGGCGCAACTTTGAAACTATATATTTTACCATAAATCTGATAAACTACATGCATAGATATTGGTTTCTGGAAAAAAAATTCATTGGCTTTGATAGTGTAATATTGAAAATATGGTCAAACTACGTTTGTATGGAGCGCGCTCGGGAAACACTCCTCTTAATGATAAAAAAACAGAATAATCAAGGTCAATATTTTTAGTATAAAATTATAATAATATAAAATAATATAATTATAGGAAAAGGTAAAGTATACTTAGAAACTACTGGATCGATTTAAAATACTCTTTATTCCACAATAATATCACAAACAATATCTTGTTATAAGTTTCTTTTACACCAATCTTTCACAGAAATCATTTTGACGTGTAAAATATTTCACAGGGCTATAACGACGTCAGTATGCACGGCTCCGACCAGATATTGACTCCGAACATAGACGTGTTGGCATACAACGGCGTGGTGTTTCCGCAGTACTACACAGACACACAGGGCACGGCTGCCCGCAGTGCCCTTTTCACCGGCAAATATGCTATGCGACTAGGTAAGTACAAGAGCGTCGGTGGCCGAGCGGTTAGAGTATCTGACTCGTAAGCCAGAGGTCCCGGGTTCGAATCCCGCTCCGACCATGTAAAAATGACTGTTTTCTGAGTTATGTACATTAGTTGAATAATAACCGATGCTCTTACGGTGAGGGAAAACATCGCGATGAAACCTTCAGGCGACTGGATGTGTAACCATGATCCAATGTGGTCAGGTTCCCCTGGTAGCAGGGTCATGGAGGTGAGATGGCAGTCGCTCCACTGTAATTACCTGACCTGCCAAATCCTGGATCATGGTCACGGCGGACCCCGCGCCCTCGTGCGCGAGAGCACAACCGGGACATTAACGCCAAGATGATTGTGTGTTATTGACTAGGTAAGTACTTTAGTCGTCTGTACAAATTCACACAGCGTTATTTAACTCAGAATAAGATTGTTCACTTCATCTGCGTACACAGAATCAAAATAAGCCAAGCAATGCCAAGTAGCAAAACGGCATGATAATCAATTAACTGCTCAGGTCCTCAATCGATCAATCTACAGTTCTGACCAACCATCCACAGTTGCACTAGCCTCCTCGTTAGTAGATAATTTAGCAATTCACTAACGTGGACCCTACTGCTAAGCGTTGCGATACCCTTCATCTTCCTGCCGTGGACTATTAAGGGCGGTTGATGATGTAATGATGTAATTTTAGGTAGATATTTCATAATTTCATCATATTTTATGTACCAAATAAAGAATATTATGTTTATGGCTCCGTGTCCTTTTTGTTCTTTTTTCGTGGTAAGAGCGCACGAGTATATAAATTCCAGGAAAGAGACCCTTTAGTACCTTCAGGTTCTGATCGGATTTCATACCTGCGTCTACCGGACAGGTGGGCTCACTAACCAATATGGCCAACACGGCTTACGTTTACCAAAATTAGGATTATTGATGTTTGAAGTCAACTGTTTGTTGTTAATTTACTAAAGTTTTAGTTCTCCAATGTGCAAGGTGGACAGTGACATAACTTTTTTACACTAAATGCTATAATTGTAAGGGCAAAGATTTCGAAGGGCAATAACCACCATCAATAGCCTTTAGCCGTCCACTGTTTATTATGAATCGTCTCCGAGGATAGTGGTATTGTTCCGTCCAAGGGTAGAGCGATATTAAAAATAAATAACAGTTGGGCAGCTCAGTTTCTGGTATATGGAGGTTTTAGATGGTTTGCCTCTAAAATATTAATTCTCCTCGTACCTACATCAAATATTAAAGTACAGAATAAAACTGGAGTGATTAGGTTTTATGACGAAGTTATGCTCTCAGGTTACTTTACCGCCAGCCTCCTATAATTCGCAGCGATCTAGTATCAATATTGTTTTTTTTTGTTAAATTAGGTAATGTAAGTATAGCTGTATTATAAGTAGTGTGATATAAATTCCAAACAAATTAAATTATCAATCTCCGCAATAAGCAGAATATTCACTGTGAATCAGTTAGGGGAACAATATAAATCACTGGCTTAAGCTTTTCGGCGTTCATTTTTGCAGGCACTCAAAGCGATTCGATAAAGGCGTCCGAAGATCGAGGCATACCAATTTCGGAGCGCCTCCTCCCCGCCTATTTACGGGAATTGGGCTACGAGACGCATTTGATAGGTAAATGGGACGTCGGCAAATCCAGGGAACATTATCTGCCTGCTTACAGGGGATTTGGCACTTTCTACGGCTTCCTCGGCGGCACCGTGGATTACTACACCTACAATCACGTGCAGGTGAGTATGTGCCGCTGTTCTAAATGGATTTCGTGATTGTAAGTTGCAAGTAGCTGATACGGTGTTTCCTTGAAAAGGTGTGTCGCCCAAAATTTATGTAGGTCAATAATAAACTCTTGATGGTGAGGAGGAATTGCGTTTTTAGAAAAACTATAGGTCGACAGTCGGTATTCGACAATAATTTACGATTATTAGAAACTGACGGTTACGGTTGTGTTTTCCTAATTACCTTTTGGCTAACTCCCAGTATGGATAACGGATATATCTAGTATAAATAAAACGTCTCTTTTTGTAAAACCAACGAAATTAAAGCGCCACCACGGATCCCAGTGATTACGATTCCGGCATGATATTACTGGGACCAGTAAAAGAGGAAAATAATAAAATTGTAAAATAAGTACTAACACTTAGTTTTACTAATAATATATGAGGTTTGTATACGAAGTATAAAGCTTGTAAATTCATTGACTGAAATAAACGTGTTATTTTATTTAACAGTTTGTTATGCACAGGAAATACATAGCGATTTATATTTACTACTAAAGAGCTATTACTAAAGTAGTTATTCGATACTTACGAATTCGAATTTCGTGTTAGACATATAGACGTAACTTTATTTGGTCCAATAACACATTCAAATACTTAAAACTAACATAATAAATACATATTAAGAAAGCAGGGCGATGCGTCCTCGGACCAAATTACCTAATTCACTGTCACCAAAGCTACTCGCTGATTGGTTCCGACCTCCGCAGGACTGGAATGAGACATCCTTCTTCGGCCTCGATTTGTTCCACGACGGCCTCCCGGTGGAAGATCAATCTGGCCATCTCACTGATTTATTCACGGAGCAAGCCGTGCAAGGTACTGTTTACTAGCTTTGTACCAAAATTTGTTACAATTTATTAAATTTATTTATAACACTTTATTGTATTTATACAATTTTTATTGTATACAATTTAAAACAATATAGGTTGGTACAAGAGCGGCCTTATCGCTAAGAGCGATCTCTTCCAGGCAACCATTTTCACGGAAACTGGTGAAAGAATAATAATATTGTGGGCAATGTACAAAATACAATAAAAACAAACAAGAGCAACTAGAACAAGACCACGATAAGTTGGCAACGATAACGAAAAGTTGGCAAGTACAATGTGGTACTTTTATTTACATTTTACAACACTACAGTACAGGGTACAGTCATGTTACTTCAAAACTGACTCACTACGAATCTCAAGAATGTAGATATTTTGTAGAGGTGTATGATTTTAGTTATAGTCCTAAGAATGTTATCTGTTTGATGTGTTGGCATTGTATTGCATCCGTAGAAAACGATGAAATAAGTCATGGTTCATAAGTTCTATGTTTGGTACCATAGAACAGACGTAAGGCTCAAATAAAACGCGACGTTTTACATACAGCACCTGTGTAGTCTATTTGTTCGACTCTGCATGAAACGTAACCGGTGGTTGCATTACCGGATTTTAAATAATTAGTCTACGTAAGTGTCGAGTAGGCTGATAACTTGTTACAACAATTACGATAAATCATTCATAACTTGTCGCAACTGGCCATGCGGCCCCCGCCGGGCACGGGAAGGAAAAGCCGGACCAAGAAGCGATAGTTTGACGTTGTCAAGTATGATGTCCGATCAAATAATCAAGCCACCGCCAAGTATGCCGAATAACGAGCGAGGTGGACCAGGAGTAGCAGGAAGGGGAACCCGGGGAACTCACGTGCCGCGTGGGGGCGAAACTGGGACATAACACCAAGATGATGATGATGATTCAATATCTGTCACACAGTCATCCGCGACCACAACAGCGACGCGCCACTCTACCTCCACGTGTCGCACTTGGCGCCGCGCGCGGGCTCGCTGACCGCTGCGCAGGCGCCGCTCGACGAGATTGCAGCCAATGAGCACGTCGCGCACCCCGCGAGGCGGATGTATGCAGGCGAGTGGATCAATCTATTCTATAATACATACATACATAAGGTCACGCCTTTTTTCGTAGAGGTAGATATGTAGGGACCATATAATTTTTATGTCCTGACAAATCATTTTTTATCCATCTATCAGAATAAACGAATGAAACTACTAAAGATTACTAGGCACGAGTACCTAGAAGAAAGACCGGTACAAAAAGTGAGCGAGACTCATTTAAATACATTATATATAGTATTGTATTTAATGAAGTCAAACTCTATTTCAGTACGAGGAACATTCTGAGACGAAGAGCAATTACCATGAATATTAAAACAGGATATATCTTGTTTTAATAAATCTTGAGATTTCTGGCCGATTTCAATTTTACCCTAATACCTAGTCCAATGAATAAAACGCCAATCACAATATTCCAGGTCTAGTGACGAGTTTGGACAAGAGCGTGGGTCACTTAGTAGCAGCCCTAGCTGAAAAGCAGATGTTGGAGAACACGTTGATCGTATTTACATCCGACAACGGCGCGCCGACAGTGGGTCCAAGCAGGAATTTCGGCTCGAATTGCCCCCTGCGAGGTGTTAAGAACACGCCTTGGGAAGGCGGCGCGCGATCCCTGGCGCTAATGTGGCACGCTTCATTACCTTCCGTCGTTTCCAACGGATTATTCCACGTCACCGACTGGCTGCCGACGCTGGTGGCCGCGGCCGGCGGCACCGTCGGCGGCACCATCGACGGCATTAATCACTGGCAAGCAATCACGAACGGGGAGGAGACCAAACGGAATAATGTCCTCATAACGATAGACGATCTCAACGGCTTTGCCGCCTACAGAGAGGGCGACTACAAAATAGTCGTCGGCGAACTGGATAAAGACATGAGCAGACATCTTGGCGCTGAATTAGCTTTCTTGCGGCACGGAGGGCCTCTTTATGAGGATGTGCTTTTGGAATGCGAGGTGTTAAGGGTTTTGAGAGAGACATTGTCAAGGGATTTTCATATCGATCTAGTGCTGGAACAACGATCTGAATTAACGCTAAATAATAGCTATACAGATACTGGTTTTGAAAATCTATGCATGCCCACTAAAGGTAATTTTTTAATTAGTAACTCATTAATAATAATAAAATTACGTTCCACAGTTTTTATCATTCGAACGTCAAATCAAGTTGGAAATGGCCTTGTAATTCATAAAGTCTAAGTGTTTCCTAATTCTTGAAACTCTGGCATACCTCACCGTAACCTAAACTTATCTTACTTTATTAAACATTACAATGAGTTACAAAGTTGGGTAATTAAGCTAAATCTTGTAACCAGAAATATTAATTTAATTGATTATTTGTTCCAGTAAAAGGCTGTCTCTTCAATATAAGCGACGATCCATTAGAAACACAGGATCTTTGGGACGTGATGCCCGATTTAGTGCGACGTATGACGCTGCGTTTGAGGACTCTGTGGGCCGAGCTTAAGCCTCGAAGTAAGCCCCGGATTGATCTAAGAGCGGACCCTTCAAACAGGAGCTACACATGGACTCCTTGGCTGGATAACAATGACACTATCGAAGATCCCCCGACGTCTACCCCGCCCTTCCCCCTCCAACCCTCTATGGGGGAATTTCAATACCTGGTGGATTTAAACTTGAACGCGTTCAAAAAGACACTTTTAGACAGCTTCAAAACGATGGGGGACACTCTGGGTAAAAGTATAAATGGCTTATTTTCTTTTTAAGTAACGCGATTAGTTAAAAATAAAGTGTAATTTATTATTTACGATGATTGGGTTTTCCTTACTTTGCCGCCTTTTTACTTGCATTTTGTTCTATCGTTAAAAAAACTACTATTTAGATTGGGAGTCACGTAATTTCAGTATTTCGGTTACTCCATTTAATTTTTGTCACTTACTAGCAAAAAAATCAATATGTGCCTTTCGTTATTGTGTGTCGTGTAAAACGATGATGTTACGCTTTGTTAAGACCGACCGAAATCACGCGCGTTTTACAATATCACACACAACACGGTCATTTGGTGTCACGCATCCAAGAAATTGCGGATGTCGATAGAAAATAACACATCGTCTTGTCCGTATACTACAGAGTGGTCGAAGCCGAAGCTAGACAATATGCATCAGAGAAAAAAAATTGCCAGTCTATGAAGGTAACTAACTTTCCAAAATTTTTGATGTGCATTTACATGACAGAAACGACTTTTTGTTTAGGATGTTACCATGATCTCATAGGCGCCTTCACAAAGGCAAGGCGGCGAAGGTCAGGAGCCGGACCTCACGCCGCATAACACATCGGCTAGTCCGGCTACTAAAGAGAGTCGATGACGCCGAATATAGTCGATGTGTATGATTTACATGTCAGTAACTACTTTTTGTTTAGGATGTCACCAATATCTTATAGGCGTCTCCACGCCAGGCGGCTAAGGTCAGGGCCCGGGCGACGACACGCGTCCGCGCCGCCCCGAAATAACGCGTTGCGGCCGACGACGTATTATCTCGTCGCCTCGCCGCGGCCCTTTGATCAGGGTGTGCATTAAAAAGGAAAATTGGTCAGCTTTTCGACACGCGCGAGTGAAAGAACGTTCGCGCTATGTGCTTAGATTTAGGTAGGTTCATAGTCTTTGCGACTACAGATGCATTTAGTACATACTAGCGGTTCCAGTGCCGGTCGTTCGCGTGGCGTCCTACCCCTACCTTACACCTACCGTACTTCTACCATACACCTACCCTACACCTATCCATACCCCCTGAAGTTTTGTGCGAACATGCAACATTGTGATACCTTTTGCTATAGTGCATTTTCTTAGCAATCTCTAATTTTTAAAAGTTAAAATGTAGCTTATGTTACTTGTTGATAATGTAATAATTTTTATATATGAAAGAATGTATAGTTATAAACTATAGAAATTAAAACATCGATTCATTAGTTTTTGGGTTTATCCATTACAAATATTTTTATTATTATAACACTTTACGAACAAACTCTTTAAACTATGATTATAGGTAGTACATATTACCGAAAGTGTACCGGTTACGATACTAGAACTCTCCTGACCCAGCCTAGAAAATGAATATGTATTGTTGAGGATTAACTACCCTGCTTTGGGCTGTGGTGGGGCTAGTATTATAAAAGCTCACAGAAGGAAAGAGTCGGGGACATTCCTTTAGCGGGAGTCGCGCTGTGCGGACCTCAAGTTATCGGCGTACGGTGTGATCTGGACTTTGGTATCGTTGCTTTTGATCTTGATTGTCATTTATTTTGTGTGTTTGTGGTGATTTCCTTATTTGGCTTAATTCGTAAAGATTCTAAATTGTAATAAACTTTAGGTTAGTGAGTAATTTGTTTTTTTTATTTAAAATTCCACTACTGATCCAATATCAGAAGTGGGATCTTAACCCAAATTTGCCTGTGATTATTGTTTCGCCATCCGTAGAATTTTCAAAATAAGGAAGTCACAACTACCCACATTTTTATTTCTTTACTCGTATTCCGCATTTAGTTTTGATTTATTGTTTGCGTGATTAAATCATGCCTAAAAAGCGTAGTACGCGAAGTAAATCACGAGACAGATCGCATCGACGTCGTCGAGCGCGTTCTAGAAGCCGTAGTCTGTCGCGCACTAAAACACGTGATCGATCGCGGACACGTGATACGTCTCATATGAGGTCCCGTAGACATAGGCGTTCTGAATCGCGATCGCCTCCGCGAAATAGATCGACTCCGCCATCAACGGCAACATCGTCGCGGCCACGTGCAACGTCACGATATAGAACTGAGTGTCGAACACCGAGTCCCCGTGCGGTTCGTGGTAGTACGCTAGACACAATATTGTCGCGCTTAGAGGTGATCGAAAATAATTTCACGACTACCCGCAGTAGCACAGACGTCGCGACGCCATTGGCCGCTAAAGCTATTGTTGACGCAATTCAATCTATAAACCCGGGACGGCTCAACTACTACGTTTCGAATTTCGATCCGACTATACATGACATAGACGTGTGGTGTGAGGAAGTAGATCGCGCGCAAAAGACCAATCGTTGGTCAGACAGGGAGTGCTTGTCACGTGTTGCAGGTTGTTTGAGGGGAGATGGAAGGACCTGGTTAAACGAATGGGTGTCCAACGATAGGTCATGGACCAATTTCAAACGCGAGTTTAAGCCTCTATGCCCCCGAAAACTGGATTACGCCAATATTTTGTTTGAGGCCATGAACACAACATCTGACAAGTACTCTACGTTTGCCGAATACGCGCGGCGGACAATTCTGCGTCTGCGCATAGTTAAAGGGCTTAGTGAGGAGCTATTAACGCTAATAGTGATCCGCGGCATAAATGACGCACAAGTTCGTGCCGCAGCCGCAAATGCAGAATTGACCCCCGAAACTTTGGTCTCGTTTTTGTCGATTTACACAAAACCTAGTCAGCCTACTCACGCAAAAACGACTTCAAAGGCCGCGCATACTTCCCAGCCTCACTTTAAGAGTAAGTTTCTTGATAGGTCAACCTCATCGCAGTTGAAGTGTTTTATCTGTAGTCAAAGCGGTCATAAAAGCTTCAACTGTCCTAAGAAAACGAAACCATCAGAGCCTAACGTAATCACGTGCACATTTTGTAAAAAGATAGGGCACTCGGAAGATAAGTGCTTTGCAAAAGAAAGGTCCGCGTCGCGAAACACGCATAACGTGAATTTTTGCAACGATCTTACGGGAAACGACAGAAGGAGGGACATCACGACCGCTGTAGTGCAGGGTATTCCGGTTGACGTGCTCATCGACAGCGGAGCCCACAACGTTTCGTTGGTATCCTCAGACGTTGTCAAACATTTCTCATGCACAAACAAACCCATCAGCTGTACCCTAAAGGGGTTAGGAAATAACGAGATAGAAGGGAAGTCGTATGTCACTCTTACTGTCGAACTTAAAGACATATCGATCGAGGCTGATTTCGTGGTAGTTCCAGCAAAATGTATGTCAACATCTATAATTATCGGCACTGATGTTTTGAATAGGGACGGCATTACGTACGTTAGGACCAACAATAGCCACACCATCACGCACACGGCTAGCAAGCCTACGGAAGTCTTCACGGTTAGAGCTGCGGCAAACACGGATATCAATACACCCCTTCAGGGTGCAGAACGCGAATCCTTAATGAACGTGATAAACGATTTTTCCCAATTTTTTATTGAAGGTACGGCCACCACAACCGTTACCACAGGCGAAATGCACGTCAGTGTGACTAGTGAGGTGCCGGTTGCGTATCGACCGTATAAGCTTTCCCACGCCGAAAAGTTAAAGGTTCGCGAGATCGTGAATGACCTTCTAGTCAAGGGCATCATTAGGGAATCGGAGTCAGAATATTCCAGTCCGATCATTCTGGTCAAGAAGAAGGACGGGTCCGACAGGATGTGCGTTGATTATCGCGCTCTTAACCGTATAACAGTCAAGGACCGGTACCCCCTCCCTCTAATCGACGACCACATTGATCGGCTCGGTGATAAAAGCATAGCGAGGTTCTCTTCCCTAGATATGGCATCTGGGTTTCATCAAATTAAGATAACGTCGGAATCTGTTCATCGTACGGCCTTCGTCACGCCAGAGGGTCACTTTGAGTACCTCAAGATGCCCTATGGTCTGACAAATTCGCCGGTTGTCTACCAGAGGATCATAAATAAGACGTTGAGGAAGTTTATAGAGTCGGGGAAACTGTTAGTTTACATCGACGACGTGCTCCTGATGAGCAGCTCGGTCCAGGAAGGCATTGAACTCCTGCGCGAGGTACTCACGACGTTAACGGAAGCGGGTTTCTCGATTAACTTGCGTAAGTGCGTTTTCTTAGTTACGGAAGTCGAGTACTTAGGCCGAATTATCAGTCAGGGTCAGGTTAAGCCGAGCCCTCGTAAAATTATGGCTCTAGTAGGGTCACCTGTCCCGCAAAATGTAAGACAGGTCAGGCAGTTTCTAGGGCTAGCCGGGTACTTTCGCAAGTACATAAAGAGTTATGCAACAAAAACGTTCTGCATCTCTCAGCTGCTTAAAAACGGAACTCAATTCAAATGGGGGCCTGAACAGGAACGCGTTCGTCAAGAAATTATCTCCACTTTGACCAGCGAGCCCGTTCTTGCCATTTTTGACCCCAAACTTCCAACAGAGGTCCATACGGATGCGAGCAGCATCGGATATGGAGCGATCTTGTTGCAAATCCACGAGAACGGCGATAAAAAGGTAGTGGCGTATTTTAGCAAGGTCACACAGGGCGCGGAGAGTAGGTACCACTCGTACGAACTCGAAACGCTGGCCGTGGTGAAAGCATTGCAGGCCTTCCGCCACTATTTGATCGGCATTCAATTCAAAATCGTAACGGACTGCAATGCTCTCAAGTGCACGGAGCGCAAGAAGGACTTACTACCACGAGTGGCACGTTGGTGGGTCTACCTCCAAGATTTCACTTTTCGTATAGAGTATCGGAAGGGAACGATGATGGCCCACGCTGACTACTTGAGTAGGAACCCCCCTTACGAGGTACACCATATTGCACGGCCACGTAATTGGGCCCAGATCGCACAAGAGGCAGATGACGAGACCAAAACGCTTCTTCAGCAGCTTGAGGAGGGAAATCTAGACTCGAATCGTTACGTAAAACGAAATGACCTCTTGTACTACAAGTACACCCCCGTAGGCGAAGAGCATAGGCTTCTCTGCTTTATCCCAAAGGGACACCGTCTAAGTCTGCTTCGTATTTTTCATGACGAGCACGACCATATCGGATTTGAAAAGACCCTCGACCTCATTCTAAAGCATTTTTGGTTCCCCGGGCTTAGGCAGTTCGTTAGGAAATACCTACAGCATTGCTTGGTATGTGTATCCAAGAAACGCGTACCTAGGGCCCCACAACAAGTTATAACGTCATGGGAGAAACCAGAAACACCAATTTCGGTTGTGCATATGGACGTCTTAGGGCCACTACCGGTGTCCAACGGCTATAAATTTGTTTTAATAGTCGTGGATGCCTTCACAAAATACACGTTGCTTTATTCGCTCTATAGGCAGGACGTTGACGAACTATTACGAGTAGTTACTAACGTGGTTTCGCTATTCGGTGTTCCAAAGTTGTTTGTGACAGACAAAGGCCGCATGTTTGAGTCGGCTAGATTTTTAGAGTTCGTGAAAGAGATGGGATCAGACATACATTTCATAACACCAGAAATGCACCACGCAAACGGACAAGTCGAGAGGTATGCTCGAACAGTCCTCAACATGATCCGCATCGAGGCAAACCACAAGGACGCGGCGTGGTCCGACACGCTGTGGAGGCTGCAGCTTACCCTCAACGTTACCAAGCACAGGACTACCCAGACATCTGCCCTGAACCTCATGGTCGGCGTCGACAACACAACGCCTGTTATCCGGTCGCTCGTTCGTGACGTGGCGCTGGAAGATTCTCAGTCGAACCGCGAGGCTCAAAGGGAGCTGCGCCGGAGCCGCGCCACTGAGTTGTTGCGAAGAAATCAAACGCAACAAGACGAATACGTGAACCGTAATAGACATCCAGCTCGAGTGTTTAATGTCGATGATCTCGTTTTTGTGATTAAGTTTTCACAGTCCACTGGAAAGCTGGATCCGGGCATGCGAGGCCCCTACAAGGTCGTGCGTGTGCTGCCAAGCGGGCGCTATGAGTTGCGTCTGCTAAGCGGGTCCTATGGGAAAACCACGCAGGCAGCGGCCCAGTATATGGTGCCGTGGAGAGGGGAATGGTGTCCCGAGACTTGCGCTGCATTTTTTGAGCGTGAGTACTGTGCAGAACGCCCTTCGTCTATTCTATGGATGTTGGAGTGCGTTAGCGGAGCCGCCTGCTATGCGGGTAGCTCTGCGTCGACACACTGCGGGGTGTCTGACATGGTTTTTTTTCACGTAGAGGACGTACTGCGGGACGATCCTATCGGTAACATACTGCGGGATGTTTACCCTACGTGACGAATGATGTACGAAACATGGATCCATGGTGTATGAATTGATGATGTATGCTATGAGATGAATGAATTTTGAGAACGATTAATGAATGTTGAGGTTACTTTCGTGTTCATGAAATTGTGAGAATTAACTGAGGTTTTCTTAACGTTTCATGAAACATTGATAGGTCTTATTTTCCGAGTGTATGTGATCTTGGTTTGGAACGAGGGCCTTGAAAGATTGACATATGCGAGATTAGGAATCGTTGCTGCTAATTTGATGTGATCATAATCTGGTGCCCGCGTGTTCTCTTATAGATGACAATGACTCCGAGGACACCACTACCCACACGGATGCACCAGGGCTCAGAGTACTGTCTACTTCTGGCACGTCTGGCGCGGGCACTCCCGTCGCCGGTGATGCGGCCCTGCAGTCAGGCCTGCCGGACATATCCGATGCCGTCGAGGGCGACGCATAGTCAGGAGAGGCCGTGTTGAGGATTAACTACCCTGCTTTGGGCTGTGGTGGGGCTAGTATTATAAAAGCTCACAGAAGGAAAGAGTCGGGGACATTCCTTTAGCGGGAGTCGCGCTGTGCGGACCTCAAGTTATCGGCGTACGGTGTGATCTGGACTTTGGTATCGTTGCTTTTGATCTTGATTGTCATTTATTTTGTGTGTTTGTGGTGATTTCCTTATTTGGCTTAATTCGTAAAGATTCTAAATTGTAATAAACTTTAGGTTAGTGAGTAATTTGTTTTTTTTATTTAAAATTCCACTACTGATCCAATAGTATGTATAAATATATGCACATATGACATGTGCATAACAAGACAAATCTACATTAATAATAATCATCTTGACATTCATGTCCCGGTTTTGCTCTCGAGAACGAGGGTGCGGGGTCCGCCTGAACCATGATCCAGAATTAGGCGATCAGGTAATTACAGTGACCGACTACCATCTGACCTCCGTGACCCTGCTACTAGGGAAACCTGACCAGATTGGATCATGGTTACAAATTCAGTTGCCTGAATTGGCAGGTTTCATTACCCTTTATTAGGTTGTTTTCCCTTACCGTGAGAGCATCTATTAGTATTGTAACTAATGTACATAATTCAGAAAAGAGTCATTGGAATTCGAACACGGTACCTCTCGCTTACCGGCGCTCTTAAGACGAATCTACATTAATCTGCATAATCTTTGAATTGTTACTAAAAATACTCTGACACTGTTGGTATAATGAAACAGAATAAGACCAGAAACTCTAAATACATTTGAATTCATGGCTTGAAAACTACTATAATGAAGTCAGTGAGTGTGTAATGTTTGCGAACAACTTACGCTATAGCTGAAGTTTTGTTAAAACGAGCATCAAAGTTAAGTCTCTTCAGCCCGAGCTCAAGATGCTCGCATTACTACGTACCTACTCCGTAAATAGCTGTGTTGAATCCTTTTCGTTTTTGTGCAATAAAGAAATGTTTTACTTGCCTTTGTTTAAAAACATCGGTTAGGATTTCAGTATTGAGTAATAAACACATCAGCAAGGTATAAAAATAAAGGAATAGGCTAATAACGTGACTCTGTTGCCAAGAATTCTCTGATTTCAAAGATTGTAACTGTTATTATTTAACTGTTTATTGTACACAATAATGATATACAGAGAAATATAATAGAACAACAGACACAACAGGCGCTGCTTATTTCTAAAAAGAAATTTCTTCCAGCAGGCCTACAGAAGAGAGATGTTAGACTAAAGTAACGCAGATACGACGTGCACAATAATTGAATATTTAAATACATAAATATATTATATTATAATATATAGGTATATAAAGCCAATATAAACATATCATTAAAACAAGCGATATAAAATACATAAAAATATAAGTTATGGACTAGACAGGGAAAGATAATATTCCTTGACTCTCTTTTTAAATATAGACAGTGACTGACTGTCACGCACATTATGTGGCAGTGAGTTCCATAGTCTCGCTGCATGGACAGTGAAGGAATAGGAGAAGAAATCGGAATGATGGATAGGGATAGATAACAATGATGTTACTTTGCGATTATATATGATCGATTTAATAGTTACAGTTTATTGCAAAAAAAAAATCATCTTGGCGTTAATGTCCCGGTTGTGCTCTCGAGAACGAGGGCTCGGGGTCCGCCTTGACCATGATCCAGGATTTGGTGATCAGGTAATTACAGGTAATGGAGCGACTGCCGTCTGACCTTCGTGGCCCTGCTACCAGGGGAACCTGACCAGATTGGATCATGGTTACAAATTCAGTTGCCTGAATTTGCAGGTTTTATCACCATGTTTTACCTCACCGTAAGTGAATCGGCTAGTATTCAACTAATGTACGCAACTCAGAAAAGAGGCGTTAGTACATGGCCACAGCGGGATTCGAACCCGGTACCTCTCGCTTACGAGTTGGATATTCAACCGCCCGGCTACCGACGCTCTACTTTCAGTTTATTGCAACTTTGTTAGTAACTGAACCCATGAAATCGATGATACCTAATCGCAAAAGTAACAATTTCAGCCATTGAAATCAGATCATTGTTGGCAACAGCGTTACGTAATTAGTCTACAGATCTTTTGTTTACTGTCGCTTTTTGGCACAAAAGCAATGAACACAGAACTTGTTTTACGCTATTACTGAGAAAGTTATTTCTTTCCAATGTTTTTTTTCGCTTAGCTCCAGCGAGCCGTGAATAAAGCTATGGATGGCCCTCTAAACGTTCGGAATTGACCTAGTATTGCCTTCATAAATCTCTTGAGTCGGGGAGTCGTCTAATCTAACGCTTCAGCTGAACAAGAAATATGTGACTACTTCAGCTGTTTATACTGCGCTCTCTCACAAACCGCCCTGTATCAGAGTCTCGGTATGGAGTAAAGATTTTGGCAACCATGGGTGTATAAGCGTATACGCTTTGATTTTTTAAATTTATATGAAGAGCTTATAAGAATTGAAAATATAATAAGCATTTAAGAATATTCCAAACCAAAGAGATTGGAAAGTTAGCTACCTTCATGTTTAAGGCAAGACTGGCAATTTTTTTTTGCTCTGTGCATTGCACCATTTGCTATTTACATAGCAAATGGCGACAAGGGAAGGTCGTCAATTGATTAAATTGACTCCGAGCCTTCAAGCGGGCAAACCTAAATCTTTTGATACAGTCGTAGCAAGTCATGTCATGGATGATTAAAAATATGTTTTTTTTTGCACGAGCCATGAATACCCAAATGCAGAAATTACATCTCTTTAATTGTTGCCCCGTCGATCCCGAAACTTTCCATGGAAGGCCGGCTTTCTGACCACTGCCCTACAACAGAGAAACATCAAAACAGTATGAAAGCTTATGTTTCAATAACACAAATTTCATGTGGTGCACATCTCTCTCATTGTTTGAGAACGTGTTGTGTCCGTTAGGAGGATTTATCATCGGCGGCTATCGCTGGTACATTTTGGCTGCGGTCCAAAGCGCGGCTCCGTGTTCACTAACAACTTTATTATGCATTACCGGGTGTCGTACGGGCTAAATAAGCTACAGCTCACTTGCCAAGTTTCGGCTTTACATTTTCATTAGGTGATGGTGTGCGTCACGCGGTAATTAGCGACGCCGCAACTCGCAACTTGCGAGAGCGCAGTGACGGAAACTTTGCTTTGTTTGGCCGCTAGTCACTCCCGAGTAACACTGCCAGTTAAAACTCGGGTTAAAATCCTGCTTATGTTTGCATATTGGCCTTTTTGGGTATGGTCATGTGCGTTAGATCGAAACGCGTTACTACTGGTTTACTAAGTTGAGTATTTATATCGTCTATACATACATAGTATAATACAAAGTCGCTTCTCGCCGTTTGCCACTTATGTATCTATGTACGCTTAGATTTTTTAAACTATGCAACGGATTTTATTGCCGTTTTCAACAATAGATAGGTGATTCAAGAGGACGGTTTATAAGGGTGGATAGCGGTAGAACGTAGTAAAGTATGTGTATGTAGCGGCAGAACGCCATGCAAACCAAGTCGCGCTGGGTTCAATGAAAAATTAAAAATTTAACTTGGTAGAATTTCATTTTTCAGATGTAAGTTCATTTTGGTTATCTTCGCAAATTAAGACGTCTTTTTTAGTGAAAAAGGTGAGGACTTGATGGAATTCCGTAACAATCCACTTCGTATTAGTGCAGGAATTTACCACAACCACAGAATAATACTAACCGTAACCATAACATAATCCACACGCTTGGGATTTGACACGGGGTTGGAGGTCGGAAAGTTGCGCAATGTCGCGGACAGGCGCATTGCGTATCGCTATTTCACCTAACTAATATATTTATAAAAGTCGGTGGTAACAACGATTTTTATGTTGGAATGAGCTCAGCCCCCGAGATTTTTACTTTGTACAAGAGGCATGTCTACAGGTATCTCTAAGGCCGGCACCGTTTCCGCTCTCACTAGGTTGCAGATATCCTAGACGCTATCCATTAAAAAAAATCAGTGTTATATACTTTAAGCAATCATCGTTTTAATGCATGTGAACAATCTCTCTTCTTTCATTCCCTGCACCTACCTAACGGGATGGTACTAGGGAGCGAAAAGCGATTAAAAAAAAGAGTCCTATTTTTTAACCGCTCACCTCAACAAAGTAACAAAAATATTGCAACTTGTCACAATTTACAATATCAATCACCTAGTGTATTATATATCTGGAAATATAATGAATCACTAATGGAACATCAAAGGGGCACAAAGCAAAAGCAATTTGCACATCAAATTAAGCCGTTCAAGAGTGCCTAACGAACCAATCATGGCAAGTGGGCAATTTATCTTCCTGGATATCATACTTCTGTTTCTTTTATAATTTTCAATTTTATCATATTAAAAACTATTAAAAACAATTTCACTACGTAAAACATTTCACTTTCTTGAAGGACTTCATACATAAAGTACTCACGAGTGTGATATGTTATCAAGTCACCCCATAACTTTTTATTTTATACGTTACGTATTTCGATGTAACGTGATTAGCAGTGGTGAACCTTTGACGACGCTTGATTACGTGCATTCGATATGACGTGATTCGAAGTGGTGAACTTTCGACGAGCCGTTACTAGATGGAACGCTCAAATCTAGCGTACCTTCGCCTTCTCTTGTTAACGTTTTATTGCCGAGGTGGGGTCACCGTCACCACGCGCGCTTTGTAACAGTCATATTTCTGCTACCGTCAACCTTATATACCCGTGTATTTTACACGTTTATGGGAAGTCTTCAGCTCTCTTGGGGTTACCGTGACCCCAGGTCAAGAGCAGGTTGAAATATGCACAGTAAAGCATATTTCTTCTTAGAGTTCGATTTCGCAAACCGAATGCTCCAAGAATTGGGTGTAAAAGAAGATGCACAATGATTGTAGATGGTACTAATATAAGAAATTTCTAATATAATGGAAATAGAAGAAGGCTAGAAGAAGAATTGCAACTTTTTCACATAGAGAACGATTGCAATAAAACTGGCAAAATAAAACTACAACATAATAAGATACCATGCAGAGGGTGTAGTTTATCAAATGAGAAAATTGTGTAATCGGAGAACAGAATAAATACTACATCGCCGTGCATTTATTGTAAACTAGTGGACCCGGCGCGACTTCGTTCACGTACACCTACCCACCCTCTACCCATTTTTCTTGCTTATAAACCTTCCTCTTGAATCACTCTATCTATTAAAAAAAACCGCATCAAAATCCGTTGCGTAGTTTCAAAGATTTAAGCATACAAAGGGACATAGGGACAGAGAAAGCGACTTTGTTTTATACTATGTAGTGATTACATAGAATAACCTAAGGCGGTCTCACAATCACAACTAAAACCACTCAATTAAAAACTACCTACCAAAAAAACCTTACTCTCAATTACATAAATAGGTAAAAAAATTGTCCCAACTCCCCTGAATGCGGAAATGAGCCCGGAAGGCTGGACGCGTTGCCCCGCGTATATCGTATATCGTTTTCGGAGTTTTACTCTGATGTGTGTAATGGTAATAATTATTGTAATCCTCAATAAAACTAAGGTGAGACAAAATGAGGGTCCTTAACACACTGTGTTCACCAATCTATAGAAATGCTCGTTTCATAGCCGCTGCGAATAGGAATTAGTAGGCTCTGCCTACGGGCAAGCCAACTGCCACGCGATTTCCACGCGATTTTGGCCTCGGTTGTAAAATCCGATGGAAAGATCCCTAGTTTTGACAATAATTTATCCGCTATGGACTGTGAGCTGTGTACCAAGGACAAAACGCTGGCAAGGGGACACTTGACACTTGACGAATGCCTAGACTACCATAGCAAAAAGGCATGATGCTTGGTCTCAAGAAGAATTATCCAAAATAATGTTAAAAACTGTTATTAATATTTGTTGCACGGTGTTGTCTAGGAGTTCTAAAAGAACGGGATGTTTCCAAAGCTACAACAACGTAAAACGTACATGAATTTTGGAACAAAAAGGCGGTAGTGGATTATAGCAAAAGCCAGGGTTATTTTGAGAAAGCGATCCGAAATTGAATTGAAATGAATTTTGTGATCTACAAAATGGAATAATATCTCATTGGTCCGAACGTCACACGTCACACTATAATCAGTCAAAATGTCATTCGAATATCGGAAGCTTATCTGAAGATTAGACTATATCAAATGCATAACCAACGTGTTTATATTATTAAATTTTCTATTTCATTACATACATTGATTTATCTTTTATAATTTATAATATCAGTATTCTCTGTATCAGCAACCCAAATTATTATAATTGACAAATATGTCTGACCAGACCCTTTTGAGTGTAAAGGAGATGATCGAATATGCTTTTGGGGACAAAAAGGTAATCAAAGTATTAAACTATATTAGTAATAGGAATGTTAATGATCCTATTAGCACATCCTAGCATTTTTTAGCTCTCAGCATTATCTACGATCCTGACTTACACATTTCTCTAGCTTGCCTCTTACACATTCATACATATTTTCTTACATGTACGCCGGTGGTACTCCTGACATGCCATTTGGAGAGGGTCATTTATTTAATCAGTATATTATGTCTCCTGGCAACCCTTCCATTTACATTCGCATGATGGACAATACATGTCCAAACTATCTCAGCAATCCTCTATCAATCCTAGTCACCACATCATCCTTGAGCTGACAACTAACTTTTATCAATTACACAATTCCGTGCCTATCACCTAGTGTAAACCCACACATACATTGTAAAGAGCGCATTTGAACCGCATTTATTCGACTATCATGTTTCGTCTGCCGTACCCAATATTCATATCATAATCATATCATATCATAAAAATCTTTATTGTTTTTACTGTGTGTTACATAGGTGGAAAAATATGTATTTGACATTCGATCAGCAGTAAATATCTGTCTCATACAGATATACAATAGGTTTATTACTACACTAATATATTTAATTAAAGAACAATAACAATGACTCGTAACAATTACTAATTTAAATTATAATTATAAACACACAATATATTCATGAACACACACGTCTCTATACTCGTATAGATAAGGTCTGGTACCTGCACGCCGTTGTTAATACATACAGTTTGTGAGATTGGTTGGCTACTCACTTGCGCATGTAAATCACTGTTCCCTTTAATCAGTAACCGTCACGCTTCCCTTGTTATCATACTTCCCAGATACGCAAAGTTCTTCTCTTCCTAAGAAGTCCTAGCCCTCAACAAAACTGCTTATGTATAAAATTCAACTAAAGTATCGGTTATTGTATCGGATTATTCTCTTAAATTAAGTTCTTAAATGAGAAACATTATCCTATGAAAAATGCAAATGACTCTCATATGCAAATACTTCTCTTTGGCCCACTCCTAATTGGTAATATAGTTGACAATCGGAAAAAGCATCCCCGTTAATATTTTATTCAAATGTTGTAATTATTTCAGGATAAAAACAAAATAAATTTTAATATGATGCATGCCGTTATGCTTTTGATTGCAACGCAACTTCGTATCTTAGAAAGGCGAATTGGTGTAGATATTGGATGGGCAATAGATACTCCGCCCAGTCAATTGTCTGTTTCAGAAGTTAAGATACATGCCAAGAAAAAAAAGAAAGGGAAACCTCTTTCACCTGGGCATAAGCAAAAGGGTTTCCAAAGTAAAGTAGACTTAACCAAATCACCGCCACCACCTCCTCCTGCTAAAAAGCTTGACGATCTAGAAGCGATTTCTAAAAAATCAGTGGATTCATGGATAATTGACAAGGTACGCGATAAACAAAAAGAAGAATCTTTTGATACGACCAAATCTATTGGTACACAAAAAGAAGATTCTCCTGATTTAAAAGATAAGACCAAATCTACAGGTAAAACTGATAAAAAAGTTGGTGGTAGTGTATCAAAAAAATCTGCAAAAGCTGCTGGTGCAAAAGAGGTACAGTAAATATGTTGATAATCCATAATTATTAATTCACCAATATGTATAAGTCTATGTATTTAGTGAATTACTAATTAAACAGTATTTGTAACAGAAAGAGCAAGAGAATCTAATCCGACTTCTAGAAAAAATTGAAGAGGACAAAGAAAGAGTGCTTCGTATAATTGATCAGGTTCAAATTGTGAACTTAAATAGTATAAGAATTCTTTCTTTTTTACTTTTATTTTATTTTTGCTTTTTCTTTAGAATACGAATACCTCCTTGTACTTACATTATCCAAGGTAAGATACGAACAAATTTATTCTTTGTTATTTAAAAAATTACCATTACGAGTTATAAACAAAGGTAAGTAAATTAGTTTACAACTAGTGATCACCGTAGTTTTCATCCGCATGATTCACATGTAGTTCCGAACTCAGCGAAGAACTGTATCTTATTATTTTATTATTTCTTCGAGACCAAAGTCTCGCCCAGCAGTGGGATAATTTAAACTAATATAAATAAATAAATAACTTCGAAAGAATAAGAATTGCATTAGTGTTTAACTCGTTCCTAGAGTTTCAAACGACATGCGAGTGAAAACTGTGGGTGACCACTACAATAATAATATAATAAAGAAAAAGTAGACTTTCCCAGCTAAAATATGCAAGCTATTTTTAGCTGAGACTGGCCTTGAAGGAGTCCGTTGTTTATAATCCATTGCGAATTAGTATACAGCGAAGACGACCAATGACCTGAAATGCCAGCAATGGTGTAGAAACGGCAACGTTAAACACAGTAAACGTAAGCAACTCCCGCCCGACGCAGCGCAGGCCCAACGAAAGGTTTTCTTTTTGGAAAAAAGAGAGGATTAAATTAGGTTGGGTATTTGATGTGCAAAATGCACTGCATGAACAAAATCTATGGACGAAGTATTTAGGTGTAATATTCTGCTTCAATTACTTAAAATATTAAATTCTATAATAATTCGTACAGACACATCTTGCTAACTCTAACGATTACAATATTTTTATAGAGAGCTAATTCCCGGGATGAAAATCTTCTCGAACCCAGTCCAATGGCATCCATGGATTCTGTAGGTAAGGAAATATTATAAGTCTTTATTAGTATATATTTAATAATGAGCCACTTGAGTCACTGTGTAAAAACGCGATTGGATTTTGCACGCGACTTTATCTGCGTAAAATTCGTTCTCAAATCCCGACTCGTTCCTGCAGGTACCATATGAATTTCGAGATAAATTATAGCCTATGTGGCTTTAAAGTACCCAATTCCATAAAACATTATTCAGTAGTATTTAAGCGCGTTTTGACTTCGGTTTATTTGATTAGGATTTTGTAAAATTATCAAAGACATATAAATAAGAAGTCTTTGAAAATTATGTAGCTATGTCAATCTATCGATTCTAACGCCTCCTCAGGACCTTTTTCCTGATCCGGTAGGTTTAGACACTTATTTCCCTCGTATTCCTGGAGCATTCACAACACGTGACCAAACCAGTAAAGTTGTCCGCGGTATCTCTTCCAAGACATCCATGGATGGAAGTACAATCTGCGAAGAAATTTTGGAACCAGACTCATCGATGTTTAATATTTCTAGTCCGGAACCTTACCTATTAAATATTGCGAATAAGAATAATGTATGATATCTTATAATGAAATAAATGATTATACTTGTTCCAGAGATAAGATAGATAAATTGATGTATCCGGGCCGTTTCCGCATTCAGACGAACTTGCGCCTATCTCAAGTATCTCCACAAAGGCCGGTCCTGTGTCTTCCATATCCAGCTGGTACTTGCGATCTTTGCCAGGTAGTCGGTCCACTTTGTGGGAGGCCTGTCCACGCTGCGTCTTCCTGTACGTGGACGCCACTCGAGAACTTTACTGCCACATCGGCCAAGTGTTCTTTGAGCTATCTGCCCTGCCCACTGCCACTTAAGCCAGGCTATCTTTCGGTCTATGTCGGTGCCTCTGGTTCGCTTGCGAAGCTCCTCATTTCTGCCAAGCAAAGCTGGTTACCAACGAGGTTAACTACTGGTTAGCCCAGAAAATGGGCAGCAGTGTTTACTGATGTGAGTTTTAAGATTATGGTAAAAGCGTTTACTAATGTGGAGGAGGCTATAGTCCAGCAGTAAGTACACTGTTATGGGCTGTTGTTGTGCAATGGTGAAGTAAGCAATAATTTATTACATAGACAGGGTACTTGCTGACGCCTTTTAAATCTGATAGTCGCAGAAAATTAAAAAATATACCTATTATGGTGGTTTTCTTTACTTAATACATCCTGATGATGTCTATTAGTACCAAATGGGGGATTAATTATTTTTTTTGTTCCAGATTTACAGTATGAAAAGTTGTTAGTGGGTAAAGATCTCTTTATTTTACATACCTACTACTTATTTTTAATATATGCTTTTTTTACTGTACCGTATACTCAATTTCAGTTGAAAGGATACCAGTTGAAGAAGCTGAAGCCAGTAAGTTGTTTCTACATAGATCATATTGGAATGTGAATAATGTCATAGCCAAAGTAAAGTAATTACATGTATGTTATTATGTAAAACGCCAAGGTAGCCATCACAATTACAGGTATAAGGAATTTCAACTTAGTCCTCACAGTTACAATGGTGATACACATGATAATGTATCTGCGTTTCTACATTTTTGTTACTATTCTTGGAAGATGTTATGGGCGCCAGTTACCGCTTACCATCAGAATTATCAACACAATTTGGCTGTGACATAATAGATTTTCTACTGATTTAATATCATTACCACTATAGGAATAACTAAAACTAAAAAACCAAAGGAGCAGCGCGTTCCTCGATTATCAATAGTGACTACAGACCAATTTAAGAAATTGGAAGATCAAGTAAAAGCTATAGAAGAGACCATGGGTGTGATCGGTACAGCGGAATTTCCTGATAATATGCAACTAATGAGAGAATTGCGAAGAGGGGCCTCACTAACGGACTCTCTGGCAGCTTTGCAACTGTCCGCCCGTTTGGAGGCAGTAGAGAAAGCTTTGGGTAACACTATGGGTATAGTGACCGAGCTCGCTGTGAAAATGCAAACTGAAGCAATGGTCGACATTACAAGAACGGGTATGGCAGACGGTAATCAAACCTACCAGCCCATAGGTACTCAAAGTGTATTGCCAGGCACCGCTGTGGTAAGTTAATAAAATAATTATCGAGTGATTTCAAGTCTTCTGCATACTAATCATTTTGGAGTGTCATAATTGGTTGTATGACCGGCGTCACACACGACGGTTTGATTTGATTTTCGGATACCAATATATGAATTTCTATGGAAGTTCCTATTGGCCATGCCTCGTCGAATGCCGAACAAGAAAACAATTAAACTCGATAGACATAAAACTGAATAAATGGAATAAAATGAAATAAATCCGGATAATTCAAGATGAATCGGAATAAATGGGGATAAATCAAGATAAATCGGCATAAGTCGAGTTAAATCTGAATAAATCGGGATAAAATAGGATAAATCGGGATAAATCAAGATAAATCAAGATAAATCGAAATTGCGATAAATCAAAACAAATCGTCAAGAATCGGAATAAAACGGAATTACACGGAATATATTGGAAAAATCGCGGTAAATCAGAATTCTCGATTTATCCGGATTTGTCCCCAATTTCTCCCGATTTATCCTGAGTTATTATGATTTGTCCCAATATATTCCGACTTGTCCGGATTGATTTCGATTTATCCCGATTTATGCCAATTTATTTCATCTTATTACATTTAATTTCATTGTTTTTTATGTTATTTCATTTGGAAATAGTCGTGCGACCATGGTCGTACGACGGGCGTTGCACGACCAATTAGGACAGCGCATCAAAAGCTATAAGTCATTTAATGAAACGTAGTATCTAGTCTATGGCTTGTTTAAAAATAACTTCTTAATATGTGCAGTACCTACTTCTTATTTTAGGCAGGAGATATCCAAGCACAACTTTTGACTGATATTGAAGCAAAGACTTATAAACCTTTTGGAACTGGTGACTCCGATTCTTCGGCGGAGGACAATGAGGGGAAAAAAGAGGGTTACATATCATTCGTTACTCGTGAAGAGCAAGCGTAAGTAAGCAGTTTTAATATCACTTTATTAATATCAGAGAATAGGTATTATACCAGTGTTTTATATTTTAGGAAAACACTTCAAAAACTTCGAGAAGAACTATTGACTGAAGTAAGTAAGCTAGTTGATCGTATTTCTATGAGTGCTGACCAAGCTGCAAAGATTGCTCATAGGGCAGGTAAAACTTTGTTATTACATTTAATAAATTGGATATTTATGTTAAATTGTTCGAACTGATGTCTGCAAGTATCATTTCTGTTATACAGAGGGTAAATTGAGCTCAGCATTGTCTTTGGGGGACCGCATAGACCGCGTGGAACGAGCGGTTTCGCATTATGTTGAGCAAGTGAATGTCCTCGATACAGGACTATCATCACAGGTATAATAATATTGAAATACCCTTAAAACTAAAATAGCTAAATAGTGACGTACCCTAGACCACCTAACTTTATTGAGGCATATAGTTCAAGAAGTTGAATAATTTTTCAGTTGACTAACTATCACGAACAGTTAACACAAATGCAACATGATTTAGATTCAGGTATGGAAAACATTACTGAAGCAATTGCTAACCAAGGCGGCGATACTGACGGTAAATAATTTTTAATATATTACACACTAAATATTATAATATAAAAAGGACTGTCGATCTGAGTGCAACGACGATGATGTTACACACCTAGAGGATTCTATCATGTGCTCATACTGACATAGGCAGCGCCTGTTCGAGGTTTGCGTCGCCACGTTCGCGACGTGTATGGTGAAACACGTCGCGAACGTGGCGACGCAAACCTGTGTGGAGTGACGCAACCATGTGCGTGGTGACGCACAATGCTAGCCCTTATACTGGTTGCTTGTGAGTACTTATCGATGCTGTATAATCAGAAGATGGGGTGGTGCAAGTTCAGGGTAGATCTGGCGTAAGAATTATATCTTCTAAGAGAAGAAAGCTGCTTGATCCACCGTTTAAGTTAATTTGTTGCGAATTGGAATAGCATCGCAACGGAATTTGAAATTTCTACCAAGCTAAGAACTATCGTTCAAATGATAAGCAGTCTACTCTTTGAATAAGGAACACAGCCTGTTAACCGCCATCGTCGTCGTCGTCGTCCTAGCGTTTATCCCGGCCTCTGCTAAGGTCCGCTTTCCTACTTAATCTTCTCCACTTCGCCCGGTCTTCGGCATCCTCGCGTCGTAAGCCGTTGGCTCTCGCATTTGACTCAGCGATGTCAATCCATCGCTTCTTGGGCCGCCCACGGGGCCTCTTTCCTGATACCGGCAGATTCAGGCAACTATTTACCACATATCCCTGAGGCTTACGCAACACGTGACCATACCAGTGCAGACGAGCCTCCTCGATCATATCTGCGATATCCCTCACGCCAAGGCTACCACGGATGTACTCGTTACGTACTCGATCGAGTCTCGTAACTCCGCACATCCACCGCAGCATTTTTATTTCGCTGGCGTGGATTTCGTGAACGTGTTTCGTCAGCGCTGGCCAAGTCTCGCAGCCATAGAGCATTATCGGTCTAATTATACTCTTGTATATAAGCCCTTTGAGCTTTAAAGGGATTTTAGGGTCACAGGTGACTGCCGTGAGTTCCCACCACTTGGCCCAAGCTGCAGAGATTCGGGACTTGACATCGAGGCCGATATCGCCGGACTCGTGCATCACGGATCCGCGGTACTTGGATTGATCTGTTCTATTGACAGCTTCGTTACCTACAAGATGGTTTCGAGATCTGCGCTGCAGCTGGCCATATACTCCGTTTTGGCGACATTCAACTTCAAACCACCGTTTTCTAGCATTGCCTTCCACATGTTTACTCTGGTCTCAAGATCCTGCCTAAGCTGCTCACCAGTACAATGTCGCCGGCGTACTTCATACGCCAAGGAGGCATGTCCTGAATTTCCGCTGAGAGGGCATCGAGCACAATGCAAAACAAGTAAGGGCTCAGCACAGAACCCTGGTGAACACCTACAGTAATCGGGAAGGGATTAGTATGGCCTACGATGGTTTTGACGATGGCTCCAGTATTGGCATACAAATCCTGTATAATACTAATGTACGCTACGGGCACAGACTTTGATCTCAGAGCCCACCAGATTATCTCCCGAGGGACACTGTCGAAAGCCCTCTGCAGGTCGAGAAATGCGACTCCTGGAGGACCCAAGATTGGATCCATGGTGCTGCAGCCCGGCCTGAAGCCGTATTGGCATTCCGACAAGGAACATTCCTGGCGTAGTCTCTGGTCCATAATACGTTCGAGTAGCTTCATCGTGTGGCTCATGAGTTTAATACCTCGATAGTTGCCGCACTCCTGCACACTGCCCTTTCCTTTATAGATTGGCGTAATAATATTTACGCGCCACGCGTCAGGTAGAAGCCCTGTGGCTACGATCCTATTGAAAAGTACGCCTCGGGTCCCCATTGTTTTCTAAGTTTCTATGGGTATTCCTTCATGGACAATAGCTTTCCCGGTCTTCATATGGGCCAGAGACTTCTCCACCTCGTCCGGGGTGATCGGGCTTATCAAGCCAAGGTTTGCAGGAAGCTGTGGTGTTGGCACGTGGTTGTTGGCCTCGTTAGACAGTTCTTTGAAATGACAGCACCGACGGTCTTTAATAGAGTTTGCACTTGTGAGCAGCACGCCGTCTACACCCTTTATGGCAACACACTTTGTCACATCTAAACTGGCTCGACTCCGCGACTTTCCCAGCTTGTAAACGAGCTTCTACCCGTTCACGGAATTCAGCGCATCGTTGAGCGGAGCCAGCTGAGCCGACCGTGCTTTTGCCACCATCGTCTTAGCTTGCCGCTTTACCCCAAGTAAACCTTCTTATCCGTAGGTACTGTGCTGCCATTTCTTAAAACATGCATTTTCGTCCCTAACTGCTTCCTGCACCTCACTATTCCACCATCCCGTGTTTTATGCCTTTTGACGTACTGAGTACTGTTCGTCCGAGTTTGAGGATGGACATTTGCAAATGGCCCCAGAGCTCATAAGTGGTTTCGCCCTTCGTACTCCAACCAAGCTGTTCGGCTACCTCCTTGAACTCCTGGCCCTTGCTATTTAGAGTCCACCACTTAATAGACGGCTTGCAACGTTCTGCAGTAGGCCGTCTACTATTTACTCGGACATGATGATCTTGCATTGGGATACATAGCCGATGTCACGTTTTCGGAGCAGCCGATAATCGATCTGTGATTGGTGCGGGCCACTTTTATAGGTGATGAGGTGTTTGGGTCTCTTCTGGAAGAAGGTATTAACCACGGCTAAGTCGGCGGCCAGTGAGGTTCGGAGAATTTCTCCCCCCTCACTGTTTCGCTGGCTGTAGCCAAAGCCTCGCCCCTCTGGCCCACGTGGCCGTTAAGGTCTGAACCAACCACAATCTGTTCGGAGGATGGTATACGTCGCAAGGTGTCCTCGAAGCTTTTCCAGAAGGCAGTCATTTCGGTGTCGTCACAACCGAACTGAGGAGCATAGGCGCTGATGAGGTTATACGTTGATCCTTCTATCAGCGCCTTGATTAGCATGAGCCGATCGCTCACTCTGTTCACCTCCAAGATGCCGTTCCGGAATTCGTCGCACACCACATTCCTCCCTTCTGCCGATCCGGTGTACACAAGCTTGTACCCCTGCCCTATCCCCCGTGACGTGGATCCCCGCCATCTGATTTCCTGTAAGAATGCCACCTGAACGCGGCGCCTGCAGAGCAAGTCGGCCAGCTCCCGAGAACGGCCAGTCAGGGAGCCAACGTTTAAAGTAGCGAAGCGGAGCTTTAGCCCTGCCCGCGCGTGGCAGGGTAGCTCGCCCATTTTCCATAGGTTTAGGGCGATGTCCCTGCGCGTCGTTAAATGGCGACGCCCTAGCCCGGGACGTATTTCCTTTACCTGACCTTTCCATTTTGAATGCGGTGATTTGGCTTTTTACGTGTGTCGACTACCATCCGCCCCGCACAACCCGTTAGGGAAATGCCGGTTCGCCAGAGCCTCGTCCGTCTGTCAGCAGGGGGACCGCCGGCAGGTGAGGTTGACTTGGGCCCATGAGATGGTGATCGGGCCCCATGCCCATAGCCTGTTAACCGCCATGTTCTGTATGAAAAGACTCATACCATCGTGCCCGTTACGTCGGCGCTCTTTGATGAAACTAGTGTGATTTCCTTTAATTGTCGTAAAGGTAAATTATGTTATAGTTAAGCATTATTTAGATTAAATTATTATTTAATATTTAAATTTAAAGCTGTTAATGACCTGTTCGTACAATTCAATAATCTCCAAATGGATTTTGAAAGAACTAAAGCAATACAAAAAGACCTTGAAGATTCGCACATGGCTGTATCTAATAAAGTCCAGGTATTTCCTATTTGCTTTCATGAACTAAGAAGTAAAAATTTAGTTGGCATGTAGAATTTTTCACTACCTAATATATGTTCTAATGTAATCGTACTACCAAATTTGATCTAAAATACCTTTACCTTACCGTAATCTACAGGAAAATTGTGTAGTTAATATTATTAAACTCTCTAAAATCTACGGAAGTTAGAGTATCAATAATTTGTATCAATAACGAGAGTTAGTATCAATAATTGCCACTATCCAGTGCCCACTGAATAAGAATAAATTGCTAATTTAGGAACATTAGGTACTGATGTCCTACTTATGTTTGTTGTGGTTGCTTTACGCATTTTCTATTTGTAGAACTTGTTGGATGATATCGAAATACTGAGAGATGTAAAATGTGACCGCGACGAGTTCGCAGACGCATTACGCGATAAAGCAGGTATCTCAGCATTAAATGGCATGGTAACCATCAGCCAGTTTGAAGCGGTAGAAGCTGACTTTGAAAGAAAAATCAGACTTTCGTATGATAAATTTAATAACCAAGAAGTTATTTGGCAGGTATGTGGTGCTGCAATTTAATTATTTAGAAGAAAATATTTGTTTTGGAAAAAAAATGCATTTAGATATTTATATTTATATTTATATTATCAGAAAGCAATTGACGATCTACTACGTGATATTAATGAGAAAGCTGACTTGGAACAAGTAGAGTTTCTTCAATCGGAGGTAGAAAGAAATCTAAATATGTTGCAAACTAAAGTTGACGCAATGTTGGAAGTTGTGGGAGAACCGCGTGCAGCTGCCTTGAAGAAACGATTGTTCCGAGACACTGAGTGTATTTCGTGTTCCACGCCTGCATTTATGGCCTCGGAAGATACTCCCAAGTTGTCCCGTAATCGCATAGAACATGAAAAGGCCCGATCTGAGCCAAGGACAATTCCTAAAGATGATGGTGATCATGGTATTTGTTATCCTGGATATCCCATACCACATTCTGTCGATCCTAGGTAATGTTCAATGAGATTTATATTTATTATTAGGTATATAATTATTGTTTTTTTAACTTGTTTCATGTGCAATAAAGTATATAATATATAATTTATCCATCAAGTTGTAAAACTCATCATTTTACAGAGCGAAGTTTTGCTCACGATACTGTGGCGGCTCCCACACTATGATCACACCCGGGCGCCGCACATCGGCCCTGCGCGTACGCCGCCTTCCACCACCCACTCCGGAGCCTACAGTTGTTTCAGAAGTTCAGGTGAGCTTGCGTGGCATGGCATGCGTGAGGTCTATAAATGTAGTTAGGTAATATTGGAGAAAATCTTCTGTCACGATTTAATGCAAATATTTAATTTAATTTTTTTATTTACCCCGTTTACTACACGTATCATGGGTTTTATTAGTTGTTTTTCAATGGGTTTGAGTACTGGTCCTGGAGAAGTACTGACATTGTGGCATTTTCGTACAGACACTTCAATGCTTCGATATACTGATAGTCGATTTGGTACCGCAGCAGACACTGGAGCACAGCCCAGGTTTCGAATCGAAGACTGTATATGCATAGTCTACAAATGCTATGCATAATGACTGCATATACTCTTCGGTCTTCAGTATAACCTGCCGCAGCGTATGTATTTGGCCTACGGTATTTAAGCCTTTTCGAAAGCCTCCCGAACTAACCGGGAGGTCATCAAACATGCGTGCGAGCGATTCATAATGACTCTCGAAAACAGCCTATACACATAGCTCAGCAGTGAGATTTGTCTAAAGTTCTTCAAGAGAGTCTTATCACTCTTCTTGAAGTACAATATCACTATACTTCTGTGCCATGCTTCTTGCGTTTCTCTCTTGAAGATGACGGAGTTGACCAGCTTCTGAAGAGTTTTAAGCACAGGACTGCTACCTTTCAGAAGTTCAGCCGTAACTCCATCATCCCCCGGAGCCTTGTTGTTTTGGAGCTGTTTGAGAGCCATACTAATCTCGTACAGGCTGATGTCCGGGATATGTAATTCGAGATGAAAGCTCTCAAGGTTTTGGATTTGGATAGGTGCAGGCCGGAGCGTAGAGTTTATTAAACATAAAATTTCAATCCAAAGCTAAAAAGATCTAGCTTTCTAGTTTTGGATTGAAATTTTATGTGAATCTTACCAAGCGGTGATCACTGTCAATTTTCACGCTATTGATCACCGAGACATGATTGAATATGCTATTTCGTAAATAAGATGTAGTCAATCGCATTTTTGTGACACTATCGGGACTAACCCACGTCCATCTACGATGATCCGGCTTCCTGAAAAATTTGTTCATCATTCATCACTCCTTCTCAATGAAGCCGGCTAATATCTTCCAACTCCAAATTTCACCACTCTCAACGCTTCTCCGCATCGTTTACTCAGTTTTGCGTTGAAATTCCCCATGACAACGTTATAGTGTGTCTTTGAGGTTGTATGGCTGTAGAAATATCCTCATACATAGCATCCTCATACATAGCCTCTACTTCATCAGCGAATTCAGTTGAAGTCGGCGCGTAGACCTGTTTGACTTTCAACGAATACCGCTTGGTAATTCTGTGTTTAGGGTACGCTACCCTAGACGACACACTCGATCTTGACAACGTTGTTAGCGAGGGATTTGTGGACAAGGAACCCGACACCAACTAAGGACAGTTTCTTCCTGAGTCCTTTGATCGAGTCCCAATATAATCTACTCACAAGTTCCTCCAGTTCCACGAGCTTTTCGTCGGTTCGCAGTGTCTGGACATTGTACGTGGTCAGGGTAGAGGTCGTAGTTTTTGGTAGCCTCGTCGCTTCCGGAGATTCATCGCACCCCTGTGATGGATTTAGGGCATAAAATAATACAGAAAGGCTGGATTAATAATGATTTTTAATTACCAAAATTAAGGACACGTTTCAACAGCTTAGTCGAACAGAGAGAGAGATAGATATATAAAACGCCATATTGACAGATAAAGATTGCGTATAGTAATTACTTATTTAACATAAGAGTCGGGGTAGGGTTTTTGGTAGCCTCGTCGCTTCCGGAGATTCATCGCACCCCTGTCCCGCCGTTACCGTGACCACTACTTTACCGGCGGCCGGGGACTGACTGGCCTGTGTCTACCTGTCGTACTAAAGGGATACCTACTTAACAAAATATAACAATATTTACGTGTATTTAAACAATTTCGTAGGTACCTACTTACATTGTTAAAATTACAATTGTATATTGCACTGATTAGGGAGAGCAAGAAGGTGAGAGCGAGGGTACTGACGAGATGAATGAAAATAAGCTTCCTTCTCTACAAAAGCCCTGCGGTCCGTGTAATATACGAGATATTCCGAAGAAGGTTGGGGAGATTGAGAAACATAAAGCGAAACCAAAACGTTAGTTCTGATTATCAATTGTCAATATTTCTAAGATCATAAAACTGTCTTCAATTGAAACTAATCAAGTGTAGCTACATAACCCACATTTTTGTAACGATTTGAAAAAGGTCACTTAGTTTTTTGTTTTAAATTTTCTACGGGGGTACGCATAATCGTAGATGATGAATAAATGTTTTTTTTCTGTATTGCCAGGACTGTCAATCAAAAAATTAACTACAGAAGAAATAGAAGAAGCGCCTGAAGATGATGAAGATGATGAAAAGGATGAAAAGTATGAAAAGGATGAAAATAAACAAGTAAAAAAAAAGGTTCATCGAGTTGTGACGGAATTTGGCGTATCATCTGTGACGACTTTAGATAATGTTCTCCCTGATTTTGATTTCGGGTTTACTGGTAGTATATCGTCAATATAAATTTAATAAATATTACTTTGTAATTATAATACAAGTTAGATTTATTTATTTCCAAATAATGCCTGCTTTTTCTGGTTCAGTGGGTAAAAAACATGTTTCATCAGTGGCACAAGAATGATTTTTATTTTTATTGATTTAAGGCTATTTTTATTTATTGTTGTAAATTATTATTAAGTACAACATGTGCACTGTTCAAAGGGCCCCGTACCTGTATTTTTTTTGTATTTTACCTGTTTAAGATATCGGAGAAACTAAGATAATTTTTTGTTTTTGTTATTTAAGTGACACTGTATTTATTATTATTGACATTATACTATTTACCATGGTTAAATTTATATACCAGGGATGATGACTGATATTGAATATATATATATGTCGTCGCGTGAAGGAAAGGGTGTATCAGGATCATTGTCATCAGGGTGGTGATATCAGTATTAGATAGTCCAGATAAATTAAAGAAAAGGTTCACATTTACTCCACTGTATTTATTCCAATTCATTTTTGCACATCACTTATAATTTCACTTAAAATCAGAGCAGTATCACAATGTAGGCAGTTGAGGTGATTAACTTTCTTATTTCAAAAGTGATTTTAAAATTACTTTATTTTCAAACGTAAATAACACTTTCTTTAAACGAAATGTGGAGACAGTTTCAAGACGCGTCACTCCTCGGCGGCGGTCGCGCCAAGAATGGCCGCCACTCCGCCCGAGTCGTGCCGTCGAGACTCTGTCAGCACGCCCCACCAGAAGGCGCACTCCCACTTCCGTTTTCTTCGTCATGAGTCCGTACTATTGACCACATGAGTCCGTACTATTGACCGCATCCGTCACGGCCGTCCTGCTATACACACGTCCTCGTGTGTTATCTGAAACATGAAAACCATAGCACAGTACCATATTCGCTCGGTCACTTCTGACCACAACACATCACCCAAGTAAGTCTTATGAATCATGTGATTGGATCTATCACGACTGCTTTAACCCACAAATACTTAAGTAACTGCTATTTGTGTACACATAAAACATACGTACATTATCATTTATCATACTAAACTTCCGTAGATTGAGAGAGACTTGAGAGAACAACATCATCTCGTACACAAATTATTCTTTCTAAGTTGCCGACATAAATTCAGCTACGGCTTCAGTTTATGAGAGAGGCGTGACAGGACACCAGACTGTGAACCGTATCACAATTACCACAAATGAAGGTTTCATCATCATCAGCAGTGTTTTCCCCTTGATGATCTTGTTGAGTGGGAAACATCACAAATCCAATCACAAAGCTCGTGTACTGTCCCCGACCTCCATTACTGTAGGTACTTAGATTTACTACAAATATGTGACATACCTACCTACATACAATTTTCAGTACTCGGCAAAAGACCCAATGTTACTTCGAGTGTGATCGAAACACTCCTTCATTAAATGCCATATGATTTTGGTCATCCGTCAGCGCCATCCTAATTTTAAAAATAAGAGTAATATTACCATACAGAAGAAATGACACACAGGCGAACCACCACACTGATGAACGCTATCAGACGGGCAGCCACGCAACCGGGCCGGCACGCAACTGGACCTGCACAATAGCGAAATACCACACAGACTGGGTGTCACTCTGGTCAGTACCACTCTAATCGTCAAACTACGAGTATATTCTATATCCTGTATCACGTCTGACATAGCACGATACAGGTAAGATGTCACACAAGGGTAAATGGCACAGAGGCGAAATGCCACACAGCAAAATACCACACCGGCGAAATGCCATACAGGCGGAATGCCTCACAGGCTAAATGCCACACAGGCGAAATGCCACACAGGCAAAATGCCACACAGGCGAAATGCCACACAGGCGAAATGCCACACAGGCGAAATGCCACACAGGCGAAATGCCACACAGGCGAGATGCCACACAGGCGAGATGCCACACAGGCGGGATGCCACACAGGCGGAATGCCACACAGGTGGGTGACACAGAGGCGGAAGCCACACAGGCGAAATGCCACACAGGCGAAATGCCACACAGGCGAGATGCCACACAGGCGAGATGCCACACAGGCGGGATGCCACACAGGCGGAATGCCACACAGGTGGGTGACACAGAGGCGGAAGCCACACAGGCGGGAGCCACACAGGCGAGATCCACACAGGCGGGAGCCACACAGGCGGGAGCCACACAGGCGGGAGCCACACAGGCGTTAATAAACATTGCCAACATATAAGCTCAGTGTTACTTATAGTTATTATATACAGTAGGTACTTATAGACTCCAGTAATACCTCTTTCTATAATATAGAGGCACCACTGTAGTAGCCGTACTTATATAACCAGTGCGTAGGTATCTACTGCTAGACTATACAGTATAATTTTTAATATGAAATTGCTGAAATCATGAAGTAGTAACTTTAACACGCTTTACTTCACTAATAGCTGTCTATAGACTCTCAGCTCGTGGTCAATTCTTCGACCAAATCTGCACTAAGTCAATGATAGGTAGCACAGTCATATCTGCTATCATAACACGTAAGAACGGTCTACGAGTTACATAACAAGTAATCGTCACAGACCCGAACAACTGTTCACGGTGATATCTCTACAAAAACAACATTATCTCTACTGCTCAATATCAAAACTAAATCAGGAGTTTAATAATATAAAGCTCTCACGTTTATCTGTTACGCCAGTCATAGGTAAGTTGTTACCATCCAGTTCATATGTTACCACACCAAAACGAAACAAGTAATAATCATCGTCATCAATTTTAACTGTTCGAACAAGTATACTCTATCTAGACTTTACGTTACGTTTAAGCCTCCCATTTTGAAACGATTTAACAATGATTGTAATAATGAAGGTGGCCCATATACAGCCGCCTTCTAAAAAAAAATTACAACATTAAATTTGCCATCTACAGCCACAACATCGAGACTTTCGGGGCTATCACACACATGATTTCCAGGCCACTCCAAGTCAGCCAAATAAATCAGGTTATTTGACCTCAACAACAGTTCAGGTACTACTAAACTTGTACTGGCAGAAGGATATTAAATCTCACCATTGCTGACACTGCCTCATCTTACTGGTACAACAACAGAACTCGAAAAAGTTACTTTATATCGGTAATCATGGAAATTTCAGTACTCGGAGCTAAAGTTAATTTAATAAACCGACTATTGAACAATCACCAAAATATCTGGACTTTCTTAACATCATTATCGTTCAACATTTTCTCACCAAGATTGAAACAACTACCTTCTATTAGCCACGCTCCCATAGCCTCCATCAGGCCGGTAAGCAACCATAAAACTCTCCCATAGGCTCCATCAGCCCACCATCAGTGATAAAACACGATCACCTCCATCCGATGATGCGAATTGCGAAATTTTAAGAAAACAAAACTATCACATAAATCTTATAAAAACCTCGGCTCGATAGACGTCACATATTGAGTTAGCTTCTTAGATAGATCCGTCTAACATAGTCTTTAACCAGGTCAAACTAAGTCATATTAACATAGAACAAATGGTTTTCGGTCGAACTAAGTCACAGGTTTATCTTTAGTTACTCAAAACACAAATCGAAATTATCTACCGTCAATCAGTTCACTTACTCGTATTTACTTTTTCTTTCGATTAATAACTTGATACCAACATAAAATTAAATTACTAACCAAACTACCCCTTTTTTTCCATTTTGTAGTATTAAAAGAAACGTATATGAGTGATCCCATTGTTACCGCGGATATCTTCTATAACATTGGGAAATTACGACCACAATAACAAACATACTGAAATATGGAAAAGTTCGTTCGAATGTTAAATGTAAACAAACACGCTAACAATTTTTCTCTTTTTTTTCCGGTACATGTTGGCACCCTCCCGCTCACATAGAAATCGCGGAGATCTGTACTGGGTCATTATTGAAATTTTGCACATTCGAAGCCTATCCTATCTCTAAGATACAACATCCTAAAGTACACCAGCTAATTGTTCCACAAACTCACTGCTACGGCATCCCTGCCACACTGTTATTATCAAATATTTACTTAATCAGCAATCTGGAACGATTTATGGTGACGGGAAAAGTCGAAGGCAAGAGACCCAGAGGCCGAAGTCCGAAAAGATGGGCGGACCAAATATCCGAACGATACATCCGTCAACGCCGCATTACATCAGGCGACCGATGGAGACAAACTCCGAAGATGTCACGATCCTCAGCAGTGAGGCAACGATCAAGAAGAAGAAGTCAATCAGCAGCAGTACCACCATAACGATGCTTACGTACTCAATTTATAAAAATAATAGGACTATGCTTTCAAGTATTTCTTATTCTTGTTTTCCGATAACTGACGTAATGTTGGTAATACGTTAAATCATAGCGTACCATGTTTCAAGATGGTAAAATAATCTTAGATTAAATGTCACTTTTTTTAATTTTAACACAGTGTACTATAACATTTAGAGGGATTTAACATAATTCTTACTATTTTTGTGGAGTGATTTATTTTTTCTTAGTAATATTCTATTAGACAGCCCACATTAATTGACATAGGTACCCGCAAAAGCTAACATTTATAAACTTGGCAGTAGTTTTTGACATCTATACCAACAATTTGTAACACTGACCATAAATGACGTTCTTTTTGTTTTGTTTACATTCTTTCTATTTGTAGTTTCACTAAGATACAAATTAACCTGCCCTTCTCTCTACTAAGGGCATCAATAGTGTTTCTGTCAGAATACTTTTCTGAATTATAGGGTACTATATCTAATTATAGCTAGGGAGCCTCTTTTCAGCACAGGTTTTTACCAAATAATAATTATGTATAGGACTCACCAGATAAAGAGGAACTGTCAATATCACATCATTTCTCAGTCATGTACGCAATACTCGCAGATTGTCTACCATCGTCCCATGTTGAAACAATCACGTTGAGGCTACCAGTCCAGCGTTGCATTGCAATGTTGTTCTCGTAGGTGAAGCGAACCGTTGTACACCATTGTTATGCAATAGAAGAAAACAATTGTATTAGTAAAACTAAAAAAATAATACTCACCGGTTTTAATCGTTTTATTTATCTGCAGAAATTTAAGCAATTAATTTAATTGTGGTGTCAAACCACACTGCTAAATGAATCTAAATCTAAGCATTTACTTTAACTTCATTGAATAAACTTTAGCTGGCTAATTTAGAACTACGCAAATTATTCAACTAACACTATTTCTTTTTTTTTAAAGGAGGGGAATATTTTACATGAGTAATCTAAATTAAGTTTCGCAAAAACAAAGAATACATACCAAAGTGCCGTCCATAGTAAGTTTCACTCGATTTTTAATAATGGTGTCATTATCCCAGTGGTGCTCTCGAAGGCCCGAGGTCTGCCTTGACCATAACCAATTGGTACAGATGATTTGTTGTTTACTTTATAAATCCCCCAATCTGTCTGACGAAGTCTTTGTCTTATATCTCGGGATGTTTGGACTCTTGGCTGCGCTTTGAACGTGTTTAATCATTTTATATTTTAATGTAGGCAATTCAACTGGATCAAGTAATCACTTTCCTTTTATTATTACGCTTCCACAAAGCGTTATCTGCATTTTCTTTGTCGTTTCTCATCATACCATCTCTTGGGCGTTGCGTTCGTCATCACCGCTTCTGATGTCGTCGCGTGAAGGAAAGGGTGTATCAGGATCATTGTCATCAGGGTGGTGATATCAGTATTAGATAGTCCAGATAAATTAAAGAAAAGGTTCACATTTACTCCACTGTATTTATTCCAATTCATTTTTGCACATCACTTATAATTTCACTTAAAATCAGAGCAGTATCACAATGTAGGCAGTTGAGGTGATTAACTTTCTTATTTCAAAAGTGATTTTAAAATTACTTTATTTTCAAACGTAAATAACACTTTCTTTAAACGAAATGTGGAGACAGTTTCAAGACGCGTCACTCCTCGGCGGCGGTCGCGCCAAGAATGGCCGCCACTCCGCCCGAGTCGTGCCGTCGAGACTCTGTCAGCACGCCCCACCAGAAGGCGCACTCCCACTTCCGTTTTCTTCGTCATGAGTCCGTACTATTGACCACATGAGTCCGTACTATTGACCGCATCCGTCATATATTATATATACTTACCTATGACAAAATATGAAAACAGCTTTAAAACTATAACAAAAACTGAAACCAATCGGTTAAAAATATAGTTATAAGCTGTTACAAAGTATTGTCTGTATTCTGCTCGCAAAACGGAGTTTGCGTGTATTTTAAACGGTTATGTTACCTGCAAACCATATAACTGAGTGTGATATGAGTGAATGTAATGCCGGGTTTCTCTAAATTTCTCTAAAAATATATAAATTTCCATTACATATCTAAGTATTGTACGGAATGCCATCAAATATCTAATTACAGTAGAGAGCCTGTCGTCTGACCTCTGTGGAAAGAATCTGGGTGTTACTAAGTATAATAAGTACGTGACTTAATAAAGGCCATGTGGCAGAATAATAAAATTTACGATAGGTTTCAGAATACAGTGCTAAAAACTATGGTCGCCATTAAGTAAAATATAGAATTACTTTAACGTTTTTATTGCAGAATCTGGTCTGGTTCACTTATTAACAGGGTCACAGAGGTTAGACGGCAGTAGTTCTACTGCAATTACCTAATCTGCTAATTCCTGGATCATGGTTAAGGCTGACCCCGCGCTCTCGAGGGTGAATGCATAACCGGGATGTTGACGCCGAGATGATTATTATAATATTTACTCCCGCCATCCCGCTAACCGCGTACTTACCTACCTATTCTATTAAACTTTACCGGCTGAACATTCGGTACTATGTAGAATGCCTAGGTAAGTTGTAGAATACATTGTTATTCAATTATTTGGATATTTTAGGCATTCTGTAGAATGCCTAGGTATTCTATAGAATAGCGGATTATTGGTAACAGCGATTATGCCGTATCGCCCGCTCTATCTTATTAGGAATTTCAAACGTTCTTATCTTGCTTATTTACAAAGATATTAAAAACTAATTTTACTTCTTTATTAATAAAATGCTACTAAATTAAACAATTCAAAAATCAGTCATCGTACCTATTGTATTGTCGTCTAACTCAGTAGACTCTGTCTAAAAAGTAAAGCGTCTTGGGAAATTAGAAGGTTGATTGATATCAACAAGTAAGCAACCTGATTTGAATAATGAAGACGTCTATCTTATATACTATCTTATTGTATACAGGCGGACGTCTTCATTAACCAATCAGTTTAGCTTATTTGTTGATTTCGATTAATCTTGTAATTTCCCTTTTAGACAGCCTACTTGTATTGAGATTTTCATTGTTTTTAACATATTATTATGACAGTTCATTATGCGAGCTCAGAAATGAAAAACTATGTATTCAGAAACAATATTGTCTTTTATTACATTTTTGAGAAACTTGCAAACAGTATATTCTATTAGGTCCAGTTCATTAAAATCCCTTACAAAAAAAAACCAATAGGGAATCTATCAGTAATATATTTTTCATCGTAGAATATTGGTTATCTATTATAGTTATCTATGCAGAACAAGGGTTAAAATCACTGAAGATACCCTCACGAGTATCATAGAAGATAACACACGGAGGAAAGGCTTGACTCTAGTCTCCTGATGATGTCTCTCTGTTTAAGCGGCTTTACAAACAAATATCTAAGTCATTGTCTCGCGACATATGCCGCTTTAAGACCACGAACATTGAGACAGCGGTCGAGCCGAACAAAGTCTCTAAAGTCTGCGAGAAATCTGCTGAATGGACAAAGCCAGCTGATCTCCTCAGTCAGTGAAAACCTTGCTGTCTATTTTCTTAACGCTGAAGATCCTAGCTAGATAAATATTTCATAATTACAGATGTCGTACAACGAGATAGATCAAATTGCGTTTTCCATTTCTATATTTAACACTGCGATCTCCAATCCGCCTGCCAAGCGTCGAGATAATGCAATAGGAGAGGCCCTAAGTCTATGCAGTGGACTATTATGGGCTGTGATGGTAATAAATATTTTTTATTATACGGTAGGCAAACAGGCAAGCGAGCCACCTGCTGGAAAATGGTCACCGCTGCACACCGCTGTACATTAGCAACACCAGGGGTATCGCCAATGTGTTGCCCACCTCTATAACACGTTGCTCTGGCAGCAAAATGGCAAATGCCCCTCCACTGCCAAAGCCACGGTTCCCTAAATTCCCACCCCATGGAGCACGGTACTAATTAATAGTATCTACGGATTGGTATACAATTCTCAGCTATACTATCAAGTCTATATACCAAAACCATGAATGAGTTGCGCGTTGTAGTAACAAAGAGGATTCTCTGTTCAGTGTAGCGATGGCGAGGCTAGTTTTCTAAACAAACGTAGCTCCCCCGAACTAGGAGGAACTTTATTTAGGGCTAGTTCAAGCGTCGCTGATTCTTGTTAGATGGCGCACGCTGCCGGCGACATTTAACAAGGCAACTAGATCAGATAACTAGCGGGAATAGTTGCCTTGCGCTTTAGAAGTTAGTTTAGTGTTTTCTAGATATAGAAGTCTTCTTAATGAATGAATTGCGACTCTTTTTTTGCTAGGCAGTCATTTGGCCGTCGTTTCACGAGATGGGAAGCGACTATATGGCCAATCTGTCTTCATTAATCATCTTCATCATATCAGCTGCAAGACTTACTTGCTGGGCATAGGCCTTCCTCAAAGATCTCCACAAAGACCGGTCTTGTGCTTTCCGCATCCAGCTGGTCCTGCGATTTTTACCGGATCGTCAGCCCACCTAGTGGGAGGCCTACCCACGCAGCGTCTTCCTGTGTCTTTGATTAGGTGGAGTTATTGCCTTAGTAATTTCAATTTTAATTTTAATTATTTTACCTTCTTTTAATAAAAAAGTTAACATAGTTTTAATAAAGAATTAAGTTTTACCCTATTAACCAAATTTTGGTTTGAATTATAATATCCAGCTTGTAATTATTCTTGGTGTAATTATCATATTTTGGTTACGTGGTACAGTTCCCAGAATGTCACGATAGTAGATAATGATTGAAAGTGCAGGTTTAGAGCATCATTGGAGCAGTTTATTAGATTTTGTTAAAGTTGATTGGAAATATGTATTTATTGACTTGACTATAATTTAAGAAAGTTTGCATGTATTTTTAAACATTTTTTAATAGACAGTTACCAGCATTTCTCAAAGTAAACCCATTGTTTAGCTGCAGGTACGAAAATGTACGATTAAATCAAATTATAGTAAACTTTAGCGTGTAAATATAAAGAAAAGACTGTCATAATATCTAAAGTAAGTTTTATAAGTTAAATCCTAAATTAAGAGCAGAAGGGGTAGGCATAGATAGCAAGCTCGATACTGTACTCAATACCAACACATCTTTACATATTATTGCGCTATTTTTATACTACTCTCCTTATAACTTTGAAAATTCAATACTAGTTTATTGATGTTATTTTAGATCGATATTGATTTAGATCACGATTTTTACCGACGTCCGTTTATTAGACCTAGGGTCGGTGTTGTACCAATACGCACCATGCCTATCACTTAGTAAAACATCTGCCGATCAGTACCAGAGTCGCTGTATCGCATTAATGTGAACCTGCTTCATAGTCGGTTATTTCGTCGTTTCGGCGGGACGTGACGGGAACCGATTATGGGCTATTGTTCCTTATCGCTATGGCATCTTTGACTTTCTCCGCGTTGAATTTTACAAACCCTTTTTATTTTATATCCTCCTTGATATTTCATGCTCGTTGAATGGCGCTGTTAGGTGCGATAAGTTGATAAACGTGTCCTTTACGTAGATGGGTTACGTAATGAACGATGAGCTTTTAATGTCGTGGTCAGAGGCAAATTAATTAAGTAGGTATATTATACTGTTTACTTTTTTAATATAATGTAAGACAAGTTATTTAAAAAAATTATACTTATATTTAGGTAAGTAAGTACTTAATTTTATTGGAAATGGCCTCTAGAATGTAAAAACATAATAGAGATAAGGTATCGCCCACCCCATATTCTTCCTACGCTCATACATTTCTGGCGTTAGTAATAAGTCTTTAACTTCATTAATACTTAACACTTTAATTAGATTTTCGCGGTTTGATAGCCAATAAGACAATGATTACTTTTGTATTAAATTAATTTCTTCAATATGGTAGCTTCTTCAGTAGATCGATTTGATTTTATGGGCGATTAGGCAGTTGTTGATGAAATAAATCGGTCTTTAAAAACAAGCTATCGTATTAAATAGATAATCATTGTCTTATTGGTGAAAACCTAATTAAAAATAATGAACTTTTCCACCTTTCGTGTTGAAAATGTGAGATTTATGTAAATAATTAAAGCATTTTTAAATAGGATAGTTAGGATATTTCCTCTTTGTAATATAGAAATCGGATGGGTACGTACTCGTACTCGTGTGAGTTTAGATGCTTTTTCCGGGACATTTTTGAAAATTCCGGGACCCAGGACATACGCTCATATTTGGGGATAATCCCGGCGAGTCCCGGCCATCTGGCCACCCTATTTGTAGCGGCAGAAATGTATGAGCAAATATAGGTATGGAAAAATATGGGGTGGGCCGATAACATAATAAATACAAAACAATAACGAAATTAATAAAAAGCACTATAGCAAACCCAAAAAAATTACACCACACATGTTTTTGCAAACCCTCTGCCACTCCTAAACATCAATCGTTATTTTTAATTTTTGGCCTGAGGCCCGTATCGTTACTTTTCGAATGGTCAACGGGTATCCCGTGCTGGAGGTTGTTCCACACCGGTTCCCGCGGGGCGCGGGGCGCGGGGGGCTCACGCGGCGGCGAAGCGGCACTACGCGCGTCAAGTCTTACCGAGCGCCCGCGCCGCGCACCCGCGAGTGACCTCCCCAGTGACGCCAATGGGGCCCCTAGTGCTGTTAGTGCTGTGCTTAGGACTCGCCGCCGCAGACAGGAAGCCCTCCATCTACGAGAAACTACGCGAGGATGCGGACCTCTCACAGGTACGGCACAACTTACGAACTGCCGCCAGAAACTTTTGCCGAGTTTCCGCGGGACCGGCTCACAGAAACTTTTCGATGCGTGTCGCGAACTTCGTTTTGGGAAGACACGGAATTTTGTCCTAATTATGACGCATACCTACTTATGCCTTATGACAATAATACATTGTTGTTATAAGGTACCCTACTGTCTCAACTTTGATATAATTTTATATTAGTTTTCGTTAAAGAACGTATTTAAACGTAAACAAAACTTTTGTTTAAGCTCATGTTTGGTAAACAGTGCATGAGTCAAGCACAAAACATTACAGTCAAGTTTTGCAAGTTCTTCACTACCTATACATAGCGATTATGCGTGTGCAAAACGAGCCACATAGGCTCTTCTTTCCAGTACAGGCTACTGTAACGATTGACTATGGATATGAATTATATTGCAATAGGGTCCAGATCGCGCTGACCGGGAGGCGCCGGACTCTCTGTTTTGGTTTGCATATTATTAATAAGTCAGCAGCTGCACTTGATTATCGCGATGGAGATTTACACAATCGCCGGCCATCTGTCGTGGAGTGATTCACAATGAAATTAATTTTTCCGTAATGCGGTATTGTGGCGCCCGCGTCACCTTCCAGTACCTATCTACTTGCTTTACTTTCACCGTTCATTGCTCTCATGAGATCGCTGTTGTTTCGAAACGTTGATATTATTATGTTACCTTGTTTTCGCATTAGCGTGCTTTGTCCGTATTTTATATATCAAATCAATAAATTGACACTTTGTGTAATGAAAAAATAAGAATGACATCAACTTAAATATCTATACCGCGTATATAAGGTCAGCTGACCCTTTCAATAGTAATATTTTTCTTTCTTGTAGAGTTCGTTTTTTACATTACTAAGTTACTTACTGTATAATATTATCATATCAGCCTTAGTCTATGGTGTCCGGCGCACTAGAATATAGCACGAACCGATTCCATTGTCGGATATCGTACAAGGCGACTAAATGATAAAGCCAAACAAGCTAACACCTAGCTCCGTGTACCTAGGGCCCAAGTCTGCAAAATTTATTTAACTCATATTCTATTGAGACTCAATAGCGACTCCTTTAAGCTAGAAAGAAATTAGGAATTCTTCAAAAGCTTGAACGGATTGGAATAATAACTGATTCTCAGTACCAAAAAACGTCCGTTCTCGTCCACAATCGAGTTAAAATCAGACTAGAAAATAATCCAATGGCAGGTCAATGGAAAAACCATTGTTCTTAACATAATGGCAAAATATCAAAACCGTGTCCTATTGAGATCCAATTGGAATTCAGTTGAGTCATTCGTAGGTAAATTAGCAGACTAGTGGCTCAGAAAAAGGGCAGCAGCGGTTTCTTATTAGTATTTTTAAACACTGCGAGATAAAATACCTACATAAACCGACCATTGACCTTTTTATGACTGCGATCTCCAAACCGCCTGTCGAGCGTGGAGAATAAGGCCAGTACACTGCTGTGACGAAGAACCGACGACCACTGGGGTGATCGAGTTCTAGAGTGGAGACCCCGACATTTCGGCCAGGTAAAGTGACGATTTGCAAAAGGCTGCAGAATCCATCTGAAACCTTAGCGAGATGCGGCAAGCCGAGGACCGGAAGCATTGGCGTTTTTTGAGTCCAATGAATGCTCTATATGCATATCCAGTAGCTATAGGCTGACGATTTATTTTTGGTCATAGAATCAACAGCTCTTGAAAGTTTTACATCAGATATTCGTAAATAACAGAAAATCAACAGATTCTTACTCTTTAAGATTATGAAGAAGAATGATAATGATGACACTGCTGTGGGAGAGGCTCAAGTCATGAGTGGCCTGTTAAATGTTATTATGCTGATTATGATGGCGATAGTGATATTGTTCAATTAAGCCTTGATTCGTTATTACGTACATTACTCTCGTGTACTGTATACTGATGATGTGATATAATATCTCATGTGAAATGCCAGTATTACTTTACTAGGTTCCAGCACTTAGTATATGAAATTGGTGTATCACCGGAGCTAACCAAGTACCCATACGAATAAATTTTCATGATCTCAATTGTTGGGCGCCCACCCAGTGGCTACATTATGCTATTGCGAAAGCAGTGAGCCGAGGTCACGAATAGGGTCACAGACTTTGTTTCAGATCAAAAAATAAGAGCTACCTAGTATTTTTAAAGCTGCGCATTTCCTAAAAACACATTTGACTTGAAAAGTTTAAATTGACGACCTGAGTGGTTCAGTTGGTTAACATACCGGTCTGCCACGCAGGGGTCCCGGGTTCGATTCCCAGCCGTGCAGTAATTGAAATGATGAATTTCGATTTATTTTATGGGTTTGAGTGTTATATGTATGTATAATACGTATGTAATTAAATATATAAGTAGTTTAGGGGCTAGATGGCACTGTGTGAATTCCCACAAAGATAAAATTCCCTAAATAAGGAATATTATACACAATATTATCGAGCGTACAGGTTTCCAACGACTTTTAACAGCATTATTTTTAATTTAATCATAGCCCCAATTTACACTAACAGTCCGCCGTTGAATCTGAATCCGTTGAATTTTCTAAATATTTTTTTAAATATGTATCATCAGGCTCGTTGGAGATAAGCAGTGTTGAAAAAACACAAAATGCTCTTACTACTCAGCAGTTAAGAGGAGTTTACCGACCGAAATATTTCGTCTCAAATGTTACAAACAAGAACAAGTTACAAAAAATTATAAAATAAAATTTAATATGTATTACAAGCATCTTATATAACTTTTATAAGTACTCTTCATTCCACTACACAAACAAGTAAAATATTAGTAATGATTATGATATCTTGTAGCAACAAGCTAATTGTCAAGTTTATGTTTATCCCGTATTAATAACTTCAATTATTAATATTAGAAGCTACTCATTTCGCAGAAGACTAAGGAATGAAGAGGAAATTTGATCCACCGACTTTGAAGCGAACAAAACACCCTAAAATCAAACAACTTAGCTTACAAGGAAAACGGCCCCGTAATCTGTTCAAATTATTCCAAGAAATCTCCTGATGATGCTTTAAAATATCGTCTTAAGTTCGTCTAATATTTAATTCATTGTTGTTTACAAGTGACAAGTTGAAATTTCGCGTTCCATTTTTAAGACAGTGCTTGTTTCAAAATATTTTCTTAATTTGAAACTCATCACGCAAGTGTCGCGGCCAGGATTGCGTCGTTGGCGATTGAGTAGACAGTGATCTTGAACCGTACTTGAGGCCGGTCGTGACCATTTGCATCCCATTATGGACGAGTTGGACCCTCTTGTGTACCTACATGCGTAGTGTAAGCTCATTCCTGTCTAATGACAACTGCTTGGCACCCTGCTTCATAACTTTTTACTGAACTTTACGATTGATTGATAGTTGGATAAACCAAATTTAAGTGCGAAAGTAACAAAGTTTTGTCTATCTGTTATATTTTGCCTTTTGACGACTTGAGTAGTTCAGTTGGTCAACATGCCGGTCTGCCACGCAGAGGTCCCGGGTTCGATTTTCGACCGAGCAGAAATTGAAATGATGAATTTTAATTTCTGTTAAGGATCTGGGTGTAGTATGTACAGGTAATAAGTATGTTTTAAAAAAATAGGATATTACTAGTTTATCAGCTATCTAACACACATAAAACAAGCTGTGCTTATTTTGGGGCTAGAATTTGTGCAAGATATTTTTGTCACCGTTAAACATTTTTGACTGAACTTGGGAGGAGGACATTCTCAGGAACAGGACTAGGCTATGGTACGTCGTCATAAGTTAAATATTCGGTCGCCGACCGTGAATAAAGTGTAGTCCATGCGGACAAAGTGGTGGACAGCCAGTCTCAAATAATTCAACTTTATAGATACTTATAGTATCTAATTTCGATATCTAACTTACAAATAAATAAAACAAATAACTGTAGTGATCGAAACGCGTCCGGATGAAATTATAATTATAAAACCGCGATAAAACCGTTACAAGCAGTTTCATTTGGAATATCTGAGTATCGCGTAAACAGAAGATATCAATAACACTAGTGGACAATCTAACAACGTTAATCATTCACGTCTCAATTTACCAGAACCAATAAAAGCCGACTGATCGCTTCAAAGCGCCGAAAGGTCAAACTCGGAAATGTCAACGACTTTGAATGATATAAAAGACGAACGTTACTAAATATTATCGATAAGCCAAATATTCGAATGAGCGGATATTGGGTAACAAATTCGAGGAAGAATAAGCAACGTCCGGACTTTTCTAAGTAACGATAAGAAAATAAATAGAAATGTACAATTTTACTACGAGTCCTACTTCTACTGATAATGGAAAATAACGGTGGGAAAAGAGGCACGTTCCACATAACGACTCGTGCGTCATAGTTCCAGGTTTAGACGACTAAATTGAGGTAAACTGTTCTTAAACGTCTCTTTAGAATGGTTAATTGTCTATTCAGACAAGTGCATCAAAACGAGACCTCGTGAAGTCTAGTGCACTACTTGGTTACATAATTGGATGACCGTCTCAAATGGACGCATCCGTCTGTCAGCGCGTCTTGTGGTCCAAACGCATTTAGCAGCTGCCCTTAAGTTTCCTTTCCAAAAGCCCAGTAGCTTTTAGTTACAGTTGGAAAGCTTTTTCCTCAATTTTCCCTTACTTTGTTATCTCGAGAAGGATAGTAGAACGATCGCGATAGTAGACTTTTCCTTGTAACTTAATTAAATATACAGATTGTATTTTAGACGGCCTTCTTAAGCTCGGACAATTATTTGGCGATGTCCTTTGAGAAATTACTTTTCCGAGTATATTTATTATTCATATCGCAAATTACTTTTAAGAAGCTAATTCCTGTTGTCGATATCGAAAAGTTTATTAGATCATTGACTTTGAAAATTATTATCCGATAATTTTATCGGATTATTGTACTGATACTTTGCTGAGAAAACTTGTCGAACAAACGTCTTGTGGCGTATATGGAGCTAATAAGCAGTAAGAACATTGAGGTTGGAGAGCTGAACAAACGCTTGGACCACGCGTATTGAGCTCATCTTACCCACTTCCTCTGAACGCGTAATTACTGTGGACAACGGGTCCCTTCGTCAATCAACGGACAGTTTAATTTCGTTTGAGCTTCCTCTGTGAAGGTTACGAATCGTGCTCCTATCGGGTTACCTTATGGAACTCGATTACTGTCGCAATCACGTCGACGCCGTCGTGTGTCGCGCGTTCCCGAACTGTGGGACTTATAATTGGACTTTTTCTTATAACGTTCGAAATGTATCCTTATATAACCCTATATATACGAGTAAGTCGTAATAATAGAGCTAATAGCCTACTTGACGGAAAATGGAAACGCCCATAAGTAGTACCTACATTTCAACCAAAAAATTGATATGATTAGAAGTGTAACTATAAAATAATTCTTGAGTTTCCATTTGAAGGATTTGTAATCGACTATGATCGGGACTGCACCTCAGCTCTTTTCCATTTGCAGTTCGTTATTTTATTCCATGAAATCTAAACATTTTAATGCGATATGCGTAATGCGCTTTGCCGATTCAAAATTTCCGTCAGTTTACTAGACGCTAAAGCCTTGTTGCTTGAAATCTATAGTGTAAGTGCTATTGTTCTGATACGATTTTGACTTGATTCCTACCATCTAAACAACTTTAATGAACCGACTCCTTCGCACACCATTTTGAATGTATGCATATGTAAAGTAATTAACTAATTTAAAAAAACAAAAAGAACTCCAATTAAAAACAAATTCCCAACGATATCCCTACGTGACACAATTTAGCGCGCAATGAATTTGGAACTTTGTTTCCTGACAAATATTTTAATTAATTTTAAAAGCGCATTAGGGGTCTGCTGTAAAAGTTTGACGTCTATTGAATCCTGAAGTTTGACAATCCATTATTTTCCAAGGGGTTTCGCTGCGAGGACGCTCGCGGAAGGCTGACACTCGCTCCGCACCCGCGCTACACTCCACATCAATATCCCTGATGTGTCCCGAGGATTAATGGCATTCATTTACCTTCGTAATGGAAAGAAAAATGTTAAATGAAAATTGTTATGCGTGTCGTTGCTCCGAGGTATTCAAGCGAAAGCCTGCCATTGCTTGCGCCAAAGTATTTTAATAACTCTTCTTGTCAACCGACCGGATTCGGTAAGCCTGGGAGTGATGTTGGTGCCTCAGGCGGAAATTATATTTCCATCGTTCTCGTTTATTTTAGAAGCGGCCCATAGTACCATCGACGAAGCATTAGTATAAAATAACCTTCCTGAATAATTTATAAAAAAGACTTAAAGTAAGTGACACTTGTTCCTACGTAAAGATTTTTTCGCAGTACGTCGAAGCATGGCCGACCTTTTAGCCCATTTACAGCGAAAAAAGTCGCGGTCGAAATCTATTTAGAATTAAATTCATAATTCACCATCACGTTAATAGTTTTGTAGGCACATAAATGGCCTACAGGGTTATATGAATGAGTGTCGCGGTTTAATTGACATTAATTCGGCTAAATTGACATATATCGGCTCTTTGATAGAAATAGATAAGTGGTTATCAATGTGGATAGAGTGAAGGCTCGGCGAGTGCAAGCTCGCACAAAAGTGCCAATTAATGGAGACGATAAAACCCGTAGTGGAATCCGAGCTATTTCTCGTTTCCTTTTATCAAATGTGAAATCCTCGTTCAAATAATGAATGTGGCATGGATTTTAAATGGACTATTAAAACCTATTTGAACATCGTCCGTTCTCATCTGAATGATTCTGATCACGGTTATGCATCTTTATTTGAATATGGCGTGTTAATACAAGTTGATTCATAGTATGTAAATTTGTTTTAATTCAATAAAACCGGTTTGTTAACAGGAAGTACACTTGTTTAAAAAGATGATCATTGTATTCGTTTGCTTTGTTCAGATCCGAGAAAAATGTACTTGCCTGCTTTTTGCTGACTATACGTAATCATTGTATTACTGAAACAGGAGTTGAGAAATTATTATACGTGGGAATGCGGAATGAAATTCTTTCGCTGATAGATATACCTACGTAGGCACAAAAACATTATCAGTTAACATAGACTACATATTATTAATAATACCGCCACCGGGTGCCAATCGGCTCCTGATACTGTTAATCCAGCCTCAAGGTCCCCTGCGAAAGACCTTGGTCAGTTAACATAATCGCTGATAGGTAGGTGGTTATTGGGCTTCTCTTTCCGCACTTCAGCATAGTTGGTCCTTTGTTAAAGTAGGTTGCCATTTAATAATTAGACAGCTAATTCGCTTAATGTAGATTGTCATTTAATAGCTAATTCTCATTACAGTAAAAGTACAGTAAAGTATAAGCGAGAGCATAATCGGGCTCTAAGATGACCACCACCACAGCAGAGTAACATATGAGTTAGGTAAGGTTGGATTTAAATGGACCGCTAAGACGAAATTATAGGCTTCGTTTCTAGCTTACTACGCATTAAAATAATACACGAAAGAATGTCAATAGTTCTCAGTAGTCTAACTAAATAGGAAAGAATATTGTCTCACCGTAACCGCCTAAAATAGCCGTTGGAATTACCATAAGCCTCCAAAACTTCCTGTGGGCCGTTTCCTGTCTGCGAGATAGGTGACGAATAGGTGCCGACTGCCGGCCAATTGGTAGGAATTCAATAATGCCATATTATGCGGGCGGTCTCCTCTCATCCGTCATAATCAGTATTCCTTACTCGTCACTACACCTGTTATCGCTGTACCGAGTGTCCCGTATTCGTAACGCATTTTCTGCGACACGAGACGACAAATAAACGATTTTGCTTCGGCATGTCGGGCTGTTGGTATCGGTAGGCTGACGTTTAATTTGCTCTCATTCGGCGTGGAATGCTTTTGGGGAAATAATGTCTTTTGGATGTGTTTGGGTTTATTTTGTGTTCGTAGAAAGCGCAGTGTGTGAAGCTGTTTCTTTCTCGTTGTAATGACGATTCGAAAAACCGAATATATTCACCATAAAAAAATTCTACAGTTTGACACGATGAGAGTTCCTGACCCCTCTGTCACTTACGTCCAGTATCTGAAACGCTTGTCAATGTTAATCATCAATTAAAACTCTTTCCGCTTCTGTCTTCAACTCACCATAAGGATGGCGAATCTTAATTGATGATTAACAAGCGTACGAGAAACTGGTCGTTAGTGGATTCAAACAAGGGTGTATTATAAGTTATAATACACCCTTGTTTGAATCCACTAACGACCAGTTTCTCGTACAGGTAGCTATTACGATATTACAGGTAGCTACAGTCAGTTATAATTTATAACTGACTGTAGCTACCTGTAATATCTTCAACATTTATAAATAACTGCCGTAATGTAAAACTTACAAAAATAAATGTACAAATGTATACGGTTATTTATAACAACGGAAGGAAACTTGAGTACCCCGGCAAGTGTGGAGTGTCACCCGCATCCCTTACAAGTATGGCCGGGCCCATCGCTTATTAAACAGCCGACGAACCGATTTATGGGGGATATTAAGTGCCGACAGTTAAGTCTTGACAATTATGATATCGAATAAATTGTTTTAGTTTTAGTTCAACGATGAACATGACTGGATTAGCTTGACACGCGACGGCCCGTCTCGGTAGAAGTTTATAAGGAAGCAAGTCCCGTATCAAGGTAGCGCGTAATCCTTTTCATATTAAAGTACGTTCGAATGTAGCTTTTCGTTTTAGGTTAGTGTATTAGTGAGGTTTTAAATGATACTTATTCATGCTAAATTAACATCTTTATATCTATAGGAAGTTCAATCTTCAGCCTCACCCGTCAACCTTTATAATGCGTACGGCTAAGGTATAGAGTTCCCTAATCATTATAATCTGGACGTGAATAGGCTGTTCCTAGACGGGCATGCTCCTTCTTGGCCGAGTTCGGCCGCATCGTCACTTACCACTCGGTGAGATTCGATGGTCGATCACGGTCAGATATTATATTAGGCTTCGTCCGTGCATTCAATCTGCATCCACAAAGTCAATGCATTCAATTCTATTTATTTATTCGTATGACATTCACAGTCTTGATAATATATGTATGATATTAATAGTTAACAGCAATTAGTATTCTTATAAGTACTGGGTACAGTACAAAAGCATTAATGTATTACCACTTCAAGAACAAAATCCTTTTTAGCTGCAACAACATCCGAATATTTGGTGCATCGTTAGCCAAAATAAGTTTGCTAAAAGAAGGAGGCATTAGCGGTCTCTTTTCCCCAAAGAACTTGTCCTTGACGCAGGTTACTTTTTTTTACTTTAAATAAAGAACTGCATAGGAATATGATTCTTACGGTGATCATGCACTTGTATTTTACGTATAAAATAGTTTTCATATACCCGACCTCTTTATAAAATATTTTAGTACTAATTGTGGAGGATTTACCTATAGGAAGAGTAACTTAATAAATATCTAGACATCCATAGTATAAAACAAAGTCGATGCTCGCCGGCTGTCCCTATGTACGCTTAGATATTTTAAACTACGCAACGGATTTTAGGCGCTTTTTAACAATAGATAGAGTGATTCAAGAAGAAGGTTTATATGAAAGAAAAAGAGAGTAGGTAGGGGTAAAGCAGGTGTACGAATTGTGAATTTGTGTGAATTTGCGCCGGGTCCACTAGTTAATAATAAATAATATATAACATAAAGCCACGTCACGTGATACAATGTCACGTCAAAAGCCACGTGTGAACCATTTCTCGTGCACGTACGCACTCGCGTGTCACGGTAGGCCGGGCATTGGTGCCAAACGTAATTGTCATATTACCCGTTTACAATCAGTGTGAGATAGAACCTTATCTCACGCGCCACTCCGCAACAGACCGGGCAGCACAAAAATCCGACTAATTTGGTATTACATCGTACGAAAGTGCAGTTTTTGTGTTTACCCGCGTATGCAATATTTCAACACCTATTTTATTCTCTTTCCTTTTGTATCTTCTATATTACTCGAGGATATTGTGTTTCCTATTTATTTATCAACAGCTCACAACAGTCCTCTGCAGTATTAGAGCCTCCTACACATTAGTAGTGGGTTTTGCCATAGTCTCGAGCTCATGTTAGAGTGTTGAGAGTGGGTAATAGAAAGGTGTAGCTGGTATAATCATTTTCACCGGAAATGAGAATTTCTACATCGTTATTTCAACGCGGAAAGGAACAACTCAAGCATTTAATAACAAGGTAGAGCTCGTCTAGTCTAAAATGACGCGCCCCACTACTTAGTTGATTTTGATGTGTGAGTGCAAATATTAATAACGACACTTCATCTGTGTGGGAGTGTCGACTGCTCCAATCGAACGACGAGAGCTCCTACGTTGGTGTCTCACCGGCAACTGAATGACCAATTACAACGGCATATGTATTGCGTCCATATTTTAAACTTGCTTGTATGCGTTAATGCGATAGTGGGGCGCGTCATTTTAGATTAGACGAGCTCTACATACCTAGTTTTTCTACTCTGGCGGGCCCTACTGTTAGTGAAACAATATTTGAAATTCGTTGTGGTACACTCCGCATTTACAATATTTTATTCCCTTACTTACAATGTTGTCGGAAAGAAAACCACCTTCCTTCGAGCACCTATTATTATATTACCCCTACTAAAGATTTTTTAACCAAGATACCATAACTCGGGCCCGTATTACAGCATATTAAGGTATAATTTGTATTTGTGGTTGCTTTAAAAGGGGTTTTAGTTTTAAACTTAACTTTGGGAAAAGATCTATGGTTTATCGGATGTTATGAAACACATGTAAAGAAGAATAGCGTATCTTTATTTAAAATAAGACGAATCGAGTCTTGAGGGAATAATACATCAAATAAAATTATCGCTTGATAATTTGATTAAGCTAGTAGGTAATTGGCATAATCAAATTTCAAAGTTTTCCTTAGTTACGTGCCTAATTGAATTGAGATTATGATATTACCCATAACTTATTTTAAACAGCTGGCACCCGCGCAGGACGTATATTTGGATGTAGGTATTTTACCTAGTTAAGAATTTAATAGTCGTAAGTACCTATATGTATTTTAATTTAATAGTAAATTTATTTTCTTAACTAATGGACGTCAAGTAATACTAAGACTTAATCATGAAATATTTTCAGTAAAATTCTACATTTAAAATTATATTGTGAAGCCCGTGGCTTAGAGCGAACAACGAGCAAGCATGACACTCCGGAGTGAGGCGCTAAGTACTAAAACATGTAATTTCGGCATATTGGCCTCTGGAGGGAGCTTTGCATTAAGCTGTTTACTTAGTAGGTAGCTTTACCTACAGTGTAAATGAAATAGTTGCAAGTCAGGGAAATAATCAAACTTCGCAAACAAGAAGCGAGTCTGTTTCGTGTTGATTCTAGAAATTCTAAATATATCTACACCCACGTTTCGTTGGATTTATTGGGCATTTAAACAAAACTTTTAGGGGCAAAAGATCTAGAGCCTCCGTGGGCTGGAAAATGGGCAGCAGAGTTTTCCATTGTTATATTTATAACACTGCGATCTCCAACCAGCCTGCCAAGAGTGGAGATTATGTAAAAAATCTCCCCATTCGTGGAAGAGGCCCTAAGTCTTGCAGTGGACTGTTATGGGCTGTGATGATGATGATGAATGCCAAAATAGAGTGCCCATAAAGCCAAAAGATAAAGCGTCTCACTACGGATGCTGTGTTATCATCGAGTGTTCAGACGTTTCAGCCCGGCCTGGTTGTGGCCCGCGGGCCCAAACGACTGATACATTAAAATTAATATTATTCCTCAGGAGATTGGTTTTAGGAAAGTCGGGGTAAAATAATTTTTTATATAATTTTTAAATTTGGCTTTTGTCATACCTAATCTTTTGCGCAGATTTTATATTTTTGCTACTGCTGATTTTTGCTATTTTTATACACCGCCGGAAACTACATGGCTCATTCCCTTCAGATACAACAATTGACGTTAGAATCGCTGAATTCACTTCTAAGGCACGCTAAAGGTCAACATCTTCTAAAGCACACTAGAAATAAACATTGCAAACTTAAGTACAGTAACTCTACAAGCGTATTCCGACAGCAGTGTATGCGACCGCGGTCTGCCGGGCAAATCTTTAATTAAATATTCAACTAAGGACTCGGCGCAAAACCCTTAACTGAACACGACCTCGGTAGGTGGTTTGATATTTATGCGTTCGTGGTGTAGGTCCGGCTAACACAATGCGATGCGAGACGCGGCGATACCTGCTGCATACTACAGTAGCCGGGGCGACGTACGTTAGTGCGTGCTAAAATGCCTAGGTACGTAAGGCTAAGTTACTCAAAGGTATTTAAGTATAGAACAAGAGCGAAAGTGCATTAACGTGCACTTCAAGAAAACTTTTTCTTTGCTGCTCTTCAACATTCACGCTACAAAACATTTTTACCTCTGTCTTGAAGAACGCCATGTTGTACTGTGCAGGGAATTTATTTATCTGAATTCAAACTAAAGGACAGTTTGAACCTATCCTAATCTTTTAATTTAATGATATTATTAAATTATGGTTATTATTTATTTCTATTTATTACGTAGTTAGTAATTACCTGATCTGCCAAATCCTGGATCATGATCAAAGCGGACCCCGGGCCTTCGTGTACGAGAGCATAACCGGGGTATTAACCCGAGCGGTCTATCCCGGCTACTGCCAGGGTCCGCTTTCCTACTTTGCTTTCTCCACTTTGCCCGATCTTCGGCATCCTCACTTCGTAAGCCGTTGGCTCTCGCGTCCGACTCGGCGATGTCAATCCATCGCTTCGTGGGCCTTCCGCGGGATCTCGTTCCTGATAACGGAAGATTCAGGCCGCAAGTGCTACATCTTTAGCCAAAATCTGTTTGTTAAAAGAATGGTGATTTAGCTGTCCGTTATGCCCAAAGATCTCGTCCTTAACCTCCAGGGTAATTTTTATATAATAAATAAACATTCAATTCATAATGCTATAAAAACCGTCTAACAACTGCACAGTAGTGCAAAGGAATATGATTCTTAAGGTGGTCACGCACTTATGCTTTTGCACTGTACATTAGTTGAATACTAACCGATGCTCTTACGGTGAGCCAGATTAGAACATCGTGATGAATACTGCACATTCAGGCGACTGAATGTGTAACCATGATCCAATCTGGTCATGTTCCCCTGGCAGCAGGGTCACGGAGGTCAGATGGCAGTCGCTGATCTGCCAAATCCTGGATCATGGTCTAGGCGAACCCCGGGCCCTCGTGCGCGAGAGCACATCCGGGACATCAACGCCAATATTACATAAAGATTATAAATGTACATCAGACATCACATCAACTGTAACAGACCAAAACAATTCACTGGTGAACCTAAGTCTCCTCCGCATTATTGGAGGGTATAGCTATAATCGGAAGCTTTTGGTAGGCATTTAGTGGTCGCAGTGTTGATAATACTCACATTTTCTGGTTTACGGAGGCAATAGATTATCTGCCTCTATGACGTTATAGTCGCCTTTTACGACACCATTCAGTGAATGGGGCTGGCGCTACATTCTACTCTGTCTGACATGTTACGGTCAATAGACATATTGTATTTGTTTATACATTTTCAGTGTCATTTTAGTGTTTCTTTATCGTAATAACGGCAACACATATAAGCAAGAACTTTGTGTGTAGAGTGAGTAGTTGCGCATTGTACAATGAAATTGAGAGCACTATTAATTATGTTGTTATACGACTCAAACATATACATAATATAAAACAACGTCTTTATATCTTTTACACTATGAAACGGATTTTAATGCGGTATGATACATGTATTATGCGTGCGAACTCTGGCTGGCTCGCTATTAGTGTGTACTAAAGAGTACTTTACTTAGCTTTAGATGGTTAGCCAAGTTTTTGCCAAGATCAATAGCGGCTACGGTTCAATTTCTAGACGCTAACAAGAGCTAATGTAATTTACTAGAGAACTAGAGGTAATGTTTCGGTACATGTATTAATGTTGTGATTGGCGTTTTGCTTATAAAATGTAACGAAATGAAAAGGCAATGAGTTAACACCAGTTTCTTAACTTGTTATACACTTGTCCCGTACACGATGTTAGTTATGCATGTACTCATGTAACGTACTTAGGTACAATAAGGCAATAAGGAGACCTATACGTCATAGCTAACTCGTATAACGTCGCTAAAAACTTCTCTCGAATAATACCGGTTGGAACAGGAACGTAACAATAAATAAAGACGAGTTCGCTCGGAAACAACTCGTCTGCATGAGCGTAAAGGGAAAACTTGACGAAAACTTGATCTCTGGGAAGTAATAGCTAGTGACGCACATGAGGGGCGGAGCGCTACAAAGGCATGCAAAGCATTCTCGAACCGGCGTTTTTCAAAGGGCGCCCTATGATAGTCTGAACGTGACGTGACGTCGCTATTGTCTCCCCGCGGAGTATCCAGCCTTATCTCGTTACCCTGCCCCCCTCACCCCTTTGTGCCTGTGCATGCCTCGCAAAAGTTTGTGTATTGTTTACCCTGGCCTGCCCCAAAATCAAGTAACAAGCCATTTTCCCATGCCATGTTCGCCACGCTCGTGTGTTAGCGAGCGTGATTTCATGCGGAGATTGTAAGCGTTTGTAATCCGATGTATGCATGCAATTTTGATTGCTGTCCTTTATTGCGATAGATGCGGCTATGACAGGGGGACGCTTCTGAATTCGATGATAGTAGTATGTAGTTTTCGCTTAGGCTAGCGGAAATAACATGCTAATAATATGAACTCTTCATTTAAAAATAATTGAATTTTTTTATATGAACTCGGGAGGCATTTGAAGCACTTCACTGGTGGACACTGGTGACGAAGCGGCTGAGGCCGAAGATGGTGCATGCCTGAACATGTCCAGAACTGCCTTTCACTCTAGCGTGGAAGGTGTCGAGATTGCCATATTCAGGGAACACTCACAACCAAAAATATTTTTTAAACAAACTGGCCTAGCATATGACCGTCATCTTACCTGGTATAAGTGACGATGAGGCCAATGATAGACCATGCCTGTCTAGGAACAGATTTCTAGATTTGAAGGTGTTCAGATGTCTAGATTTCTAGATTTGAAGATTTCTAAGATTTGTCAGATGTCTAGATTTGAAGGTGTTCAGATTATAATCTTCAGGGAACACACCTCGCCGGCAACATGTTCCATTCCTCAGTCATGCTCATTACCTTTAGTAGGAGATTGTTCCTTACATTATTAGACTATATACTCTATATATACTATATACTCTCTTTAATCTAGGGTAACTCTACATAAATTCTTAACAACTTAATTACAAAGGTAAAGCAAAATATTTAAGTAAGTAGGACGAAAGTATAAGTCAATTTAAACGTAGCTTTATGAAAATAACTTGCACAGCCTACGGGGCATATTCCGCTAATCTTAGAAACACGGAAAGCTAATCCCATGATGGATAGGATATAAGACCTTATCGAATTAGAACGAGTCCATTAGAGCTTCCGAACAAGTTTCGCAAGTAATAAATTGAATCAAAGGATCAGCGTAAGGGACTGCTCCGTCCCTGCGTTTTAAAATGCGTACACGGCCCATTAAATACGTCATCGGCGGCGATTTATCGCTGGTTCCTTTCTGTCCCAGCCAATAAAAGTTGATGATCCGTGATCTGTATGCCAAAACTTCCACAATGGTGCAATAAGTCCGCGTTATTACGTACAAACTGTGCCCGGTCCTAGTCGTAACATCTGTCCCACTGAAAACGGCGACGACTACTCGCACCCGGGTTCTGCAGTGGCAAAACTAGGCAAACTTGGGTTCTGTTTTTGAATTCGATTTTGATTTTGAAATCCGATTCAAAAACAATTGAGCGAAACGAATGAGCTAGTAACAACCTTTTTAACTTATTTTTATGTATGTGCATTGTGCATAGCGTATTAAAGCATTCGAAAGAAAATAAAGGGAACGATCAACGTCAACGTTAAAGTCAACAAAACTGAAGTGGGTGTTAGAAAAATGTCATGAACAAATCCATGTCCAGATCCAGTCTGCTAGTTTGTGCAAAACTTTGCGAGAAGACGGCATGTTATTGCTGTCCTATTTTTTATATATAATGACAAAACTTATGTGGGAACTGAAAAGGTCGAAATAATTTTTACTTATGACATCGTGTAAGTTCCAACTTTAGTAGTTTCAAAGCAATATGTGTGTGTAAACGCAACACAATAACAGAACTAGCTCGCATCAACGGTGATGAGGAAAGTTTTGTTTCAAACTAAAATTCACCATACGCCGAGTAATAGCACTCTGGAACCGTTTTGATGCGAAATATCAGCAGTTGGGGCAGGGAAAGTTGACAAACTTGCATTAGTCACTTTACAATTGTGCAAGAACTTCTACAGTTGTGCAGAGCAGAACGTTGTTTACAGAAAAGGTATGCTGTTCACCGAAGTTAGTAAGTGAAATAAGTTTGACTTGCACATTTAGGTAGTTCACGTTTAAACAAGTTGTGGTAAGTAAGTAATTAGAAGCGCAGGAGTCACTGCAATTTACGTCCGTGGAAAATTGCCATCTAGCTTATAATACCAATGCATTTATTACAAAAGCAATTTGTCCATTTTCTTTGAGGGTGCAGGCAGAATTTTTTCGCTTTACATTTTCTCGAAGTAAATTGTTGTGAATTTCGTAGAGAGCGCTCGGGGCTTAGCATCCCTCGCCGCAGCCGCTATATGAGGACTTTCCATTGAATGTCGTAAATAGCTCTGTTGATTACAAAATTTGCAATTTAAATGAACCGCTTGCACTCGGCCCGTACCAGAGTGCAGCGAGGAGCACCTTTCCGCGTTTAAACGCTGACGTGAATAGTATGTAAGGATTACACGTTTGGTATGTCCACGCAATAGTTAGCAATGATATTAGGTCTCTCCTTACAAATAAAATTGGCGAAAATGGCTGAAACTGTAATTTTCTAATGGAATTTCGATTAAATTTAAACTTTGTAGGTAGTTAATTAGATACCATTAAGCTAAGTGTTGTGAATTCAGTTACGTAACTAACTACATTCTTCAGATAATACATACAAGACAAAACTGACAACAACTGAAAGGGTATAATTTTCAGCATCATCACATCACAGCCCGTAACGGCCAAAAGGGGAGGTTATTGCCATAATCCTCACGCTTGGCAGGCGAGTTGGAGATCGCAGTATTTAAATAAACCAATGGAAAATGCTGCTGCCCATTTTCGAGACTACGGAGACTCTTGATCTTTTGCCTTGAAAACATTAGTCGCCTTGTACGACACCCATGAGTGTAAGGGGTTGGTACTATTATACTCTGCCGGACACCACAATTTTCATACCGTTATAAAACCTATGAATATACATACATAGACATAGAGGGCTTTAAAACCACATAACATAAACCTACATGGTATCGTAATCATTTTAAACCATAATTTAACCGCAATAGTTAATTAATAGTTACCCGATGTCGGTTATTCAGATTTCAGGATGACGTATTCAATTCATAAATCTCATCGGGAATTATAATAATTAAATGAATATGCAATCAGAACGATCGGATAAAGCAGATTTATCGAATGTAATACAGTTAGTAGCTATTATTCGAAATTGCCGCATTGCAGCTAAAAATTTGTGGTTAGAACCCGAAGCATGCTTATTTCATACAATTTTCAATCTAAAAGATAATATTTTCAATCATAAAAGACTCGAAACACTTTTAAAATGATATTTTCCCTATATGGCGACAATTATTTTTTAAAATTGTAAATTGACTAATTCTGTAATTAATTGATCAAGTAAAAAAATATTTCACAAACAAATATAGCTTTACCACGCCCGTGAAGCAGAGATGTACGACTTTTTTTTAAATATCTAATTAACTATTACTTTTGATCTCAGAAAAGTATAAGGATCTTGTAAAAGACAGTTTTGACAATTACAATATTATTACCATTATTGATTTAAAAAAAACATACTTTGTGAAATAAATAATGCGAAAATTCACATTTTGTTTACCAGAGTAAAGGTACGATTATATCCAGCAAGAAGCATTTAAGTAGGAGCATGCGGAGTGCAGAGTGGGCCGTTGAACGGCCAACTTCTTTTCCAGTTCAAAACTTGCCCCATTAAGAGTTGGTATGACGTCAATTTAGGGAACATTGTTGGAAAAAGCACCCCGATAGAAATTGATGAGGTACCGTTGAGGAACTTGTTTGATTTTGAGCAAAGTCGAGCAAAGTGCGCCATGTAAAGTTTGTTTATATTAGGTCGTAGTGATCTGGTTGCTTCATATAGTTCCGAGTTTAACTTTTAGTTAAGTACTGAAATGTTAATAATAAGCAAATTATGTTATATTCCTTTACTTTCATGGAAGAACATATTGCGCGAATATTTTTCAAGAATTTGATAGTTATCTATAAAGAAAGTTGTTTTGTATCTGTTTGTAAATATGGCAAATATTGTAGCCTCTATAGGGGAAGGTTAACTTGGTTGGTAGTAAATGTCTCTGGCCTATATTTGGCTATTGTTGTCATCATAATGCCGTTACCTGTTTTGGAAAAACAACATGGGTAAAGTTCGGCAGATGAATGGGTAGGTATCTATATCAATCCCATGTGAAATATTTCGTATCGAATAGAAAGTATTAAATTAAAATAATTTAATATATCTGTTGCTTTATACTCCTCGGCTATCTCAAGTACTGTACCTGAAGCGGCAATATAAGACATAACAGCATAACCACCATAAGTGTTTGAATCTGCCAGACATTTGCCATTCATTGCTGACAAACACAACATCGCTATTTGCGTACAAAACCATTTCTTGAATAACTTAACAGATGTTATGCACAATAAATCAACGTAATTCACAGATTAAGTTGCGTACAACTATCGTTTGGCGCCATTAACTGCCTGCTGTGTCCGTGTAGGCCACAAAGGGATTCTACCATATTTTATTTGTAATCCTGCGACTTATTTGTCATCCTATTATGTTTAGTTTACACCGCGCGCTACCGGATTTTAGGGGTCTGTGGTCGAAGGTCCTCTCCTACACTTTTGTTTGTTTGAAATATTGAAGTCGATAAGGGCAGGGTCAAACTCATGCCACCTCGCCAAGTTATACTTAGTAATAAAATAAAATAATTGAGTCTACTGTTGACGCCTTCTTCCAGCTACAGGGTTTCCTTTGAACTATGACATGGGATCGTTCAAGAGATTTAATTGAGGTTTCTTTAGAGGTAGAGGTAGCGCCCCTAGTATTGCTTATATCTATAGGCAGCGGTGACCATTTGCCATCCGGTGGTCCGCTCGCCTATTTGTCTTTACTGTCTTCTGAAACCTCCATAAAATATTTTCTAACAATCTATTGCTTCTTTTATATTCTAATTAACTATATTTAATAATATTTTTATAAGCATATATTTATATATTAAATATTATAAACTTGATTTCTACAATAATTAATTCCTCTCTTAATAGAACACTTTATTTTTTATTTCTAAATAAGGTCATTATTTCCAAACTTGGCAGGCGGATTGGAGATCGCAGTGTCTAAAACATTTAAAAAACGCTGCTGCTCATTATTTGGTAATGAAGATCCCAAAATGATCTGTCTCTAAATCATTGGTCTCCTTGTACGATAACTGTAATAGAACAGATTGGTTGGCTATATTCTACACCACAGGGCACGAACTACCCTTGCTCTCTACCAAAACCCAAAAATAAATTACCGCAGTTAAAGAGAACCCTGCCTGTCTAGGATGCGACGCCCCATCTCTGCCATGTTGTATTTTATACCCAAGTTTGGGGTAAAAACTCTGTTGTTACACAACACGCCATTGTGTGCCGCGTTAGCTCAGAGGAGCGTATTAAGACCAACAATAGTTGCGGACCCATTGTGTAGAATAATTGAATATGCGGGTATTATCGATCTTTCATATAAAATATTAGACAGTGGCTCGTTTGATTTCGTTCACTGAATATCGATATACTGAACTATTATTAGCATACAAAACTAATCATATTTGAAACCTTGGTTACGTTCCAGTTAAAAAAATCCAGGATCCTTCTCAGACAGATATTGGAAAGCCTAGTTTTGATGTACATTTCTTGAAGAATGGAATCGTTTTTTACGGAACGCAGTCTATGGAATTGACAGCATAGATACCTAGATATTTTTTGGTCATATATACGTTTTTTTCTGTTTTGACAGGTAGCTTGAAGTCCAGGGTACAATCTAAGCCATGTTTCATTAATTTCGGGTAGGAAGAAACAGAGATACACCTTGACCTCCCCGTAGTACTAGCGTTCATACAATACGGAATACGGGGTATAGGATAATGTTAATAATTTAATTTAATAATATAGGATACATTCTTTCATTAATTGTTCATTAAAATGGCACCTCGAGCAAAATCTACTAAATTATGAAAACGATTTTTTCACCGCCCCCATGCCATCTACTCACACATAAATTACCTTCTGTAATCCTTAATCTGACGCTAAGCTGATCACAGCGAACAATTGAATTATCCATTCAAAGCTTAATTAAACACTGCCTCAGTTACCTACTAATTAAGCGAATACAGTTGCTTGCCTTTCATAAAAGGATGGCCGATCGGAAAGAGGACAATGTTCGTGACTTCGAAGCCTTCACACAGATTAATACTGTATCTGGAAGCGATAGAAGTATTACAATTACTAGGTTTCAAGGTGAATCAATGAATCATCGTCATGATGAGAGACTAATTTATTTATTTTGGGGATCAATGCTGTCCGCGTCCGTAGGCGAAGCCCTCTTTTCGTGGCTTCATGACTCTAGTTACCCTACACGTGATCCCTGGGTAGTGCAAAATGGACAGCACTCTCTCCGGTGGTAGGCTTCGGCCGTGGCTGGTAACCACCCTCCAGGAGAACGCGTCGTCAAGCGGCCTGGCCGTGTTTCGGTGTGATGCCTGGAGTAGCCCTATAGGAGGATGGGTCTGGACAGTTGTGGTCGCTCTGCGTATCCGTGTTTTCTACTGCTCACCACTCCCGTACCGGGTGCCTGGCTTCGGAGGGCAGCGGGATCCGAAGCACGGTGCCGCCGCTGGCCGACCGTAGATAGTTGGGGGCCCAAGTAGCTGGTTAGCCACCAGTGAAAGGCTGCCCCGCCATCTCACGAAAAATCCCAGATTGCTCTACCCTGCCGGTTGGCGACCGGATGGGAGGGCCAGGTAGCCAATCTGGGGGGGTTCGGGCGTCCCCGCGGTCTCCGCGTCAGGCACCTTCCCGTGCGGCAATGGTGAGCATAGTAGCTGGTCGGCGGAGCGCTACCTCGTCCAACTTCCGTCCTCCTATAACAACCTATCACTCAAATAAATATAATATGAAGCGAAAAACAAGGATAAACGATAAACAGCGGCTGCACTCCCTCCCACTCAAAGTGCACCTCACTAACATCCGAGGCCTGCACTCAAATCTCAATGCAGTCCACCACCACCTCGAGACTGAAAAACCGCAGCTGCTGTTCCTCACTGAGACGCAGATCAGAAGTCCGGCTGACGCGGCGTACCTCAGCTACCCAGGGTATACTCTCGAGCACAGGTTCGTTCCTCGTGCCGGAGTCTGTGTGTACGCTCGCGACGACATCTGCATTCGGCGTCTCAGATGCTTTGAGGGGTCTGGTTTGTCCATTTTGTGGCTTCTGGTGGATACCGGTCAAGTGCAAATCTTGTTTGCCTGCGTTTATCGATCCCACAGCGGAGTCCAGGAGACGACTCGTTTATGTGACCATCTCATTGAAGCGGCGACTGCACCTATGGCAGAGGTGCGTATACATCAGAAAGAGATTTTAAAAATCCTGCGGAGTCTAGACGTGAACAAGGCTAGTGGACCAGATGGTATACCAGCAATAGTCCTGCGTAGTTGTGCCCCCGAGTTGTCTCCTATTCTCACGCGCCTGTATCGCCTCTCACTGGAGATTGGAATTGTACCGAAGACATGGAAGCTTGCCAATGTGCAGCCCGTGCCCAAGAAGGGCAGCCGCGCAGACCCTGCCAACTACCGCCCTATTTCGGTTACCTCCATTCTCTGTAAGATTATGGAGCGTGCACTGAACAAGAAACTCCTCGTGCATCTTGAAGGTAACGATCTCCTCAGCGATCACCAGTACGGATTCCGCTGTGGTCGGTCAACTGGGGACCTTCTGGTGTATGCTACTCATATGTGGAGTGAGGCCATTGAGAGGCATGGCGAGGCCCTTGCTGTGTCTCTCGATATCTCCAAGGCCTTTGACAGGGTTTGGCACGCAGCCCTTTTAAGCAAGCTTCCCTCATATGGTATTCCTGCTGGCTTTTGCACCTGGATATCGGATTTTCTGAGTGAACGATCAATCCGTGTAGTTCTAGACGGTTACACGTCTGAACTTAAGGCTATCGACGCGGGAGTTCCTCAGGGGTCGGTTCTGTCCGCGACTCTTTTCCTGCTGCATATTAATAATCTGCTTGGACCCGGTATCTTTGGGTACGCAGACGACAGCACAGTAACGGATAGATATATGTCATATGCAAAAGCTAGTAGGGGCGATATTCAGTCTTGTCGAGAGGCCATGGTTGGTCGCTTGAACGAGGCTCTCAATGCAGTGTCCGATTGGGGCGAAGCCAATCTAGTGTCGTTCAATGCCACCAAAACACAGGCGTGTTTGTTTTCCGCTAAACGGAGTCCATTCCATCTGGCTCCGACTTTCCGGGATGTGTCTGTGGAAATTTCCGACAACCTACAGCTCCTGGGTGTTGAGCTATCATCCAATCTCAACTTTGGACAGTACATCGAATCAAAAGCCAAGACTGCTGCAAAAAAACTTGGAATCCTCTCGAAGGTCAAGCGGTACTTCACTTCAAGGCAGTTGCTTCAATTATATCAAGCACAAGTCCGATCTTGCATGGAGTACTGCTGCCACCTCTGGGATGGATCAGCCAAATACCAACTGGCTGCTTTGGATTCGGTGGAAAAACGGGCAAAGAGACTAATTTGTGATCCGCAGTTAATTGAGGCTAAGCTGCAGAGCCTCGAGCATCGGCGTAGGGTTGCGCGTTTGTCGGTTTTCTACAGGTTGCACTTCGGAGAGTGTGCGAAGCAGTTGCACGACCTCATTCCGCCGGCCCCTTTCCGCCATCGGGAGACGCGATCCGGGCGAGCGCTTCATCCTTATGTCGTGGATCTTCCAACTATCCGCACGAGCCGCTTTGGCTCGACTTTTATAATGCGTACGGCTAAGGAGTGGAATGCGTTGCCTGCGAGTGTGTTCCCTGATCAATATAATCTGGATGCCTTCAAGGCTAGAGTGAATAGGCTGTTCCTAGACAGGCATGCTCCATCATAGACCGCATCGTCACTTACCACCAGGTGAGGTGGCGGTCAAATGCCTGGCTAGTAGAGTAATAAAAAAAAAAAAAAAAAAAAAAAATGTTGCGTTTAATCACCGAGGGACAAAACGCGATGTTCTTTTTAAACTGGGTAAAGGAAGCCTAGCAACGCTGTGTTCCGGTTACAAGCGAATGCCCCGGCGCATGGGTAAGGCTTCGGCCCTTAGCGAGCACCCACACCCCCCCTGCTTAATCCCCCCCCCCTCCCCTCCTTGCCTCGTGACCGCAACAAGTTACCAACTCACGTCGATAGTGTACATTTTTAATAAACCTACTTTCAATTTCATATCGGTACCGATTTATGAGACTTACGTACACAAGTAAAGTGCCTAAAACTTGGTTTGAAGTTTCATCCAGTTTAATATTATATGGAGTGTTAGATTGGAGTCCGATTGTGTTGTGTTATTATTGCGTGTGAATACGATAACCTGCCTACGAACGTAAATTTTTCCGCTACACATAATATTCCACAGTGCGTTAATTGGTAAACGAAAAACACACTAATTTCTCCAGGAATTACTGTTAAACTATAAACCTGATTTTTGTACTTTTAATGTTATTTATCGTAACTTACGAAAATAGCGCCGCTATCGCGTGTGACGCCATTACCTTAAGTGGGCCTGACGTGAGTGCTTCGTTCACAATTAGCCAATAAACATTGAAATGATTTCCAAAGCAACTGTTGCGATCGTAAACTACATTACGCGGCACGCGCGCCGTTCAGTGTTAAACTTGACGTCGTTAACTAACTTCGCTAACAGACTCCAAATACTGCGGTTATCCAAACATTCACCCTGCAATTATCGCAGTAGATACCTACGTGCCGGATTAAAATGAATTATGCGATTCTAACTAACTTCGCATCGATTCGACAAAGGAGACTCGTGTTCCTGCGAATAGTCAGTCATAAATAATGCTCAAAATGAACGATCGTAGTTTTCACAAGTTCCATTCTGATTTATAAGGGTCCGGCTGCGGATATATGGGAGTTTTGGTGTCGAACCATCAATAAAATGACCGCAAGCCATCACTCGGCTGAAGTGCCAGCTGAAAGAACACATTCGTCTCGCAATGTCTGTATTAACGTTTTATATTGCCATCTTATCTGTAGTTACCTGTCTGTATGTAGAAGCTACGAAAAAAATCACAAATTTTAATTGGAGTATCTATTATAAGTATTTATGCTCTACGTTTAGCGAGTTGTTTTTAGGTACCGATTCCTAAAAAAAGGTCTAATATAACATGGGGTGGCCCAACTTACCTACTTGCCAAAGACTGCCGTCACGATGACTTTCTAATACTATCGCCGACTGGATAGGTAACAGAACCAATATTTTACCTTTTACTTTGCTGAAAGAATCATGGCGTGCACCGCCCTTTGGCTCGAGGTTATTGTATAGATATGACAACTGACCTTTGTTCTTGTGTGTAATACACAGGAACGCCGACGAGGGGATAATAACGGCTCGTTCATCCCAATAAAGGCTCAGTCATTTTTGTTATATCAACTTATCTACCAGAGAATTGCTTGGCGATAAAGAACTTTGAACGTTGGTAAACAATAGTGATTTGTTCATTCCAGGAACAATAAATAAGCAGAGCTACCGGGATTCTTTCAAGTTTATCAGAGAGTTGAACAATAGGTCTTGTTGTCTGAGCGCTCATATTAAATGCAGCGGGGCGCGCTGCCATCTTCGAATCAGAGATACGGCCCCACCGGAAACCGGTGGTCGGTGGGCGGTGCACGATATTGCTCCTTTTTGTATTGATTACTGTCCGCAAAGACTAAAGTCATATCGGCGACGCATGAAATTTTCTGCCTATATTTCTGGCAAATAATATTTTTCTGACGGAGATGTTAAGAAGTCCGCTGAGCTAAGAATATCATAGTTGTTACATACACTATACCTAATAATATACGCCAATAAAACGCCAAACCTATGCACCATGGAAGAGGACTGATGGCTCCAATTACGTCCACCGAGTTTCCTCCAATGGAAATACAACAGCGCAAATCAAGCGAAATACTACCGGCAATACCGCCGTACTGTGGTAATAAATTATAAGCCCGCCCGATAACGTCGGTTGATAAAATGTGGCTTTCGTTTTGATAGCTGGTTGATCGTGAATTCGAATCTAATACGCGCTTCGAGTATACTTACGGGGCTAAAAGGAGCCCGAAGATCGTCGCGGTGGAATATCACGAAGTCACGCTATATCAATATTCTTATGCTCAGTGTATTATACCGAGCACGGAATTCATAAACACTTCCTCTACCTTCAACCATGTAGGGTGAACGCATGTAAAGCAGTCCTCCGCGTGTATTTCGCATAAGTAAAGTATATAGCTATGCAGAGGAGCTACATAAATGGAAATTGTAAGATTGTATCAGCTTACTCTTTCAATTTGAAGTGCGCAAACCATTTCCATCTACACAACTATTTTATCTTTACTTACGATACGGTGAAGTATGTCTACGGTTGAAATTCAACATTTTCGTTGCAAAGAAAGGCTGGATAGCAAAAATTGCGAGCACACTCCAGCTCACGGTAACTTAGCTGAAATGCGGGCCCCATTGTTCCACTGCACCTCTATTGTCCGCCGTTTAAGCGCATGACATTTACCCTTTGTCTGGCTTTCAAGAGGTTTCAGAAGTCCAGTCGTTTTTCTAACTGCGCCTATAATGGCTGTCTGGCGGCGGTTAAGATCGTGTAGTATGGCTGATGGTGAATAAAGGGTGGTTGTTATTTAAATTGGCTTCCGTGTTGGCACAATCAATCTTTATGCAGTAATGAGGGCGGGCGGCCACCCGCGCCGCCGGCACCGCGCACGGCTCATCTGAGTGACGGACCGCGCCGATAAACGTCCGATGTCAGAATTACGAAAACGAGAAACCCTCTCACTATTATTGGAGAAAGAAAACGCTAACTCACCCTAATCGAAAACGTTCGCCCGTTCCAATATCCTGTTTCGATTCGGTAACAAAGGGCGTCGCCGAAGGATAAAGTCAGCGACATTGTTTTATTCAGAGAGGGAGCGGGCAATTATCCAGCGAACAAAGCTCGGGAGGATCGCTCGTGCAAATTTAATCATTACCTAATAACCTCCCGGCGGGAGGATCCGGGCGGGCGAATTAGCGCACTGCCGGCCCGGCGTCCCTGCATGCGCATCCGTGCTTCGTGCGTGCATGTTCGTGCTGTAGGGGTGCTCAAACCCAGCGCAACTATACATTTACGACTCGTGAGTTTCCGGATAGTAATTTAACACGTCATCATCACGGATTGTTTACATTTAGTGGTGCAATTAATTAAACGAAACGAGCGGATGCTCTTTGAGTCATATTCGCTTGATGTACCTAAATAAAGAGAAGTACATTCTTTCATTATATTTTGCTTTCTGAACGTTCGCTCTTCTGAACTGATGCCGGACTGAACGTATAATCTTCGTTTTACCATCAGGGCTATCACGGTGACCAGCTTAATAATTCCATGTTGATAGAAAAAAAATTAATTACATAATATTTCGTTTTTTTTCACTCGTGAAAGTTTGAATACGGCCATTAGGAGAAAGTATCTATATGCGTTGCAGCAAAAATCGAAACGTATCGTAGTAAATCACGATACAGTAAAAATCTGTACAATATAGTTTTTTTTACGCAGATGTACCTATTTGTTGTCACAATTTAAGCGTTAATGTCACCTGCAATTACATCTGTTCTCACAAAAATTGCACAATTGCAAGGTTTGTACAAATAAATTATAAGTATTATGAAAAAAAAAATCCTTGGGCCTACCGTGACTGAATGTGTCTGTGAATATGCTAAAAAAAACTGAACGTGTGTAAGACGCGTTATGCGTAACAAATGTCACTTTGCCGCTGTGGATAATATTTCACTCGTTCTCTTTAACTTTCTAAAAGCTTAGGCATTATATGCGTTTTCTCGCTCTGTAACGTACTTTGGGTTTGTAAGAGCGATACTATTACTAGTATTGACTAGAAGTATTTTGAACATTTCAATTTGTTTATGTTTAGTTATACCCGATTGCCAAGGAAGGGTTATGTTTTTCGCGCGTATTCGATGTACCAGGGATGGTCTACTAGTCTACTGATCTACCGCGAAAGCGATTTAAGTAGCCCGCGCGCGAGTGTTAAAGTTTAGGCATATATTTCTCACGTTTCCCTGGGGCATACGCAGATGAGTCAGCGCAGATTCAATCTTATCTGTCATGACACTCACGTCAATGCTGCCACGAATGTGCTTGTTACGGACTCGGTCAAGTCGAGTAACGCCGCACGTCCACCACAGCCCTTTCATAAAAACCAAATTCTATCAAAAATCAAACATCGCAGACATAACATAACATAAACATAACTCGGTAGAGCTCGTCTAATCTAAAATGACACGCCCCACTATCGCATTAACGCACACAAGTAAGTTTAAAATATGGACGCAATACATATACAAATGCCGTTCTAATTGGTCATTCAGTTGCCGGTGAGATTCAAACGTAGTAGCACGCGTCGTTCATTGGCTCACACACAGATGAAGTGTCGTTATTAATATTTGCACTCACACATCGAAAACAACTACCTAAGTAGTGGGGCGCGTCATTTTAGACTAGACGAGCTCTACATCGGGTAAACATCGTAATGCAACCTGCACATTCTTGTAGGCGACTGAATGTGTAACCATGAATTAGGTTCCCCTGTTAGCTGGGTCACGGAGGTCAGATGGCAATCGCTCCTATGTAAATACTAAATCTTGGATCATGACCAAGGCGTACTCCGGGTCCTCGTGCCCGAAAGCACAACCGAGACATTAACGCCAAGACGATATTTTTTACGTTTCGCTGTTACTTCTACACTCCCCAATAAGACAAACTTATGGAGAATATGCAGTGCCAAAAATCCACTCAGAAACTTATTTTTATTTGATGTTTAAAAATACCTATCTACAAAGTTACAAACTCTCGATCATGCAGTCGATCGTAAGAAATATTGTTGAACACTAGTAGAGCTCACAGTACAAAAGTTTGTCCACTCCTGATTTATATGTACGAGTGTGTATGTTTGTAAATTTCTTATTACCTCGTATCTTTCAAACGACTTCAATAGTATAAATGTAAGTATAATTTAAACTTTAATGCGGGCGGGACCCATTCTACATTTCTATAAATATTAAGTATCCGTGTCCACCTAAAAAAGGCGCCCCGACTGCTTTCTATTTTAAATTAAACTGACATTTTCACATACACCCATTTACTTCCAACATTGTGAATTGTTTCAACTTTTCAGTTTTTTAATAGCAGTCCAGGTTTTTAGTTTATGAATACCTTTTTTATTTATACCATTAATGCCCGATTGCACTAAACTTTAGGCGAGATTTAAAATATTCATAACAAGAAAAAGCATTATACCAACACCCATCTAATGTGAAAACTTAACTCGCTAAGTCACTCTCAAAAGACACCGATTTTGTGACCCTACTTAGGAATATTTTATTTATGGCTTCACCTTAGGAGTCGCCTAAGTTTAGTGCAATCGGGCATTAGAGCCTTTTCCTGTGTGCCTTGTCCCAAAAGCTCAAGCAATTTTGGATTATATTTACTATAATTACGGCTTATATTACGTAGTTTCCGCGCCACTACGATATAACATAAACATAATATCAACCACCGCGGAGCTTGTGTAACGTAAATATAATGTAAACAAGCCCTAACGTTACAGCAACCCATGGATGCTGAAAAAACAACAAATCACCAATAAATGTTATTTATATTCCGACCAAAGAGCGAATTAAATACCTGGCATGGCAAGGCGCCCCGCGGCGATGGGCGATTTAACGCAATAACTAAGTAATTGGGCTATTCGGTTATTCATTGTCAATGGCGCGAAGATTCCTATACAGAGTAAAGGAAATAATTTCGTGCCCCGCTAAAGAAATGTAATCGTGTCATGAAACAATTCTGTGATTGAGCTTCATCATGTTTTTCTTTCATATTTTTCTTCTTTACGTTCGGCCCGTAGGAGAATACTTGAAAAGGAATAAACCTCACGGAATTTATTGAATTGGAAATTTTTGAGGAACATGAACCACTATGTTACCTCTAATAAAATACCAAATAAGTACATGATATCATGCACGAATTATCAATTTGCTGTAACTTTACGCGCGTTATCTAACCGTGTTAATACCTAGGTAGTACAAGGATAACTCGATGTTCCGTTTCACACGACAAAAGCATTTCCTTGCTTACCTAATAATGTCGAAAGCTCTCAAACTTATTATGATTCCTCGCGGCGTCTTAAACTCAGCCTACCTGGCTGGCATTGTATCGCTTTAATATTCGGAACGCGACTCCAAAGTCTTGACGATCCGCGCCTCCGTGCGTGTACGAACATTAATTTAAAGCTTCTTACGGGCAATTAAATTACAGTGTAGTTGAAATTTTTCACCTCATTACCTTTAAGAGTGTACAACAGTCCACTGAGTTCAGCTTCGTTCACATTCGTGTAGGACATTGACATGTTAATTAGGCGTAATTTTGATTCTCCGTACCTATTTGGCAACGAGGTGAGATATATTATGATGTTGCCCATTTTCGGTTTACGGAGGTAAAAGATGCATAGTTATAGATCAGATTAAAGTTTCTTTTGTGAATTAGTAACTTCATATGACATTTTGAAATGATTGACACCCTACCAGACACAACACAGCCATCGTGAAAAAGTAAAGCAATAGGTACAAGTCGCTAACAAGCTATCTGTTGCAACAGTCACTGCAACAACGCAGTAATAAAAATGGGGTTTATGGACGCATAAGTCGGGTGCAGTCGAGATTCTTGTTCCAGTTTCATTGTTTTGCGGTACGCTCTCATATTTGGGGGTTATGGGGTTGTTGACCCCTCGTTGAGTCAGCTGAGATGGCTCTGGTCCCAGCGCTGGCGCCGCGACGGCTGGCCTCGCCGACGCTCTGGCGCCGGTTCGATCGAAGCTAGACTACGAGACTGCGAGACTGCGGGACCAACTACGCAAACACTCCACGGGATGTCGAGCATAAATTATCTATTCGAGATAAGTCGATGGACTGCAGTTCCAGCTACGTAAGGGGTAACGCTGAGAATAGTTCCGTATCTCCAAGTTTATATCTATTTATATATGTGGATAATTACCACAGTATAAATTAAGCTATAATGGAAACAAAAGCTTTATTTATTAAGCTCTATTTTTGAGGAAGAAAATTTATTGATTGTGTTTCTCTGTCTTGGTTGTGTCACACGATAATTGCATTTGCCAAATACTCACAAACCTATTGAACAAATTGTAATACCGGAAATTTCGTACTCAAATTACAAACGTTTGGGCCATTATCGTCTGTTCCCCCATAAAACTAGATTTATCATCGTGATTTTGTTTTTTGCTGCGGAAATAACGCTTTGATTTATCCGAGTGCAAGATCAATGTATTAATTCAATCCTTTCCCCGGACATTCCTATTTCGTATAATTTATGGGTGATTGTAATAAAATAGGGGCGGGTGGCTTGCGCCCATTCCGCCGTCGCAAGGATTGGCCGGGCCATTTTTACGGGCCGTTCTCACCTACACCTATTCACACGTCCCTCTTAACAGGCCATCGATAACTCTATAGGTCCTAATGCAGTTCGGAACATCGGTCGTTTGTTAATGCACGAACGGTCACGATTATGTTAAAGCTTTTGTCGTAGAAGATAAGAATATGATTAGATTATTTACCGAGGATATAAAGCAGTGTTTTATGTCATAGGCGGCAAATAAGACCCTGAGTGTAGCAAATTATTCTAGAGTCAACTTCAGAGTATAACGAGTCGAATTAAAATAACATCCTGTTCAAAGTGAAGGAGTTATGTAGAGTCCTGAGTGCAGCGAGGGGTACAAGCCGTGCAAGACGAGGCGAATTGGTACTCTACTTATACAACTTCTGTCAGACATTAAAAAAAGTCCATCCTAAAATCCATACAAACACAAAATCTTCTGATGTAATAAACTCCGGAGTCAAATTACTATTGCTTGACGATAAAATTAAATTTGGCAATAACACAAAATACTGTTCTTTGTCTTTTCAATATCATTTGAGTTTTTATCCAAAAATAACGTAATAAATTCAAAGCATTTTATTTCCTTGGCGGCTTCATACTCGTACAACTTTAGCTAAGTGTGAGTTTTAGACATTTTGGGACATTATTACACATTGTCGAACAGGAGGTGGGAGCAGGAAAAATAAACGAAAATGTAATGATTCAAATATGGAAGCAGATTTTTGTAAGTACAATAATTAGTAAGGAATTTCGCCACAACCCATAAGTCTACTGCAGGACTCAGGGCCTCTCCCACGGAAAGGCAAGTTTAATGTTTTATACTTTCCATTAATTTAAAGATAACTAATAGGCTAGGTGATGAATAGGTATATCAGAGAGCGTTTTACAACGATTGAAATTTTATGACAGGTAAGGTGGGTAACGGCGGAGTCGCGATGAGCGGACGTGTTCTGAGCCTCGGAACTCCGTTACAGTGAAAAGTTATGCTCAAAGGATTTTAGTACTCAAAGGCTCTGAATATAGCCTCTTAATGTAGCCCTGACATTAGCTTTCATTTTTCGAGGCGTCCGCGGGGAAAAATTTTAGGCATCTACTTCTTGTCCTGTCAATATTATGATCACGTACAATGGTTATTGGCGATTTTTTTTTATGCCATACGGTAGGCAAACAGGGCCATTTGATGGAAAGTGGTCACCACTGCCTACAGACATTAGCAACACCAATAGTATCGCCAATGCGTTGCCCACCTCAATCACACGTTGCTCTGGCAGCAAAAAGGCAAATGCCCCTCCACTGCCAAAGCCACGGTTCCCCAAATCCCTACTCCATGGAGCACTGGAGACCTTACTAACCGGCAGAAACACAATACTATTTAAAAGAGTATTGTTTAGCTGCGGTATTCTGTAAGGTGGAGGTACTTCCCCAGTCGGGCGGCTCCAATTCGAACGGGATACCCCGCTATGCCCTACCTCTCTTAAATGCCGGCGATGACGAGTGATAAGGAACATTAATAAACAAACACCAAAAGCTCGTAATGGATATGACTTTGTACTTTTCAATTTTACGTCACCATTTTGCAAATATACCTATACGATTCATTCAGGTACCTACTAAGTATAATGTTTTAAACTATCGCGGTTATTATCACACATTTTAAAGGTATGTTCCGGGTTTCGCGGTTGGAAACCAGGAACATAGCTTTAAAAGGTACTAAGTAATTTACATCATACACAGCCACTTTTGCTACTCTAGCTAGAGATATGAAAATATTTTTTATAACTTTATAATAAACACGGACCTGAAAAAAAATACTCATGGAGGCTCCATAAAATCATGAGCGAAGCATAAAAATAAATGGCTGCTCATTTATGTGTGTGCGTGCTTTGACAGTGTCACTGGCGTAACAAAATCAAACTAAATGGCGTTGGATTGTCAGACCTGGTGTATATGTTCGAGTGTGTTAGGTCATGTATAATAAAATAATTTGTCATAAAATTGCCGACTTCACTTCTCTCTAGTATAGAATGGCGTCTGTATTTTTTCAAGACTGTGATTATATAAAAGAATACATTTAAAAATTAAAACCAAATTCAAATCACAAATAAGTAAAAAATAAGCTTTTTATCATACAATGCGAGTAAGTTAGAATTGAGAACCTCCTCCCTTTTTGAAATTGGTTTAAAATCAACAGTGTATTTATCCATTTGTTGATATATCATTATTTTTGTTATAGGTACTAAAATGACAAACGACCAGATGACTCTCCTGTTGGTAAGCTGTGGCCCTAGCACAAGTGTGTCCGCGACAAAGCTCGCGCCGCGAGAGAGTTTGTCTCTTTCTCTCAATACTAAGACGAAAGAGATAGCAATACCTATGTCGCGCTTTTTCTCGCTTATCGCGCGCGAGAGCAACTTGTGCTAGGCCTACTGTAATGGAAAGGTTTATTCGACTAGCAACCCGCTCCGGCTTCGCACGAGTTTTCTCGGGGTTACTCTAGAATAATACGCATGTATATACGTATAAACCTTTCGGAAGAAAATGTCTAAATGATAGTAAGAATTACACGAGAATCCGTTCAGAACTTTTTGAGTTTATCGCGAACATACAGACAGACAGACACGGCGTGGGACTTTGTTTTTAACACCCGTCGAAAAACAAGAAGTGTATTATAAGTTTGACGTGTGTATCTGTGGCTTTGTGTATCTGTCAATTTGGATACGGTTTTCTCAGCCAATTTCATCGAGTTGGTTCTTAGCTTTGTTTCATTGAAATCTGTTATGTAGTTTAGACAATATTCTAGATTAAACAGTCGGGTTATCCGTCTTTTTTTATAGGTTAGGTTATATAATATGTAGTGATAGTGAAGATACAATAGATAGCAAACCTTTCCGCCCTTTATCAACACAAATATCTGCGGAAGCAATCACGACCTTCTGCTAGACTATTAACCTACTCCCGACCTATTAACAGACTCTCCTCTGTTTTATTCACCGAATCCTTTCCGCAAGAGAAAGAAAACTAATTTGTGCGCCCCGCGGCTACGACACGAGTTAGGCGATACCGGCGCCGAGGCGAGTGAAATCAGCACAATCACATTTGTTATTACAGGTGCTCTTGGGGAGGAATATTTTTGTTGTTTTATTTCGTCATGCGGTCTCCGATCGGCAGTGCTCCCTGGGGCTCGGCTGGAGCGATCACGGAAACTGTTAGGTTTTTCTATTCTACTCTTTTGATTTTATGATAGCCTTCCTACCTAGAATTGGAGATAACATTCGGGGACAAAAGTGTAAATTGCCACTATTATTAAAATAAATCCAAGGGGTGGATCGTTTAAAATAGTTTTTTTAAAATATTCATACGCTTGATTTCACTATGAATGTGATCATTTTTATAAAATACATGAATTATCATAAAATCCACCCCTTGGGTTTATTTTTTATAGAGGCAATTTATTTCCACTTTCGATTTTGATTTTCATCTCCGGGTATACACATGGAGATACCTCTCTATCTGGGCTTGTAACAAAATAAACACAACATAGTATCAGACACTTTCTGAGTAACTTGTTTCAACAAACAAAAACACCTTCTACCCTTCTAGTACAAATTTTGTTATTATAACTGTAACAAAAAGAGCTACACTAGAATTATCGTGTTGTTGCTAATGGGTGCTACAGCCGGTCATTTCTAGTTTGAAACGTAATTGTATTACGGTATAATGCGGGTCCTTAAACCCCTAATAAACCGATATATACCAAGATTATAATTTCCAGTGGCACGAAGGGTCGTAGAATTCTCCGACGAAATCCGTCTTGAGGGTTACCACCGCCTCACTAGTATCCCAACAAATCTGCTAGGTTTTGAGACAACAAAACAACTGAGATGATAAAACTATATGAAGATATGAAACCACGGACCAACTCTTCGTTCATAAACATAACGCTGCCAGCGTAAATGAAAACGTTTCGGCACCGACCAGATGCAGACAAAACTACACAATCGCACCCCGGTTCTGTTTTGGAATTTACAATAGAAGATTCCCAAAGCATTTTTTCACGCCGTTCCTACGAGCGGTGTTGCAAATATTTCAGGGGACGACTGAGATTTGTTTTATGGGCCCCCGCGCAGGTGAGGGCATGGCGACGTCCCCGCGTTATAAATTACGGTACTTACGAGTACCTGCGTTACAATGTGAGGTCTCCGGTGGCCCTAATATGACGTGGTATACGGGTATGGTACAAGCTAATAGCACTACAGTTACTACAGTTCGTGAAGCAGGACTAGAAATAACATATACTATCATGAACCAGCAAATTTTTTAGTCCTCACAGTGACAACGCACCTGCGGTTCTGCATTCGAGTTACCTGCAACCTAAATGTATGAATTATAGATTTTATAGGCGACAGTTACCACTTACCATCAGGTGGGCTGTCTGCTCGTTTGTCACTAAGTAGCATAAAAGGGTTGACTGAACTAAGTAGTCAGCAAGTGCTAACAACGTAGACGGTGTAGATATTTTTGCGGTTGAAGTTCTAGTTACAGCAAATTATGAAATATTATCTTGAACTTGGCTCATTATATATTTTAAAACAGTCTTAGTTATATACTCTTTATACGAAAGCTTTGGCCGTTTATAAAGACTTCCTGACTTGACTGAAGTCAGCTTCGTCCATTAGAAAATTGTGAACAATGTTAACATTAACGGGCAAGGTATAATTTTACGAACTGTAGCATAGACTGCCTACGGATACAAATCTCTGATACAACGTTACACGTGCTTTTATAAGTCCATCCTTACAATACAATACTATCACGATTGTTAATTTGAAGCAATTAATTTAAATGATTTAGCCGTGTGGTGTCCGGCAGAGTAGAATAGCACCAACCCCTTACACTCGTGGGTGTCGTACAAGGCGACTAATGTTTTCGAGGCAAAAGATCAAGAGTCTCCGTAATCTTGAAAATGGGCAGCAGCATTTTCCATTGTTATATTTAAACACTGCGATCTCCAACCCACCTGCCAAGGCTGGAGATTATGGCAATAACCTCCCCTTTCGTGGGAGAGGCCCTAAGTCCTGCAGTGGACTGGTACGGGCTGTTATGATGAATTTAAATGACCTGTAAATTATTTTATCAATAAATCAATGTCTAATGTCTAATACAAAACTCTTTATTGCACACCAGATAACACAAGTACAGATACAAAAAATATGGTAGGTAGTACAAAGTCCTTAGTGTTGCCATTTTGAGCATCTCCAAATAGATTAAATCCGTTTATTTTCTACAGAATGGAATTTACTTTTAAATAGCAACACCAATCACAAATGTCAAGTTAAATGTTTATTTATTAACAATCGTGTAGATTCAAGATTTTGTCAATTAAAATACAATTTAAATAGCAGGAAAACAATTGCAAGTATCGAATCAGCTGTTAAAATATTACAGTTCATCGTCAAATATCAGTGAAGTTATTTGCTAACGTTTGTCTTATTTTTATTAAACTAACAGGATCTACGGCTGCGGAGCCACGTGAATTCTCTAGGTATATATTGGCGAAAGACGTACCTATTCGATTTCTTTCCTGTAAATTCTATGATTAACAATTTCCTACCATTAATCTGTGCAGTCATCCGAAACTGCCAATTTACAATTATTTAGATGGACCTTTATTTTAACAAGAAAAAAATACGAGGAACGCGCCAGGATTTACAAGTTGTGCTAAAATTAAGAGAGCTATTTCGCAGTGATTAATATTTTTAATTAAACAGTACACACAAATGTCGCAACGGGGAGCCGCCGCAGCTACGTGCCAAGAACAAGCTTAACAAACCGGAACTTCCACCACTTGCCGTAACATTAATTAACTTGGATTTTACAGCGATTTCGCACTAGAAATGTTGAGATTAAATGAGGGTTCTCATATTTTCTTTATTAGCCTAGGTATTGCAGCAAAGTTATCGTCATTAACTTCTGGAGATCAGGCACTTCTCGCTTGGCAAGCGGGTTAATCCATTTTTTGTCTATAGATATAGCCTATATATATATATATATGCCTTGTAAGCCCATATCCCAATCGCACATAACGGCCCAAACACATTTACGCTGCGCTGCATTGCACGACGCGGCACTTCAATGGGTTTTTTATGGATTTGAAGTGCCGCGTCGCTCAAGTGCGTCTAGTGCCATACAAATTCATTTATAAACTAACCTTGCCGCGCAGTGCAGTGTAAGTTCGTGTGGACCAAGTAGTTACTCGCAGAAGATCTATTCCACTCCAAGGTATGCAAAACAATATTTAAATGACCAATCCTTTGTCTCTTGAAAAATGGTTAAACCATCAAACCAACAAATCAACAAACATTCGCCCGATCTTCCGTCTGGACGCACCCTTAGGTCAAAACGCTAATACAAAAAATACAACGTTGGGACAACATGTATCAACAAGAGTTATTATTATGGCACCGAGGAAAAAAATCGCACTTGCAACCGGTACCACGGGGCATTCGGAACACTGAACACTGAGTGTGCCACAGCACCCGTTTGACTGAGCTTCACCGGTACCTTTGTATTATCCCTTAAGTCCCACATATTATTAATCAGATTAACAGCTCAACGCTCACTGGTAGCAGCTTAAATGAAACCCTTTTATAATATTATCGACCCCATTTCGATTCCACCGAAACAACGGCAAATAATTTCAACAATCCAAACAATGATTCGTTGACAACCTCCCGAATGAAATTTAATTAATCTATGGCGGACTGTTGAAAGATTTATTTTTGACACGTAATAAATCATCTGTAATTGACATTCCGAACTCATTCTTGAACAATATTTCTTAAAATAATAGAGAGGGAATGGAATGGATGATAGCGGAGAGAAACTCTGTTAGAGTAATGTTATAAGAAATTAGGCTAACAAGCCAGGAAATCTGCTCGTTTTCCCTTTTTAATTACGGCCATTATTCAAAATAATCCATGCTAGAGAAAATCTGCCGGAGTGCCGTGTTGCTATTAAATAAAAAAATATCCAACGTTAAAGTCTGTTGATTATGTGCTTCATTGTTTTGTTGTGTTAGAATTTTATTTTAAGGATGCTAGCACCAAATTTTTAAACGCATTTATGTTGATACACAAAAACTTCATACAAAAAAAGTTATACGTCCTGATTAAACGTGTTTATGAATTTTGTGCTAGCCGTGTTAGATGTACGAGTATTAACACAAAACTTTATTTTACAAAGTAATAAAAAATTTAGTTTATTTTCCTCTCGACGCTTAATAACCTAAACGCAAAACGACTGCCCCAGTGACTGATCACTGTGTCACTATTTTCAGTACCAACTTTTTTATATAATTTAAATTGTTGTTTACCAAGAAAAGTACCGGAACATCATGCATTCTGCATGATAGCAGCCTCAAAGGGAGCATCCGCTTGAAAAATTACTTGAAAATTTCATAAAAGCAAAATTTGAGGAAGAATTCCTCGTTTATGAGATATTATTTTTATAGGTATGCGAAACTTTCTGTTGCCTTATTAATATTCAACCTTATGAACTCAAAATAAATACGGATAAAACCTACGTATAATAATATAAATATAATAAAGAATTAAATACCTACAAACAAAAACATCAGATAAAAACTATTTCAAACCGCGTATTACAGACTTTTTGCAGCATAGGTCTGAAAATGTTGTTCGCCTGTTCGTAATTACCTAAAGCAAAAACCAAAACACAGCTCATAAAATGCGTGTACGAAAATTCAAGCAAAGCCCCAGCCCGAAGCAAGAACCTTCCTGCCTCATGAACCTTCTTTTATCTGACACTTTTTTAACAAAACCCCCGTCATGCATTTTACTGCGGGACACTTTTTATTTTACTACCTTTTCACGAAAAACTCGTAAAATGATTACTTTGGCAGTGGTGTAACTTAGAAGCTACGAACTCTGGAATAGGTGCTCGAGTTTTCATTTTTCGATACCAAAATTGCTTGTAAAAGTAACGCAGAACAATATTTCAGGCGGTTCATAAATATTTTAATGTTGATTCCAAGCTCCAAAGTTAATCCCCTCATTTGGACGAAGACTTTTGTATTTGGTTTTTACCAGACTTTATGGTAATTTGTTGTAAATATTATCTCGTTTCTCAAACAGTCGGCGCACTTTACAAAAGGGCAAACACTTTCAGTTATAATTTGTAACAAACATCTTTGATCACTCTCGTACTTTCACTGCTCCTATCGTGCGTTGCATTAACATATTTCTTTTACGATAATAAAATCCTAACTAGGTACAGCTGCAGGGTGAAATATCGTGAAACCATTAACTTTCCAATCTCTATCCGACCCTTTCGGTGCGTTAAATGTCATACAAATCTCCCGCTGTGTAAACACAATGAATTAAATCAGATTAACACTTACTCACTTTTACATTTTGTCCGCATTGTGAACGAATTCTGATCAAGATTAGGGTGTCACAATGTAATTCTTTATGTGCTTACAAAAGGGCCGTTAAATCCGAGTTGAAAATAAACACCCCGTGGCAAGTCGCCCGGGTGCTGTGAGTTTGCTGATTTTATCGGAAACTGAATGGGCTCAACCTTTTAGATACACCCCAGAGGTGCCACTGCGGTAGTGAACGTTCTACGCTTTTTGCACGACGGCGTGAAGTACCTAAAAAAATACATTAGGTAAGGAAAAAATGTAAGTAACAACTTATTCATCAGAGTATCAAGATAAACTGTCGCTGGAGCACGTAGGCACCTAGACGGTTTTCAATTAAGATGTCTAAAATAAAATTAGGTACCTACTTACTTATTATATTAGGCGAATTGAGTACTTTCGGATATTTTTTTCCACTGGGCGTAGTACGTGGTTCTTTTTGCGAGTTTCTTAGCTGTCCATCGAACGGAGACGTGACAGCCACTAATGGCGCGAAACTACCTCGTTAGTCGTTTTAGTTACGTAACTATTTGTCACATGAATAGCATTTCTCTATACGGTTACACGTTTGACGAGTATCCGAATTTTAGGAAACGCTCGATATCAGTTCGACCATTCGCTCATTTGTCACTGTCATGGCTGCACAAAAAGAGACAGAGAAAATTCCGATGCCCATACCATTTTAAACATTTGAATAACACAATGGAAATGTTAACTATTACTTATGTATTATATACGACCCCAACTGCTCTGCAGCAATAATCGACCTAATTAACCCTTTCAAAATAATCTTAGCAACATACATTCACGTTAATACGTAATCTTCATAATTTATGAATCATTACGAAATGTAATACATTTACTTGACCGAGTATAAAATGTTAAGAATGATAAGGGTTAGGGGTTGCGGGCATTGTGCCCGTGTTTACCTGGGGCTGCGAGGGGCCTGCGCGAGATGTTGATACCGATATTGCTGTTTTAGGATCAAGTGTTGCTCCACACAGCCGTCGACAAAGAAAACTTTATTCAATCTCGATATACACTAGCTGCCGTAAAAGGAGAGACTTTCAGGGAGGCCGCGTCTTTTTCTTTTATGAACCAAACTTCGGCTCTCAGTTACGTTCCTTCAAATACGCTCTAACGGGAGCGCAGGGTAACTTTGATGCTCGTATATTCTATTAGAAGAAAGTATTTTCTCTCTTTGTTGTAAGGCGAAATTCTTATTCATTTATTGCTATTTTTAGGGATTTGGTTTTGGTTTTGCTCGTGATTTCGGTCACCTACGTCCTTTCAGTATTCATTACGCTCCTATTCCATCCAAGTAAAGTTGGGGCTCACAAGTAGACCTTTTACCTTATTTAATATAGGTTAAGATCTAACCTAACGATTTAAACTATCGCAATAATTATCATAAATTTTTAAGGTATGTTCCGATGTCTCCTACCAACAAAGGCACGCGGTAGGAACCCCGGAAATCACCTTTAAAATATAGTTAAAATTTGCATTTACACTTAGGATCTCTGTTATTAGATTAAACCTGTGAACTAACTTAGTTGCGCGAGGTACCTAAGTATGACATCGAAGAGCCAGATCTTAACTGCGCGAGGTAAGTATGCCATCGAAGAGCCAAAGATGCGCCTTAAAGTAACTAGGTATGTATATGAATGGGCAAGTGATGAGATTCAAACCTATTTCTCCCATTCACAAGACTGCAGTTCTCGCCAGTGGGCTACCACACCTCATCAACACAGCCCGTCACAGTCCACTGCAGGACTTACGGCCTCTCCCACGAAAGGGGAGGTTATTGCCATAATCTCCACGCTTGGCAGGCGGGTTGGAGATCGCAGTGTTTAAATGTAACAATGGAAAATGCTGCTGCCCATTTTCCCGACTACGGAGACTCTTGATCTTTTGTCTCGAAAACATTAGTCACCTTGTACGACACCCATGAGTGTAAGGGGTTGGTGCTATTCTACTCTGCCGGACACCACACGGCCCACACCTCCACAACACGAATTCCCAACACGCCAGATCTATTAAAACACAATCTTATTAGAATTCCACCTCGATACAAGCAGTACATCACGTGTTCGATAAAGCTATTCCTCAAACCAAGCACAAGCCAACGTTACAAATGTATTCCAAATCGAATAGGCAAGGAATTGTAAAGCTCGCTCAGATTGACGTATGATCTGAGCTTAGTGTTACACAATATGTCAACGACCACATGGTTACACATGTATCCCATTATATTTCTTTCAGCACACAAATAATAAAAGCCAGCATAAAACGAATGTCTCGCTCACGTCCGTATTATGTCACTTGGTTGGCAAACTATTATTTCAGTCTCTATTTTACTGTTATCCATATCTGACGAGTTGAGTGGTTCAGTTGGTTTACACGCCGGTCTGCCAGGATAGGCCCCGGGTTCGATTCCCGGCCGAGCAGAAATTTAAATGATGAATTTTAATTTCTGTTACGTGTCTGGGTGTTACTATGTATAATAAATATGTGTGTCAAAAATTACATATAAGTAGTTTATCAGTTATCCCATACCAAGAGGTTTGCTTACTTAAAGGCTTGATGGCGCTGTGTAAAGGGCATGGCTAAAAAGTCATAGACAAAAAACCCAGAATCGCCAGCAACGAAATTAATAAAAATGGATTCACTGTAGTAAACTCATTGTTTTTAAAAGATCAGCCTCTTTAACCGTGTAATAAATTTTTTATTCTATTCCATATATCTATATATAAAAATCATTTGCAGTGCGTTAGTCTCGCTAAAATTCAGATTTAAAATAAAGAGTTTATATACATACATACAAAAAAAGAATCATTCAATTCGGTCCAGCCGTTTTCAAGTTATAACGAGATTAACGACGAGCAATTGATTTTTTGTATCGAGATTGTATCATTTATAAACAAAATATCGAATATACCACATCGATATTGCAGTAAATTATTATATATGTTTCATGTACATATTATGAATATAATAATGGCATATATGAAATTTCTGGCGACTCTTGGTTTTTTAGCTAACACCTTTGTCCCAACATATTTATTTATTTATTATATCATCCTTTTTCAGTGTAAAAGACACTGCAAACAATATTGTACTACAAAGAGTTTTGCGTGACCTCGTAAACCAAGAGCCAAGGGGTATAAATTTTATAAAATTCTCACTACTAATATTACATGCCATGTTTATGTGGTCGTCGTATGAAATAATTTTATGCAAGCAAACAATGTCATGCCCACGTTACACTGGCTGCCGTTGGCAGTTGAAAAATAAAAAACCTCGCGTTCAACGGTTAAAAAGGCTGATCTAGGATGAATGATGTTGCCGAGTTTCTGCTGACGTGTGCCAACCGCATTTTTGTAAAACATTGCACACTCTATTAGCCGGTTTGCCTGTTCAGAGCAGCTGCAACGTTATTCAAAATCTATACGGTTTGGGGTGTTCTTGAACACTACATAATTATAAAACGAAATCCCACGCTGGGTCTTTCTGTGTGTCTGATCGCGATAAACCCAAAACAGTTCAGTAGGAACAGATTTTCATGCAGTGTTCACCAATAGACAGAGTGATTCATGAGAAAGGTTTAGGTGTATAATTTGTAAAGGTTACTACCGGATTATAGGGCGGGTTGCTGGTCTTTTTATTTAATATCGGTGAACCTACGAATAAAAGGCCTACCTCCTTATTAAAAATTGATGGAAGAACCGTGTTGCGCACTTTGCACGTCACCCTACCTACTTTTGAGCGTCATGTAATCCAAAACAAAAGTGTATATCTTCTACAAATCCCAATATATCAAATATAGCCGCGGACGCAGGGAAGATGTATGTTACGTGAACGAGCACAGCGGTAAAACATTTGCCGGGACGAACACCGGCACCTAGCATCGGATTTTTGTCATATTTCGTTGGCTCACGATGTCGGGAGAATCCCCAATGACTTACAAGCCATTCCTACTCTCTTTGACTCTCGAATCGCCGCATTGCCTCTAAATATTTAAAAGGATACCTCTTGAAAGTTTAATGCTCAGCTTTTTGCGAGTGACTCCAAAAAAGAAAGAAAGTATATTAAACGTTTCTGAATTTAAATCGTTTGTAACTTAGTTTAGAGTTTATTTTATAATAAAAAAATAAACTGAAAAGTTTGAAAACTGAGCAAATACGTAATTAACTATACGAGCGTTGCGAAGAGGACAGCGATGTTAGCTATTAGAAGTTAGCCATCTCAGCAGCACAATCCCGACGTATAATAAAGCAGCATCTAGCTTAGCGACTAGGATAGTAAAAGTACACAGAAAAGTTGTTGGTCGTACCTTATTAAGGGCCATTGTCCGGGCCATACCATTTGCGGTTTTCCTTAGTGGTCGCACATTGTAGCCCGTTTCCTAATTAGAAGGGGTCGCCATGTTTCAGTTATGTACTAGGTAGAACAACAACATATATCTGTAATCATGAGAGAGCCAGTATGGCTGTGGAGCTGGAAAGGTCTGGGCATTGTTTCATTGTGATACTTTATGGCGCCTGCAAAGTCGTCTAAGATACAGAGATAAGTGCCGCCCTTATTAATACATGGTGGTTCAGTGTGAGCTCATGCGATGTATTAGAACTCTTTTCATTGTAAAAAATATCGTCACGGAGCTCTAAACTGTTCAACCACTCTCCGGGTTCCGAGCGGAAGACCTTGGTCAACCTCGCTTCCCCGACACACCGAACGAATGGCGAGCTCGTTGCCGTGCTGAAGTTCGACTAGCCGGCACGGAACTAAGCCTTATTATCATATTAATATTAATGAGAGCTTATATACACATATAAGCCTATATTTCTATAATAGCACGATATAGTACGCCAATTGAGCGATCAAATACGTCCCACGACTAAGCTTCCAATAAAAATATAGCTATATACTTTTACGATTGACCGCCAAAAATACTTGAGTAACCATTTATTTTATCTACCCGCGAACTCCATTTACCGGAATAGGTCGGTCCCTATTATATTTGCGATAAAAAGTATCGCCGCCACGGTACTTCACTTCCTCTGATGGCTTCCATCAATCTACCATGTTCGTAGTTAAGATGCAATCTCGCTGTGGGACTGATTAATTTTGTGCCAAAATAACTGGTAGATAAGCCACGTGAATTCAAATTAAGGCGCGAGCTTAAATCGCTTTTGTGCTTGTGGAACTATTTGTTTTGGATCATTTGAACGCTTTTTCGATTATTGTGTCAAAAATGCGAGAAAATAATGAGGAGTTTTCCAGTAAGTATTGTCAGTTGGTTTCAAAAAGCATCAATAGATGGCGCTCCTACAATTTTGTTTTTTTTTTAAATCTGTGTGATTGTGGCAGTGATGTCATGCTGCCAACTAATACTAAACTTAAAAATAAAATGTTTATTAATATAAACCTAACTTTTAAAGGTTGAACGAAATCTACAAATAAATATTTATGTAAGTAGGCACTATGTTCCGTTTTAATACAAACCTGTCATATTTGTATTAACTGACTCAGTCAAATTGATGTTTATTTGTTTGCAATAATTCATTACAACCTCTAAAATTGTAGAAAACTATCGATAATTACAATATTATCCAATACAACGTTCCCAGTATATATTTTTTCTTTGCTCAGAACCTATTTCAAGCGATTATCAATTACCAAAATTGTCGGGGCGCCATCTAGCGAGTGGTTAAGAATGCTTTAGATACCTGTTGGAAAACTCCTCATTTGAGTGTAAAGCTTCACAACATAGGTCAAGTAAATAAGTAAAGTAAACTACGCTTTTTTCACTTAGACACACGGCACAAAATTTAAAAATATTCATAGAAAAAAAAGTAAAACAGGGACATAAATCGACAGAAAAAAGATACTCTAATCTCGATACCTGCGCCATGTGGAAAGTGCAATGGGGCCACACTCAGCATATGGCACGACAGTAGCCGTGGCTCTGGGTAGGAAACGCAACGGTCTTTCTTGATCAATGATATTTCGAACATATGTACCTAGTACTTAAATAATTTTACTAGGTACATAATTTTTAAATAATTTACCTATGGCTACAATCTTATGAAAATCCCCAAAAGTTCATCATATCGTTGCATTTGCATAGGTATGTACACTCACTAACTAAACTAAAATGAAACGGTGGACGGATTCTACAGCCATGGGTCAAGCTCAATTGGGCATAAAGTCAGTTATTTATGCGGTTTACCATCCTACAAGTAGGTATTAACATAGCTGTTGTATTGCTAATATAATTTATGATACACTAGATTATTTAAAGCAAGACTGTTCGCGCAGATTTTAGTAGCCTGTCCAATACCAGGAATTTCAAACGAACTCCACACTTTTCGGCGAATTTTTAATTAAATCCATGCTCGCTGCGTGGATTAAATTGACAAACTTTCCGTAGGTACTTCATCACGTTTTTAAATTTACATTAGATATAGGTAGAGCTCGTCTAGTCTAAAATGACGCGCCCCACTACTTAGTTAGTTGATTTCGATGTGTGAATGCAAATATTGATAACGACACTTCATCTCTGGGGAGCCAATGAACGACGCGTGCTCCTACGTTTGAATCTCACCGGCAACTGAATGACCAATTACAACGGCATTTGTATATGTATTGCGTCCATATTTTAAACTTGCTTGTGTGCGTTAATGCGATAATGGGGCGCGTCATTTTAGATTAGACGAGCTCTACCTATTTGTTACCTACGTTTGCCACATCACCGTATTCATATCTATCTATACATAGTATAAAACAAAGTCACTTCCCGCCGTCTGTCCTTATGTATCTATGTATGTATCTATATACGCTTAGGTCTTATAAACTATGCAACGGATTTTGTACGATTGGTGAATCGGGCCCCGAGACTGTTCGTTCACCCAGTCCAAGGTCCCCAGTGGGAGACCTTGGTCAAACTCGATTCGCTGACGGTTTTCGGAGGACTCGTTGCGTTGCTGATGTTCGGCTAACATCAAAGTCATCATCATCATCACAGCCCATAACAGTCCACTGCAGGACTTCGGGCCTCTCCCACGAAAGGGGAGGTCATTGCCATAATCTCCACGCTTGGCAGGCGGGTTAGAGATCCCAGTGCAGTTGATGTAAATCTACCCAGAAAGATGCTGCTGCCCACCTTTCGGATTTGTCCCTTAGTCGCCTATGTAACATCAAAGTACGAACCGGTAACCCATCCAATTTGTTTATCGGTCTCGTAAGCACCAATCCAGGGCCGCTTCTACTGTATTCCGTTATAAGTGGCGAAGAACAAGGCTCGCCACACTATTTTAGCTGTTAATCGGTCTACATTGCAGTTCAAAATTCCTTTATTGAAAAGCGGAATAGCTAGCGAGTGCTCGTAATGCGGGGCGAACTTGCTTGGTTTTAGTGGTCCAGTGTTCGTGACTCAGCTAACTTTCAACACCTCGAATAGTTTCAAATTTCCCTAACGTATTAGTGCTCTGTACTCCCTAAAAGCATGTGAACTGGTATTCATCATTTACCTCGTAAAGGCGATAAGACGTAACTTTGTAGATAGGTTAGTGAGCATTAGGTACAGCTTGTCTTCTAAATAAATAATATAATAAATAATAATAATATTATAGTGTAATATCGAGGTAAAAACAATACTAACCGTGGTACTAACCCCGATAACATGTGCGATGAAAGTGTAGCTTGTCCTTGTTTGAAGGCAAGGATTTGAAATGAATTATTAAGTCAGATAAGTTCAATCTAAAACTGTACCTACTATTGTCAGTCGGCATGTCTCTATTTATAGATACTCAAGGCCTCGGAGGCCTGGCCTCCCCTTGATGTTATTGATAGGGGAAAGAGGTAAATTGGATCTATATTTTAAAACGCGTTATAAATCCAATAAAGTTTCAAGTCTCTAAAGTATTAATTTCAACATCTTAATAGAATATGTATAATAAAATACTATAAAGTTACGTAATTAAATAAAACTATAACAACCTTCAACTTACTACACTCACTTACTAAACTTACTAAAATCACCGAAATTAGTATTTGAGATGCAGAAAAGTTTTAGTTTTTAGTTAGTTTTTTTTTTTCAAGCCAAACTCAGGCTCATATCTGTACAAATATAATATTATAGTTGTTAATCGCTTGATTTTATCAGTGTATGAGTTTCATCAATTTCTTTTTGAAGTACATAGTTCTATTTAGTCAGTCCAATCAATATACCCAACCTTCCTCCATATGTTTTTGTTTCAAGGTAACATTACATAAATTATGTTTTGTATCATTGAAAATAAAATTTAATAATTCCGTCTCTAAATAAATAAATCTGTCATTTACGATCGCTCAGTTGACAAACGACACGCGTCAATGCATGGACGAGATTGTTGCTACAATACACTCCATTCCTGGTCCCAGCCAGTTACTATACGGCTAACAGTCAAACAACGGGGATACATAACACCAAATCCATCCATCGCACACGGCAAATTTGATTAACGAGTACCACGAAACGGTCCCGAACGGTAATGAGTTCGGAATGGGCCGTCGCCGCGGTGTCCGCTGGCAATGGGCGGTGTAACGGCTAAGGTTCACCGCATCCAAATGCGATTGCACTGGGCGTTCTGTTCTTAACACCTGCTAGCATTGCGTGCCAAATGACCCCACTGGGGACGGTGACCGCAAACGTCGGGTAATCTCCCTGTGTTTCTGTGAGTCGCCATATTGAAAAATGTAGGTACTCGGTTGTTCGGCCAAGGACTGTGATGAGAAAAAGTTTCTGCAATATCTTGTACATATGATAAATAAATAAATAAATAATCGTGGACAAATTCACACAGCGCCATCTAGCCCCAAACTAAGCAAAGCTTGTGCTATGGCTAGATAACTGATATACTACTTAAATACTTTTTTTTAATACATACTTATTATACATAGATTCAAATCAGAGCGAATTGTTCTTCAATATGATAGCAGTCTAACTAAAGTAATATAGGATCTGTCAGTACTGCTAAGAGTCAATTAATCATGCAGCGACTGCTAGAGTTAATTTGCTATTCGACAATATAGGAAGGGGCCGCAAAGCATTATGTGGCGAAATGTCAAAAGCTATGACATTATTTAGCCCACGTCTAGCTACATTGCCTTCTGTGTTTTTATCAATATAATGTAAGCATAATTTATTTACTTTAAAAAATATATTTACAATATGTAAGTATATTATTACATTATTATTACCTGAGTGGTTCAGTTGTCAGCATGCCGGTCTGCCACGCAAGAGGTCCCGAGTTCGATTGCCGGCCGGGCAGAAATTTAAATGATGAATTTTAATTTCTGTTACGGGTCTGGTATGGGGTGTGTTCTATGTATAATAAGTATGTATTCAAAAGTATATAAGTAGTTTATCAGTTATCTAGCACCCATAACACGAGCTTTGCTTACTTTGGCGCTAGATGGCGTTGTGAGAATTCGTCCACGAATTTTTTTTCGGAGCAATTAGAACAGTACAAGATAATTCGTATCAGGTTAAATTCAGGTTAAAGATAAGTCCCTAATCAGCAGTAAACACGTTATTTAAAGTTACGGTGACGTTATTTCAAATAAGTATCAAGTAAAGTCACTCTACTAATCAGTTGATCCCCCGACCTTATGACAATCCATATGATAATATGGAGTAAGGGGTCAGCTAATTATTTGTATGACTATACCTATTTCATACCTGTATATTCATATCATATATAGGATATTTTGCTGTTAAAAGTTAGTAATACTGCGTCCAAAGTTATTTTAAAAATTACTTGCATCATCTGGGCAATCGAACCGACTTAAATGTGAAAATGATTAATTTCACGTTGTTCCTTTCTTTTAAAATACTATGTTATTTAAGAAAAATTATTTTTATTTGTCCATTCTTTCGATTGGCATCATAAAAATAGGTGTGATTTTTTTTTACATTTAAGCCGGTTCGATTCCCAAACGAAACAAGTAATTTTTAAAATATCTTTGAATGCAGTATTACTAACTTTTAAATATAACATAAAGTCTTCTTTCAGCAAAATATCCTATCTACGATATTGAAGGTACTTTCCCTTCATGTCTCATAGTCTTGGGACGCCCTGTATACATACGAACATACATTGACGACCTGAGTGGTGCAATGGTCAACATGCCGGTCTGCCACGCAAGAGGTCCCGGGTTCGATTCCCGGCCGGGCAGAAATTGGAATGATGAATTTTAATTTCTGTGACGGGTCTGGGTGTTCTATGTATAATAAGTAAGTATTTAAAAAAAAAAAAAGGATTTAATTAGTATATCAGTTATCTAGCACCCATAGTACATGCTTTGCTTAGTTTGGGGCTAGATGGCGCTGTGTGAATTTGTCCACGAATATTTATTTATTTATAAAGCTCACGCCTGTGTCCCACAGGCCGCCACAACTCTTCACCACCTACCCTAACCCTATAACCTATTTCATTGTTTACGAAAAACTGTCATATGAATTTGTAATTACAATTATCTACCTAACATTTTTTCTTTTCCTATACCTATGCATTGGTGGGTTCTGTTAAAACTTAGCTGTAAGTTCCCGGACAGTTTTCATCGTAACAGCCGTAAGTCAATTTCGTGTCTAGCAAGTCACTGTTAAACTGTCACATAAGTGTCGAAGTTTACATATTTCGTAGTTGATTTATTATGAAATTGAATAACCTGTCATGAACAAGTATTGTTGATAATATTGTTCTAAACTGGTGACTTGATTGTGTGATTATATGAAGGTGAAGATACAGCTATATTTGAACACTTGCTTGCAAGTTGAGTAATACATGACACATCTGTTTTATTAACATGGTATTATCGCAAATAAACTACATATTATGATCGATTGATTCTATAGATAAATTGTTTTGAAATAGTTACCTAAAATGGTCATAAGTTACCCCAGTCGAGTGTACCTATTATGTAGTAACACCTGCATATTGTCTCCTAATAGCAAACGGTAAATACCAACATTTTTCAAAAACCCAGTACATGTAATAACAAACATGAAATTCTAATTTTTTTACTCGTAAAATCCGGTGTATTTTGTTACTTTTATTTATTAACAAATCAACGTCCCCCAATCACGTGGTCACGTGACACCGTACAGTTAGAAACAGACTGCCCAATTTGTACAACGTGAACACTAATTAGAGGGTATAATCCGAGCTTGTTACAATTCCCTTTGATTGCCCAAGAGCAGAATATTATATGACCCTGCATTACGATTAGGCATGAGCAAAGCCGTAATTATTAAGCTCTGCGGCAGAATTACACTGCCTACAGGAATAATATATACTCACATAATTTTTCCCTCAGGGCTTTGTGATGTGTAAAACATGTGTTTATCAGTGAGGAAGATGAAAACGCTGTTCACCAGGAACATATTAGGACAATAACTTTGTTGTTTTCTGCCCCAGAAACAATCTTTTTATAATTTTTTTGCGGTAGATTATTTCGTAGCTTTATATGTATATGTATGTATTAACGAACTATTATGCGTTTTTAATACTAATCAAAATAAATCTTAGGTACCTATTTATTCTCCAATATAACTTTATATTTTAGCACTTACCTATACTATTATAAAGAACGATCATTATCAGATATTTCAGTGTAAGCCATTCAACAAAAGCCTTTTAGTAAGGTTTGATTTGTAACTTACAAAGTTAAACGAACGGTTTTCAAACGTAGACGTCGATAAAGGGGCACAAAATTTTCAAATAACGTGAGGTGTCAGGTGACTGCGGGTTGAAGAAAGTTGCCTTTACGATTCTTTTATTGCAGTCGCCACCGTGTCTTACTGGTCTATATTTACTTTATTCGGGTTAAAAAACAATTGTACAAGTTTTGTAATTACAAGTAATCATAACAAATTGTAGTGAAGTCTGTACAATCCACAACATTGACCACATATTACAATACAACTTGTAATCGCGCAACAATCGATAATATGAATATAATTTTTTTCTTAACATTTTGAAGAGCAATGTTCACTTTGCTTATATATACCGATGTAAAATACTAACTATCATATACAAACACTAGGGTTATGTATAGCATTGATCATGAGACTGTAATGGACCACTACAAGCCCCTTGGCTAAATACAACGGTTATAAATCTTTATGAAAGTCTAGGTAGATCAGAGTCTATATATAAAAACACCACAAGATAACGCAGAACACTGCTGCCAATGAGGTTACATAAATATTGATATGACGTATAATATTTTTACACACTTCAAAAAAGGAGGATGTTCTAAATTCCTCGAAATATTTTTTTTGGCTCTACAATTTCATTCTATTTTAGTTAGAAATGCTTGTAAAATACATATGAAAGAGGATAAAGGTAACAATAACGTTACTTTCTACGAAATCGGGGTCGAGTAAATAAGGCGGGATATAAGATCACGTTCCATTTTACTACATATATTTTTGTAAGCAGAGATTAAAAGCCGGGTAATATACCAGGTGTTAATAATTTTGCTCCATATTTACGTTCAATACTTAAAAGTCGTATTAAAATGGATTGTTAACTTTTTGTTTTATTTATTAGTTTACTTTTAGCCACTTCTGTCCCACTTTGCTTACTTTAGTAAAAACTGTTAATCGATATCTACTTATTTATGTATCGTTTAAAGTTCCTCATTAAATATATATTATTAGGACATGTCAGTAAAGTTTCTCTACAAGCCACGTGTGGCCAAAGTCACACTTTAATACATATTGACGTATTGCTATCTTCAAAGCACAAATCATATCGAGCAATTACTAAACCGCCCTCTAATTTGGGTGCAAAGCAATAACAATGCGAAAGGGTCGCGGATTAAGTGACTAGATTTCGATAATCATCAATTTGAATTATGGTACTGCCGGGGCCGGATTTGGGGCGGCTGTTCCGGATATGCCGGGAAGCCGGAACCCGGACGGCCGGCCGGCGCCCCGGACACCTGCCCTGCCGGGTTATGTCGCATTAAATCCACATTTGCCGAATAAACGCTAACATTGATGGGTTATAAAACGGTTATATGATTTTATGCCGATAATGCTTCCTATAAATTTTTGTGTCAATGTTTGGAAACAGTGTTGCCTTGAACTTTACTTTCATAAAGGCGTATTAGACTCCCACGTACTACGTACTTAGACCTACTAATGTACAGGAGGAGTGGCCTGATAAGAGCTGTTGATTAAGCCTTTAAGAGGAAAGGCGGTGCAATTTCTTTCCATACAAAATCGTACAAAGTTTCGTAGTCCCCATTTTCCCCAGTCAAATCTCAACCGAGTTTTGTGACTTTTTACAGCGAGTATTTACTCGTAGAAAATTATAAAATCAAATAAAATAATGTAAAAAAAACACTAAACGTACTGACATGCTAATGGCCAATATCTACTCTGAGTATTAAAATCATGACTTTAGTGTTAAAACCCAGGGAGGAAAATGGGTACTATGAAACCTCGATTTTCGCGATTTTACATAGTTATGAGTCCGATTCGCAGTATACCTTTCGCTCAGTATTCGAGGGTGGAAGCGGGCACTGCGATGGTAATAGTTTTTCGAACGCAGCAGGTTTTCAGACGCAGCCTTTGCTCTTAATGGCGTACACAGTATGTTAGGTATTTACGTTCAATTTAGTTTAGTACCTTAGGGAATACCTACGATGTGTCACGTATTAAAATATATCTAAACCAAAACGGTGTACCTTCACTTAATCACAGAATGAAGTCACCAGTTTAGAACAATATTTTCAATAACACAGTCATGTTCACGACAGGTAATTCAATTTCATAAATCATCTATAAATTGTAAACTTCGACACTTATGTGACAGTTTAAAAGTGCCTTGCTAGACACGAAATTGACTTATGTATGGCAGTTACTTAAAACTTCCCGAGAACTTACAGCTAGGCTTACAAGTTCGCAACTTGAGATTCTTAAGTCTGAACCCAACAATGCATAGAGAAAAAGGAAATATATAAAGTAAGAAATATTTTTGAATAGAAATTTCTGCAAAATTTTATAAGTGACATTGGTGGCGCATTGATAACTCCCCTGGTATTACTGATGACCATAGGCGGCGGTGACCACTTTCCATCAGGTGTCTCGCTTGCCTGCTTGTCTGCCGTATAGCATAAAACAAAAAAAAATGTGAATAACAACACCCATAACCATCGACAGCCTAGCTACGAATAAATATTTCGATTAATAATCAGCAAATTCATCCTCTAGACTCGACTATTCGTGGAACATAATTACATAGCAAAACCAACGGAGGGAAGAAACGCTTGAAGAACTCGAACGCACACACGTACCTAATGAATTGTATTCAATTGGTCAATCCCCTAATTCGACACGACTCGTAATAGTTTTGGGAAGTGGTCCCGGGACGGTTATATCGAGTTTGGAATCGACGCCGTTGGCTGTTACTCGGTTTTTGCCCTTGTTGGGCTTAAGCCGGCGCCGCGTACTGTCGACCGCGAGGCGCCAACTGCCCAACTTATCCTTTGTCCCCGTGCTGTGTCCTTATTATGAATAAATAAATATTTACTTACTATGTTGACGCAATGACCCAAAAGAGTGTTTTCCTCTGACACTAATATGCTCCAATCCACTCTGTTCTGTGCCACCTCCTGCCAACTGTCAACCTAGAGTTCCAACAGGTCTCTTTTCACATCGTCATTCCAGCGATACCTGGTCCGACCGGTCGCTGACCACTCGATCGTCTCAAGTATGCTTTCTTCACTGCCCGATCCTCTCCCATTCTCTCTACGTGGCCAAGCCAGCAAAGCCTACCAGCTTTTGTTTCGCCGAAGATATTAATGAAGTAAAAAAATAGTCGCAGAAAAATTCACACAGCGCCATCTAGCCCCAAACTAAGCAAAGCTAGTACTATGGGTGCTAGATAACTGATATACACCTTAAATACTTTTAAATCCATACATACTTATTTATGCATGGAACACCCAGACTCGTAACAGATATTAAAATTCATCATTTCAATTTCTGCCCGGTTGGGAAACGAATCCGGGACCTCTTGCGCGGCAGACCGATATGTTGACCATTGAACCGTGGTCATCATAAGGTAGTTAATCATGACTACCACGGAGCTTCGAACATTATTCTTGCCGTCCGGATTATGAAGTAACCTGGGTCTTAATTAACACCCAGGTTAGCAACCCGTCCCGACTTCGCCGGTGCGGTTGCATAATTGATACCTACCAACCTCGAGTATGGTACTTAAATTTTTATGAAAATATCACGGATGTTATGTGGTTCTAATATAGTTTTTATAGAAAGCTTTACGCTATACCAGAGATGGCAAACCAATGTCACGCGTGCCATAGATAACACACGGCAAATATATCATGGCACGACACCTTATATTTTCAGTCTAAGTAGAGCTACATGGATTAAAACTGTTATCAAAAAGAAAAAAGTTATAACTAAATCAAGATTCTTTAATGGTCATAATATTGTTACTTGATTTTATAAAATACGGCACATTGGACAATAATGGTTCGCCATCCCTGTGCTATACCTATATATCGTGAAAGAATTAAAAAATCCATTAAGTAACATTAACCTATAGCGTAGTAAGGTTAGATCAGTCTACATCAACATACAGTTTATGGGGACCCCCGTTATCCCCCTTAATGGGGACAGCCTATGGGGACAAAGAGAATACACGAGAGCCAAAATCCTTTTTGGCCTGCTACTGCGAGAGAGAGGCCCTCCGCGCCCTGAGGTGAACCACCGCCCCATTTGTGGTCGAGTCTAATGTACTTGCAAACTTAGGGCGCCTTGACACAGATTGAACGCCGCTGGTTGATGGCCAAGTTTGTTTGCCTGCGATCCCTATTTGCGTATCTGAATTCTGACGGCGGTTCGTGCGCTTCAGCCTTTTGAAGATTTGTTTGAAGATTTTCTTATGTTGCCTTAAGTATTCTTTGAGGTCGGAGTGTATTATAATGGATTTCTAAGTCTTGGTAGTACAAAGTTATGACGTAGATACAAAGATATCCTTCTGTTGGCAGTTTCATACAATCTAGATATAGGTACTAATAACGGTCTTTGATTCAGTGATTTACCGGCTTACAATGTAGGTTTTAATTTGCAACCGTATCTCCGCATTTACCTAAATCTTTCACATAAACGTGATGCTAATTAGCACCTACATTGTTTATGAAAACAATACGCTTAATTAATGTGACATGATAAAGCCGCTCCAATGATTTCAAATACGCCAATAACAATGAGCAAAATCGGTAGCATGGAATCTTCTTCATCTTCATCTTGGCGTGAATGTCCCGGTTGTGCTCTCGCGCACGACGGCCCGGGGTCCGCCTTGACCATGATCCAGGATTTGGCAGGTCAGGTTATTACAGTAAAAAATTGGTAGTATGGAATCCGCGTACCTATATGGCAACAGTCGACTCTCGAAATAAATTCACCCTTTGGCTGGTTAATTTACCATTATTAGACCCTGTTTTAAAGGTTGCAGAGCGCGTGCTTATGTGATTTATTTTTAGATCCACGTACATGGCGTGACATTCAAATTTTGTATCGGTACTTACCTACTTATGTACAGAGATTGATAAGCATTATAATTGGCTCCTTGTTTTTGTTTATCGATGAGGAATTTGCTACGGATATAGATATTATTTAAAGAGAAAGAGTTTGTAGATTTGTGTGTTTCGAGTTGAGGTAATTTTAGTAAAAGCGGTTTCGAAAATTCTAAGCTACATTATTTCTGAGTGTCATGGTGTGGTACTTTTTGTCTAAACGGACGAAATTAATACTAAAACTAATGATTTATCAATATTTTTGAGTAACCTCCGTTGGTGTTAACCATCGAACTTTTTCTATTCGCATAGCCACTTGTCCTAAAGTATTGATAAATCCTTTTAGTTCGAGTTCATATCTATAATATTTAACAATGATTTTACTTGGATTTCGTTGGATTCTCTAATTATTGACGAAAATAAAGGTGAAATAATGGACCCTTTAACAAATATCTTGATGTATTCAAATGATAATCATGTGCGATTTAAATACATATTCCCGTAGATACTGTTTTTAATTAGACTATCCAGGCATTTGACCGCCATCTCACCTGGTGGTAAATGACGATGCGACCAAAGATGGAGCATGCCTGTCTAGGAACAGCCTTTTCACTGTAGGTTTGAAGGCGTCCAGATTATAATGATCAGGGAACACGCTCGCAGCAAGTGTACTGTAGAGTTAGAACGTAGTTCATTTAGACGATATACCATCTATTTATCATGCAAGCTTATTACGATGGACACTACTGTGAAAACCCGCGGTATTTCACTACGTGACAATATAATTAGGCCAATATTTTATTAATGGTCATCATTCTTCGAAAGAGACGCTTCAAAGATCGGTTTTACGGTTCTTATGGGTCTGCGTTTACTTCGAATTCATTAAATACTACTTCTATACTAGTTTAGATAATTCGTTAAAAACTTTAAATTTTTCTCGACTTTACAATAAAAACGGGGTTAAGGTATCGTTCACTTTCGTGTTATTTTAAGAACACACACGACATACACGAGGTATCAATTTTTGCGTGTAAGTGACAGAGTCTATCGGAGCGAGAAATAGATTTTGCTGGAGAAATATCGAGTAGGATCTCAATCTTACTAGCGGGTAGGCGAGATATTTTTCAATCGAAATAGCTAGCCTAATACACTTCATAACATTATCTAAGTGTAGTATAAATTGGATTCATCATTATCATCATCATATCAGCCGAAAGACGCCTACTGGCCTCCCCCAGAGATCTCCACAAAGGCTGGTACTGTGCCTTCCGTATCCAGCTAGTACCTGCGATCTATACCAGGTTGTCGGTCCACTTTGTGGGAGGCCTACCCACGTTGCGTCTTCCGGTACGTGGTCGCCACTCGAGAACTTTACTGCCCCATCGGCCATCTGCTCTTCGAGCTATGTGCCCTGCCCACTGGTACTTTAACTGGTACTGGTACACTGGTTAGCCTGGCAATCCTTAAGGCTATGTCGGTGACCTTGGTTCGCTCGGATCTCCTCATTTCTAAATGAAATTGGATTAGAATACATATAAATACGTCGAAAAGGTGCGTCGCGTGTAAGTCCCGTCTAATATAATAATATACATATAAATATCTAGTAAATAGAAGTATGGATCAAAATTGAATTAGCATACATTAATATGTAGTATCTTCATTAGGGGATCATTTCTCCGGAGATTGTTCTCGCAGTTTGAGTTGATAAACAAAGCCTGCTAATTTGCGCCTCCGGTATGAGCATATTGAGTTTGTTGAAGCGGCTGTGAGGCGGGTAACGACGTTAGCTGAGCTCGTAGTTGTGTATCGGCGGTGTTCGTTATTATCGGTGAGAGTGTACAGTCAGTGCCCTAACATAAGGTGTTTTGGCTCTGAATGTACATTCGACGACTTGAATTGTTCAGTTGGTTAACACGCCGGTTTGCATATGTATAAGTCGTTTATCAGTTTTCTGGCAACCATAACACAATTCCACTACACATTTCCTTCACTTTATCTTATTGTTTCTCCTGCACCGTGTACCGTTAACGTTCATTTTTTTTTCACGGTTGACTGGTAGTTTACTTTAGCTTTAAGTCCGCCAATGGACCTTTAGTGCATAAAGTTTTAATAAATAAACACAAACTTTCTCGGCATGACGGTAGTGATAGTACCTAGTGCTATAAAAATATGCCTGAGTACGGTACGGACGGTACGGTTGCGCTCATAAGTGCGTTACCACCTAAAATTTATATTCCTGTAAAGCTGTTAAAAGGTTTTATAGCAAGCATACTGTTCGAAAGGGAATAAAGTAGAAAACATTTTACAATAAAAATCATTTGAAAATTGATTGTATGTAGTTATTTTTTAGTTTTCAGAAATCACTTTGTCAGTTGACCTTTTAAATGTCACAATGGTTATTTTTACTTAAAGAAAAGTTAACTTACTTACCTACGTGCAAATATTTTTTTAATTTATTGTAACCATTTATTGTACATTAAAATCATTAAATTTAAAAAAACATTGACACTGTATTATTAAAAAATATTTTAACTGTAATTTATAAGACAATATATAGAAATTCATTAAAGAAATTTTCATTTATTTAATATAAAAAACCTTCACATTAAGAATTAGTTGTTGGTGCCTAACGGACAGCTAAAAGGTAGGCTCTTCTTTTAGCCAATTCTATTTGTTTAACAATGCACCTAAAATCCAGACTGACTTGTCTTATTTGCTATGTGTTTCTTATATAATTTAAGGCTTCTAGATACAATGTACGTAGCGTGTTTGATACGGTATTCGTGGTTTTGGGTATTATTTGTTCGCCAAATAAGACATGTTCATAATACAGATCATAATATTGTGTAATATTTTTTTTAAACTGATAATACACTTAGGACTCCAACTGTACACGAGAGACAAAGGTTTCCTGGTTTCTCCTGTATCGAGCGTCAACCGCGAGGGCCGACGCACGCGGGCCTCACGGGACCCCATTGTTGTACCGTGGACGTGATTTCTATTGGCGTTCCGAGTTTCTTCCGAGCCATTATTTGATCCACCGTCCCCATACGATCACTTATATATGTGGGTACACGTACTCGGAACAACTTCTTTGTGTCTTTCACTTTCGTTTCCCTCGCTACGATAGTACATAATTGGATCGTTAATTGTATCTCTATTAACTGGCAACACAAACTGTGATTCCTTTGTTGTGGGTCTAGGTAGTTCTTTAGTTGTCTGATTTCTGTGGCTAGTTCTGTTTTGCGAGTGAGCATGTTGCGGTGCTAAAGTTCGGTTAGTCTCCAAGTAAGAAACCGTCGCCCATCCAATGAGTCCAAAATTCGAGTTAAGGCAAACTAGAATTAGCTCAATGGGGAAGTCAATTTTATTATCAATCTGAAGACAGCCCACGGCTAAGACCACCTAATTGTTTAAGTTGGTTAATATGTCGGTTTGCTACGCAGAGGTTCCGGATTCGATTCCCAGTCAAGCAGAAATTTAAATGTGAAATTCTAATTTCTGTTATGGGTCTGGGTGTTATTTGTATAATATTTTTGTAGGTATATACGTAGTTTATCAATTATCTAGCACCCATAACACAAGCTTTGCTTACTTTGGAGCTAGATGGCGCTATGTGAATTGTCCAAGCATATTTCTAATATTTTTTTAGATGCCAATGGCTTGACCATAAAAGATATAATAACACGTTAAACCTTTCCTACAATAACGCACACTAATCACCTTAGTAACGGCACCATCTTGCCATACAAACGACCACCGAGAGTTATACATAGTGCCTTTATGCAACCCTCTCAAAACTAATACAAATGACAACTGAGTCGGCGAAGTTCTTAGTGCCACTACAACCTGATCTCTTGTTCGCAGTTCTTGGCGCTACTGGAGCGCAACGAGCTGGTGAACTCGACCCTGAAGTACCGGCAGCTGACGCTGTTCGCGCCCACCAATGAGGCCTTCCAGCGGTATAATGGCGAGATGGACGACAACCTCGTGCTCTACCATATAGGTGAGTTCTTGATAAGGAAAATAAAATGATCATCTTGGCGTCAATGTTCCGGTTGTGTCCGGAAGGTCCTGGGTCCGCCGGTGTGACCAGGATTCAGGATTTGGCAGATCAAATAATTGATCAAAAAGTGGACTGCCGATATCCAACCTCCGTGGTTTTGTAACCAGGGAAACCTGACCAAATTGGATTGTGGTTACATATTCAGTCGCCTATAAGTGCAGGTTTCATCATGATGTTTTATATGACGAATTTTCTAACCATGTTTTCCTTCACCGTAGGAGCATCGGTTAGCATTCAACTAATGTACATAAATGAGAATACAGTCACAGGCCACAGTGGCTGGTACCTCTCGCTTACGAGTACGATACTTTAACCACTTAGCCACTGACAAGGTATGTTGTTGATAGTATCTGGCGTATCATAGCGGTACCACATCATTAATTGAATCCACTTTAGGTTTCTAAACTACATTAAACTAATCTTTCTCTAAAACTGGGCACAGGTTTCGCTCCTCCACGGAGCATCCTCTGAAAACCGATAACCGGAAGTCGAACGTAAGGCTTAAGGTAAGGTAAGCGGAGCCATTCATAGGTGGTCGTATATGGGAATATTAACAACATGGCTAACGTAAACCGAGTGTGTTGAAAGCGATCTTATATTCAGACCAGCTTGAACTTCGGCTAAGCCGAAAATGGGCAGTACTTTATTGATTTGCTATACATACTGCGATCAACCATCCGTGGCGATTATGGCTAACTCAAATCCAATAGTACACTGTACGGACTGTGAATGATAATGGCATTTATTATAAAAATTCGCCCTGGTTTCACTGGGCCCCTCTGTTATTCTGGTAGGGATTCCTGTGATATTGTAACAGTATGAAATGCGTTGCTTACGAGTGTACTTAGAAAAATACATTTGGGATAGCTTAAAACGATCCTTAACCTTTTCAACGCCAAAGTCACATATATGTGGCATCCCATTTCCGTGCCCATGACGCCAAAGACTGATATATCAGACAAGGAAATAAGTTATAATCAACCATTATTTTAATTGCACACACGAACATTAACACTGAGTTTATTATCTAATGTATCACTCACTGTTTCACAACTCTAAATAAACAATATATTTTTGGGCCGTGGCGTAAAAATAGTAAAAATCTGTGGCGTGGAAAGGGTTAACGTGCGTAAGTGGTGCGCACCAACCAACGTAGCGCACTCGAATCATAATTTATTATTACAATATCTAAATTACCATAACAGAAACTAACAGTTCCGTAAAGGGCGTCAACATATAAAAATCACGATGAGCTAGGTGCAGTACGAAGGTGTGCGAGGTACAGTGGGGTCCTATATAAATAACTATTAAAATATCTCTTAACATTTTATCTCCCCTTGAACCCTTTCCGGCACCCATGAAAAATTAAGTCGGTAGTCAAACAAGCGGTCCACCTAATGGAAAGTGGTCACCACCGCACATGGACATTAGCAATACCAATAATACCCGGGACACGTTGCTCTGGCGGCATAGCATAGAACACAGCAATGTACTCAGTACAACCGAAAAAGTTACTCGGAAGGTTTGACGTTCCTATATTAGATTGGGTTTTTACCGGGGAGAACCGGCGATAACCGGCAAAGGCAAATGCTAGACCCCTCCATTGCCAAACCGCTGTTGCCCATGGAGGACTAGAGACCTTACCCGCCGGCAGGAACACTAAAATAGTATTGTTTGATTGCGGTATCCCTATGCCGTCCGAATTGAAGTCCCCAGTCGGGCGGCTTCAATTCGAACGGTATGCTCTGCTAACACGTGAATGCGTTTGAACTACGCCATACCTCTCAGAGAGATTGGCCCAAAATCTCCGTGGAAAACCTTGGCTTCAACAGAAATGTTTCAGTTAAATTGAAGGTAAAACTATATTTTGCGTTAATATAGACAGTGTATTTTAATTAAACATAGCTTAGATGATAAATAATTTTGGCGGATCCCCTGTTTTCCATAAATTCTAACCCGAATGCTTTGCATTTGGCAAATGTTTGCTTCCGCACAAGCGGAACACGAGCGGAAGTATTTAAATAGTTTAAAATTATTCATGTTCGTTTACTTTGTTGTGATAAACGTATTCAAATATAATTGTGGTTCGTATGTTATCCTCCTACACTACTAGATTATACCTACCAGTCATTTCGTGCCTAAGTTTATTTTACAGATTTTGCTATCCATTAGCCGAATTACATAGCCGAGTAACTTTACCAAAGAGATTGGAATGTTAGCGACCTTCATAGACTGGCAAGAAGGTCGCTAACAATCCAATAACGAATGAGCACTTACATATTTCATGAAATGTAATTGATTAGTCAGATCACCGTTTCACAACTATTTTTATGTAGTGGCCCATGAAAAAGCCTAAAAACTACTACAATAATATTTTATTTACTTTGGGGCTAGATGGCGCTCTGTGAATTGTCCAATCATTTTTTCTTTATTCGTATGGCAAAAATACAATACCTACATGAGAAACATCTTTAACTACTGACATTGGAAATCGTAAACCCTACCCAATTCCATTAAGCATCCGGATCCGTCTAGATGTCTCACAATGAAGTTTCTTTAGAAAAAGACAAATAGTGCAGCGCGATACCGTGAGATATAACATAGAACCGTAATTATTATATAATATAATATACAACCATAATTATAATGACCGTGAGATATTATAATAAGCGTTAGTTGTATATTTTCAGTATCCTTGTTCGCAACATGGAGTTCTTCATGAAAGGGGTGAAAAGGTTTTTATGGGGTCGGCAACGCGTGGGTGATGCCCCTGGTATTGCAAACGACCATAAGCTGCGGTGACTGCTTACCATCAGGCGGGCCGAAAGCTTGTTTGCCACTTTAGTCTTATAAAAAAAATCCTTTTTGCACCACATTCAGTATCGTCACGCAACACGCTCAATTGTTTTGTGTGTTTTCTAATATTAATATAATCATTATTTCAGGCAATAACGTACTCTAGGTATAATAACTAAGTATACAAAGCCCATATGTTAAGAACTTCGGTAGCCGGGCGCTTGAGTATCCAACTCGTAAGCGAGAGCTGCCGGGTACGAATGCCGCTGCGGCCATGTAAAATTACTTTTTTCTGAGTTATGTACAATAGATGATTACTAACCGATGCTCTAACGGTGAGGGAAAACATCATGATGAAACCTGCAAATTCAGGCAACTGAATTTGTAACCATGGTCCAATCTGGTCAGGTTCCCCGGGTTCCCAGGGTCACGGGGGTCAGATGGTAGTCGCTCCATTGTAATTACCTGATAGCCAAATCCTGGATCATGGTCAAGGCGGACCCCGGGCCCTCGTTCTCGAGAGCACAACCGGGACATTAATGACATTGATTTGAATACAAAGCCCATATGTTGTTAGTATTCAATATAAAAGTAAGGGTTAGTTGTGCTTAAATTATAACTTTTTTATTTTCATCTTCTTACGGTCCCAGTAATATCCTGAGATTATCACTAGAATCCGTGGTGGCGGTGGAGGAGCAACGTATTAAAATCCTAGTTTATCCGAACGTGGCACATTCCGAAAACATTTTATTAAAATTCCTTTTTTTCAGACGAAGTAGTCCATATTACATTAGAATGTCAACGTTATAAGTGCAATGTCAAATAATTAGAATATAAATTATTAATAATTACAATTGAAATGTCTAGATGTAAATATAATATCATAGCCACGTCAAAAATTTAAATGTCAATATATGTATAATACATTGAAATCAGATAAAAAATACTGTAATGTCAAGTTTACATTTTACACTCACACGAGCACTTCTCCACAGCTAACCTGGCCATCACGCTGAACAACCTGGACTACTCCATATCCTCGGAGCTGGACGGCAACCCGCCGCTGTGGGTGACGCGGCGGCGGGACATGATGCAAGATTCGGTGTATGTCAACAACGCCCGGATCCATGTCACCAGGTCTTACCAGTCGTTCAACAAGAATGGGAAGAAGCAGGTCAGTGAGGTGTTTTCAAAGAGAGTCCTGTAGACTACAACGATCCAACGTACACAGAGTTATAGAAGATTGCTGTCGCCCTATTTTTTTTAAATACGGCATACTACCAGGCCTGCGGGCCACCTGATGGAAAGTGGTCACCGCCGTCTGTGGACATTAACAACACCACTAATGCGTTGTCCGCCTCTAAGGAGTACCCCTAATATACCTCTTGAACGATCCCATGTCATACTTAACACTTACACATATAAGATAGGGGTCAGATAAGTAAGACATTAGGCAAAGTTGTATCTACCATAATTATATACTCGTATAATTAACTAGATATACACACTCACTGGCACTCGTCCCTGTATCGGGTGAATGTATCCATGGAAATGGGTTAGATCACGCAGATTTCAGCCGTAATGTATCTACTCGTATTTCGGAAAACTAGACATTTAGTTTGAACTGTATTGTAGAGTTTAAAGATCCTTTACATTTTACAAGTATTTAACAGTTCTCTTTGGGCCACTTGGTCAGCCATTCGGACCAACAGAATTTATATCCACTTTTGTAAATCACTATAGCAAACGAGTGGACATCCTCCCCCCTCCCCCTCGTAAGCGGTAACTATCGCCCATTATATCTACTATCCATATAGTTAGTTTTCATGTACGTAACAAAATTACAGAGCGACGGGTGCTTTGTCATTATGAGGACTAAGTCGGGCAAAAAAGAAATGCCTTATGCCTGTAAATTGCCGGCTACCTTATCGTTCAAACGGGAGCACAACAAGGGCAATATTGTAGCTTAAATAAATCAGGCGGTAATAGTCACCCAGACGGAATCCTCAAGATTGACAGAGTGAGACCACCTGATAACCACAAAATAAAAACCTGGTCCGCTTGACTAACTTAATCATCGTTTAGGGGTCTAAAAAGGCCACATTAGCGTTTCATAATATAAAAATTATCATCTTGGCATTAATGTTCCGGTTGTGATCACGCGCACGAGGGCTCGGGGTCCGCCTTGACCATGATCCAGGACTTGGAAGGTTATGTTATTACAGTGGAGCGACTGCCATCTAATAATAAGAATAAGAATAAGAAATATTTATTTACACAAACAGAAACACCACAACACAAAAATTTGGAAATCACGACATTTTGTAACACAGAAGAAAAGAAAAAGTACATAAAAATTTACAAAAAGCAGAAGCAAATAAAAGCTAGCACAGTGTCGATGCGTATAGTAGTAGATAAGTGGTGTGTCTGACCTCCGTGACTCTGTTTTACCAGGGGAACCTGACCAGATTGGATCATGGTTACACATTCAGTCGCCTGCAGTAGTGTTTCATAATATGATTCATATTAATTTGTCACGAACTTATCTGCAGTGTCGCTGTTGTTGCATTGACATAACAATTCAAACTGGCGATACTTATTCTTTTTGCGTGTCAATGACAAACACTACAATGTAGTGGCCCAAAACTTAGCCACATTGACAGCATCGGTGGCTGTTATAAGATCCTCCTGCGTGCAGGTATTCACTTACTTAGGGCGTCACTTAGTTCCAGCATTGACCAGCGGATCAGATAAGTTTCTGGCACTCTAATATGTATCATAACATGAAACGCTAACGTGGCCTTTTTAAACCTGCAGCTGTCCATAGTCATAGGCTGGTCTTCCTCAGGTCCTGCACGTCATCGACCAAGTGTTGCAGCCACTGCAGCCCCACGTGGCCGGCTCCACGACCAACCCAGTGTACAACCCCAACGCGTTCCAGTTCCTGGAGAACTCTGACCTATTCAACTTAGGTCCTTTTAGACTGAGGTATTGTGAATATTTTAGTTTAGCAATATTAGTTTTTGAGTTATTAGTTTTAATTAGATTTTGAGAACGTAAATCGGCAGCCAGATGTATTGTACATCAATAACCTAATTGACAGAATAAGTCGGATAACCTCCGACCAAGTTTACTTAAACTCAATTTTCTAAACTTCTGAACCGATTTTAATGAAGCAAAGCTAAGAACCATCGTGGTTAAACTGACTTTTAAATCGGTCCATACATTTGCAAGCTACAATGCCACAGACATACACACAGTACCATACAGCCACAGATAAATACGTCAAACTTATAATATAATATAAACGTCCCGCGTCCGACCCTAACCTGCCCTACCCTACACGTATGTACCCTTTTTTTCTTGCATACAAACAAACCTTGTCCTGAAAACTACAAACCCAATAAAAAAGAATTAGTTAAATAACTGCAGTCGTTCTGAAATTATGCGCGAACATGCAACATTTTGATACCTTGAGTTATATTATTGCAATTTTCCTAGGGATCTCATCGCTGATAATGTGGTTTTCTCTAAGTGAAAGTATTTTAAAAATCTAAAATTTTAATTTTAGATCTCATTACAAACAAACAATAAAAACCTGTTAATATTTGTATAGAATAGTATAGATAATGTTGGGCACAGGCCAGGACTTACCTTACTGCCTTGTGGCACGCCCAATTCCATCGGAAGATCATTGTTCCTATGAGATCCTATCGTCGATCGGACTAAGCTTTTAGTTAACAAAATCTTGTCCTGTTTGCAATTAAGAGAAGAGTTAGTAATACGAGTATAGTACTATAATGTTTAAAAAAATATTCTTATATGTAATATTGTTATATTACAGTTGAGCGTGCCACAAGGTAGTAGTTAGGTCCTGGCCTGGGCCCAACATTATCCATACTATTCTCCAATGGACATTTCCGAATTTCGCACAAAAGTAAAATATCTTGGAGACTGTAACTATGAGGTCGGCACATCGTGTGCAAAATCCAGTATGTTTCTAATTACCATACCTGTCGCACGAACGCTATAAGTTCCACGCTAACCACCTGGATTACAATGTAAGGTCTTAAGCCTTAAAATCATTTAACTCCCGGTATTAAAGTCTTATAACGAACCAGGTAGTGCAGCGTAAGTAAACGCCTAGTGTTATGGCTAATACGAAATTGCGTTGCGCCCATAACCCTCGCACGTGACTACAAGCTGAGGCTCACAGCACGTCCCGTAGCCGTAGCGTAGCAGTAGCGTAGGCCCACGTAGACTGCAGTTTCAACGTTGATGCTAGGTAACTTTGTTAACATGCCTGTCTTTATTACTGTAGCGACATTATGGGAGCCGTCTGCACATTATACCTACGCGTAATGGAAAGTTCGATATTACACTGTAATGGAAATTCATATTTAAATTCATTTTGTCATATACATGTTTCAACGCGAAACTGGGCAAACGAGGCGGAGACGAGTTGAGAGTGGGGCAATTTGGAGTTGGAAGTCGGAACGCCCGTGGCCAGATGCTGGCCGGCTTTATGGAGAAGGAGGGACTCTTTATGATGAACTCATTTTTCAGGAAGCCGGATCATCGCAGATGGACGTGGGTTAGTCCCGATGGTGTCACAAAAAATGAGATTGACTTCATCCTATCTACGAAACGGCATATATTCAATGATGTCTCGGTGATCAATAGCGTTAAAATTGGCAGTGATCACCGCTTGGTAAGAGGCACATTGAATATTAATCCCCAGCTGGAAAGATCGAGATTGATGAGGTCCACGCTCCGGCCTGTACCCATCCAAATCCAAAACCCCGAGAGCTTTCAACTCGAATTACAAAATCGCTTCGAGTGCCTAGGAGAGTGCGTCGACGTGGACGACTATAATAACAGGTTCGTGGAAACTGTCTATACGGTTGGGTCAAAGTTTTATAAGGCCTGCCGTACAAACAGAACAAACAAAATCTCTGACGATACCCTCAAACTCATCGAAGAAAGACGCGGAATGACTCTGCAATCCCCTGATGATGTCTCTCAATTTAGGCGACTTAATCGACAGATCTCCAAGTCTCTGACTCGCGACATACGCCGCTTTAATACTACCAATATTGAGGCGGCGATCGAGCGGAACAAAGGCTCTAAAGTCTTTGCGAGAGATCTGTCGATTGGACAGAGCCAGTTGACGAGACTGAAAACGGATGACGGCAGAGTTGTTTCGACCAAGTCCGAGGTTTTGAGGGAAGTCGAGAGGTTCTATGGACAGTTATACACGACAACACGGGCACCTGTTACCAGTATGGCAAAAGACCCCAGAGCCAAGTTGACCCGACACTACACCGAAGATATCCCGGACATCAGCCTGTACGAGATTAGTATGGCTCTCAAACAGCTTAAGAACAACAAGGCGCCGGGTGATGATGGAATTACGGCTGAGCTTCTGAAAGCTGGTGGCAAACCTGTGCTTAAGACCCTTCAGAAGCTGTTCAATTCCGTCATCCTCGAGGGCAAAACGCCGGAAGCATGGCACAGAAGCATAGTGATATTGTTCTTCAAGAAAGGTGATAAGGCTCTCTTGAAGAACTTCAGACCAATATCGCTACTGACCCATGTCTATAAGCTGTTTTCGAGAGTCATTACGAATCGTCTTGCACGCAGGTTTGATGACTTCCAGCCTCCCGAACAAGCCGGATTCCGAAAAGGTTTTAGTACCATAGACCACATACATACGCTGCGGCAGGTTGTACAGAAGACCGAAGAGTATAACCGGCCATTATGCTTGGCGTTTGTGGACTATGAGAAAGCCTTCGATTCGATCGAAACTTGGGCGGTGCTCCAGTCTCTACAGCGGTGCCAAATTGACTATCGATATATCGAAGCATTGAAGTGTTTGTACAAAAACGCCACTATGTCAGTTCGTCTCCAGGACAAGACCACAGAACCTATTCAGCTGCAGCGAGGTGTTAGACAAGGTGATGTCATATCTCCGAAGTTGTTTACCGCTGCACTGGAGGATATCTTTAGGCTTCTGGACTGGGACGGACTTGGCATCAATATTAACGGCGAGTACCTCACGCACCTCAGATTTGCTGACGATATCGTAGTCATGGCTGAAACCCTGGAAGACTTGGGCAAAATGCTCGATGACCTCTGTAGTGCCTCTCAACAAGTAGGTCTTAAAATGAACATGGACAAGACGAAAATTATGTCGAATGTCCATGTTGTGCCTACTCCAGTGACAGTTGGAGGCACTCCACTTGAAGTTGTTGACGACTATACATACCTAGGACAAATAGTCCGGCTAGGTAGGTCCAATTTCGAGAAAGAGGTCAATCGACGAATCCAACTCGGTTGGGCAGCGTTCGGGAAGCTACGCCACATATTTTCGTCCCAATTACCGCAGTGTCTCAAGACGAAGGTCTTTGACCAATGTGTGTTGCCAGTGATGACTTACGGAGCTGAAACGTGGCCACTCACTATGGGCCTTATAAGAAAGCTCACTGTTACCCAAAGGGCAATGGAAAGAGCTATGCTCGGAGTTTCTTTGTGCGATCGAGTCAGAAATGAGGAGATCCGCAAGCGAACCAAGGTCACCGACATAGCTCTAAGGATTGCCAGACTGAAGTGGCAGTGGGCAGGGCACATAGCTCGAAGAACAGATGGCCGATGGGGCAGTAAAGTTCTCGAGTGGCGACCACGTACCGGTAGACGCAGCGTGGGTAGGCCTCCTACAAGGTGGACCGACGACCTGGTAAGGATCGCAGGTACCAGCTGGATGCGGAAAGCACAGGACCGGTCTTTGTGGAGATCTCTGGGGGAGGCCTATGCCCAGCAGTGGGCGTCTTCTGGCTGATGATGATGATGATGATATACATGTTGTATGAATAAGCCCGGCTTGCACCAAATTCTGAAACAAGTTAAAGAATGACGTTTAACGTTGTTTTGCACGTAGTTTTTTGTTTTACTTTATTAAAGTAAAGTAAGTAAGTAAAGTAGGAAGTAAGTACATGATATATGGAATAGTAAAATTTGTGTTTTTTTTTCTTTTCATAATTTGTATTAGAAACCTTTGTTCGTCATTTAGTGTAGATAGTGTTTCAGTTGACTCTCTGTACATGCCTGCTTTATCTAAGAACCTTCTACGATGTCCGTAAAAATGGATGTAACTATGTTCTACTGTCCTTGTATGTACAATAAAGAGTTATAAATAAATAAATAAGTTTTTTGTTTCCTTAAATGTGTTTAAGAATTTGGTGCAAGCCGCCCTAAGTGACTCGTTTGGGCCAAAATGTAACGAATAATGAATGCACCAAGAGTTTAAAAACATGTATTTGTTTAAACACGAAAATATTCCTTTTTCCATGGAAATCATTAATATTAATACGAAACTGTGTTATCGGCAATAACGACTCTCGCCATTCTGGCGGGGTTCCGAATTAAAAACTGTATTAACAGGTAAATAATGAACTTCCAAAGTGCTGGAGGGAAGCGGGTGCGGGCCCGGTTATGCAAAATGGTTAACATAATTACTGCGTCGCGTGTTTGAAATGCAAGGATACAGTCTCCAACCCGCACCCTTTGTGACTGACGTAAACTTTCAACGCGTCTACTCGTGCAATTATGCGGTCACATTGCATCGAGAGTAATTAAAATTTACCTGAATTTACTTCCAGCTAGATACTATAAGATCCTGATCCTGATAATGATAGTGAATGAGATAGATGAATAGTAAAGTTACAATGGTAAAGCTGTATTTATGAATGTATGACTAACCGACACTCAAGAATCCACAGGCCGCAAAGTGACTAGTATCTACAACACTATGATGATGTTGACGACCTGAGTGGTTCAGTGGTCAACATCCCGGTCTGCCATGCATGCCATGCATTCACGGCATTTGATGCATCTTTAGCCCAAATAAGTTTACTAAAAGAAGGTAGAATTAGGTTTCCATTACGCCCAAAGGACTCGTCCTATTTAAATATCAAATAAAAATTTAATTCATGAATGCTATAAAACCGTTTCAACAACTGCACAGTAGTGCAAAGGAATATGAGTCTTAGGTGGTCATGCTTTACGCATACGTTGCATTGTACATAGATAATGTTCTTGAGTCACTTAGATATTTTGGAAGTTCTTTTCGGTATTATTTAATAGCCTGGAGTGATGAAGTGTAAAAAGATGAAGTGATTAGGATAGACGAAGGAATGCTTAGCTGATTTGGGCACGCATAGAGGATGACTGAAAAGAGATTAATAAAAAAAATATAACGGCAGGAGTGAATGGGATGGTCGGAAGGGTAAGACCGATGTATGTATCACGATGAAATAGAGGATAACTTTAAGAAAAGTTAGGTCAAGAGTACCATAAATCGACGTTCAAGTATGAAAAGCATAATGAATGTGGAATATTGGTCAGGACCATAGCAAGTGGAACGATGTGATATTAGCCTACCCCTACAAGAAAAAGGCTTGACGTTATGACTCAGATTTAATCAACTGGCAAATGAATCATCAGTAGGCAAAGACAAATATCAATCAATACCTACGCATATTAGAGCGATAATATCTATCTTTGTTTCACAGGAACTTCAGGCAGAAAGTGAATCAGTTGAAAAAGAAAGATGTATTCAACGCTGATGGCAGATACACATTTTTTATCCCCGTCGATGACGGGTTCAAGGTACTTAAAAATAACCAAAAGTTTACATGTTATTAAAAAAAGTTACACCATTCAAGATCATTTTAGAGTTCTTGACAAAAATACCTCATAGAATTAAAGTTAAAGATCCATAAAATTTTTAAATAGCCTTTAATAGTCGGTCTTCCTTTTCTCTTTCAAAACAACTTACCTACTGTACCATATGACGTCACAAGTTGTAACGGATGTCCTTGTAATCGTAATCGAGCAAAAGACAGCGTTGTCCGATCGGTTGGACAAAGCATCGTGGCAAGCTTGCTGCAATAACATGCTTTGTTCAGACCACACGAACAGGTTTTCTCACCTTAGCTTTACCAACAGCCCACGACGCGCTCCGACCTCATAGACGAGAAGGTGATCGACGGTCACGTGATACCCCAACACGTGCTCTTCACGCACGCCACGTCGGACGGCCGCGAGTACGAGACCACGGCCTTCAGTGACAATGTCAAAGTCATCGTGTCCTTTAGCACGGCTGTGAACGGCCGCGAGGAGTTGAGTAAGTAGATTGTTGGTTGACGGTACTCAGAACTCGGCCGCTCCGATTTTTTCGGTGCAACGAGTCGACCACGGGTATATTTTATACTTTATTGTACACGAAACAAGATAATTCTGGTTGGGTTAACTCGTAAAGCTGCCACATCTTGTAATAATTAGTACAGTCACGGCAACCTGACCCCTTTTACCCAGTTTCGGGCAATTTATTCAGTTTTATTATTAACTTTCGTAGTAGTACGGTAGCTGTACCAAATGGTAGCTTCAAATGCTTTATTTTTAATTTCAAACTAAAACAAGATGACATGATTTTATGGGACCTTGTTTCTTTGTTTACTTAAATTATAATGTGCTGTATTTTTGTTGAATTAATAAAATAAAGAGTGGTCGACTCGGACTTGTCCCGTGGGCTGAAATTCTAGCGAGGCGAGTAGACTCCGGACTCGTGTTCCGTTTACTAATGTGTTGACATTATTTTTACTTACTTATTTTTATTGAACGTTTTTATTGATATGCGATGCCTACAGCAGAATAGCGCCAATCCTGTTCACTCTCTCATATTGCACATGGCGATCATTGTATCATTTGTGACCCCCTACACCATATTAATATGATATCCATCACGTCTGTCAGAGATATTATGGAGGAGACTCATGTTCAACATGCACTTGTAATGTCGACGATTGAGAAATAAGTGCAACTGAATCACATAACTATGCGAACGATTGATTTACATAAACACTCGGAGAAACATAAACAAATGCTTGCATTGTTGTGTTCCGTTTGGGGGATAAGTATTCAGCGTAATTACAGGCATGAAGCAGTTCACCTTAGTCCTTACAGTGACAAAACACATGTGGTTTTACTTTTTTTTTACTGCAATCATTTTGTTACCGCTTGTAGGAGGGCTGTCTGCTTGTTTATCACTGCGTAGTATTTAAAAAACCTTCAGAGACTCTCAAATGAAGCGGACTTCATAACTAAACATAATCTCTATTCCCGACTTAGCTTACGTGAAGTCAAACACGGTAGCTGGCGACACGAAGCATAGCAAAGGAGTGGTGTTGGCAGACATTGTCCGAGCCAACATTCCAGTGAAGAACGGAGTAGTGCACCTCATCCATCGGCCTTTGATGGTCGTGGACACTTCTGTAGTGGATTTCCTGAAGGTGAGCCTCAAATTATTAGGAAATCATAAAGAAATTAATGATGAAGTTTTAGTTCTCAATTCGGTTCTTTGGAATATTAATGGAAAGTTTGTTTGTTAAAGAAAATCTTGATATTATCGTATCAACAAGACCGTAATAAACGGATAATGAAATATGAAGTTTGTTAGAATAGTTTTTATGTGCCTACAGGTCAGGATTGTTTGAATTTTATTACTAGATTGAAAACAGATTCTCGTCTTCTGTGTAATGAAACGTCTGGATTTAATTACGTTTTTAATATCAGGCTACAAAACGAGTTTAAATTAAAGAACGAGGTGTAGCCAGGCACTAATTAAAAGTGATAACTTCAATAGAGGTTACGCCAAATAGGTAGGTAATATAGAAAGAAATTAAACCTGGCTGCATCTCATTATTTGCTCTTCACTACACGGAGCTCCTCATACAATTTCACCCTCCATTTTCATAAAAGAATGCGCTCATGCAGAATGTAACTTTAAAATTTCAATGCTATCGTTGACTTTTCGCTCCATTTAAACGGAACCAGGCAATGAAGGTAATAAAACGAAGCCTTTGTTTATCTTCTTTCGTTTATTCATCTTTGTGAGTGTCCACAGTCTTTACATCATATTTATCTGAATCTAATTTTTGAAGCAACTCAAGCACGTTTTGGAATTTCACTTACTTTGTGTGAATAAAAGCAGTTTTTATATAATGCATTCTCAACTATTACATTTTTTGTATCTCTCATTACCATTAATTATGTCAGTACAATCCTAAATAGTCATTCAGGAGAAGGTAAGAAAGTAAAACACAAAACATATTTTACATCGTAGCTTTATAGCCTCGACAAGTTTTCAAATTAAATATAAATTTTATTATATTTGATTACAGTCTCCTAGGGGTCCGGTTAGTATAACAGTTGTTATAGGGTTTAGATTGAATAGGTATATTTAGGTATAGAATTACAAAAAGAAATGTAATAGCTTGTACAATAAGTAGATTAGGCTTAGAAATTACCTTCCAAAATAAATTTGTCTTTAGGTATTCCTATAGAAAGTAGGTAAATGATAATTAAACATGTAAAAGTACTGTCTGATTTAGAAACAATGAGTATCTTTGAGTATTATTCGTTATCTCTTCTTTTGTATGTTTGTGCGTCCTACCCTATGGATCCCGCATGAATATTACGTCTGTAGGGAATTGTAAGTATTAAAAACCTGCATGTGTATCAGTGTTAGTAATGCTGTTTTCTATATATAGTATTGTGTTGTCTTCTTATCCAATTGTGTTTCATTTCTAACTACGCTATGTATATGTAAGTTAGCTATTAAATGTAGGTCTGCCACATGACCATTTTTCAATTTCTAGAATAGATACAATTTCTTCAATAGAATCATTGACGATTTTTCAATTTCTTGCGGTAGGTACTTAATTAGGTGTCATTATTTGTCAATAATTATACATTTTTCAAGTTAAAATTCCTAGGACTAAGGTAAGTTTTATAGCGACACAAGTCAATTGTACAATATAAAATATAATAGAAAATGTAATTACAAAATTAAATTAATTAGAATAGAAACAATAATATATTTAATAAACAGAAGTTCAGAAATCATTTCCTGGATTTTGGTAATTAATTGTAATTATAGTACTTACTATAATAAGAATTGACATAAATTATACAAGCCTTATAAGCTGTAAGCGATAATTACATAACACACTTATCTATGCCGCACATGCTGTACGCTTCCAGCGCTGTTTATAATAATATAGATCCTTTAACCACCTGTGCTAGACACTGTGAACAGGGACCGTATTTACCGCCGCCGAACCGACAGCACTACCGCATATTCTCTAGCCATCAAAACTGTATTAAAAGATCACTGAAATATATCTTCGACCACTGTCGAAGACAGTTGAGAATAAATATTTTTTTAGCTGCAATAGACATATCAATGTCATTATTAATGGTGATGTGCGACTAGAAAAAAAATTCGAATTCGAGATGTCACAGCGCGAAAATTAGGCTCCTGCGTTTTAATTGTCGTCAATTTGACATGTCGATTGTAGAGCAGTATGATTTTATTATTTTAGCTTACTAATTAAGTTATGTTCCGTCCTAAGTATGTGACAAATAGGTTAATGTAGTTAAAGGGTTTTATGATGTCAGCAACCTAGCTCGTGATACCGCTGATATTGTAAAAGTCCAAAGGCTACGGTAATTGCTTATCATCAGGCGGGCCGTACCTGCGCTTGTTTCCCACCCTAGTGGTATAAAAATATTACTCTTTGAAATCCAAAAAGAATTACTATGCAATGCAGAAAATGAACAATGTCCCTAAAAATTATTAATAAATATTTCGTTCCCCAGGAAAAGGAAGATGGACCTTTATGCAAGTTCTTCGAAGTGATCATGGACCTCGGTCCCAATAACCACTTTCTCACAGAATTAACGACGGCGAAAGATGTGACGCTGTTTGCGCCTTCCAACGAGGCATGGAACGAATTCAGTGTCCAGAACATCATGAGGTAAATAATAAGATCAGTCTATGAAGTCCCTTCAGCGGCAGACCCCACCCTGTCTTTGCTTAAATATATTAATAAACAAACATTATGATTGGCGGTAATCAGGATCACTACCATCGACTTGCTCTCTATATTTATTATAAAATTTGTTCGATATTTGTAAGAAAATTTTGTCAAGCGTCGTACCCACAGAGAAGATACCTATAGCTTCAACCCTCTGCGCCTTTCCACTTCTTCTTTAGAGGAATTTAGGGGCGGTTGCGCTAAATATACGTGTTTTCTCTTATTGTTTAACTCTGCAATACCTGATCTCCAACCAGTATTTATTAGATTAGCCTCATATCAAATACGCGATAAATCAAAACTATTGATGACTATGTCCTGGAACATTAAAAGGTAGCTGCTTTTTCTTCCAGGAGACGTATCGAATCCTAATATACTATATGTAATCTGCTCACGTGTTAATCAATATTAAAGAATGGATGAACATTTTATTGTATAAATACAGGATACCGCTATAATAAACGCAGGATATCAGTTAAAGTGATTTAAGACTTTCATGTCCATAGCCTATTCCGTCTGTGTTAATTTAACCTGCGGTAATCGTATTCGGCTGCACTAGTGTATTCTAGTGAATTCCGTTTAATAAAAGGAGAACTCGACCAGGAAATTGCTTTATCACACTAAGGCTGAAGTTCAGTTGCACGCAATAAAGCAACAAGGTTGATTTTCCCTTGCAATGATATTCTGACAGTCAACAATCTCTATCGGGGCGATATTTTAGTTACACGGGATGTTTTTTCCAAAACTGAAATAGTAACTAGCACTTTCTTGGCTGGACTGTGCATACCTAATATATAAACGTTTTTATACGAAATTATTTTATAGTAGACTTCTATTAAATTTTTCAGGAATACCCAAAAACTGAAAGAAATTCTAAACTTACATCTAGTACGAGAACGATTGCCCATGGATGCTATTCTTCACAATAATATGAATCAGGTATCGTAAATTACATTTCTATTAACTGCCAGTACAAATAATTACCTAAACGAATGTATATTATATTTCCTATATTATGTTTATGCACTTAGATTGACATCTATTTATAAGTAAGTATTTATATATGTGCTGATTTTGTTGGGTGCCGCCTTTTGGGAACAGCTACCGGGAAGTGTACGTTGATCTTTTCCAAACAAAAATTATTGTTTTCTTTCTGATGTAGCATATTTTGTCATCATCTGAAACTGTGTTTTCGACCTGTAGCTACATTATATTTATAGTATACTTACATTTTGCTCTTTCTTTATATTTAGAAACTACTTTCACGAATATAACTGGCATGGCATGGTTATTAGTATGTATTTTAAAAATATTCTGTTCATTCAGTAACTATTCGCGTTCATATTTGATGGGCATTACGTGCTCAATTTACTGACTTGTAAATCATGTCTTTACCTCTATATAAGTTGTATGTATGAATATGTTGTTCGAGTTTTAAGAAAGTTTTAAGCCTTCGTTTTTTTTTCTATATCTAGCGTTTCTCTTGAACCGTTCATCTTAATTCTTTATAGCAATAAATAAAGTAGGTGCATACTGTAAATTATAATTAATGAGTCTGAAATCTCTCTTTACATTTTAATGTATTTGTATAGAAAACTTTTAAAGCCATCAATGGCATCAACGCATGTACGCATGTGGAGCATCAACTTTGACTTAAACTTATATAAAAAAATACTATTCTAAGCTAGAATTTTAAATTTTAGATATACCAGGCGCCGACGGCTCTACCAAGGAAGTATCTGTATTTCAACGTGGTGACTAAGGGCCACAACCAGACACTGACCGTGGAAGGGGGTGGGGTGAACGCCACGGTGACTCAGCCGAACATAGCGGCCACTAATGGCTTCGTACACATAATAGACAGGGTGCTGGGTGTGCCTTACACCACCGTCTTCGAGAAGCTGAAGACCGATCCAATGCTTAAGTAAGTGCGCCTATATGTGTTATACTGATTTTATTCTGAAAAAGTGCCGTACCGTAGTGACCTTGCTTAAATCATCTATAATAGATGTCTAACCAATGATGATGATGATTTTGAGCTTACAAATAGAGGTTGTAAATTATTTTGTTCGCACGTAATCTTCTAAATTAAAACGACATATATTTGCTTGCTTTTGTAAAATGATATTTTTAATTTTAGACATAGCTTCTGTTCTTTGAATCTAAATAAAATTCACAAGTCTTACATTCAGTTAAGACTATTTATATGATGAATTTGATGACGTTTCAATTTTATCTACGCTTAAATTGACAACAGAGAAAACAGTCACAAATATTTGTGTAAAACTGGAAGAGAATTCGACAAAAGCAAGTTTACGTAAACCAGAGCATCTCAGCAAAATACCGTTCCTAACTTCTCGAAAGTCGGTAATAAAATCGTTGCAATTTACACAGTAACATTGAGTTGGAAGGTGGAAAACTTTATTTCAGATCTCGTATAAAATTTATGCGAATTAAACTTTACATTGGTTCTAGTTTCAATAGTTTTCCATTACTTTAGATGTGCACAGTTAATTGAATTGCCTGTTTTACAGCGAGCAGTGAATTAATGGTACAGAAGCTTACACCTTCCACTACTTATATTTAATCCCGTTTCCTTTTGTTTTAGTATCACATACAATCTCGGCAAACGGCAGATGTTTAACCATTTGCTAAATGATATGGAGCATAAGTACACGTACTTCGTGCCTCGGGACCACGCTTGGCAGAAATTCCAAATCAGGCATCCCTCGGCATTCAGGGCTCTGTTCAGAGAAGATTTCGGCTACTATGTGAGTCATTAGCATACTTTTGATATACTTTCCACTTTTATGTCGTTAGAAAGTATGCTTCAAGCCCAGATGCTTTCCACGAAGAATGCTCTTGTGTCTGAAAACAGCTTCTTATAAAAATAATTTAATATAATTATGAAAATTCCTGGCAGACGAAACAAATTCTTGAGAGGCACGTGATAAGGGCGGCACAAGCGTTCACCGTGTCCGACCTCAAGGTGATGGCGAATGAGACGCATCCCTTCGTGCTGCCGTCCTCGCGGGATCCTCTCAAATTACGAATCAAGGAATCCGACAAAAGTAAGTAATTACTTTAAGTTTAGATAGTCAGTAAACAATATATCCTGTTATAGAACTAGAAAGTTATGGAGGATATTTTGGTATATATGTCGCCGCCATCTGGTTAAATCAGCCATTTAATGAGTAGGCTAGCCTGTTAATTAAACGCCGGCAATCAATTGAATGCCTAGGCCGATAGTTGACATAACAATCAACGCTTATCGTTTAACTAGTTGGCTTATTGTAAGCCAGCCCTTTGAAGACGGCTGACGTAAAATCAGGCAGGTGATTTAAATTTAGTTCAAATTTTATCCACTGCAGCACTGGTAGTCATTAAAACAAATATGGCGTCAGACAGCTCTCACAGCAAGCAATGTTTTTGTATTTTTATCGTTTTAACTAAATTTAAAGTGTGGTACCTAGATGTTTTTAAGTAAGAATAAGGATAACTTAAGTTGTTCATTTTCTTTTCATACTTACAATTAGAAACAAATGTCTAAGAAAGTTTCGTGCCATTTTATATTTAATATTATAAAATAAGAAAGTGCATTGTTCTACTACATTGTTGCTAATAGTTAATAAGTTATAAGTTTAATGTTATTATTGTGGTAAATACCAAACCAAACATATATTTTCTATTAACAAAATGGCTAAATAACGTTCAGCCAAGTAGCTGCACGTTACATTCAACTACTTGGCTAGTTGTCCTTTAGCCATACGATTGAATGCCGGCGTTTAATTAACGGACTAGCCTTCTTATTAAATGGCTAATTTAACCAGATGGCTGCGACATATATAATATGGATGTATGTTACTACTCTTAAATCACGCAAAAATTACAAAATATGGTTGTAACTGCATACATTTACTCACACACATTACGCCACATATTTTCCCCATTTATATCGGCGGGCAGAGACTAACAAATCTTACAAATATCTTTCATCTACATCGCAGGCTGAGGTAATAAAGTGTCCTTGTTATGATCTACTGTCGTTAACAATACCAAGCTATAAATATAGTTGTTGAATACTTTTATAAATCCAAGAGTTAATGTATGTTCCACGAATTAATCGACGGCGTTTTACAAGGTCAGGCCCAGCCTATGAAATTGATTGATGAATGTGGAAGATGCGATAGAAATTTTTTAGGATCGCGTTAAAGAGGCGTGACCTTATGTACCTATTATGTACGTATCAAATATTAATCAAATAACATCATCCATAGACTACTACGTGGAGTGGAACGGCCATTGGATCCACGTATTCCGGCCCGACGTGGAGTGCACCAATGGCGTCATCCACGTCATCGACGAGCCTTTCGTCCATGAGAGCGACATCCGCGTCACTGGCGTAGCGCACGCGCAGCGCCTCGCCAACGAGCTCTTCCTCCTCTTCACATCCTTCCTGCTCGTCAGACTCATCGAGTATTAGCTCTCAACATGATGCGCTACTCTTTTCTCCGTATGGAGTATCAAAAATGCTGTTTTGTTCACTCGTGCAGTTGAAGGGTGAGCAGGATGGTAACACGTTGTCCCTACGGAGGAACGGGGTAGCCCCTCCCTTCAGTCAATCCGAATTCGGTTCCATCTGTCTCAGTATCAGGGTCTGTACTATGAATAATTGTAATCGTTTCAGTGGCGTGCTCTTATTTTTAATAAAGAATATCAATGGAAATTGTTACCTTAATTTTAATAGGTTACGCAATAAATAAAATTTTAAAGTAATAATTATACATTTATGTCTGTCTATACACTGCCAGTAGGTACATGAATTTTACGATATGTGTAATGCAGAGAGTGTTAACCGAGTGAACATACTTATTTACATTGAATTTCAGCTGTATGAAGAATTAATATAGAAGTAAATAATTTTATTGAATAAAAGAGATTCTACAGTATCAAAGGAATTAATCTTTATTATTTAGGTTTATAGAATCTCCCACAAGAAATATTTTACTAAATATTTGTTTGAATAGTCGTTTGCTCCCTTGTGCCTTCTTTGGAAAATGAGTAAAGTATTTATTCAAATTAATTTCTATTTACTACCTTCTATTTTAACCTGTTAAAATTTAAAATCGTCCTAATATTATCTTTATACATTCCATGTTACAACTTGATATTGATTATATGTAAGTAGGTATGTCTAAATGTTTTAAATCGAAATTATTAACGTTATTCATTGAGGTTTCGGATGGCGTACCTACTTAGGTTTCGTAATCTTTTGCTACATATTTTAATAAAGAAACGAACATGTTTAAACTGTTTAAAGAATTGTGTACCATGAATGGAAAAATTTTACTGGTAGTAGTGTTACATAGAGTCTACTCGTAACAAAATATTCGTGGTTTGGTGTTTGCGGCAGTATTATGATAGTGTTACGTAAACGTTGCGAATTTATAATCCTTTGTAGGTATTTATTGGGATTGTCTTTGAATTGAAAAGAACATTAATTTTTAATGTATATAGGGATGAATGTGCTTACAATTACGGTGCATTTGTGATTCTCTTATGTTTTAAGCTGATGTAAATATTTTATGTAAGTTAATTGTAAAATTATAATAATGTTCTTTATAATTTGGTAACTTCAATACGACTGAAAACAATTATCATTGTCGTATGTATGTATGCTGTAATGTATGAAATACACTTATTGGAAATGCTGCTTTAAAGCTAGATTCGTTAAAAGGCTATTGTTTTTTAATTTTGTTTTCATGAGATATTCCTGTACTGTTAAGTGCAGTATAGTGAAGCTTGTAATACAAAAAAAGCATTGTCTAACTATTTCGGAGAAAGCTTGTTGCAGCATTTCTGTTGTAGATAAAATGTACCTATTTCTAAAATTATAAACAATAAGTTTGAATACAATACAATATACTTAAAACATTTTGTCGCTTTCTAGGTTTATGAACGATTTACACAATATTTGGAAATAGACTTAGTCTTTCGATGGAAACCCTAGGCTGTTTCAGCCGGTTCAAGAAAACTTTGTAATATTTACACAATTAAAATTGTAACCAATGAATCAAGTAGCTCTTAAAACAATTTAAAATATGACAGAATTTTAATATAGTAGTGTTATACATGGGCGAAAATTACCCAAGACAATATAATTTTGACCAAATATTGTACCAAATATTTGGTTAAGTTCGTTAAAATTCCATTTTTATAGTGGTGTTCTTTATAAGTATCTGAGAATAATGTCAAATTAGATAACAATATAAACGGATGATGTACGTGTTTATAAATAAAGATTTAAAGTACCTACAATGATCGTGGCGCTTTTATTTGCCAATCAAAGAGTAAGTAACCTATAATTATGTAGACATGTAATTATGCACTCGACGACAAAAGTGGCATCGAGCCTCTTAATCCCTTAAGGAAGGTGGCTGTGTCGACAGGGGCCTGTATGCTAATCTCCTTGATGGATAGCACTGGAGGCCTCTACAACGCAACCCCATTAGCTGGGGCCGTGCACTCGTAGGCTACGGGACATACTCCCGCTCGTTTTAAAGAGATTTTGACCGAAATAAATGGGGTGAGGCGGCAGGCTTTTAAAGGACGAGCTACACCGAGGCGGGAAAGCCGTCACGGCGCGGTAAAGCGGGAAGCGAATTCTTGAAATCTTTTTTTATACCAATAATGTGGCAAGCGAGCTTACTGCCTGCTTGATGGTAAGCAGTCACCGCAGCCTATGGACGCTTGCAATGCCAGGGACATGACCCATGCGTTGTCGGCCGCGCAATAACCTTTTTATCCCGTTCTTGAAGAATTCTTTGTTGTACTCTCCAGGGAAAACCTCTCTAGAGGAAAGTCTGTAATCTGTATCGAAAGTCGCCGCCTTTGTCACCCCGCCTTGGACTCGCTGCTAAGACCCTGGGAGCCGCCGATAAGACCCCGGGGGCCTGAAATCCTCGCAACCGTCTTTGCGCTATCGTGATTTACGGCATCGGCATTCGCATTCATGTAGTGAATCCATGTTTGCCGCACGCAATCGATTTTCACTGTAGCAAACCAGGGGCCGTATTTTTGAATTGCTCGCATCGATTTTCAATTTTAATTTTCGTCATGGATAATCTATATTTTATGCATGACGCTGATTTTCCCTATTTTTGAACCATACTCTTTCGATGGTGCTAATGTGATTTTAAAAACATTGAATAATTCATAATGAAAATCAAAATTGAAAATCGTTCGTTAAAGGCGAGCGAAAATAGAGCTCCTGGACCACGTTCCCTCCTGTGTGGGCCGACCTTTAACAACCGCGTGTGGACTCTTTGTACTCCCACGGTATACGAGAATCCACGACGGACAGTTTGGACGGTTTCGAGTATGTCGTTATTTTATTATGCGAATGACTAATTTTCGTATAATATCATGTTTTCCTTTGTTTTATTTTGGTGTATTTTCGGAAGCTTTTACACGCAGTTTAATTTGTGATAGGTATTAATATTTAGTAGGTATGTTATGTTAGTTAATAGCAGTTATATTATGTAACTTTATCTACCGTTCAAAGTTCAGTAGGTGTATTGTTTATTGCAATATAAGTTTAAGTAAGAATTTATTTCATATTGTCGAAATTACTCTAAAATATTACCTATCTTATTATCATAAAGGAATAAAATTAAATAATTATCAAAACCTATTTTCATTACATTCGAATTATGATTATTTATTTATTTAATTACTTTATTCGGGTCAGAAACAATTGTACAAGTTTAGTATTTATAAGTAATCATATGAAATCGTAGCGAAGTCTGTACAATCCACAACATTGACCACATGTTATAATACGACTAGTAATCGCGCAACATCGATAATATGAATATATTCTATTTCATTGCAACAGTGTTCACTATGCTAACTTAATATGATAACATTTTAAATTGTTGACGTTTAAAAACAATTTGACAAGCTTTAATTACCTAATTTACATCATTATCAAGAACACCTGAGGCAAGCTTTTTAATAACTTGAAAATAGTTATATTTTGAGAATATCTAAATATGTCTATTTCTGTAAAGTATAAATTATAAGAATGAACCATTTGATATGAAAAGGGCACGCCGTCCAACAGACGCCATGGTATAACAGACTTTACGATCGCCGCATACCGTACTTCATATTAGGAACACAATATCTTAATTTGATAGTAAGCTCAACACAATCAAATTTATTGTGGTAGATCATAGACTGGAGCAGATATCGCCTGGACTGTAGGCTATATAGTTCATATCTATCCAACAACTCAGGATATTATGAATCTGTCCCTTACCAATCCCGTGCAAATATTCATGATATATATTTTTTATCTTCGTATATTTTTGGCATTGCAAACACCCACTGTTCGTGTCACTTTCAGTTATTTATGTAATATCATCACACGCGTCGGGCACAAAGGCGTCTCTAACGCGTATCCTTACGAAATATTAAAAAAGGGCACAATAAACAGCCTCTTAAATCTTTCGCGGGATAAATACGTGCTATTCATGTGTGCATACTTTTCTAATAGCTTTCAGTGTGCTTCGGAGCTTTGACACTTGACGAAATTTAGCCTAGCCTAGGTGTCAGTTTTAAATAGTCTATAGGTAAAACTGATTTAATGTCATACGGACCCTGGCCTTTCGCGTGCCGCATGAGGGCGCAACCAGGACATAACGCCAAAATTATGATGATGAATGTAAGGCAGCACTGTTATCAGTAAGCAAGGTAAGCAAGGGCTTCAATGGTCGCGGAGTTCGCGAACTGGATGGGTGACCGTTTCGTACTTTTAAGGCTAGTTGAACTTCAGCACCGCAACGAGCTCGCCAGTGGTTAGGTGTGCCCCCTAATTGGTTTAACGAAGTTGATCAAGGTATTCCGCTGGGGATCCGGAGACTGGTGGAACAGGAGCCTATTGGCATCCCGTGACGATAATATTAATGTAGGGGAGGTTAAGTGCGGTGGTAAACTGATACGCGTGTGTTATATTATATGGAATTTTAGTCTATTTTTAATAATAATAGGATTAGAAAAAAATACTGTATAAAATGAAAATGAATGAATGAATTACTGAAAAAATTATTTAACGGTAAACATCGTTTAAGACGCCCTTACATTTGATTCAGAAATGTTTATACATTTATTTGGCAATATTGCTTATTATTGATTACGATAGTTTTCAAATATATCTCAAATAACAATTTAAAATAGTCTAAAATACCATACCTATATATACCTATCATAGCATGTAATTACCTATGTAATAACAGTAACCTTAAAGTTAGTTTCAAAATACAAAATTTACAAAACATAGTGCTGCCAACTAGGTAATTACCTTCCTTATAGTTTGTTTATCCACGCGTAAGAACGCGGCGTCGGGTTGGCGTAACTTAACGCGTTCTTTTTTTTGCCAAAGGACTATCAATTTTACGCCAGCACTCTCGCGTAAATTGAATTTCTACTGGAGAATGGTTTATGTAACAGGGCTTTTTATGTCACTAACACTACTGCTTCTGTTTACTGTTTTACTTTCCTTACTTTACTATGCTTTTATGGTTTTATGCAGATGATTCTGATTATTGGTAAGTAATGTAATATACTTTCGTTGGAGCGTCAGAAGCGTCGGGGGCTGAGTGGTAACGGTATCCGACTAGCAAGCGAGAGGTACCGGGCTTAAAACCCACTGTGGCCATGTACCAATAACTTTTTTCTGAGTTATGTACATTAGGTAAATATTAACCGATGCTCTTACGGTGAGGGATAATGTCGTGATTACTGTGTAACCATGATCCAATCTGGTCAAGTTCCCCTTGTTCCAGGGTCACGGAGGTCAGATAGCAGTCGCTCCAATGTAATTACCTGATTTGCCAAAACAAGGTGGACCCCGGGCGCTCGTGCGCGAGAGCACACCCGGGACATTAACGCCAACACGATAAATTTTTTATTAATATACTCAAAAACTATTTTCGTAATATTTTATATTATAGTGTCCCAAAATGCACGCCTTCATTCGCCTACGTGCGTGTAACGTGAAATATTAAAAGAGCTCTAGCCTAATAAATGATGCTACTATTTCTGTAATACTTAGGTTCTTATCTTGATGAAATTTTAATTTAACGTAGCATTATCTTCTAGAATCCACATAATTCAATATTCTAATTTTTTTCGACAGTAACGAGAGCCATCAAAGCTTTTTTAGCAACATGTAGGTATATAGATTCATCAATACACTACTTTCTAGACTACTAAATTTTAAGAGGTTCATAATTTTGCAAGTTGTGGTTGCCTGTTATCAGGGTGGCAATTAGAAACAATTGCTATGCATACAATGTTTACCATGTAACAAATTGGCAATCCTTTATAATAAATAGCGGACTCGGCGCGACTTCGTCGCGTACACCCACTTTACCCCGTACCTACCTTTTTTTCTTACTTATAAACCTTGCTCTTGAATCACTCTATCTATTGTTGAAAACCGCATTAAAACCCGTTGCGTAATTTAAAAGATCTAAGCTAAAGGAGAGACTTTGTTTTATAAGAAGGAAGCGACTTTGTTGTATACTTTGATAAATAAATAAATAAACAGTATCGCTTGTCAAAAATTGCCAAGGAATGAGTGCGCCAATGAAGAGGATGGGCTGATGATATTGCCGAGGAAGTTGGTCCCATTAGTGTAGTGGCCCGGTAACGGCCCACATCAATCCCGGTGAAGTTTCTCTCCTCTTTTCCCTGACACTTATTGTCTATACAACGTGCTTTAAGCGGTTAGATGCGGAGATTTTTAAATATTTTTTCAGTAGCGACGCGCCCCGGTTTTGCACGGGTTGTCTAACTCTATAATTGTATCCACCATAAGAACCTTCCTGAAGAAATCCTATAAATGATAGTACAAAACTGAATAAAAATCCGTTCAGTAGTGTTAGAGTTTATTGCGAGACACCGATTTTTGTGTGATAAATGAATGACAGCGAAAAGGTGCTTAGAACCCATTAAGATGTACATGATTTCTGCATTATTTGACCCAAATGTTTATGCAATTTTTGTTTTTATACTAATGACACAAAGTTTATTTTATTATTTGTGAACAAACGCGCTGCACACGCATAGTACGCTTATTTGATCGTGTTGCACCGACACAGCTGTCGTCGTGCCGCACTCACGTAGTGACCGCGCGCCAATAGGTTACTTTGCATATTGTTCCCTATAATCTAGACATTTTTAAAGACCCATAAATTGGCAGAGGAACCACCCTGAATAAAAAAAATCCATCCATCGGGTGTGGCTGTGTCGGAACACGCGGCCGTTGGTTTTAACATGAAACGTCTACCTACCAGAGGTAGTAGTCGTTTACTAACTGGACAGCTTTGATGTGCTTTCGAAACCACCTCGCTCGCTCAGCGTCGGACATTGGGATACCCACGTGTGGCTTTTCGACGATAGCTGTGATTTGTATTTCTTGCTGACTCTTGTATAGGCTGAGGCCGATATGTTTAATTTTCGTTTAGTTTTTATACTTTTTGTCTCTTACTATAAGTATTGTCCAAATTACACCTAAACTGATTGGATGGATCGAATGTTGTAGACAAACTCAATAAATATATGCAATTCTATTATTTGTGAGTCGTGAGTTACGCAGAATAGAAATGTGCGGGAGCGCGCGGTGTGTTCGTTCAATGCAGTACCTCTCCTCACCGCCCCACCCGCCTCCGACTCAAATTCTAGATCAAAACTAAATAATGACATTAGATTCATGTTTCTAAGATTAATAGTTTTGCAGTTATCAAGGTAACACAATATATATATACCTTTCCGTTACGTGCCAGTTTTCTAACTTGGTACTCTTAATGTTTGTTTTGTTCAGTGTTTTTTAACATTTCACGTCAAAAACATCAATAAAAAGTTGTTTGTACCACTTACTAGTAAAGGGTATGGTACATTTGTTTGTGTTTTCAATTCACACTCAAGTTCGAATACTTACCTAACTGCTACGGGTCGTAACTGCTACGGTTCGTAGAACGGCAGTGCAGCGGCGCCGCCTCTGTACATCTATACATAGTATAAAACAAAGTCGCTTCCCGCCGTCTGTCCGTATATATCTACTATGTATGTATTTATGTACGCTTAGATCTTTTAAACTACGCAACTAATTTTATTACGATTTTCAACAATAGATAGAGTGATTCAAGAGGAAGGTTTATAAGCAAGAAAAAAGGGTTTCTAGGGGTAAAGTAGCTGTAACTAGTAGGTATACTTTACGTTTCGCTTGCCTAACTTTAACAAACTTCATGATCTCTATAACTTTTTCTGTAAACAAATGAAGTCAGAACAAAAGCATTAAACTAGTGATAAATACTTCAAACTTTTTTCAACTTCAACGTTGAAAATTAAACATTGCTAGAAAGCATATCTGTGTTGAGTTAAAGACTTTTCTGCTTTAAATGAATAGACTTATATTTATATAAAGCAGAAAAACTGTCTGAGTCGGTGCTATATAAAATTAAAGTTTATTCTACGTCAAAGAAAAATCGTAATATTTTAAAGAATTTCTTGGTAATACTATCAATCCTCCTGGGTCCACTCCTAACCGCTTTAAGAATCCACAGACTACATATTTATTATAAACTAGCTGGCTCGGCGAGAATTCGATCACATGGTATCCTACCTCTACCATACTCCTCCCCTATCATCATCATCTTGGCGAGAGAGCCAGGGGTCCGTGATCCTACTACCTTTTTCGTTCACATTTTTGTTGTTGATAGTACATAAAGTTTTAATAAATCAATCAGTTTGCCGGTCTGCGCAATACCCTACCCTACCGTCGACTGCCGTCGGCCTGCGGCCGGTGCGTCGACTGCACGCGGACGGCAAGGCAACGGCTGCACGCCGACGGCAAGGCGACGGTAGCTGCGACATAACAACTTACATATCCTGTACATGAAGGCTTAGTTACCAGATAATTTAATTTGGTTGTGGTGTTACCCAGCTCAAACTTGATATTTTCTATCACGGAAAAGTGAGAAAGTCCCCAGTCTCAGAGTTTCGAATCACCCATCTACCTAATACCAGTAGGCACCTACACAGACATCATCATCATCATCTTGGCGTTAATGTCCCGGTTGTGCTCTCGCGCACGAGGGCCCGGGGTCCGCCTTGACCATGATCCAGGATTTGGCAGGTCAGGTAATTACAGTGGAGCGACTGCCGTCTGACCTCCATGACCCTGCTTACAAGGGAAACTGACCAGATTGGATCATGGTTACACATCCAGTCGCCTGAATGTGCAGGTTTCATCACGATGTTTTCCCTCACCGTAAGAGCATCGGTTAGTATTCAACTAATGTACATAACTCAGAAAACAGTCATTGGTACATGGCCGGAGCGGGATTCGAACCCGGGACCTCTGGCTTACGAGTCGTATACTCTAACCGTTCGGCCACCGACGCTCTCAACCTACACAGACATAAACTGCAGTAAGTACGTACTCACATCATCAAAATTAACAATGCCCGACACGTATTCACGTACATCGAATAACATTCCCAGTCAGATTCCAATTAGCGTAATATCAGTGTTGAACATGACCTACCTGAGCGTGTATTCAATAAAATGGAAATAGTCTAGCACATTTGCTCATCGGCTGGTTACAAGTCCGCGATAATAATGATGTCTGCAATAGAGTCGCGTTCAGAGGCTATGCTCCGACCGCAACTTTTCACTCGGACCTTTTAGCAGCTGACGTTTAAAACCACCGAATTCAATAAATCTGCTTACGGCTGAGAATGGAGTAAAATTTGTATTTGTATTTTTAGATAATGAACAGCCTTCTCTAGGTTTACCAGCACGGCTATCATAAGTGTGTCCGCGACACGTTACCTTCCTTTGCAGAGTGTTTGTTTCCTTCTCTCAATACTAAGGTGAAGGAGAAGGCAATATTATGTCGCGCCTATTCGCGCTTATCGCGCGTGAGACCAACTTGTGCTAGGGGGCCAGTTGTTGCCAAACTTTATCCAAATCTGTTCAACTGTTAAGGCGGAAAACGTAACTAAATGAGATTTCACATGTATAATAAACGTAAGTTTGGATTTCGGGTATCGATACAAGTTAGTGAACGTTAAATGCGTAGCAAATAGCTGTCAATGTGTATGTACGTACAGTGCCTTACAAAGCAAGTGACTGAGTGTTACTGTAAAATATCTATCTTTACTATGACGCTAATGAGCGTGACATTCCCAAAAATGCTGTCCTTAACTACCATAATAAAAAACCTGTTCCGTACTACAAAACTGGAGTACACTGCAAGTTCGTGAACGCACCCCACTGGTGCAGCCCGCGCTGCCGCCCTTCCACTGAACAAATACAAGCCGCGTTAACGACCTACCCGGTACAGGCTACAGGAATTCGATTACTCTCTACGGGAATTCGTGACTGAATTCTAGATTTTTCCCCCCCATCTGCCTTCGGTTTTATTTTCGCGCCAAATGGTGGATTGATTGAGTTAGGTCGATTTTTACCCGCTATTAGGCAGTGGTACGGTGTTAACGAGTAAGATATATTCGCAGCAAATGGTCAATTGACTATGACGTAAACGTCTTAATACGGTGTTGAATAAGTATAATATCTGTGCTCCTAGCCTAAACAATCCAAGATTCAAGTTCTTTGAAGTTTCTTCCTTTAGAGAACTGTAAACCCATCGAGTTTAGGCTCGTTTGATTTGTTTTGACAAGTACTCTTACTGATCATAGAGAACGCGCGATAAAAGCTTCTCACGCTTTGAGAACTTTTTCTAGACTGAGCGTCACGTTGGCTGACAGGTGATGGCGCGCCTGTTGATTTTTTTTTTTTAATCATTTGCCACATAAGTGCAACCCGCATTAGCATGTTTCATTATTGCACCTTAACAACCTAAAATAGAAAATATATGCGAATATAGACACTGTTCATTGCCTAAATTTTATTTTATATTTAAGCATTTATATTTTAATTACTTATTTCTCACTCATTATTTGAGTAAGTAATATTTCGAGTAGTTGACGAAGATGGCTAACAGATTGTTTTTGTACACTGAGGTTGACAACGGACCGGAAACGGCTCAAAAAAAACCGGAATCTAAAGCCGTAAGGCAAACGATTAAAAAATAAAAACCGACAGGGGCGCCATCATTTGTCAGCAGTCTTGTAATCCTCAGTTAACGTTGCCATTTAAAAAATATGAATGATTTAGTTATAAACTTACCGAAAATTTACGGCACCCGTCAATGGATGGATTGTAGGTGATAATGATGATGTTTTTGTACAGTTCCTTACTTATTCTTATTCCTTATTAAGTTTAGGTATCTCTTACGGCTAAAATCTATCACGTAAGTTTAAGACCCCATAATAAAAAAATAACGAATATATATCTTTTGGTTATACACAGTTTTATTAGTTATGTTACCTAAAATTTGTTTTATTTCATAGATAAAATTATGTCGTTTACCATAAATACAAATACATAACGATGTTTTTGTTTTATTTTTACAGACCACTTACAAATTACTAAACCGATTTTTATTATGTAAAAACACGAAAGAAGATTTGACTCTGAGAAAAGACAAGAAAATAAAAATTAGGGTGAAGCTTGTAGTCTCTCATATTTTATTGATACTCTAACAAAATATGAAGCTGCAAAAATTACTACCTTAAAAATTCAATGCCAGAGCAGAATTACAGTGATGAAATGAAAATATTACCCTTTTATCACCCAGAGCCACGGCTGGATTTAAAATGATAACCCATTTTATAGCGAAGTGTATATCCTCGTCAACAATTTGACTTTCAACGTAACTTAATTGCCAAAATGAATTTCCATTTGCACAAAAAGCAGAGCATAATAAAAGTGCGAATAAAATTGCAAGGCATACATATTTTATATTGCTACGAAAGGCTTGTAATGAAACTTTATATTTTCAACACAGCGTAGTAAACTGACTCTCGTTAAATCTCGATTTGATTATTCTTAAACGTGTTTAAGAATGTCATTTAACGTTTTTTATGAAGATTTTTTGTTTAAGTATCTTCTTAAATACGTTTAAAAATTTTGTGCAAGCCGCCCTTATAGGTATATAGTTTAGGGCTACGTGACGGTATTTATTTTATTTTCATATGAGGCTTCTTCTCATTAGTTGAGCATTTTGTAGTAATTTTGTGGTTTTGGAAACCGCGAAGTTGAAAATACTGAACACAGAGCGCCTGCTACCAATTTTCTGGTTTATGGAAGAACTAGTTGGTCTGCTTCTAACACACCCGTTAGTGGAAGAGGTTTCCATTGAATTAATAATAAATCATAAACCAAACTAGTTATGGTTCTTGTAGGAACTTTTTAATGTAATTATTGTTGGTGAGCAATACAGAATTTATCTATCTATCTATCCTATCCTAATAATTATAAATGCGAAAGTTCGTAAGGATGGATGGATGTTCCGATGTTTGTTACTCCTTCACACAAAACGGATTTTGATGAAATTTGGTAATAATGTCGCTTATAATTATCCTCACATTTAATGTGGTTCCCAAGGAAACAAGTCCGCAACGCAAATCCCGAATTTTACGCGGACAAAGTCGCGGGCAAGAGATAGTCTGTTAATAAATTAACCATAGTCTGTGTAATAAGTTCCACTCAATAATATGAATACACACATTTGCTCCAATCGGCGTTGGTGGCATGCTAATGTTTACACGTGGCCCCATTGCCTTGACCTACGGATGGCGCTATACATATTTTTACCTACATGGTGCAATGGGCAATTCATTTTTTTCTAAGTCCTACTGCACATACACACATATCATCATTATGCTGAGATTAGTCCATTTCTGTGTTCGTTACATCACTTTCCGGTCTTACGTAATTTTCAAAAATTATAATTTACAGTGCTCACCTTTGGTTAAGAAAGGATGTAATGTAGTACCAAATAAACTGCTGTCTATGTCTATATCTATAACATTCGTTTGACATTCAGTAGCTTCAAATCCTGTGCATTTAGAGGAAGTCTATTTGTCTGATTCTCGCTTTTAATCAGTGCGAGCGTTAACACATGTCTGCTACCTTAGGTCCCAGTCGAATTTCCTAGAACCTTGTCACTAAATCCCAACGCAGTCGCATTTCAAAGTCGGGACTCGATTATTGTTCCCTGGTATTCGGATTCCGTGTGTAGTTTGTAGAGGCCTTTACAAAGTGGAGGCAATCTCGTTGTTAAGAGGCCGGATGCAGCCCTCCACGTCGGCTACAGTTACTGCCATCTTGAATTTAGCCACGCTGCAGTGGGCGCTCTGGCCGTGTCACGTGGTAGGTAGCATACTTCCAAGTTCCTCGGGCACCTTGTACGTGATGTGATATTTAACTGCGGTAAGTAATAACAAGTTGAGAGGAGCTGCTCGCAGAAAGTTTTGTACCCAAAAATATGTTAAATTTAAATGTATTCCTGGTTTATATTAGAGATCGCATTGCATAGGTAACAAAGTTCGTCCTAACCTGCAGTCTTCTGTGTTCACATTACCAGCATAACGAGGTGTAGAGTAAACTCTTTCAGAAAATCTCATCCTGTTTGCTAGATTCTGGTCTATTTTCCCGAGCAAAATTGTCTCCAAGGGGCCTCTCTCCAACATATTAACTTTGCTCTTTTCACTTTACAAGACCGCCAGAAGCCTCGAGGCGTTCGTTACTCAATTTTCTACCACAATACACAACAAAACTTTGGAACAGAATTACTCAAACAGACAGTTATTGGAATACTTTCCGCGCGTAATAATTTGACTTGCATTCTTTGTTTGCTATATTATAAGAAGGAAGTAGGTATTGTACAATACAATTGATTTGTGTTTTGTAATTTCGAACTTTTATATCGTATCATGGATAGATATACTCTCATAGCATACAATAAGAAAAATCTGCGCCAAAAATATACAGAATAGCAACATAATTGGCAACGGTCCTGCGACAATGGTCGTACGACGGACGTCGGCCGACCAAAAGGAGACATCAAAAACGCCCGACGCACGACCATGGTCGCACGACGGTTTCCAATTAGGACAGCGTTGTCTAATCATTCGTTCATAGAGCGGATGCACTGCATTGTATTTACTTGTAGGTACTTTGATAAACACTCAATCCTACTCACTTGCCTCTAATACTTATTCGAAAAGATTCAGGTGAACCTGATGTAAACAGAGCTCCGCAACACGATACCTGCTATTTTTAACGAAAAATAATCAATTATAATGTCTACCCACATGACCCCTCAAAAAAATCAACATAATACCTCTTTATCTAATGTTGCAATTATGATATGATGAATGATAAATTTTATGACACAGCTCAGCTCAGCAATTAATTACTTCAGCACAGTATTTTAACAGTACAGCTCAGCATTTCTATTAGCTCAGCCAGGATCAGCTTGGCACAGCTCAACGCAGTTCGGCTTGACTCAGCTCGGCTTCCCTGTCCCCTCAAGACAGCTCAGGGAAATAGCTCAACTCTTACACTGAATAAAAACGAGTTAGAAAAAGCAGACTTGCGATAAGAATAACATTTCTAGGCATTACTTTAAAACAGTTTACATTTTATAGTCAAATGCGAAGGTAAAGTAAACATCAAAAGTAAATAAGCGAAATAACAATCTAGAATAATATCAACAACTATGGCAATTTCAACTTAATTTCCACGACATAAAGTCCATTTTTTGAGATCGTTCATGATAAAAATTCTAACTATAGCTGTATTCTAGGTACGTACTTAATTTTATTGTATTTATTCAAATAGTTCTAAACAGTCTGGTTGCATAGCTACTTCTCATGCAGACTGTACCTCTAACACTTCAGCGACAGAAAGGAGATTTCTCGCCGTCCACTCAAAATATTACACATTTATTTGAGCAGTTGTACATACACTCTTATAAATAAAATCGGTTCCAAATATTACTTATCAACAGATAAAAGTAATAAAGTATTTTTCTTGTAGGTACAGAATTTTAATAATGATTTGGTTTTTGTTTGTAACACTGACGATGTTAATTTCGCACATCGATTGCACAAGTCGAAGTTAGTTTAAGTGATTTAGTATTTTCAGTTTGTTACCTACGCATTTTAACAAGTATGTATCTAAAAATATATAAGTAGTTTATTCGTTTAGTAGTGGTACCGGAAGACGCAGCGTGGGTAGGCCTCCCACAAGGTGAACCGACTACCTGGTAAAGATCGTAGGTACCAGAGCTGGATGCGAAAGGCACAGGACCGGCCTTTGTAGAGATCTCTGGGGGAGGCCTATGGCCAGCAGTAGGCGTCTTTCGGCTGATATGATAATGATGAAGTAGTTTATCAGTTCTCTGGTACCCATAACACAAGCTTTGTTTACTTTGGGGCTAGATGGCGTTGTGTGAATTGTCCAAGCATATTTATTTTTTTCTTTAACCATCAGTAGATATTGTAACCATATAATTATAGGAGTTACCATAACATCAATTTTTTATTACATTTTAGTATTACCGTTGACGTGTGATCTTAAGAAAGAGTTCGTGAACGGCCACAACCTTCACCGATACAACGTGGCTCAGGGGTTGGTGCCGCGACAGCCTGCAGCAGCGAATATAACGTATTTGGTACGCTGGAGAATGAACTTAACTTATTTACCCAAGAGTAGGTTTGAGAATAAATATTCCATACATTTAGTAGATAGACATATTATTCTCTTTTAGAGTGTTCACATCACCCATACCACAATGCGTACCTAATGTGTTCTCAAATTAAAAATAATGTTTTCTTTTCAAACATTTTTAGCGCGGTGTAGTACTCCGCAGTGTAAGACCGTTCAAAAAGCCGAATACGATGGTGTTATTTTATTGCGTTCATTAGTTTCTATAATCACCTTCCCACTCCATTGTCAGACCAGCTCCATGGTACCAAACTTATCGCATCATCATCCAATACCTAACTCACGTAACAATAGCTGGGGTAAACGAGTTATTGACTTAAGACTGAGACTCGGCAAGCGTAGTATTAGATGTCCTCCGGCCAGGTAGAACGGCGACTAGCGAAAAACAGCATGTTGATGGATGCAGCAAGTCAAGGACAGGGTGCTTTGGGATTTATAGGGGAGGCCTATATCCGATGATAATGATGTGCTTATTATTATAGACTGTCAAAGGTTCTCAGAAATTCATCTCAATTCATTTCCGTGCAATAAACACATCGTTTGTTTACTTTGAAGAGAAAAACATGATTTATACAGTAAATAAGTAAAGCCTTGAGTTGTTGCACCATTAATCCGAGGACACTATTGCACTATTATAAAAGATGAAGATTAGCATAGAAAGCATCTCAAACGTTGAATACATTAAGCATCGCTCTGTAGGTATCTGGTGTAGTTACTGAAATATAGTTTAACTAGCGGCCCGCCCCGGCTTCGCACGGGTAGTAAACCTTAACAAATTATACACCTGAACCTTCGTCATGAATCACGTTGTCTAAAACCGCACTATGTAGTCTGTGTGTGAATACCGCATGAAAATCCGTTTAGTAGTTCTTGAGTTTATCGCGTACAGACTGACAGTAAGACACGCCGTGGGACTTCGTGTTTATAATATGAAGTAATTATATTATACTTAAGTATGTACTGAGTAGTGTCCCGTTACAAACAGGACACCATATTACGATCACAAAAGTTCCAACCGTCTCCTCAACCATTTTAGAGGGAAGGGGGCGACCCGGCTCCTGACGGCCGTATTTCTTGACATTGACTCCCCTCCCGTACGTATCCCGTGCTGCCTAGATAGCCGAGCGGACTGAGCGGCGAACACGCGACTTTTTTCTAATATTCACATTTTTAAACTCGTGATATCTTTCGAATGGAATGTCTGAATTGAATAATTCAAAAAGTTATATAAAGGTATTGAAGTAGTCGTGAATATGAAGTAATTGATTTTGATAAGGATTAATACCAAGGTACAAATAAAGAGCGTTTTTTAGCGGCGGCATTTCAATTAAATTTTCAAAATAAAAGAACACTTATTGTGACATAACTATAATAGTTAGACATATACTGTCGCGACACTTTTTGTAGATAATGATGTGTTCTGCAAAGTCGTAGTACATTATTTTGTTCTATCATCAATAGTTTTCGCAGCGCACGCGATGTAAGGAATTTTTTGGGTATTTTTCTACACCTTCGGTTACATTGTTCAAATTTTACCAAGGATCCCTAATTTTTTTCAAAATGAAATGTAGCCTATGTCAATTGGAAGAATGTAGCATTCTATTGGTGAAAGAATTTTTTAAATCGGCCCAGTACTTTTTGAGCCTATTCATTACAAACATACAAACATACAAAAATAGGTACAAATCTGTGTAAGTGTAGATGAGATAAAATATTTACGAAAATTGGTTGCTCCTACTTTAAAGTTTCATAGTACTGGCAGTAGATGGAACCTTGTCAACATTTATATTTGTATAGCAACCGTTCTAAATCTTGTTTGTTTACTCCTATGTATGTCAGTCGGTCAAAAACACTTCTCAAGTAAATATTAAATAAAATTCTTATTATTATCGTTTATCTTGTTCATCTGTTAAAATAGTTTAAACTATACACTCCCACAGTAGTACTATAAAATGTACTCGTAAAGTATGTAGGTATTCTAATGAAGACATGAGAAACCAATTTCATTCGGATTAATAATTTACACGGTTAATGGTGTGCCTGTCTTCAAATAGGAAGTTGCGACAATATACTTAGTCGCTAACGCCGACTCAAAGTCAATACGGCAATCAGATCAACGCATGCGAAATTTGGTGCGCTTTTACGAGTCGGTATTGGGGATTCAAATGAATATAATTAATAACCAAATTAGGTTTTATGTTTTAATCTACAGCAGTTATTATCACACATTTTAAAAGTGCATGCGACTGCGTGGAAATATCGAACTCGTACACAAAAGTACGCGGCAGGAAACCCGGAACATACCTTTAAATGTGAAATTAAAGTTTTATAAAAATCAGCATCGGTAACTGGATACTTCGTGACTTTTTGACAAACGTACGAAAAGTATGATCGTTAGTTTTATGTCAAAAAAATTGATAAGTAGGTAGAAACAACGTACGTAAAATGAACTGGGAAGTAAAAACCAGTCCATTAGGGACCATGTTGCTGACAAAACCTAGTTTGAGTATAAGAGGGTAAACGTAAATTTTAAACTAGTTTAACTAACACTTTATTGCGCGCTTAGGTTAGTCTTCTTATAGTATATGAGGATGAAGTTGCCGGTAAAAACTACTATTTGCATAAAACGACGGTCTATTTTTTTCTGAACTATAGTTGGTATAAAATCACACAATATCATACTGTTTTCATTTCATCTCTCTTCGATTTTACTGTATGGCGCCAAACCTGGTCAGAATGTTATTTTTTAATTTCCCTTGCATTTTGTTTATCAGATATGGGATGAGGAGCTGGCGGAAAAGGCCACGAAATGGGCAGAAAATGGGATTTTCAAACACAATCCCGATAAAACTGTTGGTTGGTATTAAGTTTGATACGCCGATTTACATAGTCCCTTTTATTATAGTTCTTTAATTTTTTTTGTATAACTCTGTCTCCTAAAATCTTCATAGTTGGAGATAGATTGTATATTCCAAATAATTACTTCATCATCAGAAGCAGATTATTCTCCATTATTTTCTGTTCTGCGCCTTCCACATCCGATACCTGCATTTGCGATATGGTCGCGCCATCGCCAACCTAGCCTGTGATCGGCCGACGCTTCGATATCCGGTCCCTGATTGCAACTCTAGTTAGTATATTACGGCTCTATCGTCCATCCTCTCTGCGATATACGTGGCCTGCCCACGTCCATTTCAAGGACGCAATTAAAATTATTCATGAACCTTGCGATCAAAATATCCCATATTTTATTATCGACGTATTTTATTTTTGCGTATTACTTGTTGTGCTTTTTCGTAGTAATTTTCGTATTATACCTCGACGAATACTATATCGTTTCGTAGCGTTTTCATTTTACTAGAATAGGCAATAAGTATTTAGGAATTACGTATATTTAGACTATCCTAACTTTTAATTCTCTAGGTTCGAAGAGGTGGAAAGCAACTGGCGAGAACCTTTACTTATCGAGGTACTTTTCCTCGAGGCCCGTAACAGTGTTACCCGACATTGCGGAAGTTTTGGAAGACTGGTTCAATGAGCACCAGGACTATGAATTCGGGCCCTTCAGGACTGGATACAAGAAGCCTATAGGACATTACACTCAGGTGAAATAACTAAAACGCTATAGGCTGTTTCTAAATGCAGGCATAGATAGATAAATTCCATCTTCGATCGCATGATTACAACCAGGCCATCAGTGTGATAGCAGTTAAATGTTTGCCTAGTTCGCGGCTTCGCGCCTACAAGGAAATAAATATTTAACGATAATATCTACTTCCATATAAGGTCAGATGGCAGTTGCCCCACTGTAATTATCTGATCTGCCAAATCCTGGATCATTGTCAAAGCGTACTCCGAGCCGTCGTGCGCGAGGGCACAACCGAGACATTAACGCCAAGATGTTTATTATCCTCGTCCATATGAAACACAGTGGTTTCCATCTTCAAATCTGATTAAGAACAAAACACTTACAAGCCTAAGCTCGGAGGGATTTATATAATCCTACGTCAGCCGCTTTTATGACCCACACGGTATCCGTGTGTTACTATTTTTCACGTCCACGTCCACGGATACTTATTTTTTTAGGTAATATTATTAAAGTACTCCCGCTCAGGTAACACACCACATCGAGAGCCCGAGACAGTGGCCTCCAGCATTAGTAGACTCCTTTAGTTTTTAACCTTGACAAACGGGTTGGAGATCGCAGTGATGAAAACAGATGAACACAACAGAAAACGTTTCTGCCCATTTTCTGGTGTACGCAGGTCTCTGCTTGTCGGTGGTCTGCGTCTAAGCGAACCGCCCTATATACGATACCCGTAACTGGGGCTATAGTTTATACTTTCTGTACTGCCGGACTATACGTGGTTAACAGCTACACCCATTCCTACCTTAGGAACTGCCCAATCTATTGAGTTGGGCATTTACCCAACTCAATAGATTGGGCATTTGTAAATCGCATGAAAGCCTGTGTAGTTTTGACACTATTGGGTTCAGCCACACTTAACTTCTTAAAGACAGAAACGACTTATACTGGTATGGATATATTTTGTACGAAGATAATCATTATTCAATTTCAGATGATATGGGCAGATACGAGCCATTTTGGTTGCGCCATCTCGCAGAAAACAGCAAAAGACAACTGGAAAGAAATGCTGTATGTCTGCAACTATGGACCACCGTAAGTAATATTTTCGTACAGCATAATAACACTACTCTATTTACGTACAGGTATCGTTATCAAAAGGATCGAAAAAAATATACGACCATTATATTTGTTACTGGAAATAGGCAGCCTAAAAAGTGTGGGCTGGATGTCGTTAAGAGTGATATACGTGAGTAAAGTGTATTAAAAAAAGCAGGAGGGCGGTTCCCGGGCCCACGCTTGTTGCGCGGAAGCGAAACCGGGATTGAACGCCAAGACGATGATAATGATGATGACTGGAAAAGTGTTAATCCTATTAATTTTATACGATTCTTAGGAAATGTAAACAAAAGCAAGCCAATTTAGGAAATGTATAAAATGATTTGTCGAACCTACCTAGCCACCTATTTTCTACTACTTCGTATTTTCTAGGCAGTGTTTACTTACAATTCCTATGTAGTACATATGGTAGGCGGAAATGTATATTTTGAGGTTATGTTGACAATTTTACGGGAAAATTCCACTGCTCAGGTGCTCAAAAAAGGCTCGTGTCGTAGTCATTTTACAAACGCGCGCCAGTTTCTGAGATGCCACTCCGAAAAATTTTACGTTTGGTTCTGTCGACAAATAACCTAACCCTCTGTGACAAAACGACGTTTTTGATAGATACTGTTTTTTAAATAAATTTTCAATAATTTTTTTGTTTTTACGGGTTCGGCAACGCGTAGGTGATGCCCCTGGTATTGCAAACGTCCATAGGCTGCTGTGACTGCTTACCATCAGGCAGGCCGTAAGCTTGTTTGCTACCTTGGTGCTATAAAAAAAAAACAATGAAATTGACACATTTCCTATTCGTGTTCAGGAAACGTATAAAATTTATAGGCATTATGTGTAATACAATTTATTTCACACATTTTCGGCCGATTTTAGGCATTGTCCTTTTGTTAATAGAAATTCAATACAATGAAGAATTTCATACATTTCCAGTGACGTTTTCATTCCACATCCTGTTGGTTACATTGTCTTGATAAAACAGGCACCCGTGTAAAGGCTTAAGGTTTACCCTTTTATACAACAACAAGGAACAGGCCCTCGTTATTCTTAGAAGCAGATACTTTTGCGACCGAACTTCACAGTTATTGAAGAAAAGGTAGGAGGAGAGTTTATTTTCGTCAAAATCTCGAAATATTCGTCAAGTATTATTAAATCGTCGTAAAAATAGAACAAATCGGAACCGAATATACCTACTTACAATTCTTCTTGTTCGCCTAAATGAATGGTGTAACTAGTTTGTCTAACAGGAATAACTTTCCTCAAGGTTTATATAGTGGAATAATTTTCTTCGTGTTCAGCTGGCAGCGAGGGTAATTCGCTGTCCAAAACAGGTAAGCTTCTGGTCTCTAGTAACAACGATCAGGCGATTAGCCAGCTCCTAAAATAGGTAATGTCCGGCTGGTCCTCACGGCCCAAAGGTTTCCACGCCAAACGGCGTAAATATGTGGTCTTCACCAAGTCTCATGAATTTGCTTAATCCTTTGGACTCCGTACAGAGACGCGCCGTACGAATTGTCGACGATCCCATACAAACAAGCAAGTTAGAACCACTGGCTAACCGAAGGGAATACTAACCGTGGTAACAAACCCGATAATATGTGTAGTGAAAGTGTAGTGAATAACCACGAAAGTCTTAAAACCTATATAACCGAAGGGACTTTGGCTCCCTGTGTGTGTTCTATCGGCTGCACAATGGGGAGTGTTCCGAGGAACTTTTCGATCTGGTGCCCACAGCACAATTCCGCCATCGCACCACCCGCCGTGGGCTGGGTACTCATCCCCACTACGTAGACCCTCTGTTGGTCACCACGCGAAGGTTCGAAAGAACGTTTCTCGCTCGTACGATTCGGATGTGGAATGAGCTCCCAGCCACAGTGTTTCCTTTGGACTATGACATGGGATTGTTCAAGAGGTATATTAGAGGTCTCTTTAGAGGCGGGCAACGCATTGGTGACTCCCCTGGTGTTGCTGATGTCCATAGGCGGCGGTGACCACTTTCCATCAGGTGGCCCGCTTGCCTGTTTGTCTGCTAAGTAACATAAAAAAAAAAAAAAATTGCGCCGCTAGGCGTTTTCAGTAAAACGGCACCGGGCCCAGCTTCTCCTCCACTTCGCCCGATCTTCGGCATCATCGCGTCGTAGGCCGTTCGCCCTTGTATCAGACTCAGCAATGTCAATCTATCGCCTCTTGGGTCGCCCACGGGGCCTCTTTCCTTCCTTTCCTTCACTGGCAGGTTCATACACCTATTTCCCACGTATCCCTGAGGATTACGCATGACGTGACCAAACCAGCGCAGGCGAGCCTCCTCGATCTTATCTGCAATATTCCTCACGCCAAGGCTGCCACGGATGTACTCGTTACGTACTTGTTCGAGCCGCGCAGCTCCGTCCACATCCGCGCACATCCTCCGCAGCAGTTTTTGACCTCGGTGAAATAAACGGTACCAAAAGACCCTAGTTTTGTTTTTCTAATTAGACAAACTAATTAGTCCCGTTTGGCCATGAACGAACGACCACGAGGAAAATCATTCCTATTGATCAAAATAGTTAGGCGGCCAGGAAGAATCGAAAAATATTTTGGGTCTAGGTTAATTCACATTGAACTTGCTGCGGGAGGATACAATTTATTCAACCCTTAATTTTTTTCACAAACTTCGCTGAGCAATTCGTTCAATAACATAATCTCGTGTAAGATGTTTTTTGTATTGTCCTTGTACTCTGAATTTTAAAGATTATCCTAACGGTGTGGGACTTACATAGACTTAACTTCGAAAGAGCAAACAATTTTCATCCAGCTGTGTACAGGTAGGTAGAGCTCGTCTAGACTAAAATGACGCGCCCCACTACTTAGTTAGTTGATTTCGACGTGTGAGTGCAAATATTGATAACGACACTTCATCTGTGTGGGAGCCAATGAACGACGCGTGCTCCTACGTTGGTGTCTCACCGGCAACTGAATGACCAATTACAACGGCATTTGTATATGTATTGCGTCCATATTTTAAACTTGCTTGTGTGCGTTAATGCGATAGTGGGGCGCGTCATTTTAGATTAGACGAGCTCTACATAATAACAAAATATGATATATTTCATGAACAACCACATTTACAATTCAATCTATCAGGTTCATGATAACCTGGATGACTGTGATTCCTACTACCAGGCGATGGTTGCATCATTATGTTCCGGTTTGAAGGATAATAAGCGGACAGCCACCACAATCACAGGCATGAGGCATTTCAGTGTAGTCCTCGCAGTGACAACACACCTGCGGTTCTATATTTTTGTTATCTGCAACCAAAATGCATTAATCGTAGATGTTATGGGCGACACTTATCTTCAGGTAGGCTGTCTGTTTGTGTGTCATAGGGTAGCATAGAAAAAGGTGGACTGTCTGACCACATACCCCCATATAGACAATAAAGATCATAAATACCTATTCGCTTCATAAACTAAGTCAGCTGCAGACGTAACCAATCATCATCATCATCACAGCTCATAACAGTCCACTGCAGGACTTAGGGCCTGTCCCATGAAAGGGGAAGCTATTGCCATAATCTCCACGCTTGGGAGGCGGATTGGAAATCGCAGTGTTATGAATATAACAATAGAAAATGCTGTTGCTCATTTTCCAGCCTATGGAGACTCTAGATTTTTTGCCTCGAAAACATTAGTCGCCTTGTACGACACCCACGAGTGTAAAGGGATGGTGCTATTCTACTCTGCCGGACACCATATGCTTGGTTGGCCGTGTGGTGACACATACACGAATCTCACACATGATAATATATATTCACCACTGACATAGACACATAACTAGTTAACAATATTAACTATTACAATGTTTTATCGTTACCTGTATCATGAGGAGACTTGTAATTGCTGAGTGTGACTTCACTCAGTGTGACGGCACTGGTTTTCAGTGGCCCCCTGGACAATTTAGATGCGAACAGAACAGTATACGTATTATTTAGACATTCTCAATTTATTTTGACATCACAATACTCGTAATACCTACAATGAATAAGTTACAATTTTAAATTTAAATTCTACTTTATGTCTATTTCCAATCTACTTAAATAAGGCGATTCGAATATGGAGTAATGCGATGTCAAAAAGGGCCCGACTCAGCATTGGCTGCCGCAGCGGTGGTTTACAAAGGGACTTGATCCTAAAACATCTCTACTTACTGTTTTTTCAGAGGGAATTACCTTGGACGACTGCCATACAATACTAGCACGGTGAAGGGCCACTTGCACTGCCTCGACAATGGCTTCTGTACCAATGCTTACGGAAAAAGTTGCTAAATTGCGTCATTATCCTTGGATCATGGATCAATAACTTAATAATAACGCTGTTCATGTCTTTACAAACATTTTAATATAGGTTGGCTCAAATATTTGTCTTTTTTTTACAATACGGCAGACCAACAGGCAAGCGGGCCACCTGATGGAAAGTGGTCATCGCCGCCTATGGACATCAGCAACACCAGGGGAGTTACCAATGCGTTGCCCGCCTCTGAAGCGACCTCTAATATACCTCTTGAACGATTCCATCCGATTCATCTTTTATTTTATTATTCCATGTATGGTGGACTTACTATATATTAGTAGGGGTACACCGCGAGAAAAGCTAATCTGTCTAAATCTACCTTCAAAATCATTATTTATGTAAGGAGCTTTCGCAGGTAATACCTACCTAGTCTTATCGGCTGCGGCCTGCTGTGGTTTTTGTAAATAGCTCCTATTATTTAGCTTTGGAAATGTATTTTCTTGTAACTAGGTATCAAACGTAAACCTCCCAAATAAAATGAAATATTAAGGAATATTATTTCTCTTTAGAGTCTGTGAAAACGATGTTACGAACGAAATGCTTATTCATTCATATCGTGAGAGGCAACAATGTATGAAATGCTTTCAAATATAAAGATTCATTTATTCGCCCTGATAATAACTTTTATAATATTCGATATAATCAACCTCCTTCGCAAATAATTCTCTGAAATAATGTTCATAACAATTCGAAGTGGGTAAAATTCAAAGATATAACAGAATAACTTTTTGGGTCGTTGGACATAACTTTTTCCGGCTGGTGAGTTCAGTTCCTGTTCCTACAGAAAGTAAATTCTTTGCTTTACAAAATGTTATCAAAGGCATAGTTGTGCCTTTGTTCGTAATATATGAGTTGGAGAATGACAGACAGTCCTACCAAACTCGTGTTAACTATACTTATATTATAAAAAGAAAAGATTTGGATTTTTGGATTTTTGTTTGTAACGATTAAACTCAAAAACTACTGAACCGATTTTAAAAGTTATTTCACTAATAGAAGTTACGTTATTCCCGAGTGACATACACTAAGGATCCCGGAAAAATAATAGAGTCCCGCGGCAAAGTTGAATGTTTATAGAGATCCGAACTGCACGCGGGTGATAAATAAATAAATAAATGTTGATACCGATTGTGGAGCCCATGATTTCATGCTATCACGCAATATTGTTAATTCATGGCTATGTATAGTATTTGCCAAATATCAGGTTTTAAAGTACAATATAACTGTAGTAGGTACTTACAATAATCGGTCTCTAACCACTAATCTATATAAGGTTCTTACCTATGAAATTTGTATTTTTTATATGGCGAAAATGATGGAAATTTGAAGTTTCATACAAATATTTTTTTTAATTTCTTGGAAATGGCCAATCTGATTACGATAACACTTTGTAGTTATAATCAGACAATATTAATCCAACTGATGCATATCATTTCGTTTTCATAGTTACCCTTTTCATAAAATTACATCTATTAAATGGTAGATTAAGTGGTAGATTAGAGTCCATACAGAAAGCGTTCCTTAGGCGTTTTAATTACATTGCTGGGTGCGAACGATTAGGATATGAGGAGTGCCTGATTAAATACAAAATGTTTTCCCTAGAGGATAGGCGTTTGATTGCGGATATTAGGTTTCTGCGCGATGTACTTCACGGCGAGGTGGATAGTCCAGATTTGCTGTCCCGGATTTCGTTCTGTGCGGGGGATGCGCGCGCGCGTCGAGGAGGTCGCTGGCCTCGCCTGCTGGACTATGGTCGAGTACGTAGCGGCTACGCCCTGGGCTCACCCATCAATAGAGCTATTGATGTGTATGAAGCCCGCTTCTCCCGTACGGTCGATATATTTCTACTTCGGCGGGCTCAGTTTGTTAGGAGAGTGCAGCAAGAACTTCGGTCCGAGTGACACATGACACACGACACACGTACGCACACACCCACACCCACACACACGCACACACACACACACACTCACACACACACACACACACACACACACACACACACACACACACACACACACACACACACAAACACACATACACACATACACACACAAACACACATACACACACACACACACGCACAAACAGGTCGCATGGGATAGGCCTGCATTTCTATTTCTATTTCTGTTTCTGTATTTTTATTTTTACCTCATAAATATCTAATGTAACTCATAAATGGAACGGTAGGAGCTATACCTGCTGGACTGCAATATGGTTTGATTTTCAAAATTTTAAACCGCAGTTTTGTTATTGGCATTGCAACTTTGAATTGTACAATTATAACTAAATTTTATTGCTGTTAAACTGCATGGAAATAAATAAAATAAATAAATAAAAAGGGGTATTTTAAAATCATTATAAAAACCTGAGAAAATATTTTTATTATATTTTATGGACTTCCTGATTTGTAAACATACACTGTTTTAGAAATCAAGTATTAATTTTGATATGATGATTTAAAAAATATTTAAGTCTGTATGTTATTAGCAAAAAAACACCTTTTCATTGTTAGTTTACAACCCAATACATCGACTATTAAAGGTTCGGCTTCATAATGATGTCAAGTATAGAAAAGGAAAAGTTTTTCTGAAAATGACGAATTTTTACGAGAGATGAATTTTCTTTTTCATGGACGTCGCTCTACGTAGCCGAACTGGTCAGGTTGGTCCGCGAGTCGAAACACCTTATTAACTAAAATTATAATTTTCCCTCAGGCGTTTGGACCCATATTTAAATATTTATTCCTCGACTCTCCTTAAACCATTTATAAGGACATTTTCAACTGCGTGCCCAATCGCCTGAGGAAAAATATTAATACAAAACCAGGCCGGGCAGAAACGCCTGAAAACTTCTGTCTATAGATGGTTGACTAATAAAAGAAAATATTGTAGGTACTGTTGACGACAAGTCGACGTGACAATCGCGGTATGAGGTACGCGCAGAAGGGTCGCACCTACCAGGTGGCTAATCGATGTCGATATTTCTTTTTACCATATTATGTCCGAATCTCCATATAATAAATATTGTATGTGACTAACGCACTTGGAACCTTCTAGCCACCATCCGCCTCAACCGCCAGAATCTTCCAGACTAGCCTTGGTCAAGGCAAATTAAATTATTAAGTCGTTAATACAAGTATACAAGAACCCTACTTCCTGCTGGTATTCGGTTGAATTACAATTTTGCATACGCGTGAAACCATTCAATATTATGGTGTCAATGACCTGATGTGATGATGGAGATGTAAGGTGACCAAAGGGAGGATGACAAAAGGAAAACTTTGGCGGTAAAGGTGGAGAGGAATCCAGACGCCAATGTTGGCGGAGAAGGGAAAGGGTAATTACCCGCCTGGCCGAGTTGCTATGGCCAGGTGACCGAAGTCTAATGGACGCTCCTTAGGTCTTGTGTTTAAGCGTCGTAGATGAAACACTCCGTTAGCGTGATGTAGATATGACAGTTGCTGTCAAACTGACGACTTGCCAACTCGTTGTGTGTGCGAGCTCTTTTGGTTGACTATTTAGATCGCTACAAAATAAAGCAATTCTACTGAGTTTAGACTCGTTTTATTTGCCTTGACCCAGACTAGTCCTAGAAAGTATCCATTCCGGCGGTGGAGCTGTAAAGTGGCTAGAAGGTTCCAAGTGGATTACCTATATGGTAGATTAGTGGATTCGTACATTATGTATTATATAGGGTCCGACTTTTTGGTCTGTGCATACTTCGTTCGGCGTTCGGCATACTATGACATACTTTGGACATATATCTGTATTTTTTTTTTGCATTTTGTTTATATTCAATAAACCTGTCTTGTCTTTGTTAGGGGTGTTTCATATTGTTATAAGGAGGAAGATTCGGACGTGGTAAAAAGAAATATCGACATCGATTATCGAGTGATGTCGCATCGCTAGAAAATTACCATGGCGACCTGTCACGGACTGTAGATAGTCTCTCCAGTCCAGCGCGGCTTTTCTCATGACAGATTTTGTTTGGGTGGGCGTTGATTATTGTTTGTAAAGTTATGTTTCCCGTCTCAAAAGTGAGCAACTCCGAACAATACAATTAACTCCAAAATTTTACTTGTTATCTCGTTATCCCGGGAGGTGCTTGTTCACAATCTTGGGTCTTGATCAAACTTCTTGAATACTTAGTGGCAGTGACGAGTCTTTGTTGTGGAGTTTCGATTTAAGACGCCTTTTGGGAATAAACCGGGTGAAATGTCGAAGTTGTTTCGGGATCTGCCATTTCCGGGCGCACGCTGTGCGGCAACTATTCGCCAACACATGCTACTGGCTGACTCGGTTGTATCGGGCCCAAGGGAATTTACATAGTTACGTATAAGAAATGATGTGAAGCTGTTTTTTACAATAACTTTCTTATAGTATTATAATCGAAAGTAAGGTACAAGTTGCCTTTTAGAGATATTTAATTCGGATATCCGATTATTTTGAACCGGCCACAGTGCTCCACATCATCTCAATTGTTGCAACATGCAACCTATAGTCGGTGGATTTTATCCAAATACATACATATCTACTTAATTTTAAGAACATTCTTGAATGAAAGATTATTAAGAATAAGTTTATCGCGTACACCCTTTTTTACCCCTACCTACCCTTTCCTCTTGAATTACTCTATCTATTGTTGAAAACTGCATTAAAATCTGCGTTTACATAGATACATAAGGACAGACGGCGTGAAGCGACTTTGTTTTTTATACTATGTAGAGATGGCATATAAAAATAACAGACAATAACAAAGAAAAATAACGCAGACCCCGTCCATTCTCAGGTGTCTCGTAAGCTGCCTTGCACACCGACTAACGTCTTTAGATGCCGTCTTGAACCTATATAGAGCACAAAGTACGCAGCGGCTTTGTATGATAAGTAGATAGACATTTGGTTGTGTGGTGACCGGCAAAGCATAATAGCAGGATCATATAGCCCTCCATCCATTGATGGATGTCGTAAAAGACGACTATGTCATAGAGACAGATCATTCACTCCGTGTACAAACTGTAAACATCTCATAATGTGTAATGAGTCAGGCAGGTAGTCAATTACGTCCGGAAACGTGCTTGCGACCATGGTCGTTGCGACAAGTGGTATTCAGGTCTGTTAATTGGTCGGGCGATGTACGACCATCGTCGCAAGACCATTACCAATTAGGACAGTGCCTAAGAGTGTACCAAGTGTGGAGATTATGTTTGAATAGTTGATGGTTATGGGGGACTACTAAGATGATGACATAATTATTGTCAAAGTAAATTAATATTTGTTTCAAACTAAACTCGCGTTCTTTACACATATTATTATATTAGACGGGACTTGCACGCGCCATCCACGCAGTCGTCCCGTGACCATGGTAGGTGTAACCCACAGAACACGATAGAAATGGCATCTTCGCCATATGTACCGAAACCGATGCCGCCGTTCCCGACCCCACTATTTTTACCACTACTCATGCAACTTAATATGCACAGGCTTACGAACGCCCACGCAAAGTCAAAACGATTAGTCCATCGGTCACTATCACATACACACATTGCGTTGCGTGTGTGCTGCAAATCCTCTCTGAATTTTTACATTTACGCTAGGGATTGACAAAATCTAATTATTATCGATATTAATATTTCGATAAAATTCTAACTATTATTATGGTATTTATTATTTAATATATATTTAATAATAATGAATTGAAAATGTTATTATATTGAGGGGGGTGAGTCGGGGTTGAAGGACGCGTAGAGAGGAGATAGAGAGAGTAGGGGTAGGTACGGTAAATTTACTGTAGGGGTATGGCAGGAGTACGGCAGAGTTATGTCAGGAGTACGATAGTGTGTGACGTCCTGAGTGGTTCAGTGGTTAACATGCTAGTTTGCCATACAAGCAACGGTGGATTTACATGAGGGGCAGTCGGGGCTAGTGCCCAGGGCGGCAAATTTTCTTGGGCGGCAAAATTTGGAAAGTGAAAAAAAATTTTTTTATTGTCATCAAAATTTCTCAATAGAAATTTTTTATTATTTTAATTATTTTTTTTATTTGATATGCTATTTATTTATTTACCATAAATTTACAGCTAAACATATTATAATAATTATATAAATAACTATAGACTACTAATTACAATTTTACAACTAATTAAATAAACAAGGTTAAAAAAAAAAACTTACAGGTAAAAAATTTGTCCCAGGTCCACGGTATTAGGAATGCTGCCCAGAAGGCTGGCCGCATTGCCCCGCTGGATGGCGAGGCTAATTCGCTGTCCGAAGTAGAGGCCAGCTTTCTGGTCTTTAGTAAGATCGACCAGGCGTTTAGATAGCTCCCGAAACAGAGAGTGTGCGCCTGGTCCCCACGGCCCAAGTGTTTCCACGCCAAATGGCGCAAATATGTTGTCCTCACCAAGACTCGCGTATTTGCGCCGCTTGGCGTTTTCAGCTGCGGAGGCACCGGCTCCAGCATGACACGCGGTTACTGGAAGATGGGACTGTGCGAGGGTATCGACACACCAATGGTCGTCACAGCTTCGCGTTTCTTCAGCGTGAGTGTCATCCCGTCGGGCCTTCTACCATCACTACGGACTAAACCGCTGGGCTCCAGCACCGCGGGTGCTCTAGCGGAGGTGAAGGCCCGGCGGATGATATCATTTAGGTCCGCGTGCCGAGGAAAGCGCCCAGCACTCCTGCTGCACGACAGGCCATGGTGGCCAAGATGGTCAACAAGGTGACCACAATGGCACTGGTGCGGAGCACTGCAGGGCGCGCCAAGGCGTAGGGCCGTGGCAATCCTAAACGTGGTGCGGTCGAGAAGTGTGCCAATATTTTTGGAGGGCATTGCCTGAAGCCAGAGACCCGATTCCCACTTACCAGCAGCTAACAGACGGGCACGCTCTGCAGAGTTGGTTGATGCGCTTAAAAGGTTGTTTCGCACCAACCTGCAGAGAGGCTCGTCCCACAGCCGCTGGGAACAGGAATTTGTCGGGAGCTCGGCCTCTGGACAAGCCACCAGCCAAGCGTTTTTGGCCTCGGTAGAATACGCGGTAGTAAAATTCCCTAGTTTAGATAGTATTTTCTGCACTAGGGACTGTGAACTATGCACCGACGACAGAAAAGCTGGCAGGGACACACCTGAAATTTTCCTGACTCCTAGACCTCCATACCGGATAGGCAACGATGCCTGATTCCAAGACGTATTTCCGAGATTGATGTTAAGAATTGAAATAAGGGTATGTTTCACGGTGTTGTCAAGGTCTTCCAGAAGGACAGGATGTTTCCAAAGCTGACAACACCGCAAAACATACGTGAATTTTGGTACAAAAAGGCAAAACCGAATTATGGCATAGGCCATGTGGCTATTAATTTGGAGTAGGCGATCCGAAACCGAATTGAAATTTTGAATTTTTTCTTTAACGAAGTCCGAGAGAGACTCATCAAAAATAGGTGACCCTAGGAGATGAAGCGACGTCTTGTCGACGACAGAGATGTTTGGTGCAATGGCGTCAAAAGCTGCAGAAACAGCACCAGCCGTCGGACAAGACTCCGAGATATACAGCTCACACTTCGAGAGATTCAGATCTAAACCAATGGCCTTAAACTCTCGCATGAGGAGCGGCAGATCTAGTAAAACCGTGTTCACATCCCCTCCTAGGGTCCCATCGTCTAAATACCATGCGTTAAATTTTGAATTTAGCTTCTCGAGTATGGTGTGAATCGCGAGGCTAAAAATGGCCGGCCCCAGAGGGTCGCCTTGCTGGCAGCCAACCGCTGATTGTAAAAGGTGGCCCTTGTAGATAAGATTACTAGATTCTTTGTAGCATTGCCACAGAAACTTATAGGCGGACGGCAGCTTGGACCGAATTTGAACCAGCAAAGCGCCTCTATCGACGGAGTTGAATGCATTTTTTACGTCAACCTTCAGTAGGACTTCACTGCTATTACTTTCGAGGAAAGTTCTAAGTGCGTGGACAGCGGCTTCGCAGCCACCTTTTGACCCAAAGCCGAGCTGGATAGGCTGGAAGTAATCGGCTAGACTGGGGGCGGAGAACCTGCAACACAACTTAGCCGTCAGGCGGCGGTAGGTAGTCCCAACCGCAATGGGACGAATGCCACCGTCTTTTTTTTTTAACGCGATCAGGTTGGCCCCATAGAGGACTATGGACTGCTCTACCGAGCCTGACAACATTAAGTTCACCAGCCCCGTAATTGCAACTAGAAGATTATTTCCAGCCTCTCCACCACAGCATAACAGGTCTTCTAGGTGCTGCGGAGTCAGGCCGTCGATGCCTCCAGCCGAGCCGTTTGGAAAGGCGAAAACAGCTTGGCGGACGGCATCGGCGGAAACCTGAAAAGTTGAATCCGCAGCATCGGGTGCGTCAGGTAAAATAAGGCCTACCGAAGGTTGAGGATGCTTATTACGGAGGCCGACCAGAGTCTCGGGTGTGTCGGGGGCGAAAGAGTCGTTAGAAAATAGGATTCGGGCTGCCCCTTTAATATCGCAGTCATTAATTTTGTTTTCTACATGTTTAAAGATAGAGTTATGGTGGAAATTATGTGGACGGCTTAAAAAGTTGTCTGAATCAAAGGAGAGGGGGTTTGCACAGTTGTCTTTTATAAATGAAGTGAGCGATTTTTTGCAACTTGCATTGTTGGAATCTACAACATGTAGAATTCTGAAACCGAAAGTAAGTAGATCCTCCCAGCTCTGCTGATCATTTTTGGAGGTAACGCTTACAATGTCTTGTGCGAGGGTTTGGGCAACGGAAACCCTCGCACCACGGGGAATTCTTTTGACAATTGGAACCCAAAGTTTGAGGTCCGACACCCGCTCCCAGAAAGGTTTTGTAGAAGGTACACCGAGAACTAAGGGGACGGGTGTCGAAGAAGGGGCAGAGGAGGTAGTAACTTCGCCACGCACTTTATGTGACTTACCCAAATGAATATTAAGACCCCGCTGTCCCTTACAGAAATGGGGCTGGGGGCACAGAAATGAAACAAAAACAGAATCCATGTGTCTTAAGTCATAAGGGAAGCATAGAAATGGCCGCCATTTTATTTGTCTGCGTAATTTTAGGGTTGCCATATACATGATCCATTTTGCCCTCTTTATGTATTATGTTAGCAATACAACTTTACAATCATCATCACAGCCCGTAACAGTCCACTGCAGGACTTAGGGCCTCTCCCACGAAAGGGGAGGTTATTGCCATAATCTCCACGCTTGGCAGGCGGGTTGGAGATCGCAGTGTTTAAATATAACAATGGAAAATGCTGCTGCCCATTTTCCAGACTACGGAGACTCTTGATCTTTTGCCTCGAAAACATTAGTCGTCTTGTACGACACCCATGAGTGTAAGGGGTTGGTGCTATTCTACTCTGCCGGACACCACACGGCCAACAAAACTTTACAATAATAAATAAATAAAAATTATTAATTTCTGATTGTAATTATTTATTTAAAAATTCAGTAGTTAAGTAATGAAATATGTTGATAAGAGGAGTCTCTCCGAGTACGCTCCATGGAAATAAAGTTTGATCATATTTTCAATATTGCGCATTTCTGGCAATGTTATTAAAAATAAATAACAGACAGCTGTCCGGTGCAATTTGTTTTCGTAACCCTCCCGTACCGTGTGCCTGCCGTAACCTTCCCGTACCCCTCCCATACCTCTCCTGTCACCTTCCCGTACCTCTCCTATCACTTTCCCGTACCCCTCCCGTAGCCCTACCGTATGCCTGCCGTACCCCTCCCGTACCCCTGCCGTATCCCTCCCGTAGCCCTGCCGTACCTCTCCTGTCACCTTCCCGTACCCCTTCCGTATCCCTACCGTATGCCTGCCGTACCCCTCCCGTAACCCTGCCGTTTCCCTTCCGTACCCCCACCGTAGCCTTATCGTGCTTCCATAATCAGTGCCGTACCCCTCTCGCAACCCTCCCCTAGGTCTACCGTAACTCTGCCGTACCTCTCCCATAGCCCTACCGTAAGACTGCCGTTTCCCACCCGTACCCCTGCCTAAACCTTAGCCTTGTCGTACCCCTGCCGTACCCCTATCCTGCCCTATTTTCTTATTCTGCTATTCGAGGCGGGTACAAATACATCAAATTATAAAAAACAAAATAGCTATTCAGTTAATTTACCCGTTTTTGAAAGGCGTACGGAACCAAGCATCGTAGCCTCTTCGCGGTTGTTATAAAATCCACGTCATTAAAATGTGCACTGCACACGGTACTCGCAGATGATGGGTTCCAATTGGTTTCTCTTCTACAGTTTCGTATAATTAGAATCCAATCGTCTTTACGGTTTTTATTTCTAGGAAACCTATTAAAATAATATAACCCGGTTAAAATAAAATCGGGATCGAAAATAATAAGGGCTCCGCAGAAAGCGGTGTTATATTATTTAATTATAAAATCGGACTACTATGCTTACATCATAACAGTACGTATGGTAGACCATAATTATAATCAATCAAGTTCTTTTCAGATACGATAGATAATAAAAATTCGGAACCTGATCAGAGTCACAAATTTAATAAAGAATTCCCCACTTAATGGGAATTTTCCCGAAAAACAGGTAGCCACATCGTTGTACTTTTGTCAGAAATTTGCACCAAAGTAAATAAAACATTAATAAAAAAAAGTACCACGAATCATAATTACTTACGCGTGGTAGGTAATTCCTCCTGCCTTGTTACATTTTTTCCAGTAACTTTTACACGATTTCACTACACATGACGGTATTTTAAAATATTTTTCGTCGAAGAAAATATGTCCGAACGCTACGAAATGGCGGCGCGTTGTAAGACCCGAAGAGTGTATGTCATGTACAACAAAGGAGATTGTTACACCTTGCATGTACCACATCTCTTTAAGGTAACATGGATTCTGTTTTTGTTTCATTTCTGTGGCTGGGGGCATCTGGGGCACCGAATCCAATCGACCGGTGGAGGCACACTTCTCGACCCATCGGAAACCGGTGTGTCCTGGGACATACGAGTATGCTTATGTTATACGGTTAAAACAAAATTAATTCACAATTAAAGATAAAAATGCTAGAAAAACACAGTCACAATCACAATCACTACAACATTGTACAAGATCACAAAAATAGAACTGACGTCTTGACTGATGGCTTGATGTTTGGCCATACTTCGTGCAGTTTTGCCTTACTCTTTTCTGCGCGCGCAATGACGCAGCGCGATTCCCCAGCAACTCTGTGGCGTTGCTTGGGCGTTGCTAAGTAGCGACCCTGTCAAACTCTGATGGTTTATAAATACGCTTCGCAAGAAAATATTTTTTCGCTCTTGGTTTACAACGCGCACGCCCAGTGCCGCCAACACGCACGCCGGGCGCACTACCACATTGGAAGACCGGGGGCGAAGCCCAAAGGTGGCTTTGCGTAACGCAGCTATTTAAAATAAATTAAACTAGCCAAGGACGTCTGTCACTGTCCGCTCTCTCTCTCTCTCTTATTTTAATTAATCATATATTATTTAATAGATAATTCAAGAAATTTGACTCGTACAATATTTGTCAAATCCAAGTTTTGTAAATTATAATTTTGGCACTTTAAGTGAAGATTTGAAATGGTAATATTAGATTTTTTAATTTGCTGGAATGATAAAATTTAAATTTGTTTTTTTTTTGGGAAAATTAAGAACGTTATTGACTTATTCTTGCATTAAAAAAAAAATAATTTCATTAATTAATGAATTTCTTAAAAATTTAATAATTCGTCGATTATACTTATTAACGTGAATTTAAAGAAAATCTTATACTTTTGAATCTATTCAACTTTTAACTGTGCATACTGCCACCTGCAGTCTGTTCTACAGATATATCTAGTTTCTATCGGTATAGTCCATGGACTTACTATCCACTCAATACTCAATAGCTTAGCTATTCTATGCATCGAATCAGACGTACTTCAACGTTTAGATTGTGAAGATTTAATCGACCAATTCGCAATTCAAAAAGTAAGGCGTATTTGCCTGTGATAAAATTATTATAAGTCAAGCTGAGTGCAAAATGTTTAGCTCTACGAACAAAAACAAATATTTTTTTATGTCATATCAAAGTATATAATATATAATAAGTTATTTGCAATACATTAGATATTTTAATTTTTTATAAATAAGATATCAAAACTACATAACTTTTAGTGATATTTCAATGATGGGGCGGCATTTTTTTCAGTGCCCAAGGGCGGCAAAATCTTAAATGCGGCCCTGCATACAAGAGGATGCAGATTCGTTTCCCGGCCGGGCAGAAATTGAATGATGAATTTTCATTTCTGTAACAGGTCTGGGTGTACTATGTTTAATTAGTATGTATTTAAAAAAAGTGTATAAGTACTATATCAATTATCTAGCACCCATAATACAAGCTTTGCTCAGTTTAGGACTAGATAGCGCTGTGTGAATTTGTCTACGATTAGGAATTTATTTTATTTTAGTGTTAAGGTAACTGCATCTCACCTCTACCCCACCGTACCCCTACCGTACCCTTACAATACCCTGCTTTGCCCCTACTGAAAACTTATATAAAAATCAGTCCGCAATTGAAGAAAATTCATCATCAAGGATCACACGTACCTACAATAAAAGAACATTTAATCGAAATAAGAATCTTCTCCTTTTTTTATGTCAATTCTACTATACCACAAATATTATATATATATATATATATATATATTATATCGATAAAGAAAATAATTTATCGATAAGGTCGGTTCATGTGCACAGCATTAGATTGGGCGCAAGGTGTCCCTAAAATATTGAATACGAGGTTTTTAGACTTAACGGTGAAATGAAATCACTTCTTTTGTTTTAGAAGTCTGTTAGCTTCTTGCTTTGCAATTAAGTATTGCGCAAGATGGCAGAGACTGACGGCGCATTCGCGCCTTTTAGAAGAAAGTAGCCCATTTGCTCATAGTTGTGGCGCGCCTGCACCGCCTACTTAGCTTTTCCAACTACTTATTTTTCTATGGTGTAACCCAACCGAAACGTCGGGAATACAAGTCGAAAAGGTACGTCGCGTGCAAGTCCCGTCTAATATAATAATAAAGTGAATTGTTTCAATTTGCGAATTTCACCAATAGACAGTGTGACTGATGAGGAAGGTTAAGGTGTATAGTTTGTTAAGATTACTACTATCTGTGGGATACTATCTACTATCTACTATCGTAGCGTGGGTCGCCACCCACACCACGACCCGCCTGCCAAGCGTGGAGATTATGGCACTAACATCCCCTTGCGTGGGAGAGGCCCTTAGTCCTGCAGTGGACTGTTATGGGCTGTGATGATGATTGAAGATTATTTCATATTCAGATGGATGTTTTTAGTATCAACGAATTTACAGCTGCTGCAACAACCTTGAATATACGACTACATCTATCATAATGCAACAAAGTGTAAATTCATTCAAAAGCTGATGGTAACAGGCTATTAATGTATCAATACACACTATTTGTACTGAAACAATACAGATAAATGAAGTTGCTAATGGTGGTCGTTTATTCCCAATATTATTCTATTGTCGATGATTGTTTACATCGGCCAGTAATTGTGTGGTTCCGTCCATAATTGGGATAACACTACGGCTTGATTGCGATAAACGGATGTGGGTAAATATGTGGGCAGGTAACTAATTTGGCGCCCAATATGATGAATAACTGTTTTATTCATTACCCGCACTGGCTTCCCACGGGTAGTAGTACCTAACCTTAACAAAGTATAAATAAATAAATAAATATGCTTGGACAAATTCACACAGCGTCATCTAGTCGGAAAGTAAGCAAAGCTTGTGTTATGGGTGTTAGATAACTGATAAATTACTTATATACTTTTTTTTAATACATATCTACTTATTATACATACTACACCCCGACCCGTAACATTAATCTAAATTAAAATTAATTATTTCAATTTCTGCTCGGCCGGGATCGAACACGGGACCTCTGCGTGGCAACCAGCATGTTAACCATTTGTACCACTCTCGTCAATTATACACCTAAACCTTCTTCACGAGTCACTCTGTCTATTGGTGAAACTTCGTTCAGTAGTTTTTGAGTTTATCGGGAACAGACAGACGGACGCGGCGTGGGACTTTATTTTATCATTCTAGTGGTTACCAGAGTGTAGGTACTTACCTGTATTTTGTCCCTTTCCATAGATACTATAAATTGAAAGCTAGTAGGTGCTATTAATTACTAATTACAATTCAGTACAAACAAAAATTAAAATGTAATTCACTATGATTACGAACCATGAAACGATGTGAAACGACGAATAAAAATATGATCAGGCTAATACAGGTTACTCGAACTTTTATGGTCAGCAGCACATACCTACCTACCCTACCTGCAATAGTCTTTCATAAATCTGCCTAACTAAATATTTACTGTCGGTACTTGATGTTTTATAACGAAAACATGAATAGTTAGAACCATAGTAAGAATCTGTCAAGACTACTGTGTTCGCCTGGGTGGGTACCACCGCCTCATCTATCTATATCTGCCACCAACCAACTAACCATAGGATAAGGTAGCGGGCACCATCACTGACATCAGGCATACCAGCTGAGTCCTCACAGTGCCAACAAAACGCACCTGCATTCTGCATTTTTGCTACGGACTGATTAGGCAAACAAAAGTCGAACAATAACGTAAATTCTCAGCATCCGGTTTAAAATTTTGAAATAGGAACGGAACGCTGAAAACCCAGCATCACCCAGCCTGTAAAAACTGCTCACGCGATAGATTAAACTTTTTCGATTGGTTTTTGTTTACACATAGCGCGAAAATATTTGCAGGAAAACGTTTTCAAAAGCGCATATGAATATGCAAACCGGATCAGCATACCCACCGCGCCTGACATGGAAATAGCTCGACTCAATTGTATCGACACCACATCCACGTCGATATAATATGCAACAAATTAATTTGCAATAAACTAAAGGCTCAAAAGTGAACATCGACGAAGTCTTGGTAAACGTTAGTAATAAAATGTGGTGAAAGTCAGTAGACAAAGAAAGCCTCAATAGGAACTCCACTCCTCACTTGTAACTACATAGAGCTCCTATAGTTACTAAATACTTATCTATATCTACCACAGCATAGCCCGACCGGCCCTTCCCGTGACTAGAAACCCGTGAAAAGAAAGTACTTTTATAAAATGTATTCAATACACCTCCATACTAATAACTACTTATAACGCCATCGGATCTCGAGACTGTTCAACCAGTCTCACTCAGGGTCCGCAGCAAAAGATCCTGGTCAACCTTGCTTCACCAGTGGCATTAGGAGGCACACGGAGGCACACCTAAAGAGTGACGAACTTGTTGCAAGCTGAATTTCGACTAGCCTCAAAGTATGAAATGGTCACCCATCCAGTTCTCGGACTCTGCGTACGGGGCTTAACTTTGGTTGTCGCCCTCGCAAGCATGCTACCCCTAGATCCTTTACAGAAAACGCAATACTTGTATCTACTATTACTTGCTCCATAGTTGTCTAATTAGCGTAGACGCGTCGCAAAGCCCGCCATTGTCTCTTACCGAGTTAAAAGTTGTAGGGAACAGTTTAACGTGCCCCTTTCAGGAGATTTAGCCGCTAGCCCGCGACAGACGGGCGGACAAATTAAATTCTTACGAGTTGTTGAGTACAGAACCTATTTTGCATAACTTGTTGATGTTGGAAGCTGGGGCTACGATTTGGTTTAAGTTTTTGTTGGTGTTTGTGTGGGTTTATAAAATAGTCGGTTTTATGACGTTCTTGTAACGTAGATTCTTATTTATTTTCTTTCATTACTTCTTCCTCGTCCTAGAAGTGAATTCCGGTGCAGCGGCCAATCTGCCAGCCAGGGGCCGTATTTCTACTATGAAAGCGCTAACAGATTTACTAAAAGCAATTTCCTAACAGACTTCTAGATAAAAAAATTGTGTTTTGACTTTTTCTTTGCGGCGACTGCTATCTGTACCGCATATCCTGTTAGGTAAACGTCTGTTCGCCAGAACCTCGTCCGTGTGCTAGCATGGGGACAGCGTACAGGTGAGGTTGGCTTGAGCGCAGAGGATGGTGGTAAAGCCCCATAGCCCACCAAATATTTTCTCTCAGTCACATTGTTATTCATGTTAACAATTGTCGTAAAAAGCGCATTTTCATACATCAACGTCAGTTACGCCGTCAGACCGCAGCATTCTGCGGGCCACTGGTGTATAATTTACTAGCTTTTGCCCACTCGACTTCGTCCGCATAGTAATCGTTTTTATGACAGCTTCATTACCATTTTAAATCACCTCCGTATTGTATGAATGCTAATACTACGGAGAGGCGTTGCTGTATCTTAGATTCTATCTTAAACCCAAATTAAAATCCGTTTAGTAATTTTTACGTGAAACGCGAACCGATCAACAGAGAGACTGACAAAAATTCTAAAAAGAAATTCTACCCCGACTATTTTCTCTAAAATATCTTCAACATACAAGGTTTTTTACGTAGTATTAGTATAGATAAATTAAAACATAGGCTTTTACTACAACACGGCATCTTTTTAATTTTGTTTAATTTAGAGTAAAGAGGAGTTTTAGAATTCTAGACAGCATCTTCGACTGCATTGTCGCTTTCCATCCGGTGCGATGACGTGGCAGTCAAATACCTGCCTTAAAAAGTAAAAAAATCTGGCTTTTGTATATTACGGCAACCCAACTTTTGTCAAGACCGATGCTGACTAGTCGATAAAAATTTTAACAGGTAGAGCACAATTACGAAATGACTCCCTGCTTCCTTATTATGTACTTTTTCTGTTAGTTTAAGATTTTTTAATGTCTATGTCTATTAGTTGCTTAATATACGAGGTAGGTATATCATAATTTAAATAAACAGGATTATTAAATTATACTTCGGCCACTAAATTTTTAGCATATTTAGGAAATAATTAGTAGATAAAGTTGATTAACTAAGTATTGGGTAAATCCTGAGATCATGTTGGTACCAACGAAATTACCTACGACGATATTAAAAATATATACTTCTAACGCAATTAGATCTGCCTTTACGTCGTTCTTCCTGACACAAGATTGAGTTAAAAGGGAAAACGTATTGGCCCCATAGTGAATTTAAAGTCAACGTAGTTAGAGCCGGAGTGGTTTAGCGGCAAACATCACTCCGGCTCTGTTAGCTTTTTATTTCTAGCAGTAATTGAATCCTGTTGGGGCATGCCTTTCTACTCACTTAAAGGAATACAGTTTGCTCATTCTTACGTGGGTAAAATATTAAGAAACGGTAGTCCACTTCGTTCAAGAGTTTTATTAGGTAAAATTAGCAGATCAGCTAGGTAGGACATCTGTAGACATTGAAACAGGATGTTACAGCTGTGGACTGCAGGGGCCCGATGATTATGAAGCAAATGCAGCCATCATGATCATCTTGGCGTTAGGTCCCAGTTTTTTTTATTAGGCAAGGCAGGCATTTGACCTGATAGTAAGTGATGATGCGGCTGAAGATGGAGCTTGCCTGTCTTGGAACAGCCTATTCGCTCTAGCCATGAAGGCGTCCAGATTATATTGATTATATTGGTTGCGCTCACGCGCGGCATGCGAGAGCCCGGTGTCCGCCTTCCTACTCTTTTTGGCCCGCTTCGCTCGGTTTTCGGCATCCTTGGTGGCTAGATAGTTGGATCGCATATCACTCTTAAGAACGTCCAGCGAACGTATCGCTTCTCGGCCGGCCTCTCTTTCCCGTGCCTGGTGGAGGTGGCATGGCTAGATATTTGTTCCTTACGTAATTTGCCGGTCTGCTCAAAACTTGGCCATATAGAAAATATGAATTAGTCCCTTACACTTTGTTCACCAAGTATTCGGCGCGACGCACACAGCATTTGGACTCGCCTCTAACCTAAATCACTAACTCATACATACGAATTCGATGTTTTTTATGCTTTGTTAAAACAGGTTTTGTGTTTGTTATTTCGGAAAGCAATTTGGGTTTCATGCGCGGATGCCAGTGTTTGATAGAGTAGGTAAACAGTACATCCCAAACTCAATTCCGATAGTTTACAAACTGGCTTTTGAATATGAATATGAAATGAAATTATAAAATATAATCAGAACGTGATAGTGAAAATGATTTTAAATACTCGTTTATGATTACATGCCGTAGAGCGATTCGGATTTATAAATATTTCACTAGCTAGGTACTAGTTATCTTCTTATCTTCGATGTAACTCAAGAACAGCTTAACTTGGCTTGAGTCATTGCCCCCTGATAAGTATAACCTTGGGGTCTTATAGTCAAGAGTGAATAGGTATCTTCTAGGCACGCATGCTACATCTTCGACCTCATCGTCGCTTTCCATCAGGTGAGTTGAGGTCAAATGCAACCCAATTGAAAAAGAAAAACCAAGGTCTTTCTGCTTGGAATCCGGAGACTAGTTGAAACAGTTTAATACTTCGTGACGGTCTTAATTTTTTGAATTATCGAATTTGGTTCCACCCAAATACAGAACTATTGTGAAAGAAAAATACTTTAGTAAGATTTGATTTCTAAACTTTGTCGGCGTGGTTCAAACAAAATCTTTAGCGTGAATAATATACAACCATACCAAATTTCAGCTTTCTAGTACAAATAGTTTTTGAGGTAAGCCGCGGACGGACAGCCGTACATGGCAAAACTATAAGGATTCCTTGGTTTACTACGGAACCCAAAAGAGTAAGGCATGGTAGGGTAGGGGACGGAAGGAGGGAAGAATACCACGCGAACAACACTTTGATTTACCTAGTTTAGTTAGAGCTTCATTGATTTTGGTTTGTTTTATTACGATTACCATACTACGCCCGTACCAACCGTACAACCGTACATGACAATGCCATTCGCAGCCGACGCAAAATATGCCAAAAAAGACTAGACCTTACTTAAATAGTTATAAAATCTAGTTGATAGAGATATTACCATATTTATCACGTAAATGTAACATAATATAAAACTGCACGATATCTCTATAAATAAGTAAACGTAGTGAGTGGCCCAAGATGATCGACTTCATTCGGTTATTTTAGTATTAAAAATGCAGGAACTATCGCCGTAGACGAATCACATGTTATCGTGAATTACCTGCATCGATAAGTTTATTGGAAAAATGTGGAATAGCAAGCAAGAGTGTCTGCTAGTACTAGTAGACACATTGTATTTAAGTCTGAATATAACAGTGCAAGTAAAATATTGTTGCTCGGTGGAAACAATATTATGGCTGTGGTACCCACGCAGATGTACTCTTTAAGCTACGCAAACCTGCAACTAGTCTTAGTACTGGATACCAGTGTTTGATGGACAGAATAGTGGAAGTAAGTGGTACGTTTTAGTTGTTAGCGGGGGCGCTTCTGTTCACCAAAGTAATTATTGGTAGAATCCATACCTTACCTTATAAACCTGACCTTTAAAGACCCTAAACAAGAAATTATGTTCATACAAATACCAAAATTACAGATTGCGATATGACCAAACTGACCCTATAGTAAAAATAATACAGAGCGAGAACGAAACGTGTTACAACAACTCAGTCCGAAGTCAATAAAAATTCTGTAGACGACGCGAACAAATTCTCACTTCAATAGATACCAATGGAACAGCATCTAGACTCTTTACTAGCGCTAATAGGTTACCTGGGTCCCGACAACAATCATTAATAGATAGGTAGGGCAGGTACTGGAGCAAATCCACCTGCGAGCGAGCTTAATTGTTTGAATGCAACCCCGACTGGTAATTCCTGTGACACTCCGAGTCTCCGACTTGTTTGTATTGCCAGCTCTCGGCATATATCATGGAAATTAGATTAGCCAGCTGCTCAGTGTTGGTTAACTTTTGAATATTGCTACTTCTGGGGGTAGCTATGTAGGTGTTTGGTTTGTGTTTTGAGTGGCTTTCTAATTAGGGTAATTAAGATATTACCTAAATCATAAAACGAAGTCGCTTTGCCGTGTATCTATGTACGTTTAGTTCTTTTAAACTATGCAACGGATTTTAATGCAGTTTTCAACAATGGATATGATTGAAGACGAAGGTTTGTAAGCAAGAATAAATTGTAGGTAGGGGTAAAGTAGTTTTACGCGAACGAAGTCGCGCCGGGTCCACTAGTAATATATAATAAACTAGCCAATTAGGTACATCTAAGTTTTTAATAGATATAAGTACTGCCTAAACCTGCAGGTGTGGTCCCGCGAGAGACTGGGTGAAGTGGGGAAAACAGAGCAGGAAGGCGCACTTATTTAATATATTTTATTTAACTTATCTGTCTGACTTATATGTGCTTAACACACAAATAATTGGGTACCACTAAGGGTCCAAACAGACCCTGGAATATCCACAGTTAAATCCGTTCGGAATACAAACGAAATCCTCGGAACTGTTATTTCGTAATATGGTCATCTAAAAGCAGAAAGTATCCTTTATCCTTTCGTCATATTATTCACGAAGTGTCCTCTATTTTGTTTGGTTCGGGAAATGCGTGAGGATGGCACATTAAACTTTCAAGTCTTTAAAGACTTATGAAATGAAATACACATTGTGGATCATTCTTCTTCGAGAATGGAATACTTCCATAGTGGATTGCAAAATGCACACATATCTTACCCCCCCAGGGTGCCCGTCTGATGGTAAGAGTTACCATAACCGTAACTGACTTTGGAAAATACATTTCACACCATTTCATATTTTATTCACTTGGGTAACTCCACAATATCATATGAAAGCATTAACGAAAGTTCCTTTGAAACCGCATAGTGTGACGAACAGTCGTTGGCGAGCGGCGCAATGATAGAATGTTGGCATCTTAATTTAGGGATCACTTGGAGGACAAAGCCAAACTGACTTGAAAATCACTTGGGGTGCTTAATAAAGCCAAAAGTGCTTCACACCAGGGCATCGACTATTCCTGTACAAGGCAGGTTTGTCCCCATATGGAGTGCTGCTCTCACCTATGGGCTGGTATACCCCAATACCAACTTCTTCCACTTTATTCCATTCAACGCCCGCCTTTTCGTATTGTCGATGATCCTCTTCTTGCAGATGGTTTAGATTACTTAAGCTTCCGGAGAGTCGTTGGCTCTCTGTGCGTTCTCTACTGTCTGTACAACGGGTAATGTTCCAAAGAACTATTTAACTTGGTACCACCGTCACTGTTCCACGATGGGATAGATTTCATTCACATTATCTAGATGTCTGGCATCTAACTAATTTCGGGCTTCGCATGCCTTCTTACCGCGCACATGAAGGATGTGGAATGAGCTCCCTCCCAAGGTCTTTCCTTTGAACTATGACATGGAGATCTTCATTAGGCACGTCCACAGGTACTTCAAAGTCCGGTACCGCATCCTCTCCCCTTAGTTTGTAGATGTCCAGGACGGCGGTAGCTTCTTTCCATCAGGTGGACCGTCCCTAGGCAATAAAAAAACATACCAAACAATTCCTCGGAACAAATTTCCAGAAAATACGGTATCAACATATAGAGTACGGTATATTTTATGTATATACGACTGCGATAGAGAAAAACAATGTTTAACTGGGAGTCAATCAAATAATCAATTTCCTGGTTTTTTCCCTATTTAGGTTCAGACCTTCTAATGCTATTCATCATTATCACAGCCCATAATAGTCCACTGCAGGACTTAGGGTCTCTCCCACGAAAGGGGAGGTCATTGCCTTAATCTCCACATTTGGCAGGCGGCTTGGAGATCGAAGTATCATAAAACATTAGTCGCCTTGTACGACACCTACGTACGGGGTTGGTACAATTCTACTCTGCTGGTCACCACACGGCCTATTACACTACTATAGTATATACCTAATTAATCGCTGTAATTCGAAGTATCAGCGCAAATATCCTTAAAAGCAGTTAGTTCTCAAACCAAATCTAAGCACAACAATTCAATCAAAACGGAGCGAACAGTAGGAAGCCCCCAGTATCCTGTCCGGTTCCAATTAGCTGCGGCAGTAGCGATTCAATGAGGCTCACAATCGCAAACAATACAGTGACGTCGGCAAATTTACCAATGAGAAGCAAACTTCGCAGTTCGAATGCAACTTCCCCCACACAAGGCCGTAATTGCAGCCGTTGTCGAAGTTCAATTGCTTCCTTCCCTCTGTGCACGCGTCGTGGAAATAGAATGCGCTCATAATTTGCATTGATGATACGGCGAGCTGTTGCTAGTAGACTGTGAGTAGAGTAACTCAGGTAGAGCGATATGAAGCTTTCATTTATTATATATACATTATTTGATAATGTTCGCGTAACAATCCACTCTTGATTGTATGCTTACTGTAGATACCTAATGGTGCGTTCACGAACGGTGCACAAGCTGCGCCCATGCACACCTTAAATTGTTGCTAGGAACGTAAGAATTTATTGAGTTACAGACAAAAAGACAAAATATTTACAAGACCTTATGAAAGTAAGAAATAAATAATAAACACTGATATATAAAATATTATTGTTGATCTTATGATGAAATGTACCGGGCCACTTACGCGCTGTTCCAGAAACTGCACAAACTCTTGTGTTTAAAAAAAAATAATACAATTATTGTTCAATCTCATTAAATGTAGAAGTACCTATTCGCAAACTATCTCTTCTAAAGTCTAATCCTAAGAAGCTATATGAGGATGATTTTCCTTTTCTTATTTTTAAATTTTTGTGAATGTGGCAAAAGGAAATAAATGTCTTAAGGAAATCTCGTTCATTTAATTCACGGTTGGTGATTCTCCCAAGAAGAGTTGCTAAACGCTGCAAATAATTTTGCTTTCAACGATAAGCTAACGATAATCTAAACGATATCGAGCCTCGTTCTACTTTTATGCTAATAAAAAGGTATTTTAATTGTATACGATTGGCAATTTATAAATAGTTACGTTTTAGCGCCAAATCGTCGCTAGGCCGAGTTGACACTTTTACCCAACACAAGCTTAGGTTAGCATAACCGAACCATGTTTGCTTTTCTCCGAAAAATAATCCATTATTTGATGTAAAGGATAAAGATTACAGTCCACAATTTTTCGATTGTTTGAAATCTCGCCAGATACATTATTTATGGAATTTCAAATTATACTGTGAATATTAAGTTTAGGTACATAATGTTACATGGATTGGTCAGCCAATCCAACTTGCAAGTGTCAAGTGCACGACAGCCGTGAGCGGAATTGTTGTTGCTATATCTAAGTACTCTGGCGGATATACAGCGGCCTACACAAAATTCATACTATGTTCTATGTAGTTGATAGTGTAGATATCTGTCGTAGATATACTGCGGGATATGCATTGCCATTGTTGGCAGATCGAGCCTATTGAATGGCCTGTCTGCTCTGTCAATTGCAAACAAAAGCAAACAGCTGTGCTAGTATGCCTGGTCCGGAACTATCGCTCGTGTAATTTTGAATCTTACTTGTCTCTAAATGATGAGGTAGGTTGTAATGTAAGGATTGTGACGCAAACATAGTGGTAGTTTAGTTAGAACTTGATAAATTTAAAAATGATAGTACCTAGTAATTTAAGTAACGAGTATAAACTTGCAAATTTTGCAGTTGTATATGAACCACGAGGGCGAGGTGCAGACGTAAACTAAACTTTTCTAACTAAAAGTTGATGTAATATATTCTATTAGAAAAATAAATACCTCCAAACCTTTATCGGGATGTCACCTTTAAACTTTCGTCGTGAAGCGTGAAGTGAAATATTTACAGGTTATTACAAGTTGAGACGGTACCTAATGTACGGATCTAGTTACGAGCGCTCATGAATCTTCAAAGGTGGAAGTTGGAGACTTGCAGACTGAGCGCGGTGAAAGCCGTGATGAGGGTTCGGGTGTCACTCCCATAGGACTCCTAATGCACGAAATAGCACGTTTTATTATACTTTAAGCTTTACAGAGTAATTTTAGAACGGGTTTAGGAGGTGCTTGTTATAGATAGAGTGTGCGGTAAGCATCGTATAGGCAGCTGTGGTTATGAAGAGGTTTGTACCTATTATAATATATTTCGAAATACATTTATAAAAATAAACACACATAGGGTAGACAGGGTTTTTGAAAGTATCGTATAGGCAGCTGTGGTTGTAAATAGGTTTGTACCTATTATAATATATTTCGAAATACATTTATAAAAATAAACACACAGAAACCATTAAAAACAAAAAAAAGGTCGTTCACAGGGACACCGCTGTATACTTTTGATTGTGCAATAAAGCGTTATTCATTCATTCATTCGCTGCCAGCGTTATGAACCAAAATATTGAAGTTATCATGCCGAACATCAAAATTGAAAATCGTTCAACTCGAAGCGAGCGGTACAAAAATACTGCTGCCCCTGGCTGCGTTACCTGCGTTGCCCCTGGTATTGCAAACGTCCATAGGCTGCGGAGACTGCTTACCAGCCAGGCCGTAAGCTTGTTTGCCATCTTAGTGGTATATAAAAAGACCTCGCTGAAAAGCGATGCTAGTCCGTTGTTCGACGAACGAGCCGCTCTCTAGTCACCAGGTGCGTCGGGTAATTTTTTGGAAAGTTCTTTCCAAAAAAATTTGCATAAATTTAAAAAATAGGTATAAAGGTAATTATTTAGATAGTCTCGCCTTATACAACAACCGTCAACAGAGAGACTTGGTTCTATGCGGTCACCACGCGGCATCTTGTAATATCATCTACAATCAATAAAATTAATTAAAAAATACTATCACGGGGTCTTAAGGTGATCAACCCAAGAGTATTGTTGTTCTCCTGTTCAACAAGTCTCCGGGCCAAAAACGGAAGCTCTTGATCAACCTCCAGTAGCGAGCTCTTTGCGGTGCGTAAGTTCGACTAACCTCAAAGCACGAAACGGTCACCCATCCAGTTCCTGGACATTGTTTGACCTTGGTTATCTGTCTCGAAAGCACGCTGCCACTATACCAGTGCCGCTCTAGTACCATTAATATTTATGTTAAAGTAATTGCACACTCCAATAGTTCCTATTTTTATACTAGTCTGTATCTGTCGCCCATAACATCTTTATTTCACATGTTTAGATTGCAGGTTACAAAAATGCAACCTAAACATATGAACCATAGGTGCGATGTCACTGTGAGGACTAAAATGAAATGGCTCATGCCTGTAATTCGTATCGGCGCTACACATGCCTTTCTAGGTCATATTCACTGAATACTACGTCATAATTGTTGCTTGAGACGGTGCCGGTATTGTGTGCAAGTGACGACCGTGACGAGGGTTGGATATATAGCCGCGTGCCCTGCGGGACATTGAACGGACTCTCGGGATCCGCGGGACATAGAGCAGACACAATATTCCTGAACGTGGACGTATGGATAAACAAACCTAAGCACTGTGTTTGGACGGTGGAACATCTGGCCCCGGCCGCAGATGTTAGACCTAGAGTTATGTGTTTGGACGGTGGAACCCCCGGCCCCGGCCACAAATTTTAGGCTTAGAGGTATGTGTTTGGACGGTGGAACCCCCGGCCCCGGCCACAAATGTTAGACCTAGAGGTATGTGTTTGGACGGTGGAACATCTGGCCCCGGCCGCAGATGTGAGACCTAAAGGTATGTGTTTGGACGGTGGAACACCCGGCCCCGGCCGCAGATGTTAGACTTAGAGGTATGTGTTTGGACGGTGGAATCTCTGGACTTGGTCGCAGATGTTAGACCATGAGATACTTATATGTTTGTAAGGTGAATCCCCCCCGCCATGGCCGCAGATTTTAGACATCTATATGAATAAATTAGTTTACAAAAAAATTTTAAGTAATCAAATGCGTCAAGGCCATTTTACTCGCTTATACGCAAGTGCATTATCGCAATAATAATTGACATTATCAGCACTGAGATGTCACAGACTCAGATGACAGGTCTGTTTATTTCATACCTACCTTTAGTTTAAATGGATAACTTTACTTCAAATTGGATAATGTTCCTTAGTAAGATAATCAGACTTGATAGAGACCAAGAAAAAGAGCCAGAAAAATCTGCCTGAATGAGTACCACGAACAAATGTAGCCGATGCATAAGTTAAGTAAAACTAAAATGCTTGGACAAATACACACAGCGCCATCTAGTCCCAAAGTAAGCAAAGCTTGTGTTATGGGCTAGATAACTGATAAACTACTTGTATACATTTTTTTAAATATATACTTATACATACCTAATACACCCAGACCACTAACAGAAATAAAAAATCATCATTTCAATTTCTGCTCGGCCGGAAATCGAACCCGCATGTTAACCAACTGAACCACTCAGGTCGTCAAACCAAGAAGAGAAAACTCACTTAATTCAGTAGATTATAATAAGCTGACTACCTATGAAGTTGTCTAGTCATTTGTGGGCCACATTCGCGGAATTAGCAAAGCCTCGTACACAGTACAGACTTCAGTAAACGCATTTACTTTGTGCGGGTTAGTTAAAAGGAAAGCTTTTACGGGGTCTCAAAAGGTCAGAATGGAGACGCCGGATCTCATTGCGGCGGTGGCCGACATAATAAATGAAGCTTTCCTAGAGTGAAGCTTATTTGTTATTAGTGGGCCTGGCGCGACTTCGTTCGCGTGGCGTCCTATCCCTACCCTACCTTACCATACACCTACCTACAATTTTTTTCTTGCAAACAAACCTTGGCTTATTAATTACAAACCCAATAAAAAGAGAATTAGATAGATAGCTGCAGTCACACAGCTTTGAAGTCCATTTGTGTCGCCCTGAGTCGGGGGACCGCGCGCGCGGGCGTCGTGCCCCGATCATTGTTCTGTGGCTGCAGTCGTACATGAAATAATGAGCGAACATGCAACATTTTGATACCTTAGAGAAATGTTGCATTGGATAAAGAACTGCGTACCAATAAAATATAGTTACATGTAATGATTCTCATCACCATGTGAGTAGGTAAGGATATTTATTAGAACCAAGTAATATCGTCCATGGAATTATTATTTACTTATAGAAATACTTAATAAAAACCCTGACGAATTTATTGAATAAGTAATAAAAATAAAATAAAATGACGTTAACGAAATTTCATGTCACTTACGAAATTCACCAGAGGCAAAAGATTTGGGCTCTAGCTAGAGTGCCCTTAGCTGGAAAATGGGCAGCAGCGTTTTCCATTACTATATTTATAAAATAATGCGATCTCCTAACCGCCTGCCAAGAGTGGAGATTCTGACAATAAGCTCGCCTCTCGTGGGAGAGGCTCCTGCAGATGACTGATGTGGGCTGTCATGATGAAGACTCGCAAGCTGCAAAAAAGTTATCAGACCATACAGATAGATATTCAAATCTCTAACATTACATAGCTTTACTCTACAAACCCTACTTACATCTTGATCAGAGAGCATAGCTTGGCCGTTTCATATATTCAAAAGTAGCTCTATCAGTGACAATGAAGTAATGTGTATTTTGAGTTTAGTTACAAATGCTTCGGAAAGTGATCTGTGCAGAGGTGGAGGTTAAAAGTTACAGATTTCTTAATTGCCTTGTTAATTGAAATCCTAGCCTGCTTATAAGACTTCAGGAAGAGCCCTAGAGATTTTGTATGAGAAGTCAGTACGTCAGTCAGTGAATCAGTCAGTGTCGATGTCAATGTATTTTAAATGCTATTAAAATCAAAAGTATAAAAGCTAGCCGTAGGAATCTTCATATGTTTTACATATCTATTATGAGCCTTTTATACTGAAAATTTGAGCTTTCTAGCGTTATCCAAACCGAAGTTATGACGGTCTTAAAATGCGATATGAAGCAGTTCAATAAAAGGTAAGTGGTGCTTCCTACTTGCCCCCAGATATATAAGCATATAATTGATTGATTCTGCCTATACTACCAAGTATTTCCGCATAACCTACTAGTTAATCAAAATTAATTACAAGGTGAAAATTAATCACATGCAGAATTGTGAAAAATAATAATTTGTTTCTTATCTAAACACTTTCCTTGGTGCATTATCGATTTACTTATCAGCCAATCGACATGGGTTTAATATAATCGACTGGTCTGGCAGCAGGTAGATCCATTATCAGTCCGAAATCCGGTGGTTGACGTTCATTTGTGTATAAAGAAGATTGATGGTACAAGGCTTAGTAGTGGCTTAATAGTTTTGATGAATTGACACTGCGAACGTGCTATGGGTGCATGCAATGCAGGAAAGGTTATTTATAGATACTTTATCGCAATAATCTTCAAAAACAATGTAAATTCCAGTATTACACGTCACCTGCGTATTAGGAACGGCACTTGAAAAAGTAGCTGAGACCTACGAGCATTTAGCACATCTACGCAATCTCATACACAAAGAACGGCTTCCACAAACTTTGTTTTGCAATACGGCGCATTTAATATGGAGGGTTGTGATCAACCACGATCGAGGTTGTGCCACCAAAATCACTTCACAAAAGTCACTTTTTATGCAAATTTCTCCAACGTTTTATTACACTTTTTATACCTTCCAACAACAAACGAACAGTCAGCCCACACCAAACAGTAGAATATAAACTTACAATGCATAATAATAGTTTCATCATCATTATCATCATCATCATCTTGGCGTTATGTCCCAGTTGCACCCCCGCGCGACATGCGAGGGCTGCCTTCCTATTTCTCTTGACCCACTTCGCTCGGTCTTTGGTCTAACGGCAAGCCATCTCTTCTTAGACCGGTCTCTCCTTTCCGTGCCTGGCATGGCCAGACATTTGCTTCCTACGGAATTTGCCGGTCTATCCAAGAAGTGGCCTTAGCCTATATGCGATGTCATCAACGCTAAGGCTCCCTCGAATGTGGATGTTTCAAACGAAATCCTTCTGTGAAACTCCACACATCCTGAGCCAGTGTTGCTTTAGTAAGAGCCAAGTCTCGAGGCCGTATAGGAGAGCAGGTCTATCGACGATCTATAAGATCACCATTAGACTGGTCCCTTCAGCTTTATCGGCATCATAGGGTCACAAATAACACCTTTCACATCCCGTTATTTGGCCCAAGCCGCGGATTTATAGGCTTTGACGTCACTTTCGATGTCTTCGGTTGCAGTCCTAAGTACAGATCTCAATTCTGACCTGATCCATGCTTGACTTAATCTTCGCCTATGCGCTATGCGTAAGGGATCCTCACTGTTGCAGGCCATGTACTCTGTCTTCGCCACATCAATCTTCAGACCGCCGGTCTCTAGTGCCTCATTCCAGATTTTTACACGTTGGACTAGTCGCCCCTTGTCAGGCTGTCAGTGCAATATTATCAGCATACATGAGCAGCCACGGAGGTACCTCATGATAGTCAGTTTCATGTGTAACAAAAATACATAGCAGTATCAACAAAATTCAAATTTGTTGTTTGACAGCGTCTAAATACAGGTGTTGTCGACGATGATTAATATTATATGAATGCTTATTTACACTATAGGTACTTAGGTATCTTTTGTTTATTATTACCACGGTCATACTAAAATGATACGATAGGTAAACACCCGTATTTGTATTATCAGTTTTATTTTAGGAAATGTGCAATCATATCTAGTTGCTCGCGTTTAAGGTATTTGATATTGGCAAATTTAAGTACAAATTATACTACTTTTGATAATATTATTTATCCATCAAACTTGTAAGGCGCTTTTCTAATTAGCAACGGCCTTACGACCATGGTCGTGCGAAGGGCGGTTTTGAGGTCCCCTATTGGTCAGGCGACGCCAGTCATACGACCGTTGCCAACTACGACAGCGCCTAAGAAGTTAGTCTCAGCTTCAGTCAGAATCCTGGATCATGGTCAAGGCGGACTCCGGGACCCCGTGCGCGATAGAACAACCTTGGACATTAAGGCTAAGGTGCTTATTTATTTATATTCGGTTGTCCATGCGGACGCAGTCGCGGGCAAGAGCTATTTTATAATAACACTTTCAAGACAATAGGAAATTAATATCTGTTTCACCGTATTGACATTCATCATGAAACAACAAATAAATGAATCCTTTTTATATCAAAATATTATCAAACAAACGGCATCGGTATTAAAATACATATTTGAAAACACACGGGTATTCTCGGAACTACTACGTGATTTAGTTCATACAAACATACAATCAGAGGCCGGGCGTGGGCGTGACATAAAGCTACAGATTATAAATAGAAATTCAAATATGCTCGGACAATTCCCATAGCGCCATCTAGTCTATTATAGCTTGGATACAGCTTGATTTAATGGTAAATCGGTATCAGAACCACAATATCGGCGACGTTCGGCGCCAACCGTGGTGGTTCCGCTGCTCCCGCTGTTAGTTTCAAATCTTGACAGCTCTTCTTTAGAAAAACGGGCCCTAACTCCGCCAGAGTTAGCGCTGCATCTCGTCAGAGTCAGTGTGACACTCACCCCTTTTAATCTACATAACTCACTTACTATAAATAAACACACATATATACCCCAACGCCCACAATGTTTGAAAAAGCCTGTTAAATTTCTTTTTTTGTAATTTTATGTGCAATTATGAATGTAACTATCTATCTATCTATAGATGTGCAGTTATATGAATAATAGAAAATTATGCCATTTACAATTTATACAAAGCACTCTTGTGGTACAAATAGGTTTGTCATCCGACGCACCATTTTAGTTGTGGCTAACCACAATTCGAGAATTATCTATATTAGTATCGGGTAGCCATAACTCACAAACTCCACAAACGAATTTAGCTCATAAAACCTTCCTTCGAGTATATCCCATTCAGTCCAACGGCTTTCACAGGCGCCGCCGTGGCCATTCAAAGGAAACTATATTAATGTGTGGCGTTTAGAAATCTCTCGTTGCTTATGGGTTTTTATATAAGAAATCCAATTTACCGTGGCGGGTAGTAGATTCCTCAGGCGGGAATGTGATACGTCAGGGCGTAGGGCTGAGGGCGATTTGCGAAATTGAACGGAAAGGAAGGGCGGCTATCCTCGTAATCTGCACGCTCCCGGGCCATTGTGGCGGCGATCGAGGACTCGCTTTGATGATTTTCCGCTGGACTTTATTTATCACATGCAAGGATTTTCGTGTATGGTGTTTTGGGAAAAACATGGCGACTCTGTTGAAAAAGATAGAGGTAAACATAGAACCACAGCATTATAACATCTTTGAGCATTATAATTGAAAACTTAAAAGAACGCCGCGTGCCGCGCAAGGGCGCAACCGGATTGAAGAAGGATGATGATCGAAGATTGAGATGAATAAATATTTTCAAAGTTGACGACAACGAAACTTATGTATTGAGCCATTAATGTGTTTGTTGTAAATATTTCACTGGACTCTCACATTAAAAAAAATTAGGTACGCAAAAAGACCTACCTATGTAGGTCTAGTTGTAAAAACTAGTTCGGACCGTATTAAGGTATAAATAGGTATTTTATTGTTTTTGAGAAGCACAAAAATCTATATACATCTATTTTTGATATCATCATATCAGCCAGAAGACGCCCACTGCTGGGCATAGGCCTCCCCCAGAGATCTCCACAAAGACCGGTCCCGTGCCTTCCGCATCCAGCTGGTACCTGCGATCCTTACCAGGTCGTCGGTCCACCTTGTAGGAGGCCTACCCACGCTGCGTCTACCGGTACGTGGTCGCCACTCGAGAACTTTACTGCCCCATCGGCCATCTGTTCTTCGAGCTATGTGCCCTGCCCACTGCCACTTCAGTCTGGCAATCCTTAGAGCTATGTCGGTGACCTTGGTTCGCTTGCGGATCTCCTCATTTCTGACTCGATCGCGCAAAGAAACTCCGAGCATAGCTCTTTCCATTGCCCTTTGGGTAACAGTGAGCTTTCTTATAAGGCCCATAGTGAGTGGCCACGTTTCAGATCCGTAAGTCATGACTGGCAACACACATTGGTCAAAGACCTTCGTCTTGAGACACTGCGGTAATTGGGACGAAAATATGTGGCGTAGCTTCCCGAACGCTGCCTCGATTTGATTTGCCTCGACATCGATTGACCTCTTTTTCGAAATTGGACCTACCTAGCCGGACTATTTGTCCTAGGTATGTATAGTCGTCAACAACTTCAAGTGGAGTGCCTCCAACTGTCACTGGAGTAGGCACAACATGGACATTCGACATAATTTTCGTCTTGTCCATGTTCATTTTAAGACCTACTTGTTGAGAGGCACTACAGAGGTCATCGAGCATTTTGCCCAAGTCTTCCAGGGTTTCAGCCATGACTACGATATCGTCAGCAAATCTGAGGTGCGTGAGGTACTCGCCGTTAATATTGATGCCAAGTCCGTCCCAGTCCAGAAGCCTAAAGATATCCTCCATTGCAGCGGTAAACAACTTCGGAGATATGACATCACCTTGTCTAACACCTCGCTGCAGCTGAATAGGTTCTGTGGTCTTGTCCTGGAGACGAAATGACATAGTGGCGTTTTTGTACAAACACTTCAATGCTTCGATATATCGATAGTCAATTTGGCACCGCTGTAGAGACTGGAGCACCGCCCAAGTTTCGATCGAATCGAAGGCTTTCTCATAGTCCACAAACGCCAAGCATAATGGCCGGTTATACTCTTCGGTCTTCTGTACAATCTGCCGCAGCGTATGTATGTGGTCTATGGTACTAAAACCTTTTCGGAATCCGGCTTGTTCGGGAGGCTGGAAGTCATCAAACCTGCGTGCAAAACGTTTCGTAATGACTCTCGAAAACAACTTATAGACATGGGTCAGTAGCGATATTGTTCTGAAGTTCTTCAAGAGAGCCTTATCACCTTTCTTGAAGAACAATATCACTATGCTTCTGTGCCATGCTTCCGGCGTTTTGCCCTCGAGGATGACGGAATTGAACAGCTTCTGAAGGGTCTTAAGCACAGGTTTGCCACCAGCTTTCAGAAGCTCAGCCGTAAATTCCATCATCACCCGGCGCCTTGTTGTTCTTAAGCTGTTTGAGAGCCATACTAATCTCGTACAGGCTGATGTCCGGGATATCTTCGGTGTAGTGTCGGGTCAACTTGGCTCTGGGGTCTTTTGCCATACTGGTAACAGGTGCCCGTGTTGTCGTGTATAACTGTCCATAGAACCTCTCGACTTCCCTCAAAACCTCGGACTTGGTCGAAACAACTCTGCCGTCATCCGTTTTCAGTCTCGTCAACTGGCTCTGTCCAATCGACAGATCTCTCGCAAAGACTTTAGAGCCTTTGTCCCGCTCGATCGCCGCCTAAATATTGGTAGTATTGAAGCGGCGTATGTCGCGAGTCAGAGACTTGGAGATCTGTCGATTAAGTCGCCTAAATTGAGAGACATCATCAGGGGATTGCAGAGTCATTCCGCGTCTTTCTTCGATGAGTTTGAGGGTATCGTCAGAGATTTTGTTTGTTCTGTTTGTACGGCAGGCCTTATAAAACTTAAACCCAACCGTATAGACAGTTTCCACGAACCTGTTATTATAGTCGTCCACGTCGACGCACTCTCCTAGGCACTCGAAGCGATTTTGTAATTCCAGTTGAAAGCTCTCGGGGTTTTGGATTTGGATGGGTATAGGCCGGAGCGTGAACCTCATCAATCTCGATCTTTCCAGCTGGGGATTAATATTCAATGTGCCTCTTACCAAGCGGTGATCACTGCCAATTTTAACGCTATTGATCACCGAGACATCATTGAATATATGCCGTTTCGTAGATAGGATGAAGTCAATCTCATTTTTTGTGACACCATCGGGACTAACCCACGTCCATCTGCGATGATCCGGCTTCCTGAAAAATGAGTTCATCATAAAGAGTCCCTCCTTCTCCATAAAGCCGGCCAGCATCTGGCCACGGGCATTCCGACTTCCAACTCCAAATTGCCCCACTCTCAACTCGTCTCCGCCTCGTTTGCCCAGTTTCGCGTTGAAATCCCCCATGACAACGGTATAGTGTGTATTGGAGGTATGCATGGCTGTAGAAATATCCTCATACATAGCCTCCACTTCATCGTCGGAGTGAGTCGAAGTCGGTGCGTAGACCTGTATGACCTTCAATGAATACCGCTTGGTAATTCTGAGTATAAGGTACGCTACCCTAGACGATACACTCTCGATTTTGACGATGTTGTTCACGAGGGATTTGTGGACGAGGAACCCGACACCACCTAGGGACAGTTGGTCGCCCTCCCGGAAGTAAAGCAGATTTCCGGACTTTAGGATTATCGAGTCCTCCCCCTTTCTTCGTACTTCAGTTAATCCTATAATATCCCAATTTAATCTGCTTACCACTTCCTCCAGTTCCACGAGCTTTTCGTCGGTCCGCAGTGTCTGGACATTGTATGTAGCCAGGGCCAGTGGTCGTGCTTTGTGGTAGCCTGGTCGCATCCGGTGATTTTTCGCACCCCCTGCCCCGCCGTTACCGTGACCGCTACCATAGTCCGGAATAGCGGAGCCGCCGGGTACTGGGGGCCGTGGCCTGTGTGTGCTTGTCATCGGGGGGGGGGGGGGGGGGATGCGATCGCAGTGCAGTATATGTAAATGTACTCCAAACATGCTGCTGCCCATCTTCCGGGTTATTCCCTTAGTCGCCTCTTACGACACCCACGGGAAGGGATGGGGTGGTGCTATTCTTTTAAGTGGCGGCACCACGCACCACTTTTGATATGTTAAAGAGAAAATTCTCAATTTGCACAAACCGTCAGTCGCCGCGCCACGATCATGGACGCATTGATAATTTTCCACAAGATTTAAAATCCATACAATTAAATTTTTTATAATGTTTTAAGCAAGTTATGTACAAACAACTGTGTTGTCATTTTTCGGTTTAAATAATTAGGTAACTAGCGGAAGTAATTACAGGCGAGGCAAAACCATTAGTTCTCACGACAACGCACCTGCGGTTCAGAATTTTTGTCACACATAGGTACCTAATATTATAAGTTTCTATTGTATATCTCATAAGCTACTGTTATGTGGGCCAGCTCATTTGTCACTGGGTAGTATAAAAAAGGCAACGTAGGTAATGAATCTTCTTGGCTATGATGACTGGACCACTTTGGGACCACTAGACTGTGTTTGGAGCTATGCATGATAGGTCACTCGATAGTCATTGATCAACATCCTAGAATCGTTGTGGTAGCTATGGCTGACTGACTGTAACCGATCAATGAAATGACTAGGTATAAACAAGATACCTATACAGTTGTCTACAGTTCAGTATGCATATCGATTGTCATGGATGTCACTGATCAACATCAATCGATTTATTGGTATATGGTTATACCCCATTTTATCTTTAATTTAGTCTTTTAATACGTACCTTTTAACACGAGATGAAAATGCTGTGTTGGATGTGCGGAGTCATTCGACTTAGCCGGCATTCGCGGCAGCATTGGCTGGTTTGGTCGCGAGGGAAATAAATTCCTAAACCTGCTGATATATTGTTACACGTTTGAATGAAGCAGCAGTCTTCTGTAAGAGTGTTCGAAGGCGACAGCAAACCAACAAAATTGAGGCAAGCGAAAAGCGTAGGAAAAGAAATGATTTGCACGATCTTACTTGAAGAACAAAAGAGAGTTAATACTGAGTAGTACACCAACGTTTGTTGAGACTGAGTCTTTGAAAAATTGTATAAAATTGCAAGAAGTGGCCTATCGCACCATGTGAATGCTTCGGCGCACACCGCGAACAAGACAAAGTCATTTTTGGCTTTTAAAAAGGTAGAGCCAATCCCGCACATAGTCCAGACCGGGCTACATGCAAGTTCTTTATTAAAAAAAATATATATATATGAGAGGTTTGACATTTGCAGGGCCTAAAATGGGTGTTAAATATGATAATTAACGGTTAAATTATGACCATTACGTATTTCCCAATAGGTACATACTGCATACCTGTGAATATACAACAATGTAACATTTTATTAACATAAGCACATAACCTAATTAACAGTGCCTTTACAGTTTACCTCATTTATGAAGGAAAAACAATAACAGGGAATGATTCCAGTAATATCTTTAACGTATGACTTGAGATTTACGTAACACATGATGAACGACTTATGAGAATTTCACGTTTTAAACTACATTCACAATTCAAAACATCAATTGTTATAATATTACTAATATTAATAGTTTATGAATTCACTCAAATTATAATAAAATAAATAATATTAAACGATTAAAAGGAAATTACCCACCCATAACTTTAAATCTCAAGATAATAATAGACATATTTATGAATGTCAAAATGTATAATTAGAATTAAATTAATAAAACAATAGTACTCATTTCAGGTTGCACAAGTAGGTAAACGGAAACGGTTTGTCACTACCTTTAAACTAAATCCAGGGATGTATGTCTTTAATTTAATCATTTATTTTATAATACGCTACTTCACTAGATAATTTTGACTTTCTTAATACAAGACTTTAATTAAATATAAGGCTTTCTCTGAATCTGGTAACTTACTTATTAAAGAAAGGAACACTGTGGCCAATGAAGCAGGATTTGATCTTAGACAGTCTTAGCACTCCACTGCCAGCCGATCCCTGTATCGTGTTATAACTGTGTTTGTCGAAGTTTTTGCAATGTTTTTGTAAGTGTTTACCAAATTAAAATATATTCAATAAATTAATAATAATAAATAAAATATATATACTGAGATATCAGAAGGTTTTAAAATGAGCGTGAAATGACTTCTACATGATAAAATATGACAAAATAATGAAAAATAAAAATAATAAAGCCACAAAACAGTACCATCTAGCGACGATTTGTGCTCCTTTTTTCGATTTAACTGCTTTATTATAATCACTAACCTACATAAACCCATTTAATGCACAATTGAATACATTTACTACCTAACATAATTCAATTACTAAACACTCAAACGAATGAATGAATGCAAAAAAAAATTAGTATGAAAATTGAAGACCCTCAATATCTTTCCTTATTATTATAACAGAAAATTAATTAGATAACGTTAGATCAGTTAACATATCACTGGTAAATACTTTAAGATGGTATCTACCAGTAACCCGAATTGCCGTACACATCTAATCTGTAGTAAGTATTTCAAAACTGTTCCACTTATCAACGTCGCAAATAGAAAATATTTACAGTGGCACAACCACTTACAATTTTATTACAAGTCTTAGAAGCGGATTAATTAAAATGTTGCTGTAATTAACAAACCACCAGTTCATTGTGTGTTCCGATGTAAACATTGATTGTATTAGGCAGCCACGGCCTTCGCACGCAACCGTACAGGAAAATTAATTCTGGAGCGCCCTTACAGATACAAGCACCGCAATACCTGCCGGTACATATAGCTCAATCTCACCAAACCAGATTTCAAGACAACCTTGCAACAGCCAGTCCTATAGACAGTAAGTACTCACGGTCACTGCAGATGACTGACCCCTACACTTTAGCACACACATTCGAGATGGGCCAGGGAACTCATATAACATACTGTACCTACGTATTGGGGATCCCAAATAAGGCTTGCTTGAGTGACCTGTTCTTTTATATTTTAGGGAAGTAGTATTTTTATTTTACATCCTATAACGCATTGACTAATTTAGAAAATTCAGAACTATGATTGAGAGAGGCTAAACTTTTATCTACTTACCTACTTATAAATCTTTTCCGGCGTTTTAAACACAGCTGAATCTAAAAATCGCTATTGGCACTTTGACAAACATAGGTCACTTCTTGTACCAGAAATCCTAGATGGCACGCAAAAAAACATACCATGTGAGGTATCAAATGATATTGTATTACAAATATTACTAATAGTTATATACAATTACAAATATGTTTGACCAGATAGTGCTAAATACGGCAATATGAAATATTTGTAAACCACATTTGACGTCCTTTCATTTGATACCCCGCTTGGTACGTTTTTATTTAGATTTCTGACACAAGTAGATAGTCTAAGTGCTAATAGCGATTTTTAATTACAGCGATGTCCATAAACTCCGGAAAAGATTTTACAGAAACTTGTTAGATATTTTGCCACTCACCATGATAAATAGCAAGAAAGAAAGAACATTTATTGACACAAACAACAACACCACAACATAACAAAAAGACAACAGAAGGTTTGAATTTGTATAGTCATCCATCTATCAATCTTTTCACAAATCAGATACGAAATTTTATCTCACGAACAGGTAGGTACAGGAAACGTGCAATCAGACAAGTAATTCTGCTAAGTGGGATTTTAAATGTGTTTCGGAGCCTCATGGCAATTCTATTGTTTCGACTTAGTACGCAGGAATGCTGTAGCTATACGTTTCCTGTTCACACGTTTTAAATAATGCCAACCACATGCCAACCAATACCTTATCAATTGTTACTGTATCTTGTTTACAATTTAATTCTACGCACAGCTTATCATTGCCTAATATAGGTTTTAATTAAAAAGACTGTTCCAATACCTACAGATAACTATATTTTTCATTTAATGATGAGCGTAACGTGTAGATACATTACATACTAAGTAGGTACCAAAATATTTATTTAAACTGTAGGTATCTCATCTAAAGGTAAATAAATGATTAAACAGTTTCTCTTATCTGTCAGAAATGTATCTCCTCTGTTTAACATCTTGACAACTAAATTCCGAGATTTATATCAACATTCTCTTTCCTAAAAATTTATATAACTTATTTAGTGAAGAATATTTTCCGAGCCTAGTGCGTTAATGGCCGAGTGGATATCCGTATCGTAAGCGAGAGATTCCGGGTTCGAATCCCATTGCGGCTATGTACCAATGAGTCTTTTCTAAGTTATGTACATTAGTTGAATACTAACCGATGCTCTTGCGGTGAGGGAAAACATCGTGATGAAACCTTCACGTTAAGGCGACGTGTTACTATGTACAATCTACTCAGGTTCCCCTGGTAGCTGGGTCACGGAGGTCAGATGGCAGTCGCTCCACTGTAATTACCTGATCTGCCAAATCCTGGATCATGGTCAAATCCGGACCGGATTTTTTTACCGAGCCTGAGTACAGAGTAGTAGAGCCTTTCTACAAAGCAATTATCAGGTTATTTCAATAGACGAAGCTTATTCATTGCACCAGTAATCAACTTCAGAGTAGGCACATATATGACTAAGAACGCATAAAGGGTTATTAACGCTGGTATTAAATCCCAGTAACAGCTGATTCGTTAATTAAGTAGAGAAGTATACTTCTCGCTTTCGGTGTGGCCGATGTATTCTAAAATATTATATCATTACTTAGAATGCCTATATTATGATTCGAGTGGGCAAAGTTGATCATTTTATTACGCACGAGGCGTGCTAAATTTTTTCATACGATGTTTGCTTACTCAATTTTTCCATTTAAAATAACAATATCGATTTATAATTCGTTTATTTATGGAGTATTACATTACATTTCTATTTAAATACAATTACATTACAATAATAGTATTGTAATATTTCTCATTGTGTAATAGGATATAAGTACTACCTATCCTCCTTCTAGACTTAGTTCAAAAACAATAAATATATTGTAAACAAAGCTAACAAACATTATTATAATGTCCTGTAACAAAGCAACGTCTAATAACAAAACAAACGGCCCATACGTGAGAAGGGTAATGAGAAGTGATTGACCTTTATTAATATTCATATTAATTCCTACTTATGCAAATAAATAAACGTTTGATTATGATTATAATAACAATTTAAGGATCTAAGATTAGGTACCAATGTGTAATAATAGACAGTTTCGTCACGTTTACTAATTTCTCGACGAAGTTTATCAAAATCGAATATTTTTTCAATCATGTGCTTCATATATATTTCTTTAGACTGTTCTATTTAAAAGGAGTGCAATCTTTATTTATACTTTATGGTTTGATAACTTTAATCCGTCTAAGTAGATTTAATGATCCTAACATTTCCATAGAAATTGCCTAATATATTAAGCGAGAAGGTACTTACTGGGTCAATGTTATAAAAGTCAATCAACATCAGTTTAGCAATATTCCCACGCGTCGGTTTGTCTTTACGGCCTACACATACCACCAAAAAGGAACTCAAATAGAATACATTGCGTATTTTTAACATATACGAAGGTTATATAACATTTTCTCCACGCCTAAGCGACTCCTTAACATTGGATTATTATCTTAAAAGTATTCAACAAAAACAATCGTATTTACAAACTATTTATAGACCTGTATATTACAAAACATACTTCTTATACTCTTACATTATAAGTCGTTGTATAACATTCAAACACATCAACATTGCTATTTGAAATAAACATTTAAAAACAAATAACAAACCAGTCTCATTTTAATTACAATAACCGCGTTGGACCACTTTTTGCGCGTTATATCAGCTCTCTCTAGGCAATACAAGAGCATCAGTGAAGGTCATCTTTCGGAGACCTCTTTTGCAGTGCGAATTTGTATATCACGACGGGTATGACGCCGCCGATGAGGGGCCCCACCCAGTAGGCCCAGTGCATGTTCCACCAGCCGGTCCACACGGCGGGCCCCAGCGAGCGCGCTGGGTTCATGCTGGCGCCCGTTAGCGGCCCCCCGGCCAGTGAAAGTCCCACGATCGCCAGACCGAACTTCAGCGGCACAGAATCCTGCCTCTGCTGGTTCACGGGATCCCAGACGCCGCAATTGAGGAAGTTCAGCGTCGAAGTCAGCACGATCTCGATGCCCAGCACCTGCAGCAGGCTGAGGTCGGCGCGCGGGTGCGTCACGCATAAACCCTCCACCGCCATGTCCACCGGAGACAGAGCCACCAGCAGTCCATACCCCAACACTGCACCCGCGACCTGTGCCACCATATAACATATTCCCAGCGCGATCGATAGGCTGCCCCACAACATAGCCGCCAGGCTCACCGCCGGATTCATGTGCGCTCCAGAAATATGTCCAAATATCTGAATGTTGAATGAGACCACGAATCCGAAACCGAGCGGAGTGTAGATCGGTGATTGGTAAGGGAGATCCTCGATCGGTATGCACGTCATGCAGCCCAGCATTACTAAAATTCCAGTAGAAATGAACTCTGCCAATATCGGTCGGATTGATGCACTACACCATTTTGTGATGCTATTTTGCGAAGGCTGATCTTTCACAGCCTTACTCTCCACTATTCCGGCTAGGGACGGCGTAGCGGTCGAGGGCACCGTCATCTTGGAGTTTAAGGAAGCAAATGAAATATTACCTGCCGTTTCTGATTATGATGATTATCCTTATAATACACAATGATTGAGCACGGTCACGTCACATTAAACGATTTGTATGTAAACAATGCTAGAGGAACTGTTATTGACCCATGATTCACGTGCACTTCATAACGGTTCGGTCATTGTCTTCCTCGCGCGGGTCGCGACTGGTCGGCGCTGGTGGCTGGGGGCGTCTGGGCGCCGCTGTCCGCGCCGCGCCCGCGCTACCGGCTTATATGCAGCGCGCACGTGGGATGCCGTTATCGCCGCAATACGAATGTTTTATGACACCGATATACACAATTTAGTAGCACACTATTCAGATATGAGTATGTATGTATCTTAGAACCCTCGATACCTTCGATAAGCTTAGTCTATCTGCACCGCGCGCCTGCTGTCCACGTAATTACCATTAAAAGTATCGAGGCAATTTTCCTTGTGCCAATGGGTTTCCTCGTAGTCTTTCGACATAAGCGCGGCGCTGCAACGCATGTATTTTTTATGTGTGTGAGACATGATTATGTGGTATTTTAAGGTTATAAATTCGTGGTTGGCATGACAACCGAAGATCAATGACATAAGGAACTTTACTCCGTGTAACGGACTGGCCCATAAAGTCCTTCATCTTGACTGGCCCCTTGCTTATGGTTTCTATGGCGATGACATGACATGAGCAAGCAGATCATAGAGAAAAGAATGTTATATACAGGGGTGCCGATTCGATATATTATGTTCCACGATGCCAGGGAATAATAGTCCGTCGGCCATTTGATATAAAAAAAGTGTCATTCCTTTTACGCTGTCAAAGTGAAAGTTTCCTCTCCACCCCCTACGGGGCTGATTCCTACCATGTTCCTACCCGAACATTTTTTGTCAGCTGAAATAAATACCTCCTCCTCAATAATGAACTTGACATTTGAACCTCTGACCTCCTCTATGTGAATCCCATTTGAAGGTTAGGTATAATTTTTTGTTAAAGAGGAAATAATTTTTGTACATTTTAATATTTTAAGCTTGTTTGTGTTGTATTCTTAACTTTAATAAAATAAATATTTTGTCCCTTTCATCTTAAAACTTGTCCTTTTTCAAACTATGTGATATAACAGACTCATGCTTTATATTGAGAAAATATGCACGTTTTCATCATCATCATCATATCAGCCAGAAGACGCCCACTGCTGGGCATAGGCCTAGAGATCTCCACAAAGACAGGTCCTGTGCTTTCCGCATCCAGCTGGTACCTGCGATCCTTCCCAGGTCGTCGGTCCACCTTGTAGGAGGCCTACCCACGCTGCGTCTACCGGTACGTGGTCGCCACTCGAGAGCTTTACTGCCCCATCGGCCACCTGTTCTTCGAGCTATGTGCAGTATGTGTAGAACGATCGCCATCTAACCTTCGTGACCCTGTTAATAAGGGAACCTCACCAGATTGGATCATGGTTACATAATCAGTGAATGTGCAGGTTTCCTCACCGTAATTTAAAATGTAAACCTACAATAAGTAGGTTTTAAATAACAAACGCACATTTACCTTATATTCCACATTACATAACTTTTTTTTTTTTTATGGCATACGGTAGGCAAACAGGCAAGCGGGCCACCTGATGGAAAGTGGTCACCACTGCCTATAGACATTAGCAACACCAAGAGTATCGCTATGCGTTGCCCACCTCTATAACACGTTGCTCTGGCAGCAAAAAGCAAATGCCACTCCACTGCCAAAGCCACGGTTCCCCAAATCCCCACCCCATGCAGCACTGGAAACCTTACACACCGGCAGAAACACAATACTATTTAAAAGAGTATTATTTAGCTGCGATATTCTGTAAGGTGGAGGTACTTCCCCAGTCGGGCGGCTCCAATTCGAACGAGATACCCCGCTATGCCCTACCTCTCTTAATAACGAATAAGGACGAGTGTGTATACATAAATGCCACTGGAGGTAAGATACTTTTATTTATTTAAAAGATAGAGGCGTTCATAAAATCTTTTTATTTGGGAATCAACTAATTAGGACCACTAAAGGCATTTAGTAAATGAGTTTCATTTAAGTGCCTTTAGCTAATTAAGGCGGATTAATATAAAATACCTATTATGTAATTACAATAAACTAGTCAATTGTTGTGTGGACACTCTGGCGCCTTCGCATGTGGCCTCCACTGCCAGCTGCGCTAGGGCTGCGGCCTCAACTGCGGAAGACCTCAACCGGAGGAAATACGAAAGTCTAGCGCAAGACTTCGTATTTCAGCCGTTTGGTGTGGAAACGTTGGGACGTTTCGTACTATATAGAACTATCAAAAAAATTAAATGACACCACTGGTGACCAGAGAGCTGGCTCGTTCCTCGGGCAACGGATTAGCATTGCTATTCAACGAGGCAACGCAGCCAGCTTTCTGGGCACCATTCCGGGGGGCAGAGGTGTGGACGACTTTTTTAATTTTTAGTATATATTTTATATGTATTAGCGAATAGGTATATGTAGTAATAGGTATTGTAACTGTAAATATGTGTTTTATGTGTATATAATAAACTGTTAATAGGTAACTAATTAAATTAATATTTATTGTTGAACAGTCACCATGTATAATGTGACATTGTTTGGAGTTAATGTTACGTAGTAAATAAAAATAATGGCCGTGTGGTGTCCGGCAGAGTAGAATAGAACTAACCCCTTACGCTCGTGGGTGTCGTACAAGGCGATGCATGTGTTCGAGGCAAAAAATCAAGTGTCTCCGTAGTCTGGACAATGGGCAGCAACATTTTCCATTGTTATATTTAAACACTGCGATCTCCAACCCGCCTGCCAAGTGTGGAGATTATGGCAATAATCTCCCGTTTCGTGGGAGAGGCCCTAAGTCCTGCAGTGGACTGTTACGGGCTGTGATGATTATGAGGAAATAAAAATAATATTTATAGATTTCTTAATATTTTATTATTACCGTAATAAAAATGATGAAAAATCTCCTGTTATTTGGAGATTTACAGTTCGAGTCTCATTATGAATATCAGACTTCGCTCTAACACAAAAATGAATTATTGAAATTGGATGTTAGGGGTGCTTGTTTTACAATTATACAATCGTTTTTGTTACACGGATGTGGCCGTAGAGTGCAAATGTGAAATGTGGTCATTAAGGTGGTTCGTCACCCATACTAAATTTCTCTTACCATTCTTTCATTCGAGTATTTAGTCATTGTATTATGGTTTATACTCTTAGCCCGGCTTGCACCAAATTATTAAACACGTTCAAGAATGACATTTTTTGTTTTAGTATCAACTTGAATACGTTTAAGAATTTTCATACTCGTATACGTAATACGTAATCATTAGAAGCGTTGACTCAGGTAAACTCTAAATTCATATAAGTCTATTGCCGAAACTACATAATAATATATTAAATTCCATTTTTCTGATAGCCTATCGGATCCTATACTCGTTTGGATGCATCCTTGGAATGCGGTAGGTGGAAAACCCTAAAATAACATAAACATAAAACTGGTAACTACAACTTCTAGGAGAATAAAAAACGTACTTAATCGGGTCGGGTTTCTCCAAGAAAAAGAAGGTTCGAGAAATTCCCACAGTCCTCACAGTATTGGCACTCAAATAGTTATATAACTGCTGTAAAAAAAGAAATATTACTAAAATACAGACGCAGGAACATAGTGTAGAAATCAGTATATACTTATTTGATGATGTTGCTAGATTTTGAAAAAATTAAGAGTTAAAACTGAAAACAAATAACATGTTGCTTGAAGAAACCTTTAAAAAAAATCTCTAGGACCTTACGGTACGGTACCATAGGTACCGTTGCAAAATGCTAAGGAAACCAATATTATATGCAGATATAGATGTACTGCACAGCAATAGGCACTAAAAGCATGCTACCCCATCATCCGCATCGATACCACTAAGCGAACAATGCTTGCTTATAAAGAAAAAAGCTCGAAACTCTGAGAACATTGTAGTGTCCCGCGACCTGAGTGGTTCAGTGGTCAACATGCCGGTCTGCCACGCAAGAGGTCCCGGGTTCGATTCCCGGCCGGGCAGAAATTGAAATGATGAATTTTAATTTCTGTTACGGGCCTGGGTGTTCTATGTATATTAAATATGTATTTAAAAAAAGTATATAAGTAGTTTATCAGTTATCTAGCACCCATAACACAAGCTTTGCTTACTTTGGGGCTAGATGGCGCTGTGTGAATGTGTCCACAATTATTTATATTATCTTGATCCTTACATTTTTTCAATAACAAGTAAACCCTATGTATGACTCTCAGAAGAACATAATATGTAGTTTTTTACGTCGATTTTGTTAGAGTCCTGCTACGTCATTTGCAAACTTTACTTTCTTATTATACTGTAACAAAAGTTTGCCGTGTGGTATTCGATATAGTAGAATTGCACCAACCCTTCGGTTGGGTGCCGTAAAAGGCGGCTAAAGTCTTACCAGTAAATAAGTAGTAGCGTTTTCTTATGTGTCTCTCGCCGCCGGATGGTTAAATTAGCCGGTTAATTGAACAGCTAGCTTGTTAAGCAATTATTTAATTGAACGGAACGCCACCTTCATGAACTTTGAAATTAATGTATATCGAACGACATTACCCCAAATGTACGAAGCTCCTCCATGCATGGTCGCAATGCTGACCTAAGTTTACCAAATTAAAACCATTATTATCGTTTAAAGTCTTCTTGATTTTTCCGAATAACAGATGAGGGAAGACATTACTTAGGATGGATTTTATTCCAGATTTACATTGGTGAAGTGGCGAGCTCGTTGTGGTACTAAAGTTCAACTAGACTCAAATTACGAAATGGTCACGGGCATTGCTTAGCTTAACCTTGGTTATTAAACACTGTGATCTCCATCTCACCTGAAAATCGTGAAGATTAAGGCAAAGCCCTCAACGTATGTGTAGGAGGCTTAAGTGCAGCAGTGGAATGCTATGAGCTACCGAAGTGTGTGAATAAGTAAGTACGTATAGGAACAGAGCATAAAACAATATAACTTTTTATTAAACTCTGTAATTAAAGTCCATTCCTTATTAAATTTCAAAATAATTATGCACTTAATTAATAAATAAGTTTTAAGTATGTCGATTAACCGATTGCATTTCGATTAATAGCAGATTACACACCAAGAGGATAAACAGTGTTCACGTCATGGGCGGCACACTAAATACCTGAGCGTTGTACAGTCAACTCTGGGACTGTCCTACCTTCGATGTCTTTTTTCGATGGACGACCTTATAAAAGTCGTAGGGAGCCGATGGATGCAAGAGGCACTGGGTCGATCGATGTGGAAGCCACGGCGGGACGTCTATGTTCAGCACACGAGATCTATAGTGGACTTACAACAGCTACAACTTTAAAATAAAATACTGTCAAACTTATAACACCAGACCGCCACTACCAGATTTTTTGTATCAGGCCGAGGGTCCAATATCATCCTTCAACAAAACAAAACATTCCTCCATCCAAAATACTAAACTTATTCATTGTAATTAGCTTGTTCCCGTGACTTCGTCCGCAGATACTGTTAAATAAAAAATCCGTCCATAGGGCCCAAGCTACTCGTATTTACGTACCACATTTAATTGGTTTTTTATTATTTGATTTAGGTTTAAAGTATCACATATTTAAACACCTTAACTATCTTTCACATTTAAATCAGAGGAATACTACTTTCACATTTAAATCAGATAAAACAAAAATCGACGAAAAACCCGTAATCTTACTCTAATCGAGATTTATCATAATTAATCAGAAACAAATGGCTATATCTCAATTCTTATATTATATTATATAAGTATAGGTATTTCATAATATTGTGAAATAATATAACTGAATAATGTTTATGGTCTCACATCATATCAATAGCCCATAACAGTTCACTCTTGGACTTGAGCCTTCTCCAGATAAATACAACCTAAACGATTGTCAGGCGGATAGGAGTCAATATTGAAAAAACACAAAAGGTTGCCGCTCACTTTGTGATTTAGTCACCGACACCCTAAGTCTAAAGCTTTATTCTTCTGGTGATATATTGTACTCTACTGAACATAGGTACTGCAAATGGCGGCAGAATTTTACTCTACGTGCGAACACATGAGCGAACAGCACACCTGATTTTAAGCTATAACTGTCTCCATAACATCTACGATCCATGCATTTCGGATGCAGGCAACAAAAATGCATGGCAAATATTGAGGGTATAAAATTTGGCCCCTGCTTGACATGCGGTGACTGAAAGATGGGACGGCGCGAGGGTCTCGATGCACGTAGCATCCCAGACCAGGAACTCACTTCCGTCGGGTCCTTTACCATCAACGCGGGCTAAACCGTTGGGTTCCAGCACCGCGGGTGCACCAGCGGACGTAAAGGCCCGATGGATTATATCGTTAAGGTCCGCACGACAAACCATGGTGGCCGAGCCGCTCAACAGGACAGCCACAGAGACAATCGTGAAAGCCAACTGCCACGCGTTTTTGACCTTGGTAGAAAATTCCGAGAGAAAGGTCCCGAATTTAGACAATAATTTTTCCACAATAGAAACTGCGAGCTTCGTTCATAATAAATACTAAAGAACAACAAAAATGCTTTTCGTCTGTTTATTTACACCAAGCCATTATTATGACAATTATTTCATTTCACGCAGTTACCTACCCAGCAATGTTAAGTCAGACGTAGAAAATTTGTGCGGGCAGCGGACAGAAATTTTATTTTAATCATCTTCTTTTGACCTTCATTGCCTTTTCCCCGTACCCCGTTCCACCCCCTTCTATCGGAAACAATGTCGTCAGTGTAATAATAGTACAATTAAACATTTGGTTGAATCTTTGACCTTTCGTTTCATAGGTAGATAGATTTAGTGGATCCCCCGACCGCGCCACAATCCTCCTCAAGGGCGGCGAACTTATTACATCGAGGGACAGAATTCCAGCCAATGTTTCTATAAAGTTGCCGTCCTTCTTTTAGTTCGGAAGGATTAAGTTGACAGTTTCCGATAGCGGAGTGTTCGCGGAAGGGGAATCCTCGTAAGAACGGCCTCCATAAATCGTACGTTAAAAATCTATCCTAGGGGCGTCCGGGAAACTCTAACTAATCCTCCCATTTACTATAATCCGCGAGGGGCGGAGTCGGGCGCTTCGGTTCGCGCTATTACTTAATTTTGGGTTGAACTATACGAGCCATGAATATACATTTAATATTAATATACTATATTCTACTACCCGTTTTGATGTATAGGTTTGGGATTACCTATTTTATAAAGAACTTGGCTACTTCGAACCAAGGTAGGTTGTATAATGGGCTGTACGAGGTAGCTAACAGAAATAATTATTGAAACATATTCCTATAAATTAAATAATAATATTATAGGCATTCCATATTTGTCTTTAATAATAAATATAGAATGATAAGCTTATAGCTGCTAGTGTATAATAAATAATAATATATTAAATAAATATTTAGTCATTGATTATCGCACTAAACAAACATGCGTATAAATCGTAACTTTTATTATTGAATGGCATAAATCACGATCGACACCTACTTTCTGACCCATACCGACCCTAGATGTTTACAGATTGATTATTCTGTGCGCAATTCTAGAAAATACGAGATAGGTAGATTGCGGTCGAATTTTTCGTTAATGAGTTGTGTTATTAAATACAAAAAACTTTGCATTGCAATACTCTTACAAAAATAACTGATAAGCGGTTGCGTACTTCGTTTTAGTATATTTTCTCTATGAATATACTGTACCCTCTTTCTCTATATTGTATGCTATAAATCCTAGTAGGTATACAATTCCGTGCTATATCGCAGATAAGATCGAGGTGGCTCGCCTGCGCTGGTATGGTCACGTGTTACGTAAGCCTCAGGGATACGAGGGAAATAGGTGCCTGAGCCTACCGGTATCAGGAAAGAGGCCCCGTGGGCGATCCAAGAAGCGATGGATTGACATCGCTGAGTCTGATTCGAGAGCCAACGGCCTACGACGCGAGGATGTCGAAGACCGGGCGAAGTGGAGAAGAATGACTCGGAAAGCGGACCCTGGCAGGGTTAGATGCTAGGATGATAATGTGAAAATGAGAACAAACTATTTTTAATAATTCATACATAATCTAGCTGATCGTAGAGTGACTTTACATGTATACTGTAATCACAATTGCGTCTCAATTATTTATCAACTGAGACCTTCACTTATTTTTGAAGTAAAATTTTAACAGAGTAGGTACAATAATTTTATTATCATAGGTATACGATAGGTTATCAATCCATGTTTGGTAAATATTTAAAAATAATAACTTTAAATTCGTCGATGTTTTATAAATAGCTACACGAGAAATATGCATTTTGATAGTTACATGAGGCCGGTTTCGTAAACATGTGTACCATGCCGTAGTTTAGTTTTATAGGCTCGGGCCTAGGTTGGTTGTTGTGCGAGTGATTGGGGTACGGGTAGGGTACGGGTAGGGCGTCCTACTAGGTGTCCTACTAGGACACCATGCTAGTAGTTTTAAAAAAAATGTTTACAGTAGCATTATAGTAACTATAAAATAAAAACCGCATCGTATTCGATCCATCCTATAGGAAATTACTATGCGACATTGGCACAGATTAAGAACACTTGTTGCACCCCTCTTTTAGTGCAAGAGTTAAAAAATTGGTTTTTCTACTCATGGAATTACGACCGTGTTACTACTATCTTTGATTAAACACACCTACTCTCTATTTTTTCCAAACAATGTGAAATCAGAAATTTACTAGAATACTCAAATCATTCTTTGAAAGTCAAACTACCGTCTCATATTTTAATTAACTTCTCGTTTAAGCCGTGACTTGGTAAAGAGCTGATATGCAGATATTACAACCTCCCGTTGAAATGATAAGAATATTTTATAGCCTATTTTTCAACGATATCGGTGTTAATCCGCAAATAACTAGCAATCATAAGCAATAAACGTAAATATAGCAAGGTTATAATGTATCTAGGTCGTCCTTCGATATTTTGCAATAAATACCTATTTTTTCTGGACTAAATCCGTTCCCGTACAGAACTGACGCCTTGATTAATTGGGTACCCTCCATAAGGCTGCATCGATACGAAGCTAGCCCTGTTCATTTTATTTTGCCATCGTCTTGTCTTTCTATCCCTAGCAATTTACCTCGAGTGTGAAGAGAAAGGTTGCGCACGCGAGTGCTCGCGTGGATGCGACCGGTTTGAAAAATAGGGCCCCCTGCCCTGACTTCGCATAGAAAGATTTTTTACAGAAGCATTCTCCTGGTATCAAAATCCATATAGTAGTTGAAGAGACTTCTGCTTCTTCGGCGTCAAATATTGGTGCTCTCTCAGACGACGCGAGGGCCCAGGGGCCCCTGTCCTGACTTCGCATAGAAAGATTTTTTACAGAAGCATTCTACTGATATCAAAATCCATAGTAGTAGTTAAAGAGACTTCTGCTTCTTCGGCGTCAAATCTTTGTGCTCTCTCAGACGACGCGAGGGCCCAGGGGCCCCTGTCCTGACTTCGCATAGAAAGATTTTTTACAGAAGCAATCTACTGGTATCAAAATCCATTGTAGTAGTTGAAGAGACTTCTTCTTCTTCGGCGTCAAATATTGGTGCACTCTCAGACGACGCGAGGGCCCAGGGTCCGAGTGGCAGTAGCTTCTGAAACACACTATAAAATCGTAGTTCTGCTTTAAATCGGAACCGGAGAAACCAGAAGGTTGGATTAGCATTATAAGACTCTGTTTAACTACCATCTGGATTCTACCATCGCCAGCAGTCCCAGTCCGCAGACATATTGCTTGACATTGTTAATATAATTTCATGTTAAATATTGTGCAGGTGTCGTATAGGCCAAAAAATGTCTGCACTTTATACTTTATAATTTTTAGATTGGCAAACCTATGGAAGAACCGCATGTCGAACAGTGGACGAGCTTAATAACTTCGGGATTTTTGCCCTCTAAAGAAGACATCAGATCAGCTTGTCTGTTTCTTTCGATTGGATGACTCTATGACTTAAAAACGACTAAGAGTCCATACAGACGTAGACGATTCTATACTTTATAATAACAGAAATCTTATTTTATTATTTTATTATTTCTTTCTTATTTTATTTGAGAGACATGGCGAGGCCCTTGCTGTATCTCTTGATATCTCTAAGGCCTTTGACAGGGTTTGGCATACATGCCTTCTAAGCAAGCTTCCTTCATTTGGTATTCCTGTTGGCTTTTGCACCTGGATATCGGATTTTTTGAGTGAACGTTCAATCCGTGTAGTTATCGATGGCTACTTGTCTAATCTTCAGGCTATCGCCGCGGGAGTTCCTTAGGGATCTGTACTGTCCGCGACTTTATTCCTGCTGCATATTAACAATCTGCTTGTACCAGGTACCTTTGGGTATGCAGATGACAGCACGGTAACGGATAGATATCTGTCAGAGGCAAAAGCCGACAGGGACGATATTCAGGCTTGTCGAGAGGCCATGGTTGATCGTTTGGACATAGCTCTCAAGGCAGTTTCTGATTGGGGCTAAGCCAATCTGGTGGCGTTCAACGCAACCAAAACTCAGGCGTGATTGTTTTCCGCCAAAAGGAGTCCATTCCATCCTGTTCCATGTTCCTGTGGAAATTACCGACAACCTACACGTTCTTGGTGTTGAGCTATCTTCAAATCTCAACTTCGGTCAGTACATAGAATCCAAGCCAAAGACTGCAGCAAAAAAACTTGGTATCCTCTCGAAGGTCAGGCGGTACTTCACTTCAAAGCAGTTGCTTCAATTATAACAAGCACAAGTCCTATCATGCATGGAGTACTGCTGCCACCTCTGGGATGGTTCAGCCAAATATCAACTGGCTTTGGATTCGGTGGAAAAACGTGCAAAACAGATATTTTTGTGACCCGCTGTTGATTAGGGCTAGGCTGCAGAGCCTCGAACATCGGCGTATGGTTGCGCGTCTGTCGGTCTTCTACAGATTACATTTCGGAGAATGTGCGATGCAGCTGCACGACCTCATTTCGTCGGCCCCTGTCCGCCATCGGGAAACGCGATCCGGGCGAGCGCTTCATGTCATGGATTTTCCAGCTATCCGCACGAACCGCTTTGGCTCGACCTTTATAATGCGTACGGCTAAGGATAGAACGCGTTGCCTGCGAGTGTGCCCTGATCAATATAATCTGGATGCCTTTAAGGCTAGAGTGAATAGGCTGTTCCAAGATGGGCATGCTTCATCTTCGGCCGCATCGTCACTTACCAGCAGGTGAGATGGCGGTCATACCCGCATATCGCTGCTCAGTTATTGTGCCGTTTATGTTCGGTTGCGCATAGTCACCGCGTATAGATCGGACAAAAAACGTGCCGCTACTCTTGCATGCACGACGCGTACAATATGCGTTTACTGTATGGGTTGTAAGTGGCGACGTATAAACGGGCCCTTTCCTGACAACATTATAAAATATCGTAGCTCTTACGTTTATGTGGCAAAACAGCTTAGTTCAACATCAACCGACGTTTAATACTTGGTTTGGTTGAACGGTGTTTATCCGATAATGCCTGCGAGTAATCAGATATCGCCGTCAATCACACTTTTGGTTTGAGTGCGTCACGCGATGTGAAATTGAATGTTGATTACTGACACGATGAACTTCAATCAGCCAGCGATGAGTATCAGAGCGATATCGAGTAGCACAAATAGCGTAGGAATGCTGTTGAGATCGCAATGTTTGTAACACACCGCAGAACACAACACAATGTTTCTTTGACAATTGTCAAATAGTCTATTCGTATATGACTTCGTATATCCCCCGGAATAATAATACTTTACAAGCGACCCGCTCTGGCTTTTCACGGGTTTCATATATATAAACCATTCAAACATTTCGTTTACGTACATATAAACGCACGCACGTCGATATGCTTTACTTATCACATCTCTCTTCTGTAGGCCTGCTGGAAGATATTTCTTTTTAGGAATAAGTAGTGCCTGTTGTACTGTTCATATGTTTTATATTTCTCTATGTATTATATTGTGTGCAATAAAGTGTTAAATAAATAACTATAATATAAACCTTAAACGACGAAATTATCTAACTAATGGTGAAAACCGCATCACAACCCCTGTGCGGTATAGGGGGAGATAACGGAAATAACTACATACGGCCAGACAGAAAAACGCTGAAAGCGATGTAAGAACTACGGCCAGCATACCTACAACTGACTGCACCGTCTCAGCCCTCGACACGAGCTCAACAAAATTAACGACTCCGCGAAGTTCATCGGTTTTAAAACAAAAACAGAGAACGCCTTGTGTCGTCCGTGTCTCAGTGGGGATTCTACACACGTAGCCGTCGCGGATCTGGCGGATGCGGGCCTAAGTGGCGCGGATCCGCTGCAAAACCATATTACGGTTGAACCGTCTCCTCGCTATGGTTTACTTTAAATTGTACGGGCTCCGAATGCAATTAGTTGCGTAATAGAAATGTTATACGCTGTTATAGAGATTATGTTGTGTCGACGGGCTTAGTTATGGTGTTCTGATTATTCCTGGTGTTGTAAGGGCTGTATTCAGATTTAGGTGGCTATGTGATAAAGTTATAAGTATTATTGTGAAGGACGTAATAATGATTGTACGTATATGGTAACGATTTAAGTTTTTTTTTTTTTGTAGTAGCCACGCATTTGACCGCCATTTCACCTGGTGGTAAGTGCGATGTCCTGGTGGTAAGTGCGATGTCCTGGTGGTGAGTGGTGGTGGTTTAAAGTTTGTGGGTACGCCATGATTTTAGTTTAAATTCACTGTTGAACTTCGACAACAATACGAGAGCAAACAAACTAGGTTGTTACTTCCATGGCAAAGAAATAACTACCAAACTTTGCAAACGAAACCTCAAAATCTTTCTACGCAACATTCGAACAATCACAATATTCGTCGAAGCTAAGATTGAGTAACGCTCAGTCATTTGGAAGAGAGGTCATTTTAATTTAGCTCCATTCTAAAGAAGTAGGGGTGCAAAAAAAATTGTCCGTAGCGGCTGTTAATTGGAGAGAGCATCCCACTCAGCCAGATTAGTGTTTTCTATCTCCGTGATGGAGTCGGCATTGTATGTACGCCGGCACCGCTGGATCAAATTAAAAAATAACTTATCGGTCACTTGTGGATCTGGCGCGACTTCGTTCGCGTGGCGTCCTACCCCTACATTATCATTGCTGGGCATAGGCTTCCCCCAGAGATCTCCACAAAAGCCGGTCCTGTACCTACCGCATCCAGCTGGTACCTGCAATCTTTACCATGCCGTCAGTTCACCACCCCTATTTACACCTACTTTACCCCTACCTTCCCTTTTTTCTTACTTAGAAACCTTCCTCTTGAATCACTCTATCCATTGTCGAAAATCGCATTAAAATCCGTTGCGTAGCTTGAAAGATCTAAGCGTAGAGACAGACGGCGGGAAGCTTCTTTGTTTTATATTATGTATAGTGTATTTAATTCTAAGAGTAGAAGTCTTATCACGTATTATTAAAGCAGTATTAACTGGATCCCGTGCGCAGATATAGGCACGGAGTCACTCACTATGCTCTAAGTATTCAGCTAGGTAATTTAAATGCACAATTACGAAATTCACCTACCCTCCGCCACCCAGGGTCCTATCGACCTCTCGGTCGTACGAACCGCATCAGAGCTAATCACAGGTGATACGCACGCTTACTTACCGGTAGATCTATAGGCGTGCGCACTTCCTGACACCCACAAATCTAGTTGTCCATAAGCACTCTCTCTTAACGTGAACGTCACAACACCCATCCTCCTTCCTTCCCTGCTATCAGCATCATCCTTGGTTTTAAATATCTATTGTTAATTATTTAAACAGCGTCTTCGTTAGGAGTTCGTGTACGGCACTTTCTCTCTCCTATACCTCTATGAAATTCATCTGTTATAAACTAGCATATTTATCTGGTTTGAAATAGATTAATGATATTATTAATTTAATTATAGTGCTGATGGGATCAGCTACTATGCTGGATTAGATACAAATCTACAATTATAAATTAAATACAATTTCATCTCATCACCAAAATTTATTTTGGTATTCGTCATCATTCATCATAAAACTTAAGAAACTGGTCCGAAAGCCACCGCGAAGACCGTTGTATTCAAAACAGCGATTGCGCTGCATTTTCTTGGAACTTCGTAATTATTATAATCCTATTACCGCAAAGTATAGCGGCTTCGTTCATTTTCCGCAGTGAAAACTGTCTTCGTAATTGCGCTACATAACTTCGCAACTGGCCATTTTAACTTTTTTATCTGATTTGTGAAGCCTCGTTCGCAAGTACGAGAGTAATTGCAATTCCGACGGTAGAAGTGATCTCACGAGGTTTATTCATGGAGTTTACAAAGTGCGTGTTGTTTTTGTGGGGATATGGTACCCACGTTCAGCTCCCATGAGACAAACTTTGCTTACTTTGGGGATCGATGGGCTGTTTGAATTGTCCAAGCATATTTATTTATTTATTTTACATTTCCACGGAGTTTCATCTCTTTCTATCACCTATACACAACATATTTTTACCCTAACTATTCCTAAGAAGTATGATACATTATAAACTGCATCATCATCATCCTCCGAGCAGTTAATTCCGGTTTCCGCCAGAGACTGCTTTTCTACTCTTTTTTCTCCACTTCGTCCGGTCTTCAGCATCCCCACGTCACATGTCGATGTCGTTTCTCATGTGCCACTGGAGCTTATGTACTCGTTCCGGATTTGGTCGACATCCACCACAGCATAGGGTTGACGTGGAATTCGCAGACGTGCTTCGTTTTCTCGTAGCCATAGAGCATCACAGGCCTACTCAATACATAGTATAAAACAAAGTCGCTTCCCGCCGTCTGCCCCAATGCTTCTATGTAGACTCAGATATTTTAAACTATACAACGGATTTGTATGCGGTTTTCAACAATAGATAGAGTAATTCAAGAGGAAGGTTTAGTAGCAAGAAAAAAGGGTGGGCGGTGGTAAAGTAGGTGTACGTGAACGAAGTCGCGCCGGGTCCACTAAATACTTATATAAATACATTGGCTGATGTTATTAACGATTTTGACGATTTTATTTGGCACTGCCAATTTTATTGCCATATTACTCTGCTGATGCAGTTAAGATGAAGGAGAGGAAGAGGTATTAACCTAACGAACGATGAACGATGTGGTCTTTACCTACCCTACACCTGAGGAAAATGGCATGACCTCATGCCATTTTCCTCATATAACCTTATAACGTACCTATGTATTTATATAATCTGAGAGACCTTTTTATGGATCTACTAAGATATTTTATTGTTACTTGGAAATCTGTTTCGATAATAGACATTTAAATTTCAAGAACTTCTGATAAAAAAGGTCAGAGCGTAACATTGACTAACTTACGTAGGCACTTGACCCCAAATGTTAACTTGACACGTGATTAGTTATCAACCACATGTTATTTATATTATCATTTTATGCACTGGAGCACACCTACTTAGTTACGTCACAGGAGACTATTAAGTCGTTACGTTATGTAAATATCCCATAACAGATAATTTACGAAAAAAAAATTTTTTACACGATTTTTTGTTAAGTGTTACCAACATTCTCCAATTTTAGATCCTATGATAAGTCAAGTCAAGAGCCAATCAAGCCAAAACTTACGAAAGGTTTCAATAAACTATTATAGTAGGTCGGTTTCGTTGATAATAATGGAAAGACTATAAAAAATCAGCTTTCAAGAAGAACAATTACTTATGTTGTATTTACCTACGTAGTATTTATTTTCTCTGTGCTTATAATAACTATTTTAAATTAAAAACCAATTTCGAGTTATATTTGTAACTAACAAAGCTGGTAAAATAAGAATAGAGGTATAGATAGGTCAAAGTCACCGGCAAAATATTGCTTGTCGATATCTCTGTATTTGTAATAATTTTTTCGAGCTGATACGAGAAACTTTTGATGGTTCCGAAACTATGTGTCACATCACTAGCAGCATAGCAGCTAGGCAGTATCGTAAATGTGTCACGAGACGATAACACAATGCAGATCGCATATTTTATTATTGCCTAGAAAGGCAAGGTCTGTATAACGGTGAATGTTACGAAGAACTGTTTAACTTGATGCCACCGCACCCTCCGACGATGGGATATTCATCCACACCATTTAGATGCCTGGTATTCAAGTAACATACAGGCATCGCTAGCCTTTCTTCCGCATAAGTGCTCTATCACATGGGTTTCTCCAAAAAGCATGTCTACAGAACCTGAAGGGCATCACCGCAGCCTCTGTCCTTAGATCGCAGATAGCCTGGACGCCGTTGGCCTTTTTCCATCAGGTGGAGCATCCATCCGTGTGCCTCCTTAAGCAATAAAAAAAGGCACACGATTAACCACCTTATGAAAAGCGGTTGCCGTTGTCTAGGACATCAGTAACCTACGGAGCTCCCCTTAGGCAGCGGTGCCGACCTGTGAGGGAAAGACTTCGACAGGGCACCATTCCACATCGATAGCGATGCCCGTACCATGTTTGCAGGGAAACTAACTGGCCTTTCTGCAACAGTAGTATAATAGTAATCAAGTTAACCCTACCTAAGCTCTCCAATATTCTATATTAATCGTTAGATCTACACGGAGGGATCTTCTATACATAAAACAATGTGGTTACGTCATAAGTTATGATATTTACATAAAACAATTTGGTTACGTAACTAGTTATGTTATATTTATTTGTTTGTTATCTATATTTTGCTTGACAATAACACTAAACAGATGCTACTAAATTCCTACAGTAATAAACATTGTGTAGAGATAGAAATTGATAAGCCATCAAGCTGTAAATTTAACTTTATCAACAAATGTCGACAAATACGAATTGTCATGCACGCAATATCTATTTGAATACGACTTCACCAAGTCTTAAATTATTATTGAATTTGCTTTAGAACTAATACAGAAGCTATTTGACTTATTTAATTGACTTTGCTTTTGTATGCAAATTTATTTGATACTCAACGGTACTCGTAGGTCTTCTACACTATTATCACAACGTATTTCACAACTTTGTCAATGGTCTCGCAAATAGCTATCTCCTAGAAAAGTTCCGTCAGGATCGATGCGTGTCCCATCATTATTTTGTCTAACTGTATTCGTGTGTTACAAATGTGATTCTAGTTCTAGTGAACTGGCTGAGTATTTGGATCTCTGTATTCGTAACATTAAAATATTGAAAAGAAATTTGTATCAACATGTTTCAATTAATACCTAGTCGCATAAATTGCAATAAGGTAATTTGTACAGCTGACCAGAGGTTCTATAATTGAACCCAAAAAGATTGGAAAGTTAGCTAACTACATGGTTAAGACTGGCAATATTTTTTTTTTGCTCTGTGTTTGATCGGTTTTCATTTTTGATTTTCTGCATGAAAAACTCAATATTTTTTAAATGACATTGGCAACACCGACAGCGTACGGTTTAAAAATAGGGGTAATAAGCGTCATGCATCAAAATTTGGTTAAACTAAAAATAAAAATTAAGAACGGTTCGACTTGATGCGAGTGATTAACAAATTTAGTTTTTTTAATATTAGACAAGACAGGCATTTGACCACCATCTCACCTGATGGTAAGTAACGATGCGGCCGAAGATGGAGCATGCCCGTCTTAAAACAGTCTATTCACTCTAGCCTTGAAGGCATCCAGATTATATTGATCAGGGAACACACTCGCAGTTGTTCAAGTACGATTAACTTAAATGTTGTGTACGGATGTAACCGGATATACCCATTCTATTTCCCATTTTGGAATCCAACTTATTAATAAGTTTTAGTTGTATGTCTGTATCTGTACCTGAATGAAATAAAATCAAGAAATTTTGAAATAGAGATATAGAGAAATAGAGCTTCACAAAGGATCCTGTGAAAATATTTAATAGTAAACAGAGGAGCGGAAAAAACATCAGACAAATGGAAACTCATTTCGTTTAGTTCAAACTTGGCTTGCCGGTGCCAAAAGCGGTTATCGCGGGAGCAGCTTATTCCGCTGAGAGCGTATACGTGCCCACGCCTACACCCTACACCACAATATTCGTTATGCAGATACCAAATTGGTGCGCGTTCTGTTATCTCTAGAGGATGTATAATATAGTTCTCTTCTCGAGTAGAGAATATCCTATGTGTAGAGGTACAAGAGTATTGGGTACAATTGTACCCGCATTTTTCCGCGGCATTACTGCAGGCATATTTCTCCATAAAGTTACACACGGTAGGTGTAGACTATACGTAATATTTAACAATTTATTTATTCTAATTCGATCTATTCATTCAATTCGTTTTCAATTTCATTCAAAAGTACTATTTTTTTAACGAGGGATTGTATAAAAATCTTAAAGCCTGGCGCAACTTTTAAACGATATGTTTTTACAAAAACCTGGCAAGCTACAAGCTTTCGGATCACATCTATAATTTTTTCGGATTTCATTGATTTCAAAAGATAATGCGTGATATTGAAAATATGATAAAACTACGTTTGTATGGAGCGCGGTCGGGAAACAGGTATGACAGATAGTTTGCAGTTCGTAATTTCGAGAGAGAGATCATTAAGGAGGGAAAAGCACCACTTGACCTCAAAAAGAGAGGTGTAATGAAGTATCAGTGGGTCTGTATATCTGTTGCATCGCAGACCTGAACGGATGCACCGATTTCTGCTTGGTTTTCTTTATTTGAACACCAGTTTTGTAGAGATAGTTCTTAGCTGTGTTTCATTAAAATCGGTTTAGCTGTTTGAAACGTTTGGAGTACTAGCAGTCCCCCGTGGTTTTCACCAGCGCGGAGTTCCGATCTCAGTAAACATTCAATTATCTCGAGAGACCCTAGGATAAAAAGTGCTTTATATTAATAAACGCCGGCACAGCATCCGCCCCCCTTAGGTTGCAGATGTTCTGGACGACGGTGGCCGCTTTCCATTTGGTGGATCGTAAGTCCGTGTGCCACCCTAGGCATTAAAAATTGTTTATAAAATCAGAAAAGTAGTTTCGAAGATTACCTCCAACATACAAAGTCACAAATATCTAACTTTTCCTCTTTATTATATTAATAAAGATAGTTTAAAAGTAAGTACAGGTAGTGATGTTTAGACTTTGTCGGGGTGTTCTGATATATTTATGTTATACCTATCTACCTTTATATCTCTCAGTAAGTTACATTACTTCGTCTATAAGTGAAACATATCTAAACATTCCAAAGAACATGAAACACACAATACATGTAATAACTTATTATAATAATAGTAATTACGTAGTCACGATACATATCTATCTAAAAACTACAAAAAAAACTAGGAAACAGAAATCTTGATTAGGTGATAGGTAGGTATCTAATTAACGCACCGCGGTGTTCTCACACAATAATTTATTACTATAAATCTCGTGTATAATATACATTATAGCAATAATACATTATACAGTAAAGTATAAATAAGTAGGTATACAACATTCGTGTAATCCATGTCCTGGAGCGGGCTTCAAACATAACTAATTGGGGAGTTCGTAATTAACGCGAAATTACAGACTAGCAGGTTTTCCTCTTGTAAATAAAATAAAATCTAGGTATCCGGTATTCAACTTACAGAGGTGTACATAGCGTATAATTTATTAATGTCTGTTGGTCATTCCCAATGTGAAACTGGAGAAAAGTTGAAATGTTGTAGAAAAAAGCTGCTAACAATCAAAATCTAATAATCTGTAGACACAATCAAAATCAATACTTAAAAAAGGAAAGCGAAACAACTGCTGATTATCTAAGTCAAAAAGATTGGAAAGTTAGCTAGAATACCTTTAGGCTGGCAATATATTGATTTTTATACTCTGTGATCTAAACATATTATAAAACAAAGTCGCTGTGTATCATGTATCATGTACGCTTAGATCTTTTAAACTACGCAACGGATTTCATACGATTTCATTAATAAATAGAGTGATTCAAGAAAAAGGTTTATAAGCATGAAAAGGGTAGGCAGCGGTAAAGTAGATATACGCGAACAAAGTCGCGTCGGGTCCACTTGTATAAAAAAACAGAGTTTTTGATGTCTAACTTCTCTTTAACCGCTTAACAAGTTCCGAGAAATTTGAATACCTATATAAAAATATCAAACGGTTGAGTGGGCCATGGGACTCCTACACCCTCCCAATTTTTTCAGCGTTAATTAAAAGGAAAATTAAAAGCGACACAAAATCCTTTCGGAATGATGGAAAATTCTGAAAGGCCCTTTAAATAATTATCAGGCTGTCTGAATTTTCTTCGAGAATAAGTAGAAGAAAGTACTTCCTACATTGATTTTCCGTGGTTTCTCATGGTTATTAAGTTATTTGAGGGCTTTCCATCGTCAATTTGTTTATATTTGATACGCTGTCTATACGTACAATTTATTTTAGATAGATAATGAATATTTTCTTTCAGTAGATTAAAGCAGAACTCTCAAAACAAACTCTATTGTTTTCAAATCCTTGAAAACATAGACTCATACCAATTAAATCGGTCAACGATCCTCGAATACTTTACAGGAAAATAAATTATATGTAAAAACAGGGATTAACAACCGAATGGCTTATACGCTTTGCTGGAAGGATTACTAGATAAAATCTCGATAACAATAGGTACTTTCTGAGAAGCAGGCATATTTGGATGCCCACGAACAATGCCACTGAGAACCTAATAATTGTCTCAGTGTTCTTTACTTTATTTCCATGTGTAATAAATGTTTTTTTCTTTCTTTCTCATTAATCACATCAACAATCCACTACTGGACCTGAGCTTGCTCGATATTAGCAGAGAGTTTCCCATCCCATAATATAGTAATATTTTCAGAAAGTATTCACTGAAACGTGTATTTTATTTTTATTTAACTTTTGGTTTATTGGGGACTTGAACTCACTGTCGCCCTGGTATCCGGGCTGTGATCCGGGCGCGTTCCGGACACATCAACGGCGGAATTCGAGGCGGATGCATCGCTCAGCAGCGCAGTTCCACGAGTTTACATTCCTCACCAATAGGTACATACCTTCTATCTAAACAATAGCAAAAATATCGCGTTTATGCCCCTAGATTGGCAATGTAAACACTCGAGTGTTTACGAGATTGATTACGAGAATTTAATTATTTCAACTCAAATGCGCGCCAGTATGAAACACAAATAACAACTTTTCTATTTATATTTTCTTGGCGCTCAATCGATAAATTCTTGATAAGTATAACTCTGCGCCGGTATAAATGGGATAGAACCGTATCAAAAACCGTATAAAAGTAAATCGATCTTCATTTCGATTTACTTTGACAAGGTTCCATCCCATTCTGATAGCTCGCGGCTTTTATAAATAAAAACCTTCATAAGGACACTGGGTGACGGATTTTGCAATAGTAAACCTATTATATATATATAGAAGTGATGTACCGCGTTGCGTCACGTTGCGCCGCTCAGATGCGTCTAGCTCCATACAAACTAGTATAACCTTGTTCACCGCACAGCGCAGCGTGCGTGTAGGTAGACTATTATTGTATGTACGTACATTAGATGAGAATACAAGAAACTCTGGTAGACCAAAGGCAAGATGGTCTGACGATATCACCAAGGTGGCCGGGAAGATGTAAATGAGGGAGACTTCCTGCCGATCAGGATGGAAGAAACTGGGGGAGGCATATGTCCATAGTTGGACGGCGAAATGTTGAAGAAGAAGAAGAAGACATTAGATGAGTAAATTCTGAATATTACAAAAACACTTCTGATTGATTTAGAGAATACAAGATTGTGAAGCGAGTGAAAGACCACTACCTGTCCCTGTCTAGTCCATAAATTTTATATATTTGTATTGATATGTAGTAGTATTTAAGTGTATAAGTATGTATGTATTTATTGATATAATATATAAAAATTAGTCATATTCATATGTCATCGTCATCATCGTCACAGCCCATAACAATCCACTGCAGGACTTCGGGGCTCTCCCACGTAAGGGGAGGTCATTGCCATAATCTCCACGCTTGGCAGGCGGGTTGGAGATCGCAGCGCAGTTGATGTAAATCTACCCATAAAGATGCTGCTGCCCATCTTTCGGATTTGTCCCTTAGTCGCCTCTTACGACACCCACGGGAAGAGATGGGGTGGTGCTATTCTTTGAGGTGGCGGCACCACACACCACTAGTATATTCATATGTATTTTATAATTATTCATTAATTGTGCGCGTCGTATCTGCATTTCTTAGCTAAACATTTCCTTTCTGTAGGCCTGCTGGAAGAAATTTCTTTTAGAAATAAGTATAGCCTGTTGTGTCAGTTATATCTATGTTATATCTCTGTATTTCTTTATTGTGTGCAATAAATTGATAAATAAATAAATTGTGACAGAAGTACTAACAGATATCGTTCTTCTTAGACAGTTTTTGAACCGCTCGTCTCGAGTCGAAAGTTTGGCAATTTTGACGCCCATTTTCTCTATTTTATAACCGTCTGCTATGAGTGTTCGCAATGTAATTTACAAAAAAAAAAATGTTCTCAAATTTGGTTTTTCAGCATGAAAAATACAATACTTTCATGCATGACACCGATTTCCCCTATTTTATAACCGTCCGCTTTCGGTGTTCCTAATGTTATTTAAATAATATCGAATTTTTCCAAAATTCGAAATTGAAAACCGTTCGCGAGCGAAAATAGAGCCCCTGTCGAGTTTCCGTTGACGAATTTTTTTTTCATCGGATACCGTGAACACTAAAATAAAAGCCTAACCTAACTAAGGTTATCTTTGCTATTACACTCTTATTTTAAAACAGAAAAAGTTATACTACCTACATGGCGGCACTGGGATCGTACTCCATACCTCTCGCTTACGACGCCGATCCTTAACCATTACGCCACCGACGCTCCCTTCACTTTACGAGCTCAAACAATCCAAATTAGATTTCACACAACGCCACGACAACCTATTCATGCGGATACGATTATCCGAAGCTTATTTAGCCGTATTCACAAACAAGCTAAGCAAGCAACGCCGGAAATAACTCTCGCACGGCACGTTCCGCCATCTTGAGACACTATTGTTCCCATTAATTTATACTACCTACTTCCGGCGAGGATTTCCCGCCTCTAATTATTTTCGTGTGTACAGAGGAAATACGAATAGCGAGTGAATTATCTAGCTTTTGATAATTCCTCCTATTGAGATTTTGTTTCAGTTTGCTTAGTTATATTTATCAGCGGAAGCCCATAATTGGCTATGTAATGCTGTTATTATTTTTTATTCTAACAAAGAACTGCTGTTGGCTTTCCTTAAGTAAATAAAATAAATAAGAATAAAATACTGTACAATTAAATTAGTTACTTTAGGAAATGAAGTTATTGAAAATAGACAATGATTTTAATGTTTGACTTTTTTCTGAGTTTTGTGCATTAGTTGAATGCTAACTGATGCTCTTACGGTGAGGAAAAGATCGTAATGAAACCTGCACTTTAGGCGACTGAATGTGTAACTATGATCCAATCTGGTCAGGTTCCGGTTCTGGTCAGATGACAGTCCCGAAAATTTTATCGTCTCGATTGATAAAACGATGAGGAAAAGCTAATGCCTCTATGTGAGTTTTTAGTCTTTCGGATATTTATACTTAGATCTAAATGGGTATTGATGCACTTTTCATTCATGAGCGTATCCCGAGCTTATACGGACCCGTTTCGAACTTGATAATATGCATGTTTCTTTTATAAGATACCGAACCTCTCAAGTCGTCACCGTGCCGATCAAGTAGTATAATAACCTAACCCACAGAAAAAGTCCAAGTTTACTTAAACTCCAATATTTTCTTAATTACAAAACCGATTTTAATGAAACAAGCTTCTTAGCTTTGAGAAATGGCCATCGACTGACTTGACTGACAAATTGAGAAAACTACAACCAAATCGTTCCATCCGTTCGGGAGATACGATGCCACAGCAGATACACAAAGCCCCAGATACACACGTATAATAACTTACCTTATCTTATAACACAACTTTTTCGTTGGGGGTTAAAAATTACATACCTACATGAAAACGAGCTAGCCAAAGTATATAATTACTTAGGTTAAGAACACATTTTAAAAAGTATTTAAATTCGGCCATCGTTCTAAGAACTGTCTCCTTGCAAAGCAGTGAATAGGTCTCAGAAGAATCATTATTTTATATTTTCTAAAAAGCTTTCCGTGGCCAAGGGTCTAGCAGAGGAAAAAAGGTAAAAAGAACCGCGTATACGCGACGTCAGATAGAATCAGCAGTTCCTTTAATGTCAGACCCTTTCAAGGAAAATAATTAAAAGGGAGTAATTTCAAACGTATCTAATGGGAAACGTACAACCAATTATTATTATGTGTAAGATATAAAATTAATTAAAAGTAACAGCGAAACTCACAGATTTACATTGTTGTTAATACTGAATTAATGTTGTATCTATGTATGTCGATCGATTCAAGACAATATATTTTTTTATCTATTACGTCATACCTATTTCTCTGCGTCTAATAAATTTTCTACTAACATTCCTTTTGCAAAACCGTGCAGAGAGTTGGTTATCATACCGTCTGCTGTGCTGAGGCTTCAAGGTTCAATTTCCGGCCAAACAGAAATGGAAAACACCAATTCTCATTGTACCTTCTTTGTGAGAGAACTGCAACTTATATTTAACTTGTACATGAAATATTGAGCATACATTTTCCAACGCACGCAGATCGTACAGAGGCACACTGCGTTTGTGAAGTTTGGAGTAATAAATCTATGTTATTAAAAAAAGATCTGATTTATGCACAGGATGCCATATTGGCCGCGTATCCCTTTTTTTCCTCGAAGGTGCAGTTTCTTTTATTGTATTCAGATCATCAACAGGCATAATCATCATCACAACCCATAACAGTCCCCTGCATGACTTAGGGCCTCTCCCGCGAAAGTGGAGGTTAATGTCATAATCTTTACGCTTGGCAGGCGGGTTGGAGAAAGCAGTGTTGTAAATATAACAATGGAAAACGCTGCTGCCCATTTTTCAGTCTACAGGGACTAAATCTTTTGCCTCGAAAACATTAGTCAGCTTGTACAACACCCATGAGTGTAAGGGGTTGGTGCTATTGGACACCACACGGCTAACTAGCGTTTACAGCTAATCAGTTCTCAATCCGACAGACCGCTATAATATCAACATTGTAATAATTTGCATAAAATCTATTAATCAAGCTATTAGAAACCACTGCATTGATTTGGAAATATGTCATCCGGTTTGAAAATAAATCACTGATAATTCTTATCTTAAACACCCGCCATTACGCCTACTACTTAACTTTGATATTACTGTTTGAATAATCAAAGTATTTGATCTTAATAGCAGTAGGATTAGTGGTGAGTAAAGAAAACAATATCCTGTGTTACAATCCTATTTTATCTTTTTATCGAGTTGTAATCAACAATTAAACAAGGAGGTGGTAAGAATAATAATAAAGTTTTTACAAGGTTATCGCGGAAATTGTGATGTTGTGTGAAATGTTGGCCTGTCAATACTTTTACTGGTTAATAGTTTCCCATCCCCTCAATCTTATGCGAATAATATCTTTCAGGCAGATGAGATAGGACCTACATAGATCAAGAAATAAATTCTCAACTGTATCTTCCATCCTCGCAAACGCTCACTAAATTTGTTATGAAATCGCTCAGTCACCAAGTCTTCGGAATACCACCAACCATAAAATTGATTAAACGATAAAGCGCTATTTTATAAAATCTGCAATCATTATTAAATTATCCCTATAAAGAAAACATTATAAGTTCTCAAATGAAAACAATTAAACTTTTATCGCGCGTTCTATTTTAACTGAATACCATCTACGATCAGTTAGGAGATTGGAGATTGGTTAGGTTAGGACATCCAGCTCATAAGAGCGAGGTACCGGGTTCATATCGACGTACCAATAACTCTTTTCTGGACAATGTACACTCGTTGAATAGGTACTAACCGCACCTTCAGGTGACTGAATGTGTAACCACGATCCAATCTGGTCAGGTGCCCCTGTAATAACCTGATCTGCCAAATCCTGGATCACGGTCAAGATGGACCCTGGGTCCTCACCACGGATTATGCAGGGTCTGCGATACGTACAATTCATATCCCGAATTCATTTATTGATTGGTTTTAAACCTATCAATCATAATATTAGCGTAGGTCGACGACGAAACGCTTTGATGAATTACGAGTATGTATCAAGTTAAACTAAAAACGGGCGGCTCAATACTCCGGTTTAGTTATATAGCTACTAAATTAGAGTCGGTAATCGATACTATTAAACACCTCGCCGAGTGCGGCATAGGGTCAACCCGCAAAGTTTGCCGCAGCGCCATTTACACGGCTCCAATGGGCGCGTGGTCTGCGCGGGCCCTTATCTCAATGGCTTTAGGACTGCGAATAGTTACTACGGGCCATTAAGTGATTAGTAGTCGATTAGTCGGACCCGTAACGTGTCTTTGATCAAATCGAAACACTATTTAATCAAGGTTTAAGTTGTTGTTTGCAAAAATTATTTCGTTGTAATAAGGTACTTATGGCCGTTTTCACTAAACTTCGAAATCGCCTAAGTTCCGTCTTAACTAGTTTTTAGACAATCAGAAACGTGCAAATTGAAATGAGAAAGAACTTACCCGATTACTAAATTTAGTGATAACGGAAACTACTGACCTATCTCTCCCGAAAGTTAATCATTGGACATAGCCATAATTTTGTTGGTAAGAAATGTGTCATCATCATCACAACCCGTGACAGTCCACTGCAGGACTTAGGGCCTCTCCCACGAAAGGGGAGGTTATTGCCATAATCTCCACGCTTGGCAGGCGGGTTGGAGATCGCAGTGTTTAAATATAACAATGGAAAATGCTGCTGCCCATTTTCCAGACTACGGAGACTCTTGATCTTTTGCCTCGAAAACATCCCCGTCGCCTTGTACCGACACCCATGAGCCTTACGCATTACTTATGGGTGTCGGGCTGGTGCTATTCTACTCTGCCGGACACCACACGGCCAGTTTGCAAAAATGTTTGCTACTCATTATTTGTTGTTACCTGGGTACTATTAGATTAGGTCAAAGTATCCAAAATATTAATTTTGTATTTGTATCACAATTAATCCAACTTAAATAATGTCATAAAAAAAAGTTATGTAATCAATGAAATTTCAATTAATCAAAAGTTAGGAGTCATTGGTGAGGTATATTAATATACTGATGTCGCTGGTATCGCAAAATTAAAATTCATAAACATTAATTTAAACAGGTCCATTTAGAATTTTTACGAGGTGATCCACTGAATAAATGTTAACTTCCAAATGGGTTTCGTTACCACCCTCCAAACGTTATGCAAATAAAACGTAATTACAGTTCCTAATGGCCTTATTAACTTTAGCTAGAGCCAGTCATGTGTTCCACTACTTATATGTTAGGGCCTAAAATTAAGGAGTTAATTATGTGTACTTACACATTACTTAGGCTTATTACTTTTTTACTTTGGGAGACCTATCGGTATAGTAGCCACCTATACTCATACACCTATAATCAATGTTCCATGTGTGGAAGTTGTAACTTGCCCTCTAAGCGCTGATTTTGTTGGTTGGTTGGCAAAGCAGTGGTAACTCCCCTGGTGTTGCTGATGTCCATAGGCGGCTGTGCCCACTTTCCATCAGGTGACCCGCTTGCCTGTTTGTCTGCCGTGTAACATAAAAAAAGTTAGGGAGTAATGTTGTAATGGTTTTTGTCTTACATAGTCGAAGATATTGTTACGTTGTCAGCCCGCGCATTGTAGAGTCATAGTTTGGGGCACTCGGATTAATGGCGTCTTTGACTTGTGATGCGAAAAAAAGGTAATATCTAAAAAGATATTTTACCCAATATAGAAAGCTACTTTATTTCCGACTGACAGAGAGTTCATTGATCAAGGGAATTAATGTCCACAGATAATGGTTTTCATCTTGTTGCGTGTACAATAAACTATATCATAATAAAAAGGAATATTTCCAAAGCATTGAATCCTTATATATATTTTGATGAAAATTGAGAGAATCATTAATTTTGGTAATATTTTTTTTTATTTATAACGAACAAATATTTCCAAAAGATGCGTAACAAAATGCTAAGTTGCAAATTTGACACAATGCTTGGTATTGGGGCATGAATAAATAGCAAACCGGAGTGGAGCCAAATTGACACCTTGCTGGGTCCGCATTAGAGATGTAACGGATATCCGGCCACTATCCGGTATCCGGCCTATCCGGCCATAATTTACTATCCGGCCGGATACCGGATAATGCGTCAATATCCGGCCGGATACCGGATAGTAAAAAATGTATGAAAAGCCCATAAAAGTGATTTTGCTCATCGAAAATATATGCCCTTCTGTAGCAGTCGAGTATAAAGTCGTATCAAAACGTTTAAAAACCATAAATATTAATCAAAGAACTATTGATTATGTCGGCATCGGCACATATTCTACTCCTATCGTTCATTTGGTTGGTTAGCAAAAATTAATAATAGTTGGAGTCAGCTCTCCTTGTCTGCTTCCTCCATTTCTTTCTATTTTGAGCAGTAGCAGCTTCAATAATATTGTCCTTCAGGTCCCGTTGGTCCGCCGTCAGGCAGGTGGCGTGTGGGTGTCTTTCGCGTCAGCGAGTCGTCGTCGCCAAATTTAGGGCTACTTGCACTAAGGTGATCTTTGAGACGGCGGAGCACATGCTCACACCATCGCATTGAGCGTTCTTAAATTTTCTCGGACATAGGTGTAACTTTGTAACTTCCACGAGTGTGGACATTACTTTGCCCAACAGGGTGACACCCGCTGATCAGCATAAATACGCATTTTTGTCGTGTGTAGTTTTGACAAGTGCTGTTTAGTATTATAATGTACTTAGTGTAATAATTTAAAGTCAATAAAGATATATATTGATATTATAGATATGAAAAAATATTATCCTGGATTAAAATATGAATTTCTTTATATTTATTTGTTTTATTTATTTCCATACAGTTTATTTTATTATTTATTTATTTATTATTTATTTTTATATTATTTATTTCCATTTATTTACATATTTAGAGGTAGTATACGATGTCGTTTATCCCCTACGATGCTGTGGGCTAATGTGTAAGCCCGTATTTTGAAACTATCAATCCGTATAAGGGCGGAAGAATTGTTCAGTTCAACATTAAAATTATTTACATTAAACGAAAACTTTAAATTACGTAAACACATGCAGTCGTATAAAGTCCCACGCCGCGATTACAGCTTGTACAAACTTGTGTAGAGACTATGACCCGTGAATATCCGGCCGCCGGATATCCGGCTATCCGGCTAGGAGGCTGGCCGGATATCCGGTATCCGGTATCCGGCCAAACAACTATCCGTTTCATCTCTAGTCCGCATCCATTATTAAAATCTTATTAACCCCGGACCGGTTTGATGAGGCGGTGGAACAACTGAAACACGGCGCCCTCTTTCACTGCAGGTAGGTGTGGATAACAAGCAAGTTCTGGAAAAAAACCGGCGAGTATATAGACCTATGTACACATAAAGATTTTGACATATACACTTAGTCTCTGTGTACACATGATTGCGTATTTTAGTGACTGTTGGGCGGTTTTCATCTACATGCAGTTCCAAAGTCCGAAGTCCTGCGGGATCCTGATAAAGTTATTATATATATTTTTAATATTTGCTGTACATGTAACACTCAGACCCGTAAAATAAATTAAAATTCATCATTTTAATTTATGGGAGGCCTGGTATCGAACCCGGGACCTCTGCGTGGCGTGGCGATGTTGACCAACTGAACCACTCAGGCAGACAGAAAACTACGGGACTCCCCCACTACACTGCACGTGGCCACAAGAGGCCGTGGCCTTTTTTTATTTAGTAACCTCATACTCGTAGCGCCTACCGCATCGATTTACCGTCGACCCCTTCAGTAATTCTGGAGACGGGTAGGTACGGGACAGACCCCGTCTTCTCAGCAAGGCCTAGCCCGTTATGTAATGGACAATGATTCAGTGCCCTCAGTGGCTTTGTTTGCAGTTGGTGTTATAATTTTACAAAGGTTCCAATTTCAGATACGAGAAGTAATCCTATCTGAGCTATTTATAGACAGATTGATGGACAGAACGTTCTCATACCCTTTACACAAAGGCTGCCAAAGGAGCTTCGACATTGTCAATCTTAAATTTCTCTACATTCCCGTAAGCCACGTGGGTGAAAATCAATTTCGCGATGAAGTTAGTGCAGTTACGTACGACAGATTGACATGAATTTGCGGCGCCGCCGGGCCCGGAAACGGAAACCGTGTCTCGGACGGTTCCGGCCGCCCGTTCCACGCCAATATACAAGGACACAACTGCCACTAACTCGGCCACATTATGTTAATGCCACACGGTGTAGTCGGAATGTGTCAACACCATAAGTATACCAATATTGTAACGCTGAAGGGATTGTTTGTTCATTTGAAAGCGCTGATGGAAGTAAGTAAACTCCGTCGCAAAAAAAGTAAAGAACCTACGGGAGAAATAAATGTAGTTACGTAATAGTTTGTATAAAATACTGTCATATCACAAAATATTTTGTGGGTGAAAATAAACTATTTCCACAGTGGAGTTAAAAATAAATATAAAAATTCATGTATGTTTCCGCAATATTTTTATTAAAATGATGTAAGTATATTAATCACAGATTGATACTTATGTAACTTTATTGCACAGCCGCAAGCGTAGGGTGATGACGTTTTGATTTAGGTATTCTGGACGTACAAAATTTATCAAATTAACTTCAATTTATTTATTTTGCATTCCAATTACGTTGTTTACGTAGGTAAATGAGGGTTGAGAAACATATTTTGTTTATAATTTATTCTGATTTATTCGCGTTATGGTGTGTTAGTCTCGTTTCGAAGCGGGATTGGACGAAAGTTGCGGGTTTCATAAACCGGATGCGGAAGTTGTAAATCCCGGCCACTTCCGCCGACGGACCAGCTGCTTCCTGTCACAAAGCTGCATAAAATATGAAGTGTCTCATCATTCAGCTGAAAAGGTCCTAATCACAGTACCTTTTCACATTTATAGACATTTAATATAGTTTCAGGGATGTACCTAGGTTATATCCATAAATAAATGATTAAGTAAACATGAAGGCTTTTTAGCTTTTTAAAAGTGGGTGTGTAGGTACTTAGTAACATAATCCCGCCTCAGAGCAATACAAAGGTAAAATAACTAGAACAGACATTAAAAATTCATTATTTTTATTTCCGCTCCCCGCCGCGGAAACTCTTGCTTTTTCTCGTCTAATGTTTAGTCAATGAAGGAAGGTAGTCGTTCAACATTCATGGACCACTGAAACTTCGCAAGGGTGAATTTTATGCTGCAAAGTTAAAAACTGCATGCAACAAAATTGAAAGTATGCTGGAGTAAGCTAGTTAGAGTTGGGCTAGCGACGAGAATTCCTAAACGAGAACATTTAAATTGTTTAGTGATTTCCACACAGGGAACTTTTCAGTAAGTAGCAAGCGCGAGGCTGACAGGAACTTTTAACAATTCCTGACCGAAAACTGGGAAATGTTACGCTGTCGTGTCTCTACTATGAATAAAAAATGGAGGGTTACGGAATCTATTTCCATATAACTTACGAACCGCATAGAACTAGTGAGACTGGGACGTGCGACCAATAAAATTATAGGCTGTTTTTCCTCTTTTTTTTAACCCGCATGGAATTCCCTCCTGTGCAAAACTAGTCCAACCAGCAATTTACGAGCGATACTTTGTTGACGACCTGAGTGGTTCAGTTGGTTAACATTAACATTGGTCTGCCATGCAGAGGTTCGATTCCCGGCCGAGCAGCAATTGATATGATGAATTTTAATTTCTGCTACGTGTCTGGGTGTTGTATGTATAATAAGTATATATATAGTAAGTTTCTGGCACCCATAACACAAGCTTTGTGATCAAATCGCAGTGAATGTGCTGACACGAGTATCTCTATGTAACGTTAGTTTAAAGCTTGAGTGTTCCTCAAGTCGATATTTTTAAACTAATGTTAAACGATGATTATTTCAGCCAACAGGTTTTCAACCCTCTAGAGACTGAGACCTGACTCGAGATAAAAAAGTTGCCGCTCTAGGTTAAATTTTGTGAATATTTGTGGGGTTAAAGAGATTACCTCGACTGCACCGCTTGCGACCGGCACCGCATACACTCTCCAGTTGCTGATGTTCTGGATGACGGAATCCATACGGAATCTGTTTTCCATCAGATAATCAGACATACCGTCTGACCGTGTACCGCCCTTACCACTGCCACAAAATAGATTACCACTGTCAAGTCAACTCGTAAAGACCATAAACCCGACATCTGTCAGAAATTATCAAAAAAATACGTTATATATGGTAAAACTATTGCTTGTTTTTATGCAATACTGCCCTTATAAACTTGGTGAGACAAAGTATCAAGATTCTCAGGCACAAGTTATTCATCCCATAGGTACATATACCTTCTATTATCCATACGATACATCTTCACTTTATCTCATGACTCGGCTCGCTGCAGCTATGACGCAATATGTACAACTCCCAAGAGAACTACCGAACACGCCGTATATTATACCCCTAACATTTTACTATCCTTATAACAAAATTCCAATTAAACACAATATGTACACCCTTCATTAAAGCGTGTATTTAGATAGATTTTCGATGGTCTCAAATACAAAAATGTGATGGAAATACAGCAAATATCCAGTAACCGGAAAATAAATAAAAAGCTTTTATATATTCATAGCTAGGAAAGTAACGTAAGTAACTAAATGATATTTGCAAGTAAATCAATACCCTTTGGATCTTCTCAATCTCCAAATTCTCAAACTCATTGCATATGCAAGTTAGGAACAGAAGATTAGCTACAATTACTTGCCGACAAACTCTTAGAGAGAAACTTACTAACTTCAACTATCTGCAGAATTGGAAACGTAGATTACTTAGTACTCGCACGTAGATATCTATAGAGATCTACAGAGATCTACGTATGTTAATTGCATCCCAATTCCATTCACCGATTCCGGTAATAATTATCAAACCATATCTACTCAATGAGCAATTATCATAGTTTCCATTTAATGATAATCAACTACATTACAATTAATTATTGTATGTCGTTATTAGAGTATCATATAGGTATGCATAAGTATGGCTATCACTGCATTTAATGAGCGTAAGCACTTTAACAGTATTTTCGGCATGTCAAGAGTTCACTTAGTAGGTCTGTGTCAGAAAAATGATAAACAATGACGAGTAATGATAAATCTCTCGCCATATCTTCGAATACCTAGGTATCTCAACAATTCTGGACAAAGTCCACCAAAACACAGCTGAAGGTAAAGGTATTTAGTGTATTTACTAAGAGCTAGCATATATAATAGCATATAAAAATATATGTAGTATTTTAACCAGTATCCTGTATGCATTTAACTTTAATTTCCTAATAATAATACCTACATAGGTATTCCTAAGTAGGTATTAAACAACTCACGATGCAGATTCTAAACAACTTATACCTAGTTTAGCTTCACAAGACATCCACTGTATAGTTTCCTAAGCATAGATTAATCTTCGGATGCAATCTGGTCCCACGGTACAGACTTACCCTAGTGTGGGGGCCATAATAACCTTTCTATCTATATGTAAGACTGATGTACTGGAATCGTGTTACAACATATGTTCTTAGTTCGATTTCAATAGACTTATTTGTATTTGTAAGTATTTTAATGATTTTACATAATATTTTAAACTATCGCGGTTATTGTTTGTTGGTTTCCTACCGCATACCATTCTTGACGAGTAGGCCGCGACGGGTCGTCCCGTGACCATGATGCATGCAACTGCGTCGAAATATCGGGCTACTCGTCAACAAAGGTACACGGTAGGAAACCCGGAACATATAAAATGTTTTAACGAATTGTTCTTAATATGCTGTATATAATAACTATGTAGACGAGTATCTCTTGCAAACCATTAGATGTGCGTCAAACTTAGATTACCTATCGATAGCTTTCTATTCTGCAAAATCGCGCCCGGACCGCGGTACAACATTTAATGAAAACATTGTTGTTAAAGTGGTCCTTCGAGCGCTTCTCTAAAATTAATTGCCGGAAGGAGCGTATACTTAGGCGTAACAATTATACTATATATCTATAGCTGAGTCATCTTGGGATGAAGGAACAGCTTTGATTATTAATACAAGAAATAAGGATGTAAACGATGTTTTTTTAGGGGCAGTGAACTTGAAATTGAAATAAAACAAAGAAAAAGTATTTAGTATCAGTGAAACTAGCTTTATTAGAAAGACAATTTTATGCATTTATGTAGGAATATAATTTTGGCAATGTGGCTGTCGTCACTGGCGCGTAGATAGCCCAATTTGGATATCCTATTGATGCAAATACCTACTCTAACTTTGACGATCCCTGAATAAAACACATTTTCGACATATTGTACAATTATGTTCATAATGAAATTGTATTTCCTTTGGGAAAATAAAGAAATCTAATCTATCTAAATCTATCTCTCTCTAATCTATTTATACACTTTTCGCAACAATTGCGGCCGTATTTCGCTAATAACTCACCGAAAGTTGTGTTTTATCATCTCTGGTTTATCGGTGGAAAAAATTAACTCGACATATCTCCAAAGAAAATAATATAATGAAGTTATATCACACAATCAATCAATCAATCAATCAATCAATTAAATACATACATAGAGGGTTGATGTTGATTTCTATCTCCATACAAAATATTGTTTGGCGATGAAGCTCACTTTTGGTTCAATGATTAAGTCCAAACCTAAATGCCATAATATTATCTTTCCAATAAAGCTAGTTTCACTGATATGAGATTATTTTTCTTTATTTTATTTCAATTAAAATTTCTCCGCCTCAACAACACCCTTTACTTACCTAATATTTATTAAATATTTAATACTCTCATTCCCAATAGCGGAAAAATCCAATAGCACGGACCGCAAATACCGCTTCACCCTTCTACTTTTTCCGTTGTGTATCCGTTATAGTTCGCTTCGCAAAAAAATAACGATTACAAAGATAATATGGGCGGCGTGTCCGCTCGGCTGAACTTTATTAGATTGTAGCGCGCCCGCCGGCCGCCGCTTTATGAAACCCCGTTATAAAAAGTCTGTGACAGGGTCTTATAGGATTTGTATCACACAGGATCAGCAGTACGTAACGGGTCCCCGTTGGCTCCGTACTCGATGTACCTACGATCAATAAACCACAAATAAAGTATTGAGCGGTTTAACCTAACGATTACCTACAATTATCTTCTAGGCGTTAGTCTCGCTATAACTCGAAAACGGCTGGAGCAATTTGAATAATTGATTTTTTTGTTCGGTTTGGTTAAATACTTTAAAATCAAAGAAAAAAGAGTAAGTAGGAATAAAGTAGGTATAGGGTAGGGTGGGGTAGATGTAGTGTAGGGGTAGGCTAGGTGTAGTGTAGGGGTAGGTTATGCAGGGTAGTGGTAGAGTAGTTTTAGGGTAGCTGTAGAGTAGGATAGGGTATGGTAGGGGTACGATAGAAGTAGGGTAGTGGTAGAGTAAAGTAAAGTAGGATTAGAACAGCACGCGAAAGAAGATGCGCCGGGCCAACTAGCAGTATTTAACAAATTTAACAAATACCTTCCTTTCAAAATATTATTTTTTAAATTCGATGTCTATTCATTGTGCACAGGTCGAGCCAAAGGCGAGTGTGTAATGCTGCGAGTACAACGTTTCAACGTGGTACACTCGAATAATGTAGGTACCTACTAAGATTACCCACAGAGTCTTAAATTAAATACTGGGAAAGGGATAATAAATGTCTTTGCCTCAAACTTGAAAGATAGGTAATCAATTTTATCCGCCGTTAGTTTACGGAATTCTATTACGGAAAAGTTTGATTACAGAAATTGCTTACTCCGGTCGACTTTCTTTTTGTATAAATGTACTTTTTAAGTAAGTTTATCACTCACCAGCGTACAAAAAAAGCAAATAGCACCATAATGGAGTTGCCACTGATGGGAAGGAGGTTTAAATCCTGCAGTGGACTGTTGTAGGCTATTGTTGAAATGTAATTATTGAAATTTTAATATAAGTAAATCCTGATTTTTTATGTCTCGCAATGTGACCGATACCTATAAAACTTATTCCTTCTAGATAGATATGACTAAAATCCAGCTACGGCTAGTGGACTGTACCAGTCCGGACTGTGTAATTAATTTAGGTTTAATAAACATGCATATGGGTCACCCAGACTCGTGATAATTCCAACATACGAATGCAAGTCGTGCGTGCGGATGTGTGGGAGTTCCTAATTCCGCCACCCGGGGCGTTGAAAGCGGTCCTTCAACATATTGGGTTTTCGTAGCACAAAGCTTTCCGGAAACTTGTCAGGAGTTGCCGCGGGTCGGCAGTTGTCAGGCGGAATGAATATAATTATAAAATTGTTGTACTTCGTTCAAGATTCGCTTCCGCTCGGCTTGGTTTTCATGGGACATGTTTCGAAGGGTTACAGTGTATTTTGTAAGCTTTTATTTACTTTCAAAGCTTGTTTAAGCTTTAATCTTAAATTTGACCCATTTCCCGGTTTTCGATTGAGTTGAAATTTTGCAGATTCATGTAAGTTCGATAACAATGCAATGTTATGATACAATCGATCTGATCTGATGATGTAGACGGTAGGTGTCAATAGGAACATCTAAACTACGCATGGTAACAAATGGAATTTGGGCTCGTTTAATCAGTCTTGACAAATACTCTGAATGATCATAGAGAACGCGCGATAAAAGCTTTGCTTTGATAATTGCTATGAACAAAATATTTTTCATTTGACTTTGTTTTTCATCGGGTTGTGATTGAAATTATTGTAGTAAGTATATTACGAAGTTTCTTTTAGTTTAACCTATGGACTACTTATATACGTTATATTAATCGATTAATAGTTGTAAAATTACTCCATAAGTATGAATAACTCACTACTTAGATATGAAACTTATGATATCGAAAAATGTATCCTTTAAAAACAAACCTAAGTGCTAAAATTCACAGCCACAGGTGGTGAAACTAAACTTAGACAAGCTCGAGTTGAGATATTTTAAAGTTCGAGTCAGTTTAAATTAAGTGATCCACTCAAAGAGACGCCTACACGTCGACGTTAACAACATAACTTCGTTAGGACCTCGAATATTATACTGACAAGAGAATAAAGTATTGAACACAAAGAGAAATGAGTCTACAATCAATCATGCGGGCGGTGTTGGATGAAAATGAAAATAGGAGCGCGAGGCGAAGAGCGATTGACGAGTTCCGCCGAAAGACAGCTGGGACCGTCTCTACACGAGTGGCCAAGTCTTAGTGCGACATAGGATACTACATTCCGTATCGATAGCCTTCATCACTTAAAGCAGTTAAGCTGAAGCATTATATTCAAAAGTAAATGAACGTAATTACATAGCATACTAAATATGCATATAGCATATTATATAAAAAAACAACAACAGGAGAAATAACAGGATCTCGCAGGATAGTCTAATGTGACTGTGAATCTTGGAACTGGCGTGAAAGATAACCACGAAAAACCGCTTTGTCTTTAATAAGTAAAATACTTCGTCATCACATCCCAAAACAGTCCACTGCAGGACTAAGTCTCCCACGAAACGGGATTATTGCCATAATCTCCACGCTGCCAGCTTAGATATACCCATTATTATTAATATAAAAATGGAAATCGCTGCCGCCCATTTTCCAGGATAAGCAGACTCAAGATCTGTTACCTCGAAATCATTAGTCGCCACAAGTGTAAGTTGGTGCTATTCTACTCTGCCAGACACCACACGGCCAAAGTAAAATACTTCATATTTGATAAAATTCGAGTAAATTATCCCAGCGTAACGTTTCTAGGTACAAAAAAATATTATTTTCAAAATACGCTACACTCACACTACACTGACAAGGTCGGTCAGTAAATTAAGAAACGTAGCCAATAAACTCACAGATTTTTGTACCCTACCGACAAAAGGCACCCACCTGATGGAAAGCGCGAAGAGCCGCCTACAACATCCACTATCGATCGTTTCAAACACAACACAGTAATTTAGATCGTCGTCGTATGCCTACAATGGAAAGGCTTAGGTCTCCAAGCGAACGTTGCCGGAGGAAATTTGTTTTCGGAGCTGGATTAATCCTGAATGTATACACAGTATAATGGGAACCGTGCTTTCCGTTGTCATTGGTAAACTTACCGCTATGTGGGCCGGCTCTGCCTTACATAAATTTTCAATCTCAAGTTCTGGGTCTAGATGTGCTACATCAGCTGGAAAACATCGAGATTTTTTAAGTTGGCCTAATCTCTAACGGTTTAGTCTCGAAGCGAAAGGTACCGAGTTCGATCTTAAGCGCCGTCATGTATTAATAACCTTTTTCTGAGTTAGTTACGTTAGTTGAACACTAACCTTGATGAAGCCTGCACAATCAGGCAACTGAATATGTAGCCATGATCCAATCTGGGTCTCCAGTCCGCTAATTTAGTAATAGATCGAATTGTAAATGGATCGCAATCGTAGTTCTATCGCAGTTTGACACGTTGTTGGTATTCTGCTACTATTAAAAGACCAACTATATGAGATTGATTTTCGAATGGAGTTACAATCGCAACGCGATTTTGGTGCGCCTCGAATGCACAACTTACGCAATGCTCGCTTAGTTAGTTGCATTCAGTGCCACAGACTTATCTAATCTTATCTGTCCTTGACCCGGGTCAAGCCCCATGTCAAACAGCCAATCCTTGAACTTTGACCTTGAATCCTTGACCCGGGTCAAGGACTAACTGCTCAAGCAGTACTAAACAAGCTGTAACGGTTGGCATAAGCCAATTTTCTATTTACTGTATGTGGGTCGTACTCATAAAACCGCCAGCGGAAGGTATAATAACTTAATGACCGTACAGACCGTACTTTTATATAGGCAAGGTTTTAAGAACGAAATACAAAATGTCATAAACTTTGGTCATTATTTTTGGACACCCGTATGGTCCTACCTACTAATTCTATGTACCTACCTATACCCACAGAATAAAGAACACCTCCCACCTATATGGTACTTAATGAGAAAATCTCTTTAGGTGGGTATATACAAATGACAGTTCTCAGTGCGATAATGGCATATCTCCTTAAACTATGGACCACCTTGTTTCATGCTCGGCGTGCCTTAAAACTTGTACAGTGAAGGATTTGATCGAGTCCAGTTCAAACGCTGTATGCGTCGCCGAATACTGGGCGAATAAAGTGTGAGTCAAAGTTTAGTCCATGAGAATGAGAAAATTATCTGAACAAAATTTTAATGCGAACCTACTTTTTATAGTAATAAATCGCGAACAAATATATGAGTCGATATTTAATGTTCACTGCCGGATTTTAGGGAGGGCAACCGAGGCAGCCAAACCCGGGCCTCCACAAGAGAAAGGGCCCCCACGACTTAAAAAGTTTGGTATATCCGAATAATACATGCCTTGACACACACGTCATTCAAACTAGATTTCAGGAGGTTTGTTAGTTCAATTTGCAGGGGGGTGGCAGATCGACCTATCACTACCACGAGGTATAATCGCATCAGAGTAATCCTTACTCAACATTAAATATGTCTTACTCCACGAGCTGGATTTTAAGAATAATCAATGACTTTTCGTTGAAAAACGCCCGCAAGAAACCATCCGTATGATAGGATTAAAGTTCTCGGCGGCCTAATGGCTTACGGGTCCGACTCCTAAGCGAGAGGTAATAACCGAATTGAATCCCCAGTACCATGGCGGTAGCAATGATCTTTCTGAGTTATGTAGAGACGTTAGTAACACTAAACAATGCTCTTTACGGTGAGGTAAAACATCGTGATGAAACATACACGTTCAGGCCACTGAATGTAAAACCATGATCCAATCTGGTCAGGTTCCTTAATTCACGGAGGTAAGACGGCAGTCGCTCCACTGTATTACCTACCTAATCTGCCATATCCTGAATAATGGACAAGGCGGACCCCAGGCCCTTGTGCGCTAGAGCACGACCGGGATACTTACGCTTACATGATGATAACTTATTTAATATACCTGTTAAAATGGTTTGATTGGTATCGGATTAATGATTGTCTCCAAAAAAATTATCAAGTATGAAAAATAATTAGAGGCCTCCGCACCACTAAATCCGATCCTGCAAATATCTCATCTTTAATAAAATACACGGAAGTAGTTAGATAAATTTGTTTTGCCAGAATTTGTTATTACTACAAGTTGTGACCGAAAATACATCGCGGGTCTTGTGGAATTTAATCAATTGTTCCACAGGAGGAATACGAAATATTTATGGACGCCATGTATCATACAGATAGGGAGGTAATGCCGAGGTTTTTGTAGCAAACAAAATGTATCATCGACTATCAACGCCGGTACGGCGGGAAAAGTTTGTCATCCATTTATTATGTCAGCCAAACTAAAACTCGACTTCGATCGCGTATTTCTACTGTATCACTACCTACGCATTTTTTTTCGCTTTTAAATCTTTCTCTTGAATCACTCTATATATTATTGAAACCCGCATTAAAATCCGTTGCGAAGTTTAAACGATCAAAGCGTACCCACATAGATAGGTACATAGAAACAGACGGCGGATAGCGACTTTGTTTTATACTATGTAAAGACTTACTTAGTTATAAAACAGTTAATGTCTATAGACAACAAACAAACTCAGATTGACACGGCATCTAATAAAATTCACCAGATGTCATATACCTTATACATGCTAAGTATAGTTGTGAATAAGAACGCTCTAGTAACGGCCTATCATGGCTATGTGGCATCCGTAATAAAATATGGAATCATTTTTTGGGGAAACGCTACCAATAAGGAAGCAGTGTTTGTACCGCCGAAACGGTGTATAAGAGCAATTTGTAACCTAAAATAATTAGATTCATGTCAACCACATTTTAAAGAAATAAAAATTATTAAAGTGTCTTCATTGTATATCTTGGTGGTTGCTACATTTGTAAGATTGAATTTACATATCTTTACGTTTGTTACAAGAAGCCGCCGATGTGACCAGCTATGTTTGATTCCGTCGAGAACAGCCTTGCTACATAAAAGTGTATTTGCAATGGCGCCAAAAATTTATAATAAAGTGCCTAAACACATTCGAGATGCCGAATGTTTTAGCGAATGTAAGAGACAATTAAAGAATTTTTTGATGGAACGATGTTACTATTCAGTGAATGATTATTTATCTCACACGAAAACTTAATTTAAGTACCTAATTGAAATTGTTTGGTAGTGATTGACATTTGTTAATTTATTTGTTGACATATTCAATCATTAGTTTGTAGATCATTGACATTTTATTTACGTATTTAATTATTTCGATTTAATTTTGTGAATTAATTGTTAGAATTAGACACATATAATCTAATTGACTTAACATATGATTATGTAACTTGCTACGCCTTAGAAAGGCAACCAGTGTGATCAAATAATTGTATTAACATCAATGTAACCATTAGAGAGCGAATGAATAAATGAATTATTATGAATTATGAATTACTTAGGTTTAAATATATAATTAATTCAAGTAACTTAATTATGATAACAATAATGACACAGCAAAGCTTAGGGTCGTCCTCAATAGAGTAGGTACGTGCTGCTCCCATATAGATGGTGCACCCCAACACCAAATCCATCCACTTGATTCCATCCAACGCCCCACTATTCGAATTCTCTACGAGCCTCTGCTTACAGGCGGTTTGGATCGCTAAGGCTTCCGGAGCGACGTTGCCTCTCTGTGTGTTCTCTACCGTCTGTGCGGTGAATGCTCCGAAGAACTGTTTTCCTTGGTGCCACCGCACTTTGCGCCACCGCACCGTAAAACGATGGGTTAAATTTAATCCATATAATCTAGATGCCTGACGTTAAATGGGTAGGTACGGGCATAGTGAGCCATTTTACCGCGCACCTACTCCATTAGGATTCTGATGTCCTGGACGAAAGTGTTAGCCGCTTTCCATCAGGCAGACCATCTGACCGTGTGACTCTCTAGGCAATAAAAAAGGAGATATTGTGTTACAAGGGTGCAAAATGATATTTCTAAAGGAGGGCGCTATTTTAAATTAATAGCGAAGCGAAGGATTTTAGAGTAATTAAAAAATAATTTTGCAACCGACGGACGCGCTTCTCACCCACCTCTATGAGAAAAATAATTGACGCTTTTAGTATAGCCATAAATGTTTGGATTTGGAAGAACTTTTCGAAATAATTTAACAACAGTTGATATAGTAGAGTTTTGTAGGTTTGACCCGATATCTTCCTCGATACAGGGATAGCTTTAAAATTAGATATGTACGTAGGTAATATCAAATTTCTAATAAGTAGCTCATCCAATACCCCCACGCGTAAAATCTAAAAATAACAAATCAAATCAATCCACCCGAGAACTAGCAACAAAAACTTGTCTGAAAGTTCCACCAACGGGGCTCTTTAGAAGCAATAGCCTCAGGCGCAAGAGACATGAACAATTTCCTTTTGTCAATCTCAGTAGTCAACAGAGAGGTGATTTCACGGTACGTTTGCGACACATATCGTAATGGCGGGACACGGCTCGGCTTGAGTAATATGACACGAGACATCTACGCGAGTCGTAGAACAAACTTTATCGACAAGCCCAGCCTGCTGCGCCCATCCTTACGCTACGCCATGGCTATATAATAATATTATAGTACGTACATGATTGAAAGGAGTGAAATAAAAATTTCTGAGACATGTATTTTAGGTTTATAAATGTGTGTTTTGAAGGTATCGCCTGTTTGTAACGATCACCCTATTATAGAGCAACCCAACTCTCATACATTCACGCACACACTCATCCACACTGAAACCTAATCTCTATCACTACCACTATTATACCGTAAGACTGAAAACCTACTTGCGACGTTTTGAAACTATTTAAGGCCATTTGTGATCGTCTATGGAACCCTACGTTATGATGTTAGTAACCCCGATGCTTTTAGAGTGGAGAAGTATAAACAGGTATGGAATAATATAGTTAAAGAATTACAAGAGTTAATTTGATTAAAGATTAATTTGCCATGGGTTTTATAACTAGAATTTGAGATCAGATTCATATATTTGGTCTAAGGGAAACAAACAGGGCCCCCCTCATTTGAGGAGGGGTAAGCTGCTCCAAAGCCAGATGACTGACTCCAGCATGAACTTCGCTACTCGTAGCCCATGCTTCACTCCGCAGCTTACTATATGAGTCAACCAGAGACATCCTCATCCTACCCTGATATTTTAATTAAGAGAGGGCACAAGATCCTAGGTCTTTGTCAAGTCAATTAGTATTTCGTAATATATCTTGTAAGAGGGCACAACAACAACAACAACCAATGCCTGTGGATCATATCCAGATAATAATTGTAGGTGTGATTAATTCTTTAAAGCATGTAGCTTACTCCAGGTCTCTCCACATCTTCTTGTTGTAGATACGTATATCATGTACCAGAGCTTACTCATGAGCATAATGACAGGTCTCAGGATACACCACAGGTTGACTCAAACGCATATGCAGGGTCCAATAGACTCGACGATGTAGATTTGGAAACCCCAAAGGCATACAAAGGCGGACTTCAACAGTGTTCCTTCGACAATAATAAATGGCCCGAATTCAGCAGCACAGATATAGGTAGAATAGTATAGAATCGGCAGTTAGCCCTGGAGAGAGTGCTCCATACACAAATGCAGATTATGCATAATAAAGTCTTCAGGTTGTAATATTTTCTTCAAAATCCAGTGATGGATAAGTTCCAGAGAACCATGGTGTTGTTTCAAATGGCTAAAGCCACAATATTTTAGTAATAATTAAAGGGAAAGAGATAAGAGTCCCATAGGTCAGTCCGTAAGGTAGTGCAGGTATATATTAGGCTACCACCGCTCCGGAAATGGAACCTACATGTGAGGAATGAAGCGGCCAACTTCTCACACAGCCAAACATCTCACGGGTACTAAACTCAATCCTTGATATAATGTAAAGATAGCAGGCGAACAGGATCATGGTTTCAATTGGTAGTCCCAAATGCATTTGATGTATAACAACAAGTTCTTCATATAATTCCCCAGTATGTAAGTTGATCAAATGATAGATCTCTTCAAGTTATAAAAAATAATTAATATTATCTTGATCAACTGGTGATTGAGGCCTGTAACTTCAGGTAGTCTCAAATAAATATTTTCAGATGCTGGACTCCAATTGGTAAAGGCAAGTAGCCCCAAAGTTTATTTCTTGTTATAGAATATTATTGATGTTGCAACTGTATCAGGGGTCTGTATACTGTTGAATCATCCAGTTAAGTTAGTAACAATGAACTTTAACTAATTGTGGTCCTATGCAATCCCCACGTACAGATTTGGTCGTATCAAAGACGTCCCATCAGCTCACCACTTAGTACTAGAAAGATTTTGCAAGTTCATGGGATTCAGACAGACTAACTGCTATCTCGTTATATCGGAAGCAAGCTTCCTCAACATCGAAGCAACAATCAAGCAGACCGAAAACTGTACAATGCTACTCTCCTCCTTAGCACCGAATTAACAGCGCGGTTTTCGCACATGCATTAGGTTTAAATAGGTCAGCTGCTATCCAGATGTCTCAAGACCGAAATCTATTAACAACGCGATAACACCAACTCATCTAAAGATTGACTGGCGCGGACTCCCATTCTGCTAATTCATTTTAGAACCTTTTCGCACATGCATTAGGTTTAGATTGGCCAGCTGCTATCCAGATGTCTCAAGACCGAAATCTATTAAAATCGCGATAACACCAACTCATCTAAAGATTGACTGGCGCGGACTGAGCTCTAAGATGGAAATTGATTTTAGGGCGTTTTCGCACATGCCTTAGATTCAGATTGGCTAGCTGCTATAATGTTATTTCAAGATCGGGATCTCTCCACATCACCATAACACCAACTCACCCAAAAATGGTCTGGCGCGGACTCCCCCCTAAGATGCTGGCGTTCCAACAGGACCCCAATCATAAAACCCGATCTGTCACGTATGCTACCCAGAAGAAGTACACTAAATAATATTTTATCAAAAACATGTTCCGTGCCATCTCTACCATATATCTTAAAGTACTATCCACGCATTAAAGATACTAAGTAAATATTTTAGACTTAAAATCCAAATTACAATGCTTAAAGAAGTCATCCCACTTCCAAAGTAATATAATCCAAGCAGCCCTAACAGTTCCTAATACTACTAAAAACCGCGATCCTACTAATACTGACACACACTCATACACACTAACATACACACTAACACCATCTATACTATAGACCAAAAGTGCACGCTCTGTCTTTCACATGTACAGTCGAGTTCATTAATATGTGAGCATTCCCAAGGCTTAAAATATAACTGTACATGAAAGGGTACTTATATATCTGAGCAGATTCATCAATCAAACATATGTACATCTATATTTGAAGCCTTGGTAATGCTCATATATTAATGAACTCGACTGTACATACTGATTTGACTATTAAATAATCTATAACATTAATTTCTCGCCCCTAAACCCGTTCATACAAGAGAATCTTCAGAATATCAAACAGAAGCCATCTATCGCGTTATTTTAGACAATTAAGTAAAAACCAATTTAAGGTTGAAATACGTAATAATCAATTATAAATAACCGTATTAAGTGTGGCGCGGCTACAATTTCCGTAAATAAAATATGAATGATAAAAAAAACATTTTTATAAGTTCAAGTATCCTCCGCTCGGAGGATCGAACCCGGGACCCTCGGTCGACTTCGCTGTAAAACCGAACGCTCGCTACGATAGACTACTTTAGCCGTTGAAGACGCGGCGAAATAAGCGATTACTTTTAGGTAGTTGACGGATACCATAAAATATTCTGAATCTAGCTGGCTAAACAATAAATTCATATTTCTATTGTAAGATTTTTACCTTATTAGAGAAATAATAGTTATAAATAAAAGGATAATAAAAAAAAACAATTTTAAAAGTTAAGATGTCCCTATCTGAGGATCGAACCCGGGACTTTCGGTTGACTTCGCTGTAAAACCGAACGCTCGCTACGATAGGCTACTGAAGCTGTTGAAGACGAGGCGAAATAAGCGATTACTTTTAGGTAGTTGACGGATACCATAAAATATTTTGAATCTAGCTGGTTTCACAAAAAATCCATATTTCCATTAAAAGGGTTTTACCTTATTAAGGAAATAACAGTTTTCCCGACATTAACGATCGCTCTTTGTATATATCAAACATTAACCCTCTACCCGCATTTTCCGCATTTCAGTCAATGGTATCACTATGGCTAAGGTTCTATTAAATGTCGGTACGCCGATATAGACTATTACAATTGCTTCGCGTGTCCGAATGTCTGTATGGTTGTTACTACTAGTGATTATAAAACTGAGTCTTATAACCTGCGGGTTTGAACGCTACTAGAGAAGAGATGTTACGTTACGCTTGGACAATAACTTTACGTATGCAACTAATGACAAAGCTATTTATATACTAGGCAGAATTCTGGTTTATTTGTAAATACATTATAATAATATACAATTTGAATAGAAAACTGGCACTCGTTGATATATTTTGTATGATAGCGGGTTTCGTATGTAATAGACATCAACGCGTCGACTTTTGTAGTTGCAATTTAATAATTACTTTTCACTCACGACACATCTACCGTGTTTTATTACGAATTTTGTTGACCTAGATCATACCTATACAGCGATGAATATAACCTAAGCTTTGAGTGTAATAACTTCTACCACACCTCTTCCGTATTACGCCCCTAGATTACCTTCGTCTTATAAAATATTGAATCCGATACTAATATTCATTTATTTTGTTAACGCCTATTGTTTGGGGTTTTTTCCACAATCTAGGACAAATCGCGGTATCGAAATAAGTTAGTTTACGCAAACTAGCCCTACAGAAATTTCGTATTATTTTACCGATTTAGAGATTATTTTTAGATATGTTCAACTATGTATGAATTTATTATTACACGCCTAAACCCCTACATTACTTTTATAAGAGTTGAATTAAATTTATTAGGGTTTTGTTTATTTAAAAGAAAGCCTAGCGAACTACTTTTCAGGCCTACCCCTTTCTCCATCCCAAGTCGAAACTATACCATTTCCTTGTGCAAATAAATTCCCCGTTTACTGTGTAAGTGTGATGTAAATGTCCCATACATAAGTCCTTATGCACAACTAGAATATAGACTAGCTAAACCTAACTTTTAGCACTGGAATAGCGACCGAGATCGCTCATCCAGATACTAAGGTCTATTCTCTATCATCTTCTGGGCCGTTCAGGTTAGGTCTGACCAGTGTACCAAGAAGGTGTATTCCTAAGAATATCCGGCATGATACTGCCTGGGGGCATGCCGAATACATTGTGTGCAAGACCTCGGAACCTCGGCACTACGGGGGTTTCTGTTGGGAAGCGAAGGCGAGGGCCTTGCAACCTTGCGTGGAAACACTTGACGAATCCCAGAGCCTTTCGCAGACCTAAGTTCCAAGTCAGACGATCTATGAATGTCACACAAAAATTCCAGTGAAAGGTAGTAATTACTTATTTCCGATCGGAACAAAAGGTTAATAATGGAATATTATGTAACACCCAGCCGTTTGCTGTCCGAATCAAACGGCCTAAGGTCTTCGACCTTAGTAGTCCTGAAAACATAAGCAAGGGCAGTGTGCCTTGCCAAGGGGTCTCTGAAACAAAAACAAACGATTAGTATTTTTCATCACGGTTCTAGAATACTAACATACCTGGTTTTATTTAGCACTGATTCTAAACTCAAAGTCAAAGCCCGAGTGTACGATCTGCCGCTATGGAAAATCCCCAATGTTCCGATGAACAGCCGAGTGGAAAAACCCCAGGTGTCCGTCCTCGTCGAATGATGTTCCGTGTCCGTCCTCGTTGACTGCTGGTACCAAAAAAGCCCCCGTCTCTCTCTCCACTGCCTTATATCCTTATTTCATTCGCTGTCTCGATTTTCATTCTCACCGATCACGCCACCTTTTTAGGGTTCTTCTCTGCAAAACTTGAAAACCCACCATACATTCTACCACAACCAACGAGTCTCACACGCGACGTACCTACTTTAATTATCTATTAACCCTGCGGGTATCTTTGAGCCCCAATAAATGCATAAACTTGTATAAGAAACGCGAGTTCACAACCTGTTAACAAGTTTGTCTATTCATCTATACACCCGTTAAAGATTCAACATAAAACCGAGAAACATGCGTCCACCCCACCAATGTCAAATCCATAAGGTGTGAAGTTATAGGCAGAAGAGAAACGGGAAATCACCACTGTCAAATAGTCCTACACAGGGAGCAATAATAATCCAGCTCCATAACTCGTACTTATTTTGATAACCAGACATTTCCTTAATCGGTACCTTTCGAATAACATGGAAATTAGATTCATTTATCATCCTTAAATATGTTTGAATACGGTATATTCTTCCTAAAATATGCTTAAATACATCATGAACCAGTCCTCTATAAATTATGAATAATGACAAACAACTACGGAACCCAGCCGTTCGTACATTCGACTCGCTCTTGCCTATTTTGCCCTACCAATCCTAGTTACCGCCGTCATGCTACCTTCTGTTGCACTATGCTTTGTGGTCACAGATTATATCCGTACAGCCATAGACATTATTAACATGATTTCTTTTAATACCGAAAAGCCCATTAATATTTTCGCATTAAAACTAGGTAATTTTAAAACACTTAAATAATCTATAAACACATTTAAATCGTGAGTGATACCACGCTTCCGCACATAGATGGCGTTGGTATCTATGGGATAGAGGGAAGATCTTCCGCGGTAATCACATGGCCGTTCATGTAGTCAAATGTGTCCTTTTCTATGAATATTTACTAACAAAATAATTACTAATAATATTATTTCGAATCTCTCCCACCACTGAGGACTAGTTTTAGATGAAATCGTTAAGGTATAACTCGATCCTATAATTTATTTTTAAAAGTATCAGCTCTCGAAATCGAAATAGGTTTTTATGAAACATTTCCCATGTGAAATATTTTAGCCTAGGGGTCGTTCTGTTACATGTTGATGTCTTTTGTATGACAGTCTAAATTTATTGTAGAGCTCGTTGATGTCTTTTATATCATCAGATAAAATTTTGAACCTAGAATTATAGGTCTATCTTTCATTATTTCAATTTAATCAAAGATGTTGCAAATGTACCTCTAAATTAGTGAGGTAATTACTTGTAAAATTACTTGTAAAATTAATGGCAGGAAGGCTGAATATAAATTATAAAAAGTACTTAAGCTTACACTCACTTAGTTAATCAAGCCTAACCGACAGACTGATGTTGCAAAATCCAAAGGTTACATAATTCACTGTTCGCGTTAAGTTTGCCTTCCGTAAATCACAGAAATCACATTACTACCGCAACCCTCTGGCGCCCTTTCAGCGCTGATAACATTATAAGTACCACATGGCCGTAAGCTGTATGAAGCATAAAATTTCAATAAAAAAACAAAACCGACTTAGGCGACTTGCACCGAATTCTTACACGGATGTAATTCGATATTTAAACCTAAAATTTCATACAGAAAACTTCATTCTTAAACGTGTTTATGAATTTGGTGCACGCCGAGCTGTACAGCCATTGATCTACTATTAGTAATAAATCAATGTGTACAGCACAAAAAATAAAAAAAATCTTTTTTGTCATACAATACGAGTAAGTTACATATCTTTATTTTTGGATTTATTTTAGTAATGTTCGTCTGGGAAGGGGGTAATACCTTTGCTGGAGGGAGAAGGTTGCTGTGTACTCCAACTCCAAAAATAATGTTATCAAACTTACTCGTGGTGTATGATAAAAGGCTTATTTTTTTTCTTTTTTTGGGATTTTTATTCGGTTTTATATTTTTATTAAAAGATTTTTAATTAAAAAATTTCTGTGGAACAACCTCGATTAAACTGTCTTTTATAATAAAGAAAACCGCATTAAACTGTATTCATTTATACAATAGCTACATACCCTAGACAGACACAGACACCCGTAAAAAATTAAACCAAAAATGTTTTGGCACTTATAGTAATTTAACCTTCGCCAAATAATGAATACATTTTTAAGATACATCCATCAACATAAAACGTTTTACTAACATTTTAATTTATGAAAGTTCCACGAAATGCAGGCCAAACGGAGCTACGTAAGCGGTGCGGAATCGGAGACAGCGCCTTAGATATTTCTGCATTTCTGGTCGAGCTCCCACTCGACGGATGAGGGCTCTTGTTTGAAGAGCAGTTCAAACTTAAGAGAAAGTAAATCGTAATAGAGTTTTCGCGACACGTTCTCGGGGCGCCGGTTTATGCCAAATCACTGTCCTTTGTGTTGCTGTTTATGGCTCGGTCGTGTTGAAGAAAGTTGCCAAACTCTAGGCAATGGTTTCCACTTAAGATGTACTCTCAGACTTAACCTTGCCAAAGCCACTAGCTAACTACGCGCAACTTTTAGCTAAGTTTGGCGCTAATCACATTGTGCTAGGAGAGTATTAATAGGTCAACGGCGTACTACTTTATCTTGGTATAATGTGCCTAGGACTCTGGCATAAGTCGCGGTACACGCTATGATGATGATGATGAATGTGCCTACTAAGGAGAGACCTTGGCCTGGTCTTTTTGTATTAGTTCCTATTTGCAATAACATCTCAACTTAAAAAAATATTTATCTATCTTGTGTTTAAAAATAAAATAAAGTCACGGGGTGCTCGAATCGACTAACGAAACTATTCAACCAGTCCTAAGGTCCCCAACGGTACACCTTGGTCAACCTCGCTTTGCCAACCTCTACGTTGTGAAGTCTAAAATGTAGAGATGAACCAATTTAACCGATTTAAAAAATTATATGTCTAAAATATTTTAAATCGGTTCAATAAATCCATAAATTACAACTGCACCACACATAACTTAAACGTAACTGTACAGCAAAAATTTGCTAGCTGTCTTATATTTTTGAAGCATCACTAATTACTTAACTACTATGTTTATTTCTATAACAGATAAGTCTGGCACAAACCTACCCATACTTGAGTAACTTTTTCATCCAACATACCTACCAACCTACCTAGTTATTTCAATTACTAGTTCCCAGTCCCGGTTCCAGACCATCCAGGCGTAACCCGCACTTGCCGCTTCCGCTCCCACTTTTCCACTTTGCCTCGGCGCACTTCCGCCCTTGCCTTTCCTAGGCAAAGAGCTTGGCTAAATCTCGAAGCTTGTAACTTCATTATAGAAATGCGAAGGATAAATATTTAGAGTGAAATAATGAATAGGTAAGTAGGTACCTATAAATAAAGTGTTCGATTCTTGTGACGTTCTTTTTATTTGGTAGGTACCTACGGAGTTATATATTATCCCTTACAAATGATATTTGAATTCTACAATACATTGTACATCTAGTAGTTCTAGATTTTATCCGAGAAACCATTCTTATGACATTCCAGAATTCCAGGAATTGGGACATAGCTATAGTATGCCAAAATATTTGATAGCCATTAATGAATCACGAGGTACCTACCTGACTTGGTATCCGTATAGGAAATGTTTAAAGGAGAGTATTTCAGAATTTTCTTTTGTTTACCCGAAGTTCAGGCATTGGGTCCAATTCGCGGGTAGGTATCTCTTTTTCGGGCAATTTTATTACCTAATTCTTTGCTAAACTTGTTGACTTGATGCCCGCGACCATGATTACTGAAAGGTGATCGAAACACCTGAATACAATGATAAATATAAAATTTAATTAACGGATAATCTATCTAAAGTTGTTTCATTCAGAATAAGAGTAGGTATACTTACCAATATTAACATAAATACACATAATATTTTGTAAACATTACCTAAGTGCGATAAAACTGTGAAGTGTTTTTGTGCCTTTCATAACGGATTTAGATAGGTATTTGGCATGGTTTTCAAGTGTTTTATGCAACGATAGATAACAGCCTCCTTGCAACAAGTGAATATAATACCAAAGTAGGTATTCAGATAGTCTATCGATAAATTAACGTCTTTGCATTTCCTGTGATAAACACTCTTGACTCTTGGACTATCCAGCACCGTCTTTAGAGTTCTCATTGAGATTGTAAAGCGAAATCTATGAGTGGCTTTCGATGTTCGAGATCTAGCTAAGCTAATCTAATACCCCCTGTACGTGTCTACTTGATAAAGCACTCGTAAGTGCATTAGAGTAATAACTAAACTTTTACGAGTACTCGGAAGGTAGGGTTTTTTACTAACTACCAAGTAGGTAAACTTTAACAACAGCTCAACAGCTTGTAACAGTCCTGGACTTCTGTCTCCTTCACATCAATAATTCATCAACATGGAGTTCTTCAAGAAAAGGGTGTAAAGGTTTTTATGGGCAACGCGTGGGTGATGCCCTAGTATTGCAAACATCCATAAGCTGCGGTGACTGCTTACCATCAGGCAAGCCATAAACTTGTTTGCTGCCTCAGTGGTATACAAAAACCTTAGTGGAGGGTTTTGCATACCTACCTAATCTCCACATTTGGGGACTAGATGCAGATCGCAGAAGACGCTACTTCCTACGAATTATGTGGCCTAAACTAATTCGTATTTGTATTACAATCGTATTAATTTGATTTGGTTACAATTGTTACACAAACGAATTTTCACAGTCGCGAAAAGCCAGGAAATAATATTAAAAAAGTTTGAGCGTCAAATATTCCCCTAAAATTAAAACTCGTAAGTAGTACCACTTGAAACTAATACCATTCGAGATATTATTTTATTTATTTATCTGCGAAGATTATCCATTAGATATGATAATATTATGATATATGGCTTGTAATAATTATCTATGATGAAAAGTATCTATTCTAGTCTATGTTCCTCCCACGCTAATCATGACAGCGGATACACAAAGCCCTCAAGTACTTAGCTATATTATAGAAAGTACACTAGATATAATACTTACCTATCAATATACAGAACAAAAAAATGGGATGGCTCGAAGTCAGGCTAGGCTACAATCGCTATTCTTTTCGGCTGTTAATCCAGCAAATAACTTATCATGACTTATCCGTATTCGTAAAAGTTCGTATGTATGGGTTCATGTTTAGTTTCTTTTACAAGAAAAGTAGAGATCAAGAAAAATAACATGGCTACGAAGTAGAAATAGTCGAGTTTCGGATTCGCCGCTCGGCATTAAAGCCAACCTGGTTCGAACTTGTGATCTTCTTTTGGGTTTTGTCTTTCTTAATCGATGAAGACGTAGTCTGTCAACATCTGAAAGTGGTTTTGGGCTGTCGCAAACGGGTATAACACTCATAATTTTTACAATTTTTTTTTTAAGTTTTGGTTTTTATGAAGCCTTTATGAATATTTTTTTTTACTTTAAATGACTTTTATGTTTAAGGGCCGATTTTTCAATCCTCAGATAAAAAATATCAGTCTGATAAGTTATTAAGCGACAAAAATAAAATGGTATCATTAGATACTTCATATATAAGTAAAGGATTACAGATTGTTTTAATTTGGCAGTATATTACTTTATAGGGCAGATAAATTTTAACTGAGGATTGAAAAATCGGCCCTATAAGTCTATTAAATTTCGTTATTTTCGTTCAAATCCAACAAGAAGTTTAGAAGCGAGAGTTGTAGGTACTAAACGGCAACCGGACGACACTTTATTTTCAGTGCTCACTTCCACGGTCTACGACGTCTTAGCGGGAGGTGGTGAGAATGTCAAAATTTTTGTATTTTGACGGATGGATCTTTACAGCGACATAACTAATACTTTTCTAACTCTTAAAAGTATGAAGCTTTCAAAGGTCCTTGGCGACACCATTTTTCTGAAATGCCTGTTGAAACGACGAGGAAGACGTTCATAGAATTCACGTCAAAACTAGTCTATTCAGCTTCGAACAAAACTGTTTTGAAATCAACATTTTAGTCGGACATTATTTGTCATAATTTTCGCAATTAGTTCTAGGGTTGGTAAGCGCAGTGTTTAAAATTCACAACAGAAAATGCCGCGGCCCATTTTCTAGTCTACGGAGGTTCTATTTGATAAGCCTCTGAAACATTTAGTCGGCTTGTTTCTATCTACGACACCCGTAAGTCGAAGGTATTAGTGCTATTTTGCTGGACACTACACGGCCAGCTACGTCAGTAGGTAATTGCACTGGACTGAACCTGTGTAACGAGATAGGAAATAGACTTACTAAATAGGTACTTAAAGGACTTGGTAACTCGAAAGTCCAAGTCCCAGATGAAACTGTGATATTTAGAAAACGATGTCCACTGTAGCTTTGACTCCATCAGTTTACATACGTATGTATATATGTATATGTAAAATGATTCCTTGTGCATGAAATCCGTGCTCTAAGCTAACTTACAACTCTCGAAACTAAAGTTTGGACTATAATATGTAATATTAATTTCAATTATACAGATGCATTATACTTAATGTTACCTATAATTTAATTTACAATTAACCTCGTCTGGCTGACGTGGATTACGACAAAACCTTCCACTAACGTGTAGGAGGCTCGAGTCCAGCTGTGAAGTGATCAATAGATCTAGAATTATTAATAATTCTGTAGGTTATTTATAAATTTCTTCCTGGCCGGTAATTCACCATCAATCGGATCAAGAGAGCTGACCGCCATGATGACCAGTTACTCTAAACGTTAATCGCGAGGTAGGTACCTACATAATTAAGTAAATCCAAATAGGTTTTTTATTGCCAAGGGAGGCAGACGGCGGACGGTCCGTCTGAAAGCGACCAGCGACATACCTTCTAAATATATCCGACCCTACTACGCCTACGCTACGATTCTAATTTAATTTGTTTCTTATTGAGTTCTTTGCCGTTCTGACTGTGAGAGGACATCCTAACCTAACGTCCCCTCAATTATTCATGTTTCATTCTGAAGTGCCGTGATATCCCGCGACATGCTTGCTTGCGTATATATAGCTATCTACTTACCTATAAGCAGAAAGATCAAAAACGACAACAATTCGCGGAACAAAAAACGATTGCCGTCGTTTAATTGAAAAGTTAGCACGAAAGAAGAATTTTTATTAAAGCTGGCCAGGCCATCAAGGTGGAATTTCCTTAGCTTTATAAAAACTGTCGTTAGGGTGCTTGGGGAGTAATTATAATGCGGGGTTCGGGTGGCTATTAATTGGGCTATTTGATAGTCATTATGACCCTCTGAGATTGTTGGAACTTACAGTAATTATGTTGTGAGCAATATACAGTTAGGTATGCTTGCCGGTATCTAATAATTACATCTCCGATTAGGTGTAGGTCATAATGTCATTGAACAATTAAACTCGATATTATATATTAAAACAATTCGTCCGAAACCGGCCGCAATCAATTAAAAGTTTATAAAACTAGTTAGTGGAATTAGTGTATACCTTTTTAATCTATAATATAAAGGAGTTCCATCAATAATGCACAACAAAAAGTGTCAACTATTTAAACTTGATATATAACTTAGTTACTTCACAACATAATATGGTATGGTTTAAAACTATTATCCTTATTTACCTTTTATTGATTACTTACTTTGTAATTGACATCATCATCTCTGCCTTACCACAGCACTTTAATTAAAAGTTGTGGTCTTACGTAGGATGTCCACTGTGGATGGCCACCCCCACCCCTTTCACGCTGGTCAACTTTATCAATTCATCATGCTTCCATTGGTGTCTTGAGACACCAATAGAAGTGGTGGTGGAATGGAATGGTGTCTTTCGATCTATGATTGGGGTGTCTCTAGGCAGAACTAGGTTACGTTGATCACCGGCATAGGTTTTAGAATCGCAAAACTGAAATGGCTACGGGCAGGAGATATAGCTTCTTAGGTGATATTTTTTCCCAAATATTTTTTTTCTGTAATCAATCTTTCTTTCTTTCTATCAAAAATTGAACATGAAAAATTTACCAGTCTTCATAATTTGCTGTACTTAATTTTGCCGGAATGGTAAAGCGATTATTCGCTTAGTTATTCTTATTCTCTTAGTTTCTAAAAACCTATAAAAACTACGCAAAAACACAGGCTTAAGGATTTATTCAAGCATTACAATTGGCGTTTGACTGCTAATAAAAACATCAAAGTACTAAAAGCTATTTTTCTTCAAACTTGACTGAACATATTGCTTTCAACGTGAATCCAGGGAGAAGTAACACGAGCGATAAATTTAATAATGTTACATCGCGTTTCTTACACTAACTCGTCCGAGCGAACCTTCCTAGAGCAGTCTTTTTTCTTCCAGAAAAACTGTTGCGTGAATTCGCCCACTCTAACCTAACTAATGAAATGAAAAGAGCTTACTATGCTGCGAATTAGATTTACAATCTCATTCAGTTTGAAAATGTCCGATCTTAGGCACCTACTAGAAAGGCCCAACATCACCAAAAGGCATCTCGCATATCTCGTTAAAATGTGAAATTTCTTAAAAGGCATTATTCTTTTCCAAGCGCTTTGCCTGACACAGGAGAAGGATGCTTTCACTAAAAAGAGAAGGACCTTTGACTGCGCTGACCATTTCACAGGGGATTTAAAAGCGAGCAGCAGGATGCATTAACGGAGCTTTGCTCTTTAGAACTTAATTATTTACCAATTTAGACCATGAAAGGTGTGCTCCGGCTGCCTTCACTGTGCAGCTCTGGATACTAGGAACCTCTTTATACCTACGTAATCAAATTGGTAGATACTCTCAGCGTTTATCTAGGTCTCTGTATGTTGCCGTACCTAATCTCATTAATAGGTAGGTATTCAGGGGATTTTGACTTAGTAGGTATTCTAAGTCATACGACGTATTGCAGTTTGCAAGTTCAGCAATATCGAAAGCTCAGAGTATCCAAACTCCCTACAAGAATAATCAAGACACAAAATATAAACACAGAGAACGAAAGAACAACAAGCAGTTAAGCTTTACAAGGGGTCTGAATGTACGGTATATTAGTACGTCCCGCCCAGTTACACATAAGTTTTCCATATGAAATTATGCAGTTGAGTGGAAGTTTGCTCGGCGCAAACGAACTAACTTGGGGCGTGAATGCGGCGCGGCAACTTGCCCCATTCAATGCGGCAATAAATATTTGGACTAGCCACCAACTTGTTACCAACTTATTCGTGATAGCGATTACGGTCGGCGCCTCGACCTCGAATATTAAAACAACTTCCATTGGTCTGCATGAGCTTTTAATTCGTTATCTGTTGACCGATTACTTCACTAAAACACTTTATATTTTCTGTTGTCATAAAGCATAACGTTTGAATGATCTCTATATAGGTAAACAAAAAGTAAGTTAAACAAACCAACCTCAATGGTGGTTTGTTGTGCCAAACAAACCATTCACATTAGGCACTACAAACATTCAACCATTTTCAACACTTCGTGAATATATTCAGTATATGTACATACCGTTTCATTTACTACCTACACAGACACCGAACAAACATAGAGGAACAGTTTAAACGATGTACTTCTCTGCTGTGTAAATATAACCTATTTATTATTCAGATTGATTCGCAACTACGGAATTAAATCATAGGCCAGAATCGGTCCGCACGAGTGAGCGCCTAACTTCGGAAGTGTTCGGGCTCAATATTAGGATTCCGCGGCCCCGTGGAACGTGCTTGACGAATGCTGGCTGTTTGGGAACAAAGCGTCACCTCCAGTGATTAGGACTATCCACCCGACTTGGAAAGTTCACAAAGACGAGTTTCGCGCAAGTCCCCAGTTCCTCGAGGAAGTGGATATTAGAGACATACCCAAAAACTTGGTTTCAAGTTGTAACCGTTACCGTTGTAATTGTAACTAAGCAAATTGTTTCGCAATCGTACGGTAGATAGTGGAAGAGTAAAGCCAAAATTCATTTCTACGACATGTATTTTTGTTTCATTTCGAAATATATCACAATAAAGTATTTACGACATAATAATAATAATAAGATCTACCAAAAGGTATTTAAGTAAAAAATAATACAGAAGAGCTTAGACTTAAGGCTAAGAACACTAAAATAAACATCTACACTACTCGTCGAGATGATAAAATTCAGTTATTTTCCTCTGGATCCTGTGAAAGAAAAATGAATCATGTAGCAGGGGGTAAATTGTTTGAAGCAACTCCAGGCTGGGAACTCCGCGCTCCCGTGGGCCGTGAGACTCCCCGCGGTGTAAATTGGCATCGATTTTATTTATCGTAACACATCGCAAGATAGATAGGCACTGACGGCTGACACCTCAATCTAACGCGAACGCGTGACGTGATCGCGACGATTTGATGCTATTCGCTGGAGAATTTGGCAAGACATACTCACTACGTTGAGGCCTTCAAAATATTTTAAATACAAAATTACATAGCAATCCTGCGGCAAGAGGAAGCAGTTTCATAGATTCGTGCATACTTAACTTCTAAAAGAATTCTAAAAAATGATAAGAAATAACGAGGACGTACGTTCTATTATCAAATCACGATATTTTAAGAATAGGTCAGGTTAACATAGTAATGTGCATACTTATAAAACCTCTAATTCATTTCTAAGGCAAAGGTTAAAAATGTGAACAAATAACGTGAACGTACGTTCTTTGCTCAAATCACGATATTTTAGGATAGGTCAGGTCAACATATTAATGGGCATACTTATGAAACTTCTAATCTATTTTAAAGTCAAAGATTAAGAATCAATGTGGACGTACGTTCTTCACGAAATGTTAAATATACCCTAAAAAGACGAGCATGTTAATAAAGGTTGATGAATGTGGAAGAAGCACAAGGGACTGCACCAAACATGTTCCTGCCCCATGAGAGCCGTCACGTCATTTTTCATCGCTTCTAACATCTCTGCGGACTTAAGAGCTACATATTACAACAAACTCTAAGTTCAACTTACCGTGGGATCGCAATCAGCACAATGCCAAGAGTAGCCACGCTTCTTGGGGTTCTTGTTCAGTGGTGGCTCCAAACAGGTGAAGTGGTACCGCTTTTCGCATTCGTCACACCTGGTCACAAATGTTCCCTTTAATAAACATCCTGTTGATAAATTGATTTAAACTGGCGAGGTAATGCGTGCTACTGTATATTTTGTATTGGAGCGTTTATACCTATCGTTGTGGCCGAGCGATTAGAGTATCCGACTCGTAAGCCAGAGGTAACGGGTTCGAATCCCGCTCCGGCCATGTACCAATGACTGTTTTCTGAGTTATGTACATTAGTTGAATACTAACGAATGCTCTTACGGTGAGGGAAAACATCGTAATGAAACCTGCACATACAGGCGACTAGATGTGTAACCATGTTCCAATTTGGTCAGGTTCCCCTGGTAGCAGGGGTCACGGAGATCAGATGGCAGTCGCTCCACTGTAATTACCTGATCTGCCAAATCCTGGATCATGGTCACGGCGGACCCCAGGTCCTCGTGCGCGAGAGCACAACCGGGACATTAACGCCAACATGTTTTTTTTTTTATATTACCATGTCCTTCTTTCTCTGTCTAGGTTAAGGCACGTTAGAAGTCGCTATTTTATAAGCAGAGAGGCGCCTTATTTCGGTCGCGCGTTACCTTCGCGCGTACCTTCTACCAAAATTCAGAACCGATTTTATGTCATGTCGTAAATCGAACCGTACTTTTATATGAGGCCGAAAACAGCGTTTGCGCGACCGATACTACGCCGCTCACTACTCGCAAAATCACGCGTGTGCGCTGCGGTAGGGCTTACCTTGCCGCCGGCGCTTTCCCTAAAACTAACCAACAATCTGAAGAAACTCAGGCCAGCCGTTTGAACTGATACAGGACATCTCAAAGTTCACAATCGGAGCTACAGATGTCGGCCCATGTGTTGCTCGACTGTGAGGGACTAAGGATCACTGGTCTAAGGTCTTATTGGGAATAGGATCCCTCCGAAAAGCTTGCAGACTAACAGACTTGAGGAAACTGAAATGGTACCGCCTATTTCCGCTTCAAAATTTAACATACCTAGTGTATTCACTGGAGAATAATTGAAAGGCAGCAGGTGTGGATCCGCTGCTAACTTATTATTGTGTGTGTTTATTAAAACTAGATTTAACTACAGCTTATTGACTAATCGGTGTATTGTGGTGTCACGTTAAGCCGTGGATGGACGCGCAAAGTTTGCAGCTCCGGACATGCCGGTCAAAGTCCGTGCTAAAGACTCAGGTGCTGTCCTAATTGGCAACGGTCGAGCGACCATGATCGTGCGAAAGTGTGAAATATAAACAAGATCAAAATCCTTGTTGAGAACTGGGGTCCGTGCTAGGTTATAAAACCTGTGTTACGGATCTCCAGGCTCCCCAATAGGTACCTATACCAGCTTGCGAGCGGAATCATCCACTGACACGTCACAGTGACAGATGGACGGCCAACGGCGCTAGCATCGTGGAGTTTCTTTTATTTATGGCCTGTGGTGGTGCCGCGGCGCCTAAGCATTTTATTTTTATTTACGTACAACTTAGAGCATCGGTGGCCGAGCGGTTAGAGTATCCGACTCGTAAGCCAGTGGTCCCGGGTTCGAATTCCGCTTCGGCCATGTACCAATAACTATTTCTGAGTTATGAACATTAGTTGAATACTAACCGATGCTCTTAGAGGGAAAACATCGTGATGAAACCTGCACATTCAGGCGACTGGATGTGTAACCATGATCCAATCTGGTCAGGTTCCCCTGGTAGCAGGGTCATGGAGGTCAGACGGCAGTCGCTCCACTGTAATTACCTGACCTGCCAAATCCTGGATCATGGTCACGGCGGACCCCGGGCCCTCGTGCGCGAGAGCACAACCGGGACCAACGCCAAGATGATTATTTTTATTTTTTTACGTACAACTATTTAAATGATTAAGATTCCGACATTCATGAGCGTTTGTAAAAAACGTGATTTGATTTGTCTTACCTGACCAAGTTGGTGTTGTCCCCGGCCTGTTGGCAGACGTCGCAGTGCGTGAGAGGCGTGGCCGGCGCCGACGGGCCCGCGGCGCCGCGCCCGCCCGCGCGACGACCGCCCAACACCGCACCCAGGGACCCACGCGCGCGCTACACAATTACAATGACCCTATAGACTTCACTCTCTACATGGTCTGCTGGTTGACTGTTAGACAAAGCCTCAATGGCTTTAAGTACACTAGTTGCTGTAATTTGTGCAATAAAGATTTGAAGGTGTAGGGTAGGTGTAAGGCAGCCAAAAAAAAAGGTGTAGGGTAGGTAGGTGAAGGGTAGGTGTAAGGTAGGTGTAAGGTAGGTGAAGGGTAGGTGTAAGGTAGGTGTAAGGTAGGTGTAGGGTAGGGAAGAACTAGGGGTAGGGTGGTGTGGGGTTAGAACGCTACGCGAACGAAGTCGCGCCGGGTCCACTAGTCAATAAATATAATAAATATGCAGTTCCTCATGTTTATAGCACCGAAGTCTGGCAAATGCAATATAAGATCATAAGATGTATAACTTGGGAGTAATAATGGAACTACCCAAGGAGCAAACTCAAATAAGCCATAGAAGGCGCTTGACGTCCAATGTGGCAGTTGCGTAAAATAAAGGGAATAAGAGGACAAAAAAATAAGCAGTTCCAAAATCTATCAGATGGTGCTACTAAGGCGTAAGGTTTACGGCCAAAATGAAGCCCTGTCGTTGGCTAGAATGGATTCGCCATTTTAATATTCTTGTGTCCGCTCAATAGCGCGGCACTGGTTAGGCAATAGACTTTACGGCTCTTAAGAGTCATCTAAAATTACATGAATTTAAATCTCATTACAGGAACAAACCGTTTACAGTTCGTAAAATTAGAACCTAATGCTTGTGTGGCAGCGTTTTGTTTTAGTATTTCCAGCACAGCTACTATGAATCCGCTTGTCATGCGTGAAGATTAGAGTAATACCCTCCACTAATATGAAGAAGGTTAAAATCCATCACTGATACGACTAACTGATGTTGAAATTCCTGAAGTTATATTAACTGTGCAACCAACAACTGCTACTGTAGTGGTTCTACTGTCATCATTTTTATAAATTTTAATGTAGAGAAGCAGTGAGGTATCAATACCATCTGAGGCCCGTGATAAATTCATCGGATGGAGGGCCTTAAGTGGAAGAGGGCAAGTGAGCTCGAACCTTATGGAATTATAAGTTTTATGCGACATCTTAGTCGCTTATAAATCTTCAGTGATACTAGCGTAATAAGCGTGAATTCTTTTCATTTTTGCTCTAAATTCTTGGATGATATAGAAAGTAACGAGCACGAAATTTTCGGCCTTTGGCTAGGTATCTAAAAGTGTTGGTAAAGGTTAAAACCGAGCGCTGCGAGTTCATATATACGCTTTTCAGCTACATTAAAGTCACTTTTCTCATTTGTGACTAGATTTATTTAACAATTTATTGCACACAATATATAGTATACAGAGATTACAAAATTAAAGACGACACAACAGGCACTACTTATTTCTAAGAAGATATCTCTTCCAGCAGGCCTATAGAAGAGAGACATTATAGATTATAGGGAATGAGTCGTGGACGGGAACTATAATGTGGCTGAAAAGAGAAGCTGCGAAAAGGATGTGAGGCACCCTGTTTTACTAATAAAACCCACACAAGAGGATATGTAGGTAAGCATAAAATTTTATTATTATAAATTATTTTAATTAAAGTTTCACAACGTCTAGGTTGAACAAGTGCCTCCTAGACTGATAGCTTTTAGGTAGGCTGCTTCGAACCTGCTAAGTATTCAGAGTTTTATTTAACACATCAACAAACAATAAAGTCATTCAAGCAATTTAAAAGACCAACGCCATATTATATAGTAAATAATGGCTAAAACCTACAAATACAATTCAGCGTGCTTGGGATCTAAATACAACCAAGCAACATAGTAACTGTTCTCACCTTGGGCTTAGTAGCTGTTTGCACTGGCTTTTGTGCATCCTCAGCAGTAAGAGGCTTGCGTGATAAGATTTTGAATTTTACAACATTGTTTTTTAAATATTCGCTATATAAATACATGCTATTACACAATATTATTACACAATTAGTTTATAGTAGGCAATTAAAGCTGTGTAATAAAACGGTGGTATAATCGCAAAGTAAATATAGTGAAATTGCAACTTACAGCTGCTGCGGTTTCCGCGTCCGTGGCTTCTTGTTCTGCGGTCGATTTAGCAGCCTCTTGATCTGCGTGCTGGCATGAAATTCAATGTTTTAATTACATATAGAACGGTATTCAACTTACCAACGTTAAACTTATACAACTATCTACAAGAGAATAATCTACTATTTAAATTATTTTCTATTGTATTTCAAACATCTTTTTTTATAATAGAAGATATTAGAAGACAATCAAGTAAGCGGGTCACCTTTCGACAATGAAGTCCACAAGCCAGTATAAAAAGCGTAAAATAAGGCTCATCGGCTAGTTTCGACTTCGAACTCACACCACGCGTGCGACAAAGGCGTAGCACTACGAAGCTGGATAGTCGGGTTCATAGCAACATGTCCCTTTCGCTGTCACCTGAGAGTTATAAAAGTTCCTGGTCGCACGATGGCCCGAGGTCCGCCATGACAATGATCTAAGATTTGGCAGAGTTTCGCTGCGAATGAGACGAGCTAATGCGACGAGTTGCTACGAACCCAAATAGTCATGTGGTTATTTACCATCGACATCTATAACATGTTTTGTCAGTTCACAATGAAATACTGATATTATTATCATTTGTTCATCAATTATCATTTATCATTTGTTTATCAATTAAGCTGAGACTGGTCCAATTTGGTCCGAGGACGCATCGCCCTGCTTTCTTGATATGTACTTATTGTTAGTTTTAAGTTTTTGAATGTGTTATTGGACCAAATAAAAATACGTCTATGTCTATGACAATCATTGACGATACAATAACATACGTAACCCTTTCAAGTATACCTTTGAGAGTTTCTTCAAGACAGCGGGCGGTGGGCCGTCGTTGCTGTCGGTGGGCACGTAGAACATCTGCGGGTCCAATGACCCGTCCGGCTTCGGGATCGGTTTGATCTGCATAGAGAAAAAATTGTTGGACACCATAGAATTATATACACTACAGATAGGTTGATTGTACGTACCAAAGAGATTGGAAAGTTAGGTACCTTCATGGTTAGTGTAGAGCGGCCATGAAGGGTAAAATGCATGCTACCCGTCAGTTTGACAATCAATTTACTTGTCAGACGCAATTGTAAACAAACAATTTAATTTATTTATTGGTAAAATATTTTTATATTTTGTGTTGGCTTTGTTATTTTATTAAATTAGTGAAGTGTTTTAGACCACTACCATTTATTTATATTAAAATTCGTTGGTAATCGATTGTAGAATGTGTGTAGTATGCGCATAGAAATAAATACCCTGGAACCGGTTGAGCGAACAAATAACTCTGACGGTTACCATAGTAAATAAAACTGCGCTGTCTACAGTGCCACAAACATGTCTGACCGGGTGACAGCGTCGCTGTTGTTGGCATTGACATTACATTTCAAAACGGCAACACTTAGTTCCGGTTTTGTCCACCGGGTCGAATAGGTTTGTCAACAATCTTGTCAAGCCGCCAGATATAACATTGTTAACGCGTACAAGAATATGTATGGACAGTGGTAACCATTCCAAAAGCTATGTGTAATACGTCGTTGGATAACTATTTTCGAGCTGAACAAAAGTAAGTAAGGCGCTAACTGCCAAATTTTAGTTCGTTCAGAGTTATGCTGTACTAAACATATCACAGTATTAAGTATTTTTTTCTGTTCTACCCGCATTTAATGGCCATGTGTAATGCATCGATGGATTCATGGATATACAGGGTGTAAAAAGACCGCTAGCATTAATTGAAACCCCATATTCTACCCATGAAACTGCCCACATTGCGCGTCGCAATTAATTATTTATTTTAGGTAGCGAAATTATGAAGTCATTTCCGCGGGTATGTTTTTTGGGGAAAGTTGTTCAGTTTCGTGGCTAGAATATGAGGTTTCAATTAATGCTAGCGGTCTTTTGACAACCTGTATAAGTATAAATAAACCATACCATATTAAATATAATGGCGCAGTCTCTTGTGCCACAAACTTATTTGACCCGGTGACAGCGTCGCTGTTGTTGGCAATGACATATTATTTCAATATGGCAACACTTAGTTCCAGTTTTGGTCACCGGTTTTTAGCACTGAAATAGACGTCAGTCATCAATCTCGCCAAGGCGCCAGATATAACATTGTAAAAGCTTACAAAATTGTTGTAACGTAATGCCTTAAATATAAATTTCTAAACAGTAATAATTAGGATTCGTCAATTACAAATCCAACCTTCAAATTTATCATTTTATCTCCTTTAAAATTATACCACTTTTGTCGTTGTAGAATTCTTCAACGAAGCTACATTATATAACAATATTATTGTTATTGATTAATTTGTATACTCATCTGTTATCTATTTTTATCTATAATAATACTACTTCCGCGAAAACAAAATCAACGGCATTATGCCGCTGGTGCAAAGTCACATCGTGCGCATATATGTAAGACTGCCAAATAAAAAATAAGCAGATGGCGTGCATTGAATTTGAATGAACATACCAACTAATCATGGCCGGTTAATGATGTAGCAATAAACACTTAAATATTTATTGGAAATGCTAAAAATATAAGTTTTACAAGTAATACATGATATTTCTTATACTTTACGGAAAAAAGATACTCCATTCTTGGTTTTGGTTACTGTTTATTGGAATTAGTGCATGTGTTTCCTACGCAACTCGGCATTCTTAGATTGTAAAGTAACGACCATTCGTATACGTGGCCAAAACGTCACTGAGACATAGTTGGAGCGCAATTGCAGTTTACGCTCCAATGACATGGAGCTATTCCCTTTGGTCCATGAACGGGTCCATTATGTAGAAGTCATTGAGTATGCGAAATAAATGAGTGTTAAAGATTCTTGTTTTATGAGCTATTTTCGAAATATCTCAAAGTATTAGTAATTTTCTGACTGATTTAATACGCCGAGCTCAGTAATATGTACTGTAGAAACAATGATAATTCATAATTACCAACTTAATCCCTAAAAATATATAAAGTTATTACTTGGTCGGACGTGCAATAGTGATGTTCGCTGTTTTTTCCCAATGTCGATGTAAACAAAAAATACCTATTGATCACGAGGAGTGGAAAAATTGGGAAAGTCCTTTGCTTAACAGTGGAATGATGTAGGCTAATATGAATAGTTGAGCTTTAAAATTCGTAAGTTCACTTAATTTTTATTATTTTAGATTATTTAACAATTAATTTTTAATTAGTGATAAGACCGCCCTTTGTACTATCTACCATATTTTTGTATCTGTACTTGTGTTCTCTGGTGTGCAATAAAGAGTTTTGTATTGTATTGTATTATCATTGTTTGTGAACGCAGCAAAATGCCGAAGTGTGCAATATAATTTTGCCAAAACAACAGCAACGCAGTATTTAATTTTTGTTTCCTACCCTACCCAACCAACCTACCAAAGCTAATTATTATTTTTTTATTTACAGAGCCCTACGGTACTACGCTAGTTCCATCAAATGGCGAACAAATAATGGTAGCACCGTCATCTTTCCACAACACAACTACTTACCAAAAATGAACCTATTAAATATTGAGCTGCACCCGTGGCATGACCGGCTTTGTCGTGCATAAGAGAGCGACATAGCTCTCGCTAGCTCTTTCTATTTGCGTCGAAGCAAGCAAGACCCAAAGTTTTAACACGCGAGACATATTATGCCCGTCACGCTACCGCATGCGGGTACATTTTTAAATGGTTTTATATGAAATTACCTATTTGTGTATTTAGTAAGTATAGGTATAAATTTATGACAATAAATTGAAAAGATTTTATCTGATTTGGTACGTACAGTCGGAAGTACATAGAAAATATAGAAACCTATGACTTTATATCTGTAGAAAATAAACGAATGAGTATAACACCGCCAAATTACATAAGACGGCAGGTGGCGCATATAAATATTCAAATATTAGAGTATGGGCATTAGTCTTGTAGGGTAATTGGAAACTTAATATTTTATTCTATAATAAAAAAAAATATCAATTAGACAAAATGTCGACTTTGAAGGGCGTATTTTGTGTAAATGAGCATTTAAAGTATGGGTCGGGTTGCGTACAAAAATGGCAGGTTTTGCTTTTGATCATAATAATTAATTAGCCACCCTTGATATGGCGGCTTTGAACCTGTATCATCCGAAAAGGTTTATTTGAAAACTCCACAGTAATAATAGTAATAAACGGAACGGTTTGACAGAACTCATTTCAGTTACCAAAATACAATAGGATATCTAAAATAATTTATTTATTAATTTAATACTGACCTTGATAGTAATTCTGGGATGAGGGTTGGGATTCTCCATATCTTGCGACTTCTTCTTCCTCTTGTGTTTGTGCGACTTCGACGGCGAGCGGAGCAAGTCCGGCGAATAGCGCGATCTATGTTTCTCCTTCCTTCGCTTCCGGTTGGCTTTGTACGTAGCGATGTCTGATGAGAGATTCGCCAGCGTGTTCTCTATGGAGCTCTCGATCTCTTTGCTGTCTCTTTTCTCCTTGCCATCGCCAAGAAGTGAGGAGAAGGACAGATTCTGCGATATGAAGGACTCGTCCTGTTTCGCCGCTACCGTAGACAAATTGGAGTTTTCGTTATGTGAATCGTTCGGGCTATCGGCGACTATAGGCGTGATCGACATCAGGGGCGTATTGGTGAGCGTTGGCGACGTGAAGCTGCGTTTCAGTTTCTTGAGCGGCGAGTCGCCTTCAACGAGTTCCTTTCTCGCTTTCTTTAGCTTCTTGTCCTTCTTCGATTTGACTTCGTCGCCGTCGCTGCTGAACTCGAAGGGTTTTATCGTGACCTTGATTGGGGAGACATTTTCCGCCGGCTTAGCCATAGTTGGCTGATCAGGTTTCTTTGGCTTGGCTGGGCGGGCGGGTGGCGATACAGGCGGGGAACGAGGCTCAGTGATGATGGCTCCGTCCTTGCTGTAGCGGATCCGCGAGCGCCGAGGAACCTTCTTCTCCATCACCTCGGGTTCCGAGTCTGATGTCTTGTCGCATTCCGAGCATTGCCTGTGCCGGGGATGGAAATTGTTTGTGATTAGCAACGTCATAGGATCTTACAGTGCCGCTTTTTTGTAGCAAAATGAACTTTATGTCAAACAATAACGTACAAATTACAAACAATGCCGAATCTTCGATAATGAAGATGCGTGACAATTTTTTCCATGTATCTCATTTAGAGTGTGGCGTTTGCACGGTACCTTAATATTTTATCGACATAAATAGTTAGAAAATAATCGTTAATAACTGTAAATCTCTGATAAAGTAATTGTCAAATAAATGAGTATTATATTCTATTAGAGCTCGTCTAGTCTAAGATGACGCGCCCCACTACTTAGTTAGTTGATTTCGATGTGTGAGTGCAAATATTAATAACGACACTTCATCTGTGTGGGAGCCAATGAACAGCGCGTGCTCCGACGTTTGAATCTTACCGGCAACTGAATGACCAATTACAACGGCATTTGTATATGTATTGCGTCCATATTTTAAACTTGCTTGTGTGCGTTAATGCGATAGTGGGGCGCGTCATTTTAAATTAGACGAACTCTACTGAATTTTAGGTTACTATTTTTTTATCTATGTATATGTCGTTTGGTGTGCAAATAAAAAGTTTTGTATTGTATTGTTTTCTTTCCACATGCATATCTCACCATCCGTACAGCTTGCTCTTCTTAGGCGGCCGTTGCAAGGGCGGGTTGAGGCAGTGCAGATGGTAGTGTCGGCGGCAGGTGTCGCACGTGGCCAGCAGTTGTCGCGCACCGCGACGCCCGCACAGCGCGCACTCGCCCGCGCCCACGCCCGCGCCCGCGCCCACGCCCACACCCACGCCCGCACCCACGCCCGTGCTGGCGACTGCACCCGCGTCGGAAGTCGAGCCAGCTGGTTGGCGATAGAGTGCGTTAGTAAAGTCGAACAAACAAGGCTACACGGAGGCTCTAGTAAAGCGCGTCGCGTTTCCATGCAGCACCATGAATGCATCTACATCATTGCGGTGACTGCTTACCATCAGGCAGGCCGTAAGCTTGGGCCACGTTAGTAGTATAAAAAAGAAAGCAAAAAAAAGACAACAATAGAGTTCGTTAAGGATAATAATGAAGTGGCTTAATGCTGCGTATACGGAAACTGTTGAAGAAAAGACACTGGCACGCCCCCCCCCCCCCCCCCCCCCCCCCCACGTTTAATTTTTTCCATGTCGCACTCTGTTCTCGTCACACATCAAAAGTGATTGTGATAAAGTATATTGTATTTCGTCAGTTATTTCTGTCCATTAGTACGGCAGTATGTTGACAACAGATCTTACTTCTAGTTTCGAAATCGCAAAAACCCACAGTACTGAAAATTAGGACATTTATTTAACTTTAAAAATATATCAGTAATTAAAAAATCCTGATTTTTAGTAATTAACGAAAAGATGTTCCTTTTGATGTCTGTTTAACACTTCAACAGTTTCACTATAGACGACATATTAGTATAATTTTTATACATTGTTTTGTGTTTTTCTATTGTAATACATCATAAACAGGTGCTGCATGCAAACCGACGCGTTTACTAGAACTCAATGTAGCCTTATGTTTGTTCGACTGTACAAGGACATAGGAGATCGCTAACGATGATCGTCGTAATTCACAACAGTCACCCTTTTTCACGTCAGTCGAAGATTTTGAAATAATCAGGCGTGTTTTGAAGATCAGAGAGCTGACTCAACAGAAAATGCTGTGAATCCGGACACAGTTTCGGATCGGATGGACATTATGTAGTCTCTATATCATAATATCATACAACCTCCTGAAAAAAACATTTTCTTCATTATTGTTTTTACCAAATATTCAATGTTTTTATTATTTAATTAACTAATCGGTGGTTCCAAGATTGTACTATAAAAGCAAATTGTAATACTACCGCCGCCCCAAGCAAATATGAACATAGCCGAAATATTTCCTTTTATTTACTTTATAATTAAAACTATAATCTCATTATTAAAATAATCTTATTATATCAAACCATAGCAAAATATGTATACACATCACAATCTACGGATGTTGTAAGTTGTAGCAAAATAGAGCTATAGTAAATGTTTACTGAAACCGGTAATAACCTGTTAATTTTTATTTAATGTACAGAATGCGACTGAGTGAGAGTGTCTTGTAGGTACACATTCCCTACTTGTCTTGTAGGTATACGACTTTTTTTTTAAGACGCCAGTAGCGCCTGATGCTGACACAGTTGCCTAATACACTGTTACGGTTTTCCCTCGCCGGCGATTGTTCGCTTTGCAAATTCGGGTTACAAGCATTTGTTGCACGAGCGTTTGTTGCGCTCTAAACTTTAGTAAAATAAACATTGTGAGCGCGCAGCGTACATTTCGATTTTGTTGCGCGAATTCTGTGCAAGTTCGAGACCCGAACAAAATCGACCGCGGGTAAATGGCCAGCGGAATATGGCCAAGGGACATTTTCGCGCTGTTACATCTCAAATTCGACATTTTATCTAATCACAAATCTGTACTACGACGTCACTGAAATCTAATTCCGACATGATAAGATAGTTGAAGTTATTATTTGGTTGCAATAGATATTTCAGTATCATTATTAATGGAGATCTGTGGATAGAAAAAATGACGATTTCGAGATGTCACATCGCGAGAATAGGCCCCCAGGGGGGCTATTTTCTAACTCAGTTGGCAACTGAATTTGACATTTGATAATTCTGCACTACGTCATCTACATTGGCCACTGGCTACGAAATTAGAGTACTTACACAGTTTATTACATTATATAACCATGATCCAATCTGATCTGGTTCCCCTGGTAGTCTGATCAGGGTCATGGAGGTCAGGATGGTAGTCGCTTTACTGTAATCTGATCACCAAATCCTGGATGATGGTCAAGGCGGACCCCGGGGCCCTCGTTCTCGAGAGCACAACCGGGACATTAACGCCAAGATGATTTTGACACAGTTTATCGTATGTCAAATTCAGTTGTCCACTAAAATAGCCAATAGCCCAGGACAAGCGTTCAATCAACCAAATAAAAAACTTAAATTCAATACTCACCTTCCATAGAGGTCGACAATACTTTTCCATGGCGAGCGTCCGGATTGTCGCTAAGAGGAAAACCAACGCCCATCTTAAGTGCAGCAGCGGTTGGCACAGACATTGACCTGGTGGCCCGCGACGTAGTCACACAGTGGATGTAGGAAGCCAGCAGTCTCCCGGGGGAGACAGCTGGCTTCGGCGGTTATAAATATGTAATGTAATATTAACGGCCTTATTCATAAAAAGTTATGGGATGTTTGTAAGCTTGAAGATATATGGTTCTTGGAAAACATTATTCATAAACGCATATTAGCGCTAAAAAGCTTAATAACGGCTCCATATCTTATAGAGGGCTGATCCCTTCTATAAAGCTCTGATAAACCTATATTAGTGACAAACATGGCCGCCGTCACACGAGCAGCTGATTTTATTCGCTGAGTGATTGATTGCGTAGAGGGAGTAGAACATAGAGAAGACAATAATCACACTAATTATTTGTTGTCCTTGACGAAATATGAGATTTTTTTGTTGGTCGCAATTCCAATTAAGACCAACAATCGACCAAATTGGGAATAAGTTAAGTCAAGCTTCAGTCATTTGATGGTACTTTTTATTTGTCCGTTTTTATATGGACTCTAAAATTATCTAGTGCTGTACGCCCAGTGATACATAGAGGTGTTGGTTTACGTACCTACAGATTTGACGCCATAGTATAAAATGGTAGGAATTGTATACTCTATCTGAAAATTACCTACAATAGTTCTTTCTGGCTGGCACTTTCGAGTTTTTGGTCCAAAATGCATGATATCTTTTGCTCTCTATTTTGAATACTCATATATTAATAAACTCGACTGTACGTGACTAACCGCTTTGCACTCATGTCTTTGTTTTAATTAAAAACCGAAGTATAGAGTGCGCGAAGATAATGAACTTGAACTAAATTTGATAGTCTAGTAAAATTTCAAAGACCTTACGCAGTACAGAGTTTATTTTATCATTGATTTTATCGTTATGACGCGCACTCTAGTAAATTTATTTGCATGATGTCCGTTTGATACGTACTGTTTCATATCTAGCCTATTACATGATAGGGGATTTTTCAAACTTTTTGGGGCAAAATTTTGGTAGAGGTTGCCACTCTGGTACTTTGGGTCTGTCCCTTTCGGGTATAGGCGCTTGTCATATCCATTTGATTCTCGATCCTAGGATTGTTTGTGATCGGCTTGACACTCCATTCATGAATTTTATCCTGAAGAGGATAGGCAAAGGGGATGCATACATACAGCCATGACTTCTATCATTTTCCTTGGAACTCCGTTTAGATTTCTGAGACTTGGCTACAAGCGATTTTCAGTTTTTGGCTATAAATTCATCAGAGCAACAACATGATGATGCCAATCTGTATTTAATCTGACTTTTAGCTAATAGAGGTTTATGGAACGTTTATGAATAAAGAATTTTAAAATACTTTTTATATGCCTAATGCATGTTTTAGCAAATGAACGATTTAAACCAACTATAAGGATTTTTTATGAATAAGACCATAAGTTTGTAAAATATAGCGTGATACGTATGACAGACGTCAAAGTGACAGTAATCAGCCAAACAGAAAGCGGTCACGCAAGTCGGTCTGGCGTTCCGCGTTCTCGTTCTGCGTTCGAATTGTTGACCGATACGTCAGAATGTGCTATATGTGCTTGATGCGTCATACTAGAGAACAACCGCAGAACGCTAACCGCTTTCCGTCTGATAAATCTCTAAGTTAATAAGTAGATACTGCCTACCATTACAGTTGCAACTGAAATCTGTTTACAGATTCTAGAAAACTACAAAGGGTGCATCCGGCTATAATTTACGTACTTTAATATCATTTTACGATTGTGAATGGTAATCCATCCAATTGTTTTCTCGTCAAAATGGCAAAAAATATTATGAAATGTCACATATAGTATCCAATCACATTAATAGCGTAAGGAAACAAAGTCACTGGCGGAAGTAAGCTATAAACGTTAATTGAACTTGAGATTTGTGGAATAGGACTTTTTGTTTGGCTTTCATAGTAAAATCCCAATGAGCAGTTTTCCAAAAGGTATTTATAGCATTCCTAAGCACTCACTAGATGGCCCGGTCTACAGTTTTGGTAACAATTGTATACAAAACGGGTAACAGTGCCTACAGTAAAACTGCTCATTGAAGAACATAAATGTGTAGCTTTTACCAGCGACCTCGTTCCGTTGTCAGTTTTTGTAGTTATCCGTGAGTTTTTCGTACAATATCCCCACCATCATCGTAGCGCCATATCTAAAGACCCTCAAGAATAGTAAGTGTAGCCACCCAGCCCATTAGTGATTTCCGAAATCGATTCAATAGTTTTATACAAATAAATCTTTAGTCATATTGATAGGGCAGTCTAGCGGTGCGAAAGGAGTGCAGTGGCGTTACTTCGTTGCCACGAGCCTTCAATCGAGTCCATTATTATTTCACACCGGCCCTCACCGCAGCACTATAGAAACCTGTCATATTTATCATAACTTTGTACGAATTAACATACAACCCCGGGGACAAGGGTATATACAAACCCCAACTTTTGTTTACAAACTCTGTCTCTTCTCGTTGGCTTTGTGTTAGTTGCAATTTTAAAGACATATTTCAAACCTATACTAATATTATAAAGAGAAAAGATTTGTATTTTTGTTTGTAACAAAATTCATAAACTCAAAAACTACAGGACCGATTTTAAAACTATTTCTGTATGTCTATTTCATATCACTGAGTAACGAAGGCTACTTTTTAGCCCGGGAAAATAAAAGGTTCCCGCGGGAAAGTTGATTGTTTTAAGAGATTTCACCGCTGCGCGCGGGTGAAAGCCGCTGAGGCTACTGTAGAAATAGATATAAATTACCGTTTCTGTAGATGTTGCGGCGTGACCTTAGGCGTAGACCTAGGCGGTTGTGGCGGCAACAGCGGGGTATCAGCCAGCAATGGTGGGGCTGGCTTCCCGCATACCGCCGTGATGGCTTCGTACACCTTCACCAGCGATTGTCGCGTCGACGTGAGGGAAGCCAGCGCGTCTGTGTTCTCTTTCGATGCCTGGTAGGTTGAGTTATACCATGCATTTTATTTACATATATTTTTATACATAAAAACATGTAAATAGATAAGACAACATGTATAAAATTCCTGCACGAATAAATAGCACCATCTAGATTTAAAATAAGCGACTATTGCGCCATAACTGAAACTAGATAATTACTTGGATATACATGAAAAGCTGTATTTTGTGTGGGAAACGAAATAACTACCATCAGAACTGCCGACAACCCCGAGCAAAGGTTAAGTCTTTATAGTTCCAGACACTTGAGCATACGTAGGGAATAGACCCAACGAGGGTATTCCCGCTAAAACGAAGTTACAATCTTGATATGCCTCTTCAGCATTCATACATCTCTGACATTTACGCTTCTGCTCGAGGGGAGGCAATGAAGTGTACGTTATGTTATGTTTTGTTATGGTATGTTATGTTATGTGTTGTTATGCTATGTTATGTTATGTGTTGTTATGCTATGTTATGTTATGTGTTGTTATGCTATGTTATGTTATGTGTTGTTATGCTATGTTATGTTATGTGTTGTTATGCTATGTTATGTTATGTGTTGTTATGCTATGTTATGTTACAAAAGCCACATACCTCATCATAATCGTTCCTAAGCTGCTCGTCGTCGGCCAGAAGCTTCTCGTTATCGACGGTGAGGCGTTCCAACGCCCGACGTAAAGTCGTGACGCGAGAGTTTCGCTCCAAGTAATACCCGACGAACTCCACTGAGAAAGCCGGTGGCACGTGCCAGCGACGGGACACGTCCTTTAGGGCTGCCACCTGCCGATCAAAGGTAAGCATTTTAACGGTGATAGGACTTTCAAGTTATTTTTATTTTAATTGACTATAACTTTTTTCCCCACGGCAATTTCAGAGTTGTCGCCATAGTAAAAGTTGTAGGAAATGAAAAATCCTTTCCAATGACATATTGCTCAACGTTATTGGTCATATAGACCGAATTTTCCAGTACAATATGAAGTTTATTTTAATTGACCATAACTTTCAAGAGCTGTCGCCATAGTAAAAGTTCTGAAAAATTAAAAATTCTTCCCAATGACATATCGGCAGCGGTGTGAACAGCGTGGAAATATTGGACATAGTGGACATATACATTTTTCCTGTTCTTCTTTCATTGTAAATACCCTTTAATATTGTCTGTTTTATGAATAAATAAAGTTTTTAGACCAATATATGCAAAGAAAAAGGTGTTTTCAGCTGAGAATTTCAGTTTTAATATAAATAGATGAGTCTCTGGTTACGAGAGGAGGTGCAAAAAGGAGGGGAGCGTTGGAAAGAGGACCGGACCGCATGGATGATGACGACGATCCCATAGTCGAGCGCTCGTGTTACCTGCGAGTCCTGGAAGCCCAGCGCGTGCATGTCGAGTCCCATGCAGTCGGCCTTCCGCTGGAAGCGGCGCATGGCCGACGCGCTGCTGTACAGCATCCGCGCCATCTTCTGCGTCGGCACTGGGGGACAACAACCGTTCTTTTTTCCTATTTTTTAGACTAGCCAGGCATTTGATCACCATCTCACCTGAGGGGCTATTGGCTATCTCAATAGACAACTGAATTTGACATATAATAATCTTACACTTCTCTATTTAATAAACGCTATAGCCAGTGGCCAACGTAGATGACGTAGTGTAGAATTATCTAATGTCAAATTCAGTTATCAACTGAGTTAGACAATAACCCCGCTTGGGGTAAGTGACGATGCGGCCGTAAATGGAGCATGCCTGTCTAGAAACAGCCTATTCACTCTAGCCTTAAAAGCGTTCATATTACATTGACAATATATACACTCTGCATATATATAGTAGCTATTAATACACTGCTCTTAAGAGCCTTCTAAACAGACAATATTTTTACAGCAATATAAATTCCTGCGAGTTCACAACTTCCGACTAGTTCCGACACTCAGTAAACTTTATGTCTAGCAGAAAAGTACGCACTACGCCACAGCATTAGAGTGCAGCTGAAACAACAATTGCTATAACCTAACCGTCAGAAAAAGTCGGATAATCCCCGACTTAATCTAAAATATTTTTTAAATTACTAAACTGATTTTAATGAAACAAAGCTAAGAACCATCTCGATTAAATTGCTTTGATATTGGGAAAACTGCATCCAAATCGGGCCATCCGTTCGGAAGCTACGATGCCACAGATCCACATGTCACACTTATAACACACGTCTTTTTTCGTCAGTGTTTACAAATGGCTTAATAATAGTTGTAGGCAATACCGACCAGTGTGCTGCAGCTACATATTGCAGTAAAAAAATTATCCATTTAGGGAGAGGGGCTAATCTCAAACCCCGTAGTTCGAAAAAGTCTCAAAGCCGGCAGAATTGTAAAATGTCAAATTACGGACAAACAGAGCCAACGCCCGTATTTTCGAACGTTGGCTTAATCGAGTAACCCTTGTGTCGTCCTTATGAAATAAGTTGTTGGAAAGTTAATAACCAATATAACTACAGAACATTTAATTAAATCGCTATTTAGATAGTGTGTTTGTTGAATTTTATCGTACAAATAAGAAAGCACTTCAGCTCTTTATCGAGTGCTAAGACCATACCTACAAAAAGATTAAAAATCCAGTATCAATCCTTCAGAGTTCAGTAAGTTAAGTAGCCAAGGGCATCAGTGGATTTCGTTTTTATCTTTTTATTTGTTGTTATCATCTAGTTGTATTTATAAAATACCCGCCCCTCCCCGGCTTCGCACGGATAGCAACCGTAATAAATTGACACTTAAATCTTCCTCATGAATCACTCAAGCTATTGGTGGAAACCGCATGAAAATCCGTTCAGTATATTATGAGTTTATCTCAAACAGACAGACCGACAGACGGGGCGTTGGACTTTGTTTTATAATACTAAATAGTATTTACATCAGCATATTCCTTACATTCTGCAATTGAAAGATTTCAAAATTGTATCAAGTGAAAATCTAAAGCAAAGAGAAAAATTGAACAAGCAATAATCAAAGAAATGAAATATTTCGACGTTCGAAAATCAAAAAGTAAAAATTCGAGCTTGACAGCTGATTTCTGTGTGCATGACAGAAAAATAACGTTCTGTGTTGACAGACATCACGTAAACATAAAATACGGCAATTATAAATCTACAAATTTATTCTACACATGACAGATTACAATTTCTAAATCTAAAGTACCAAGACACGCCTGTCCGGGATGGGATTCACATCGAGAGATTTCGCCGAAATGCATTTCTACTACGGCTTTGCGCAAGGCAACGCTCAAGAAGCAGCCAAATTGTACCGGGACCAGCTGATCCGTAGAGGAGGGGCGCAACCCGATAACTATCCTGACCACAAGGTGTTTATTCGGGTCCACAACGCGTATGTGGAAGGCCGCATGCCTTCATCTTCCGCTACAGAGATCTTGGAAGGCCCACAGAAAGTTACTGCCGTGCTGTCTGAAGTGCAACACACGAGCCTCAAGCAGGAGTAAGGGTTCGCTACGAAATTGTTTTTGGAATTGACCTGTGAATCTTTTATATCATTTGGAATAGTTTAGACGCGAAAATTGCATTATACGAGACTTATAAAACGATTGTAGTTTTTGTTTTCTTACCCCAAGGCGGATTTCTATTCTCCTTCTGCTGCAGGTACTTCCTGGTGTATTTCACAAGTTTCCGTTGGATCCTCAACTTCTCTTCGCTGTTCAGATTGTTTTGCAACTCGACTTTTCTGAAAGTGCAACCGATGTTTGTGATGGCCGTTCGGAATTGTTACGGAACGCGTAATTGACGAATGTCGAACATTTGAGTTTAGAAATGGTTGCTATTTTTTAAACGGCCAGTAAATAGAATTCGTACAAAAATGTATAATGGCATTACGTTTTTATTCTAGTATGCGAGTTACAAAACTGTACAGTTACACCATAATCCGTTTACCTTTTAGAGGCCGTAAGCCTTTGAGCCAGGTGCAGGCTCATTCCTTGAATATTTCCATCAGATAAAATCCCTCTCTCGTGGTGTCCACACGAAGATTTGAAAGAGCGTTTCTCGCTAGTACGATTCGGATGTGAAATGAGCTTTCCAAGCCCCAGCGCTTCCTTTGGACTATGGCATGGGATTGTTCAAGAGGTATATTAAAAGTCTCCTTAGTGGCGGGCAACGCTTTGATAGCGCCCCTGGTGTTGCTGATGTACATAGGCGGCGGTGACCACTTTCCATCAGTTGGCCTGCATGCCTGTTTGTCTGCCGTATTAGATAAAAATGAAACCTACCTCTTGGCGGTCCGAAGTTGCAACGCGAGCCAATTCCGCTTGCGTTTCCTGATGAGTGTTTTGTCGGAGTGCAGGCGACAGTGTGCGTAGAACGGGTCCGCCTGTTCCGCTTCTTCGCAGTGAGCTTCTGCCAGTAAGCCGTCGCGCTGCCCACTGTGTACACAATGTGTAGTGTTACCGTACAGGAAACAACGGTGTACGGCGTAGCTTTTTTGCATGTGGTTACTAACTTTAGTGTTAATTGGTAAAAAATGATCTCTTTCAATCTTCCCTCCTAAGGATGCCGAAGACAGAGCGAAGTGGTCAAGGAGAAGTAGGATAGTCTTAATTGGTAAAACATCTCATTCAAATTTTTCTCCAAGGATTCCGAAGATCGTGTGAAGTGGACACGGAAAAGTAGGATAGTCTTAATTGGTTAAAATATCTCATTCAAATTTTCCTCCAAGGATTCCGAAGATCGTGTGAAGTGGACGAGGAGAAGTAGGATAGTCTTAATTGGTTAAAATCATCTCATTCAAACTTCTCTCCAAGGATGCTGAAGACCGAGCGAAGTGGACAAGAAGTAGGAATACCCCGGGTCCTCCCTCACTTATCGCGCGAGAACATAACTGGGATTGACGCTAGGATGATGATGATTTGTTATTTTTTCCGCTTTTTAATTTTTAGTCAAAGATTATTTTAATATCTGTGCCCCAAACATAACAAGTGACGTGGAAGAACGTCTTGCGCAAAAGATGGCCGTCGGATCATCTGTTTGGCGACAAATTCACATGCATAGGACAACCCATTTTGATATCTCTGTCCCCAACATACCAAGTGACATGGAAGAAAGTCTTGCAGAGTCCCGCGTCGCAGCCGACGGCGACGCCGGTGCGGGCCAGCGCGGCGTCGGCGCACAGCGCGCATGCGCGGGCGCCCCACCGAGAGTACGCCATCTCGAATAGCGTCACGCCTGATAGACGCTCCACCTGCGGATATATAATATATAAATATACAAACATATATAAAGCTCACGCCTGTGTCCCACAGGTGGGGTAGGCAGAGATTATATAAATATAATTGGACAAAAAATAGTATTTGATTGAAAATCAGCACTGTTACCCTTCGTAGCATTACGCTGAGGCTGGTCCAGTTTGGTCCGACGTCACATCTCCCTACTTTGCTTTTTAGTAAATTCAATTTTATTTCTTTTGGATGTGTTTTTGGGCCATATAAAAGATTTGTCTATGTCTATATCTAAATTCACAGAGCGCCATCCAGCCCCAAAGTAAAAAAAGCTTATATTATGGGTGTTAGATAACTGATAAACTGAAAACTTAAGTATGTATTTAAAAGTATTTAAGTAGTATATCAGTTATCCAGCACCCATAGTACAAGCTTCGCTTAGTTTGGGGCTAGATGGCGCTGTGTTTTTTTTTTTTAATACTGCACTGGTCTGGGACCCGTAACAGGCCGGGTATCCAACCCGGGACCTCTGCGTCGCCGGGACCTTTTGAACCACTTAGAATGGGTCATGGAGGATGGACACGATATTAGTCTAATCATAAAATGTGAACTTACTTACATTGGTCAAGTGTTGAGCGAAGTAGGTAAATACAATACAAGAGCATAATAGCAATCATATTTCTGTGTTGCTAGAAGGTTTTTATAGCATCCATGAAATAAATATTACTCAATAAAAAATACTCTGGGGATCAAGGACGAGGTTTTTGGGCATAAGCTAATAACCTAAATGTTGGTGTAGCTGCAAAGGAATTTTTTCTTAGTATTGCGTATGATCGATTTAGTAGTTTCAGTTTATTAACTCTGGTAGCAACTGAACCCATGAAATCTATATGTAATCGCAAAAGTAAACAATTTCAATAATTGGAATCTGAGATTTGTTAGCAGCAGAGTTACATAATTAACCTTAAAGTCTATGTACGAATTGCTTCCTGCTCCGCAACCGCACATTATAAAACATCCGTTTAGTGTGTCGGCCAGTTAGTACAACCAAATCCGGCAGTCCCATGAGGGGCGTTATATACCAATTCTACTGCATTTATTTATACAGTTCTAGTTAATTTACACTACACTTACCTCTGAGAATGCTACTCCAGGTACATAAAGGGCACAAACGAGATGAACCCACGCGCCAACTTCAGTTTCCTTGAATATGCCACCTGTAAATAAAATTGAAGTTTTGTTACTTATTTAAATTCAAAGCTATTATTTATAACAAAAAATAACCAGTTTCCAAAAATCTTTCATTTTTATCTTACTTACTTCCTCTCTTAACCAAGGGCCTGTCAGCCAAGGGCCATAGCAACAAATCATTCCATATCTCTAGAATCATATCAACTTTACATCCATCCATTCAGACTACTGACATACAAACCACTATCTAAAATGTTTCCTTCACTTTCACTATTAATATTTTCTCCAAAATACATATGCAAATTTAAAAATTATTCTCAAAAGTGTCTTGTTACCTTTATTAGGGCATAATTCGCAGCTAGGATCAGTGACTCCAGCTTTACATGCTTCACAAAACCACGGCTCAGTGGAGGCTGAACTCACTGTACTTGACTCACTAGTTACGTCAGACACGCCATAGCAACCTGAAATCAATAGCAAAGAGTTTATGTAAATAATAACTGAAATAATTTAAAACGAATCTAACTTCAGTATGGTCATGCACGAATTCTCGTTAAGTACAGTTATTTTATTAGGCAAAAATATTCTTAGGCGCTCTCCTAATTAGCAACGGTCGTGCGACTATGGTCGTACGACGGACGTCACCCGACCAATAGAACACCTCAAAACCGCCTGTCGCACGACCGTTGCCAGTTTGGACAGCGCCTTATGTCGTGGGCTGATCGCGGTTGTTTGTGAGCACATCTCGCCTACAGAAGTTTAAATTGGTTAAGGTTAATGTTGTGTCAAAGGGCAGAGGTTATTTAAATTCTAATTCGGACAGGTAGAGCCATAGCACAGAAGAGCCCTCCACTTGGGGCATTATCGACATGACGAAATGATATGCACAGGCAGATTGCGTTCAGCCAAATTTGACTATTGGCCCTCTAGACATACCTACAATACCTTAACTATTTGTACCAAGTACCAATGCCTTTAAACATCGATTGGATGAATATTTAAAGAAAAACAAAATGACTTGATTGAGAATGTCAATAGGTTGAGGATAGTGAGCCAACTGCCTGTCTGTTCAGAAATTATAATAATATTTATCTTTATGACCCCGGCATGCAGTAAGAACCGCTGTCTATTATTTGTGGTGGTTCACAAGAGCTTTGTGAGTGACCCGCTGGCGTTCAATTTATTTCTAATGTATTGCTGGCCTTTTAGGTACCCCATCACAGGCACCTCGATATTAAAAACCCATAATGGATTAGAATAATAGCGCCCGGAGTGGTACTCCTGCTTAACTAGTGAAAGCCCTTATATTGTAAATATTACTTTTTATTCTTGTACAATCTAATAAACATAAGGATACACAGAAAGTTAAACAAAGCGCGCCGTTTTGCATGCAACCCCTGACCCTTTGACCTGAATTTTTAATTGAATATTACAAACAAATGCTTGGCCCAGGTCAATGAATTCTGTGCTTGCATGTGTGCTTTTATGGAAATACTGTAATTTTATCTATGAAACTGTGTAATTTCTAATCTGGCACTTAAGTGATTTTTGAATTATTTGACAATTTAGGGAAGTCTTTTGTGTAACAGAATAAGACAATAGGTTAAAAAATTCTTACCTTCATGCACAGTGACTCCACAGCCATCACACTCCACAATCTCATTGAAATCATCACTTCTAGAGCCAAGGCATCCTGCACATATCAAGATATTGGCAATGTCACCGGGAAACTGGATACAAAAAAATTTGAGACATTTAGGGATTGTTTCACAAATAAAATAATCTTACTACTTAAATGTTATTTGTACAAACTTTGAAATCTTGTTGTTTGGCTTTCTCTAATAAGTCAGCTATAGAAAAATCTGCCCCAATTTTGTTCATAGAGTGTTTGTATTCATCCTCTGATCCTTCCTCATCAGATTCTTCTTCTGGAATGAGAAAATATAGAGTAAAATACACACATCAAAAGTGTATCAAGGTGATCAAGATGTTTTGTATCAATTAATATATCAGTGTAGATAACTTCAAGCATGACCTAACATATTAAGCACATTCTATGCTATCATTATACTGTTCTTCATAAAATTCATATAGAATTCCTACTGGCGCCCAATCACTAAACATAAGTTTATTGTTAATTGATACCATCTTAGGCTTAAATATGCTATTAGTTAATTAAAAGAGTGTCAGTGGCTGAGCAGTTAGAGTATCCGACTCGTAAGCCAGAGGTCCCGGGTTCGAATCCCGTTCCGGCCATGTACAGTCGAGTTCAATAATATGGAGCATTGCCAAGGCTTTAAATAAAAAATGTACTTGGAAAGATACTTAAATATCTGAGCTGAGATGTACATATGTTTGCTTAATGAATCTTACATATTAATGAACTCAACTGTACCAATGACTGATTTCTGAGTTATGTACATTAGTTGAATACTAACCGATGCTCTTACGGTGAGGGAAAACATTGTGATGAAACCTGCACATTCAGGTGACTGGATGTGTAATCATAATCCGATCTGGTCAGGTTCCCCTGGTAGCAGGGTCATGGAGGTCAGATGGCAGTCGCTCCACTGTAATTACCTGACCTGCCAAATCCTGGATCATGGCCACGGCAGACCCCGGGCCCTCGTGCGCGAGAGCACAACCGGGACATTAACGCAGATGATAATTTTTATTTATTATGCTATTAGTTAAAAGTATATAATTATTCTGTGTATAAAGCCTGTACTCCTTACTTTTTTCTTCATCCTCGGTATCCAAAGAACCATCGTCACTTTCTTCAGGATGGTCTTCAATGCGAAAATCGGAATCATCTGAGCTCTCACCATCAGGAATATCATAGTCTAGTAGGGACTGAGGCCCTACCGGCTTCACTTGGCGCTTTGCAGGTCCCCTGCTCTCTGTAAAGCATTTGTTACTTCAATTCATGCACGTAAAGGAATAATTCTACGAAATAAATTAAACAACACTCACGACTATTCATTGTGTTAATAAAATCAATATGTACAAACAATCTAACTAAATACACAGCACATGAAAACCATTTAGGTACACAGTGAAAGAAAGGAAATAAAACAACACAGACAGATAGAACACTATAGGTAGGTACTATCAAAAACAAGAAAGAATACGTCCGTTTTGCTTGAATCCGTGGAGGGCTAGGATCAAGGAGCTTGATCCTATGCTTGAATCCGTCCGCTGCCGGACCCCGCGGAAAAAGAAATAAATTTGTCTGTGGTTTTCCAATGGGCTGTCAATGTCACTGTCATGTCTGTCAATCAAGTCGAGTCGATCGATTCTATCCTTTTTGGATCTTGCTTATGTCGTCTTTTGTTGTGTTGTTGTTTCACTACTCTATTTTGTTATTTTCTTAATAGAAAATAATTAGATTGCCCAATTCGTCTGCACAATTTACTTATAAAGTGAATTGTGGTCGTTCTAAACATAATATCAGATTTCAAGAGTTTCTAATTGTTAAAGATGGTGGGCCTCGATACCGATATGAACCGGGATGACGACTGTGAAAATATTGGTCTCGGGTGTGCTTTGGAGCACTTCTCCGAGGTTGAGGAGGTGATGATTATGATAGATAACTTGAAAAATATTTATAACACACCTTCTCTTGAAGTAGAATATGAGAAGCTGTATGTTATACTGAAACAGTATTATGAGCAACCTCACTTGCTTGATCCTCATTTAGACAAGATATTAGCCAAGTTTCTGGAACTCATCAAGGATAAGGAACATCCATTCACATTGAAACATGCTGTTTTCAACTATATGTACCAGATAATAAGAGTTAGAGGCTACAAAGTTGTTGTAAGGCATCTACCACATGAGGTATGTTTATGAAATATTTTTATTAGTAGTACAATATCGAATATTCCGTAATAGTTGGTAGATGAACTCATAGTTTTATGGACTTTGGATATCAATAAAAATACTTTTTATGTTTATTACAACATTAAAATTATAGACCCCAAACTGCAGTCAGTTGTTTTGCTCTCCCAGGTGATTATTCTAAGTTTTTTGTACCTGTATTTTAAATATACTTATATTTAATATACAGATAGCAAATAATTTTATTTTATATCCTTTTTAAATTAATTCTTAATTTTATTTTCAATTAGGTGTCAGACCTTCTCACAGTTCTGACATTCTTAGAAGCTCAAGATCCTGAAGATAAGGAGACTTGGCGCAGCCGGTTTGTGCTCTTGTTATGGCTGTCCATTGTAGTTATCATACCTTTCCATATGAGCAGATTGGATGGATTTGCTCCGGGACAACCAGGTATGAAATCCTTGCATATTGTAGTGGTGCACGTTACATTATGCTCATTAGTACATGGCTTTTAACATAAATAAATGTGGTTTTTCAGATGCTGGGTCCTCAAAAAAACTGACAGTAATGGAACGAATTTTCAATATTTGCAAGACCTATGCTATGAGTAAAGACTCATGTGCTGAAGCTAGTGCTTATTTAGCATCTAAATTTCTCGTAAGGTAATATCCATTCTGTACTGTAATGTATTCAAAATAGTATTGTTCAGGCAGATTATCGAATTGCATGTATAAATTAAATATCCTTTATGTTAATCTTGCAGGTCAGATGTAAAAGAACTTTACATGGGTGCATTTTTTGATTGGGCCTATGAATTACATTCCAATTTACAAGACCAAGATAAAATTCACTATGGTGTATTAGCAGCTGTGGCAGCTGTTTTGAAGCATGGAAAGAGGGATGACCTGTTGCCTTTTGCACCAAAATTGCTAGAATGGGTTATCAATCAGAATTATAAGCAACATAAGGCCATGCTGGTTAGAAAATATGGAGTTAAGATTGTGCAAAGAATTGGTAAGTAAAATCTTTATATAATTTTAAATGACAATTCTTAGTTGTGTCTGATAACTTAATTGTGAGTTATTAGAAAAAGACAAAACTATTAAATTACTAAAAAAGATAAGGTTTCAACTCCATACAAATAATTTACCGTGCTTCCGCTATTTCACACAGCACAGCAAATTTTTTAAATTTATTTTTTGCCATTTCTGTCCACTGCAGGGCAAAGGCCTCCCTTTCGATTAAATTATTATACAGCAAATTATACTCAAAAGTTACGGACCACCAATGAGGAACTAATTTAAGAAAAGCTAGAAGTATTTTCTCTGCTAGGAGTATTTTTTTTTCCGCATGGTAGAGCTAGTCTAAAATGACGCGCCCCACTACTTAGTTGATTTCGAAGAGTGAGTGCAAATATTAATAACGACACTTCATCTGTGTGGGAGCGTCAACTGCTCCAATCGAACGACGCGTGCAACGTGAACGAGTCTCACCGGCAACTGAATGACCAATTACAACGGCATTTGTATATGTATTTTATTTAAAAGGCACATACAACAAATTACAGTCATTAAACAATACTGTGCATCCATATTTTAAACTTTCTTGTGTGCGTTAATGCGATAGTGGGGCACGTCATTTTAGATTAGACGAGCTCTACCAGTAAAGTGACTAGCTCGAGTCGACGATGCCATTGTATACTATTTATATTGATTGATTGACATTCATAAGTGTTGTAAAACCCAAACTGAATAAAAATTATTTGATTTGATTTGATTTGAAAGCTACTGACACTCAATATTACTTTGATATCTTTTGCTGAAATTACAGCTTGTATTTGAACAATATATTCCTGAGCCATTATTTATTCTCTAGTTAACTATGTATATAAATAATAATAGCTAGTTTTCTGAAAGAAATTGTTACAATAGACCAGTGTCCATAAAATCCATGCTGGTATAAAAGAATTGCACTGTTATATAGGTTCATCTCATTTTCAAATCACATATGTCAATGGTTGCCAAAGGGTTAGCCTCACTGTCCACGAGGCTTAGCTTCATAGACGCTTCAAAATATTTTCGTGCAGCCCAGCATATTGAACTCTGTACACGAGGTATATATGCAAGCTTTTATTTATGACAATGCCATCGAACTATGAAGACGTTACTTTGGCTTATAGTTACTAACAAAGTCGCCGAAGACGACTGTTATATTAGGAGCATCTATATATAAAAATAGTTTATCAACTGTAGATTGTTAGTAGTGTCAAGAAAATTATTTTTCAGGTGTATCTTTTCTACATTTTTAGCTTGATCACTGTTGTACAAAGTTATTTTCTTATTGGTTGCGTAAATTTCTCAGCCGTTTCCGTCATTTTACCTAATAGACAAGCGAAAATAACCAACAGTGGCGAGTTTTCTATAAACCATGGTGTCACAAACGGCAATACCATACTACGTATGTCGAGTTTGTTCGGCGAGGCGAACGAGAATACGCACAAACAGTGACTTTTTGTGAAAACGTAACGAAAACTGCAAATTGTTACAAAATGCTAGTGGATTGACAAAAATCATACTTTTCCCTATGCATCATCTATCTATTGCTACTAGCGAGGACCTGTAATTGGCTTATTGATTCTAATATATTACTTACTAGTGGACCCGGCGCGACTTCGTACGCGTACACCTATTTTACCCTTACCTACCCTTTTTTTCTTACTTAAAAACCTTCCTCTTGAATCACTCTATCTATTAAAAAAAACCGCATCAAAATCCGTTGCGTAGTTTCAAAGATTTAAGCATACAAAGGGACATAGGGACAGAGAAAGCGACTTTGTTTTATACTATGTAGTGATTATGTTTTATATAGCTGTTGGTACTCCAATAAATAAATAAATAAATAAATATTGCGGGTTCCAAGACAGTATAAGCTCCCTTGGGACGCCGGTGTAGATCCTGGCTAACCAGTGTTGCAGCGGTGGGAACGAGTGGTTGGGCTGACCTTACCCACTATTCCCCACAGGTCTGACCTTCCTCCGGCCCCGGGTAGCGGCATGGAGGTACACGCAAGGCGCGCGTTCTTTGACGACAACGCTGGGCGGCACAGCGGCCGCGGGAGACAATGAGTCAGTGCCGTCGCCACCAGAGGACGACGATGAGGATATTCCGCAGGAGGTTTGGAGCTGCTATTGTTCGGGCCGATAATATCAAAGTTTACACCTAAGATAACAGGTTTAGATCTCATGACTTTGCCTTTTTAATCCGTGCGTAGATCCGAATTTCGGGATCAAGAGTACCTTTTGAGAATTTTCGAAATCGGTATGATGTATCAAATCCGCACACCTCTCTATTACGAGGCCGACCCGCTATGGTTCATTCGCGTTAAGAAAATTGTGATTAAAAGTGTTTTCACAGTGGAGTAAAAGTTCAAACAAATCTAGGTGGAGGAGGTAGTGGAACTGGTGCTGTGGTGTCTCCGCGACGAGGACACTGTGGTCCGGTGGTCGGCTGCGAAGGGGGTGGGGCGCGTGGGAGCGCGGCTCGCGGCGCCGGCGGCCGCCGAGGTGGCGGGCTGCGTGCTGGCGCTGTTCCAGCCCCACGAGCGCGAGACCGCCTGGCATGGGGGCTGCATGGCGCTGGCTGAACTCGGTATGGGATACTGGATGCTTGTATCAATGTATTATGACGACCTCAGTGGTTCAACGGTCAACATGCCGGTCTGCCACGCAAGAGGTCCCGGGTTCGATTCCCGGCCGGGCAGAAATTGAAATGATGAATTTTAATTTCTGTTATGGGTCTGGGTGTTCTATGTCTAATAAGTATGTATTTAAAAGTATTTAAGGAGTATATCAGTTATCTAGCACCCATAGTACAAGCTTTGCTTAGTTTGGGGCTAGATAGCGCTGTGTGAATTTGTCCACAAATATTTATTTATTTATTATAGGGCGTGATTATACACGATACACACAACGCCAATATATTATAGCGCGTGTGTACAGCACACGCGTTGTGAGAAACGCGGGGCGGGGTGAGAGTCAGGCGATACTAGTTTGGAGTGTGGGCTCGTTTTATTGCGTAGCAAATGGACTAGTCTTAATAATACAGGCGTATGTCTTCAGCACAATAATATATTCGGATCAAATACACTATTAACAGACACTCTCTACATTCAACAATTGACAGCTTACTTCAATCACCCAAATACCTAGATATCTAGGGTATAAACAAACCGCCGCACTAGTTACCTGTCATGCGTGCGCCTAAGTACATGTTAAAGGCACACAGAAAATCAGAGCAGTTGAGAGCTGAGAAAAACAGCACACAATGAGTGGGTCTATTTTACTATTGGTGGTGCTAAATCATAACCCGACAAACACGCTTCTTCTGTTCCCGTCGTAACTGGCGCCGTAAAAAGCCACGAATGTCTGAGAGGCTCATCACCTGAAGCCTTTGTGACCAGAAAATATCGCGAGTCGAAAATAGCGATCCCGAACCCGCCTGAATTTCATCCCAAATACCTCCACAACAGCGCGCCGGGGCCTCCTATCGCCCTCCCAACTCGGCGCAGCCGTATCTGCCGTGGCAGCCGCCCTTTGTCGCGACGAGCCTCGCGGGGCTGGCGGCGGGCGCGCGGCTCGCGACTCCGCTTGCCACGCCGCGTGGGCTTTCGCAAGGGCTTACGACCGCGACGCGTTGAGACCACACGCGTTAACGCTGGCCACGTCGCTGATCGCTACGGCGTGCTTCGATCGGGAGGTGAGTTGCGGGGTGGTGCTGGGGCATTATCTGTGGACGTAGCAGGAGTAGGCGTTCGCGAGGGCCTACGACCGCGCCGCGTTGAGACCACACGCCCTCACGCTGACCACGTCGCTGATCGCTACAGCGTGCTTCGACCGGGAGGTGTGTTCCGTGGCTGTGGATGGAGCATTAGGGCGTGGGCGTTCGGAAGGGCCTACGACCGCGCCGACCACACGCTTTCACGTTGGCCACGTTGCTGATCGCTACGGCGTGCTTCGATCGGGAGGTGAGCGGGCGGCTGCTGGGGTTTTGGCAGTGGATGTAGAATTGTTGCCAGAGCAACGTGTCCCCGGCTTTTAGAGTGGGCAACGCATTGGTGATGCCCCTAGTGTTTCTAATGTGTATAGGCGGCGGTGACAATTTTTAATCAAATGGCTCCCTTGCCTGTTTGATGGTGAGCAGTTTCGTAGTCTATGAAATTATAGCAGCTTCAAAAGTCAAAAATCGCTACGATCTTTAATTTTAATTTTTTTATGTAATACTGATGGAAAGTGGTCACCGCCGCCTATGGACATCAGCAACACTAGGGGCGCTACCATGCGTTGCCCGCCTCTAATGAGACATCGAATATACCTCTAGAACGATCCCACGTCATAGACCAAAGGAAACACTGGCTGGGAGCTCATTCCACATCCGAATCGTACGAGCGGAAAACGTTCTTTCGAATCTTCGCGTGGACACCACTATGTCTACGTAATGAGGATGGGTTCCCAGCCTGCGGCGGGTTCAGAGTAAACGGACCTCCTCAGCATACAACAACCCCTTTATCCACTCAATACAGATAAACTGCCGCCGTGCCGCCTCCGCAGCCTACCAAGAGAACGTGGGTCGCCAAGGCCTATTCCCTCATGGCATAGACGTGCTCACCACAGCGGATTTCCAGTCCGTGGGACCCCGGGTCAACGCGTATCTGGTCATCGCGCCTCAGGTCGCCGAGTACCCGGAATACACGCAGCCACTCATTGACCACTTGGTGGATCTCAAGATAGAGCACTGGGACTTAGCTGTGAGGGAGCTGGCGGCTAAATCCTTGCACAAGCTGACCGGAAAGGTGAGTGACACCTTTGAGTAAGATATGTGACCTTTATGCTAACTTTTTAGGTTCATAGCTTTGTTTCATTAAAATAGCTAAGCCTCTACTATTTATAGACAGAATAGGATAATATAATCGTATCTTATCCGGGCCACCAGGAGTTGTAATTCATTATTGGAATCGGGCGTTGATCTTGATGTTTTTAATACGAGCGTTCACGCAGCGCATAAATTGCTAAGTAGCGTATTCTTTAAGCAGAAAGTATTGGATGGGTATTTTGTTCTGTCATTTGATTGCTAATTTGTTATTTGAGTGCTAAATATTTCTTTCTTTTTTTATTATCATGTCATTTGTTATTTCGTGTGCCTACGGAATTTGCCTCGGCTATCTCCCTACGCTAAGTTTATAAACTATTCAGGATCTATTAGTGAAGGTCTATTGTTAGCTAACAGTTTTTTACCATTAAGTACTGATTTGTTTGATAAGCTGATGGATCCAGATGGATCTCTCAAATAAATAAATAAATAGGTACAGTAGTTTAAGAAATATTGGTCCGGGGTTATGCGGCCTTTTTCCGTCAGTTTGATTCTAAACACTGCGATCTCCAACCAAACGTGGATTTTATGGCAATGCTGACTGATGTGAAGAAGACTCAAGTCTGGATGCTGATGTGTTAATGAATCTAGAGCTTTCTATAATAATTTTCACAACATAGCTACGGTGCCTACTCGATTATTATAGTTACAAAAGTTGAACGTTGGGCTGTGTCGTCGTTCCTTGCAACATATAGGTTTCATTGTAATTTAGTATCTCTTTTATTTTACCTAATCAAATTCAAACAAAAAAGTCTTCAGAATATGTCAACATGTCAATTTAAACCATTTCAAATTTAGCCTTAGCTAGAATAAGTAGGGTTATTTTATTTATAAGTGTTTTATTTATATATTTTTTTGGACGTTTTATCCAGTGTGTTTGTATATATTTTATTCAAGATCCTACACCTGTAAATTGTGTAATATGTGTGAAGTGAGTATTTCTTACGTAAAGATGTTCATTGTGATATTACACTTTCACTACACATATTATCGGGTTTGTTACCACGATTATACGGAAACGGAAATATCGAGGTAAAAACAACGCTAACCGTGGTTATCAAACCGGATAATATGTGTAGTGAAATTGTAGTGAATAACCAAGAAAGTCTTAAAACCTATATTGTGATATTTTCTGAACTCCGAGTGAAGAATGGCTGAGGTTTAGCATAGTATCAAACTATCTAGATCTCCCTCGTAAATCTAACAATCTAACGTTGCTTCGACAATGTAAACAAAGAGTTGCGGAAGGCTACTTTGTTTTGACTAGCTGTCCCGGTGTACCCACGCGCGGAGTTTAGAGCTACTCACTAGGTTAGAGAACTATCAGGCGGGATATTAATATTTTTCCAGGACCGAATGTACCCTATGACCTCTTAGCTACCTATCACATCATCATATCAACCGAAAGACGCCCACTGCTGGGCATAGGCCACACCCAGAGATCTCCACAAAGGCCGGTCCTGTGCCTTCCGTATCCAGCTGGTACCTGCGATCTTTACCGGTCGTCGGTCCATCTATCTCAGTGAAAGATTTATCGAAATCGTTTTAGTAGTTTCGAAGATTACCCCCAACATCTAAACTTACAAACATAATAAACTTCGCCTTTATAAGTTGCATTTTATACGCCTTCCAGTTACCGGAATATGTGGCGACGGTGGTTCTACCGAAACTGGTAGAGAAGACGGACTCCATTGATCTCAACGTGCGGCACGGCGCCATACTGGGCATCGGAGAAGCTATCCACGCCCTGTCTCAAGTTACATTGGCTGATGGTATGTTTCTATTAGTTAAGTATTATTTTTGTCATGAACTTGAATGCACAATATTGGTATTGTGGGACAAACTTAATTGATGTCACTGACTCAATCAGTAGTAGTCTCTAAGTACAAATTCGAGATTTTAACTTTATAATTACTGAAACAAACATTGCTTTGTGTTATCTTACTTGGCTTATTTGGTAATAAAGAATAATTTTTCCAACTAATAGTATTTCGGTGAGCTCGGTCTCCACGTAATATTTTTTTGCGACCTATATCCGAGTAGGCTTTTTAGGTTTCATCGAATGTGACATCCCATAGGGATAGGGTCATTCCTTACAAAGCATACGCCCCGCTACTGTGCGTTGCGATTGGGGGCCGCTGAAACGGCTTGCGGGGATTTCGTCGAGTCGGCTTGCAGTCCCGCTCATCTCCGCGCCGCCATTTTGATGTAATTCGAGTTTAATTAAACCAATCGCAGCAAGACAGAGGCGGCTTATTGCGATTGGCCCACACTCGAGTATTATCAGCAGTACGGCTGCTGAGCCTCCAGTAGGAGGCTCGTCGTTCGACAGTTCGTCGGGGGGTCGGTTCCTCCACTGGCTATATCACCCCATGCCCACTCAACCACCACCGCCATCTACAGTCCACCTCACGTTGCAGGGTCGCCCGCATTATCGCTAGCCAGCGCCGGCGTAGACGGTGCCGTACGCGGGCTGGTGGCAAGGCTGCGGGCTCGGCAACTGCTACGCGGGCTGGGAGGAGACCTGATGAGGCAGGCGTGCTGTCACTGCATCGCTAGCTTGGCCCGGGCGAAGGTGCCGTACCATGGACATGGGATTATTGGTGAGAGCATTTTTTCCTGTCTTATGAGTAGGTAGGGCTGCGGGCGCAACAATAGCTTCGAGGGTTGGAAGGGGACCTGATGAGGCAGGCTTGCTGTCACTGCGTCGCTAGCCTGGCCCGGGCGAAGGTGCCGTACCATGGACATGGTATTATTAATGAGAGCATTATTTTTCCCTAAGATGACCTACCTCATCATTACAGCCCATTACAGTCCGCTGCAAGGTTATTGCCGTAATCTTCACGCTTGGCAGGCGGGTTTGAGACTGCAGTGTTATAAATATAACAATGGAAAAAGCTGCTACCTATTTTCCGGTTCTACGGAGGCTAGATCTTTTGCCTCAAAACATTAGTCGCCTTATACGACACTCCCGAGTGTAAGGGATGTGCTATTCTACTCTGCCGGGCACCAGTTATTCACGTTTACAGTAACTCAAATCTTAATTCTCATTCTCAATCCGACAGACGAATGGCTGACCCTGATCGAAGAATGTCTCTCTCACGAGGTGCAAGCCATCCGGGAGAGAGCTATTCAGGCGTTACCACTAGTATTCGCCGAATATCTACGCGAAGATGGCCTACTGTACGGAGAGATGACCGCGAAGCAAAAGCGTACGGAACTGTTGGCGAAATACTGCCAACAACTCTCCAATACTGGAGTGAATGGGCTGCTGCTTAGGATGGGATACTCTCGGGCTGTCGGTGAGTGATAAGTTAAATTCGACTTAATTTGCTTCTGCGTAAGACTGACATTGGTTACGGAGCAAGATTAAAAGTTACGACGAATTTGTGGATTTTGTCCAAAATGTTCTCCATGACTTCGTCGAAAGTAGGTTTTGTTCTTCAATTTTTGATCGACCCGAAGCTGCGAAAGTATTTACGCATGGAGCAATTCAACCAGTGGAGAGCGAATAAATTGCGTTTTTGTGCTGATTTGCGGCGGCGGCGGAAGAGTGAACACTTTGGCCGACACACGATGAAAAAAAATAACATAATTATCTTCGGTGAGCTCTGTCGGAGTCACTGCTAGCTTTCTCCACTAGTTAAATTGCTACTTACATTTTCATTTAAAAAATACCATTTTATACTTCTATTCTGCCCATTATTTGAATGTTCGAAAGAAAAGAAGAACTGTGACATACATAACATTAATACTAGAAATAAAAACAAATTAGTACACTTAAAAACTAGGCTAAGCAGAATTCTGAATTCATTTGTAGGGGCCAGTATTCAGTATTATAATAAAATACCTAACGACATAGTCGAGCTGCCTATAAATAAATTTAAGTCTGTTGTAAAGACCACTTTATGTAAAAAAGCATATTATAACGTAAATGACTATGTTGGAGATAAAAATGCTTGGAGTGACATTCGGTTAAATTAAAATTATATAATTGATATATGTAAAAAAGCATATTATAACGTAAATGACTATGTTGGAGATAAAAATGCTTGGAGTGACATTCGGTTAAATTAAAATTATATAATTGATATGTGGAAAATGTTTTGACATTTTAATATTCATTCTTAACATTTAATTAATTTATATAAATTATATTTATAACATTGTATGTTAGACGTATATCAATTTGACATTATCTATTAATTTTTATTTATTGTTTATATGATTACTGTTAAGTATGGACATTGTATTAACGTTCAATAAGTGTATTTTTGATACCTATGTTGAATAACATTAATTGATTGATTGATTGATTGATTGACATTTTCTACTGTATTAAGAAATGAACAAAAAATGCTACAGTAATCTGTAAATAATGCAAAACGTCTTGTTTCGGCTTCGTACTTACTCACAAGCGTGCTATAGAGAAGTCTAAGAAGCCGAAAGAGCAATTGGTTTTTCAGCCAGTCAACTATTATTTGTCCACAACTATTATTATTTCGTCAACTACAAATATCGAAACATTTCAGGCTCCCTGCCGAAGTTCGTGATAGCGGAGCAGCTAGGGACCGTCATTCGCTGCCTAATAGAGTGCACGAAGGTCACGGATACCACCCAGAAGTGGGCTGAGGCCCGTCGCGACGCCGTAGTCGGACTGACAGAGGTCTGTCAGACTCAAGGCATAGTCGGCGGTGTCGAGCAGTATGTGGAGGAAATAATGGAGGCTCTGCTGTCGTGTCTCGAGGAGTATACGATCGATATGCGTGGAGATGTCGGCGCTTGGGTGCGGGAGGCTAGTATGACTGGTAAGTCGCACATACTATCTATACTACCGATTTTATCTAAACTGGGGCCCTATTTTTGAAACCGCTCGCAGCCACGTGAGCGCTCGCTTTCTAATGCTTGTCTTTTCTATCTCTAGTAATTGACCACGAGTGTGAAAGAGATAGGAAACGTGCGCGAGCGCTCGCGTAGATGCGAGTGGTTTCCGAAATGGTACTCCTGGACCAGAAAATTGATTTAACAAGATTGAAGTTAAGTTGCACATCAAGTTCCCTTGCAACGATATCCTGACAGTTAACACTTTCAACTTTAGCGTCAGTTTGGTTACACGGAAAGTCTTGTCAAAACTGATAAACTACTTTGGCCTGACAGTAAAATTAATTGTATGTTGTTGGATATTTCGCTGCGATAGCTTGACAATTTAGCAGTGTGTAGGTATTTTTTGAGAGCACCGATTATTGATATACTGTAAAGTCATTTCGTTACTATTTGTAAAATGGCATGAATCTGGGTAAGACTTATTGCTTTCTGTGTAGTAGCGGGTCGTAAACTTATAGACAGGTTTATGCTTTCTTCATCTTACTCTGCATTGTCGCTTTTCACCGCAGTTTTGGCAAGGTGGCAGTGACCACTTTCCATCAGATGGGCTGTCTGCTTTTTTGTCACTGAGTAGCATTAAAAAGTCAGAATCGGACATATGAAAAAAAAACACTTTTCCCTAGCGTCCGAGACGTATCGATGCGATCCGCTTTCGTCTGATGATTTTTTGGTGCCAACTATTTTCGACATACGTCTTTCTTAAAAGCTTTCGCACAGATGTTCGTCGAGAAATAATTCGTTTAAACATTCATCACATAAAGGCACATTTATATCCATCAGTGTCAGTGAAAAATGATATTGTCGCGTACATTTTGTGCAACGCTGTCCGTACGTTAGTGACGTTCAGTGATGTCACGGCGAGTGTCGGCGCAGCCCGCTATCGCTAGTCTAATAGAGCCAGACACGCAGTTATATGAATGGTCGTAAATCCTCTCCCCAGGCCTCCTATCGCTCCTCCGCCAATGCGCGCTGGAGGCGCCCTCGCTGGCGGCGGCGGCGGCCCCGCGCGCGGCCCGCGGCGTGGCGCAGCAGGCCGTGGAGAAGATCGACCGGACGAGGGCACACGCGGGGAGGATATTCACCGCTATTATATACAAGTATGTCGGCGGGGAAGCGTGATAAATAATAAATAAATAAATAACATATAAAAAACATTTATTTTCAGACACAGGCACAACATAAAGAATCATCATAGAAAAAATTAAAAAGTAAAACAGACGTAAATTGACAGAAAAAAGGCACTCTAATCTTGTTACTTGTGCCATGTGGCGTCACGGCGACTGTCGTGGCATATGCTGAGTGTGGCCCCATTGCACTCTCCACATGGCACAAGTAACGAGATTAGAGTACCTTTTTCCGTCAATTTATGTCTCTGTTGTACTTTTCTTTTTCTTTTTTTCTATGAATATTTTTTTCAATTGTGCCAATCTTGGCGTTTATGTCCAGCATCTCTGCCTTCACCATGATCCAGAATTTGGCAGGTCGGATAATTACAGTCTTTGTTTTGTTACATTAACATCGGTTCAGTCAGTAGTTTGAGAAATGACAATAAGTAGAGTTAGGGCATTTTCTGACATCTGTCCGTTATTTATATAACTAATAAATCAAAAATTCTTTCATCCAACCAGTGACCCAGTCATCCCGAACATCCCCCACCACGAAGCCTTGAAGCGCATATTCCCCTCCGAAGAGGTCGAACTCAAACCCCAAAAGGACGAGGAGGAAGATGGCGTGACCAGTGAGAACACTAATGTGGTGCTATGGCTGTTCCCGGGACACACTATGCCGCGATTCGTACAGCTGTTGGCGTATCCGGCGTACAGATATCACATGATCAAAGGGCTTGTCGTCAGCGGTGGAGAGTTGACTGAGAGTCTGGTAAGTTGACTGATTTTTGGTTTGTATTGGTCATCCGGAACCATCGGTTTCTATATGTCGTCATGCAGTAAATCCAAAATTTTCTTAAAATTTTATCATAATGCAATACATTAATTAGTCTCTTCATTGTATAAAAATAGTATAATAACTCTTCGTATAGTATCCTGAATAGGCTATTCAGGTGTATTTTAAATTGAAAGATAATAAATAATAAATTACTCGGCTTTTATTTAAGTAATGAAAGAAGATTGCAATGGAACATTCCAATACTTTAAATTAACGAAACTATCGAATTCGTTCTGATTTTTTTTATGCTAAAGCATGATTATTCACAAGATAACAATGTTCTGCTTGCTGCTGCATTAGATAAAACTATTATTCGATGAGGAAAAATAGGTTAGGTTTTCTAATGGGAAACGCAAAGATGCCAATGGATAACATCGTTTCAAATTTTCAGGTGAAACACACCACTCAATCGCTGTATGCGTATCTGAATACGCTGCATGATGACAAGGAGACGCTGGCTGCCATTTGCGATACCATAATAAAGGTTTTCGCCGACAATCTCCACGTGAAACGGATCACTGTGCCTATATTCAATTTCTTGGACAGAGTACTTAGTTCAGGTGGGTTTTTAATTTTATTTTATACCAGTCAGTTAAAAATAAATCGTTTTATAATATGAAGTTACAATTTGTTTATCGATTAAAATTAGATGAAAATCTCTAAAATATTTCGTGCCTTCCAGGTTCAATATCGCCAATTTTAGAAGACAAGGAATCAAATTTCGCAATGGACGTATTCAAATATGTGCAGTTGGAACTGCGTGGTTCGAAGAATATCTACAAATTGTTGGATTCGATCAATGTTCTTTGTCAATTGATCCAGGTATGATAGTAGTAATCGTTTTTCGCTTAGAACCGTAACTCATCTTAACTCTGATTTCATTCTGATATTCGGTCTGGTACCCTGGTTAACGGGGTCACTGAGGTCAGATGACAATCGCTCTACTGTAATTACCTGATCTGCTAAATCCTGGATAATGGTCAAGGCGGATCCCGGGCCCTCGCACGTGGGAGCACTACCGGGATACACGCAAAAATGATGATTCCTAGCGTCCTTTTGACGTGCCGGTCTTTATTAATATTATTTTTTACTTATACCAGTGTTGGCCGTGTGGTGTCCGGCAGATAAGAATAGCACCAACCCCTTACACTCGTGGGTGTCGTACAAGGCGACTAATGTTTTCGAGGCAAAACATCTAAGAGTCTCCGTGGGCTGGAAAATGGACAGCAGCGTTTTCCACTGTTATACTTTTAATACTGCGATCTCCAACCCGCCTGCCAAACGCGGAGATTTCTCATCTCACTTTTCGTGGGAGAGTCCCTAAGTCCTGCAGTGGACTGTTATGGGCCGTGATGATGAAACCAGGGTCTCTGGTCTCAGGTGGGCGGTGCGGTATGCTCGAAGGCCCTAGGCCAGCTAGCCGTGTGCGTGTGCTACGCCGACCGCTACGTGCGTCGTTGCGCCGCCGCGAGACTGTATGAGGCACTCACACTGTATGGGGACGTCAGCTCCGTGCCGCAGGGGAACCTGGATCAGGTGAGTTGGGAGGGTAGTTTCTTTATTTTTTTTTGGGAAGAGACAGGTATTTTACTGGCGTCTCACCTGACTATCTCACTATTACACCTATGACACCATTGGCTATCTCAGTAGACAACTAATTTGACATATAAAAATATTACACTACTCTAATTTGGTTGACGCTATTTTCAGTGGCTTACGTAAATGATTGTGTAGAATTATTTAATGTCAAATTCAGGTTCCAACTTAGCCAATAGCCCCGCTGAGGGTCTAAAAACGCCACATTAGCGTTGCTTGATGTGATTCATATTAATTTGTCACAAACTTATATGCAGCGTCGCTGTTTTCGACATTGTCAGGACAATTAAAATTGGCTTCACTTAGTTCCAGTATTGGCCACCGGATCAGATAAGTTTGTGGCACTCTAATATGAAACAGTCTATAATGGTATATACCTGTCTATTAAATACCTATTCACTCCCTATAGTACTGAAAGAGCATCGGTCGGAATATGTATTTATACCGACCTGCTCGGCTAGTCTGTTATATGTTTAAATCCAACCCGCCTGCCAAGCGTGGAGATTATGGCAAAGCCCTCCACATCCCGCAGTGAATTGTTAGGGGCTGTTGATGTGGCGCATTTTGGCCATGTTGGTTACTCGTTAATATTTAAAATACGCCTGCAACTTTACTAGTACAGGTTTAAAGGCATGGAAAATGGCCGTACCATTATTTATTTGCTAAAGCATGAAACTTGGTAGAGCTCGTCTAATTTAAAATGACACGCCCCACTATCGCATTAACGCACACAAGCAAGTTTAAAATATGGACGCAATACATATACAAATGCCGTTCCAATTGGTCATTCAGTTGCCGGTAAGATTCAAACGTCGGAGCACGCGCCGTTCATTGGCTCCCACACAGATGAAGTATCGTTATTAATATTTGCACTCACACATCGAAATCAACTAACTAAGTAGTGGGGCGCGTCATCTTAGACTAGACGAGCTCTACAGTGGTTCCTTGAGTCAAAATTAGTCGGTTAAAATCTGTAGCCCTCGACTAACTTTTGACACAAGGAACGACTGTGCCATATTTCATGCTTTGATTAAAAAATAAAGGGTATTTACACTTAGAACCTATACTATACAGCATAATCCAACTCCATAGATAATGTCCGTGCTCGCCGAGACGGACTGGGAACAGGACGTGGCCGAGCTGCGGCCGATTCGGAACGAGTTGTGCGACCTTATGGGCATCAAACGGCCCGTCATGAAACAGAAGCCTACTTAGGATACTGCGGTATACACTTGTCTCACGTATCGCTGCTTTTAGCAGAAAAGATGGAGGATTTGAAGGCTTTTCGTAAAGTATGTATAAGGCGTATGAGGCTTTTGTTGCCCTAGCGTAGTGCCTTGATCGTGACTTTGTTAATCTCATCTCAATCAATTCTAATGAACATCGCCTAATGTGATATTAATGTACTAATTTCGCTTTCCGTGAGCCGGCAGACTTGCGGTCGTATTCGAGTCGAATATTTTTTATTTTTTATATAACTTGAATGAATAATGCATTTATGTTACTCGAGAATGGTACAATATACCTATTTATTTATTCTTAAACGTAGTTTTATTTACTATTTTAGTTATAATTATTACAGTATTTGTCAATCTTAACTTATAAACTAAGGTACATAATACTCGTAGTAGCACTCCTTTAGCAATACTGAATACATTTAGGGTAGCGTTCACAAACAAGGCTAAAACAATTTAAACTGTAAGTCTGTTGACATAAGGTCTATAATTGTTACGATATCCCTCGGATATCTGTCGGCGACGTGATCATGCCATATTGGGCATATCTCGTCCAACGCTTCACCCGAACACTTGCAGCTGTTGTAGTTGGGCCGGGTCTTGAGGCGCCTCCGCTATGAGATTCGCCCAAAACGTTCCGTAGTTCTTCAGAACTGTGCCCCTGTAATTATACAAAAATGGTTTTGTTTTTATTCGTCTATGACCTCTTTTCGTGTGACTATTACGCCACGCTGAGCCAATAATAGAGTAATCTTAGTAAATTGTAACCTTAGATAAAAAAGAGAACGTATTCTGTTTACTACAAACGCCTCGGGTCGGATCGCGATACTCCAAAGAGTGTACTAAAGGTGTCTGGCAAACAAGTTAGGGGCGGCCCTTCTACACACGGCAAGCTCGTTTAGAACGTGCAAGTCGTTTATTCTAATACGCCCTTCCTTTGGATGACTGTAAGGGCCATTTTTAATGTTGTGACTATTGTGCAAAATACAGTAAATATCCAAGTAATGATGTGTCAAACCGGATTGTTAGACAAATCAAACGATTGCAAAATCTTTTCATTTCGTATAATTTTTTAACGAGGCTGGTTTTGGCATTCATCATTTCAGTTCTTAATAAACAGATTATTCGTCATCGCCCGTGTAGTGTCTAGAGTAAAATATCGCCAACCCCTTACACTCGTGGGTGTCGTACAAGGCGACTAATGTTTTCGAGGCAAAAGCTCTTGAGTCTCCGTAGACTCGAAAATGAGCAGCAGCGTTTTCCATTGTTATATTTACAACACTGCTATCTCCAAGCGCCTGCCAAGCGCGATTATAGCAATAACCTCCCCTTTCGTGAACTGTTACGGACTGATGAAACAGATTATTTGTTGTTATTGTACGTCTAACCGAGTAAAAGAAAGGGAGGTCAAGCAATGCTAGGTTATTTATTACTTCAACAGGCGTAAAGCAGCTACTAATTCCTCTCGAATTATCCATGGACGTTAAATCTTCACCTCGGCACGTGGCAAAGCGGCAAATCCATGCGTGTCTAATGATAATATCCGATTCAATTAAGAGATAAGCAGCCTTGCGCAAAATGAATTGACGCACGAGAATGGGCGAATGGACTCTTCTAGATTACTGTAGCGAGACCGAGCGTGCTTCGGTAATCGAAGTTTATCTCAAAGGTCAGTTCACTAAGCGCACTAAACAGCTTATTTGCGTTACGCAATGGACACATATGTTAGTGAAAGGAGTTCGGATATGAGGTCAACGACCTCGTCGCTTGCAGCCGAATACCATATGCGGCTAGCAATTTAGTTTAACCTGTCAACGGGTACTGTTTACGAGTAGATCTGTAAACGTTAATTTGAATTTGCGAGGCAGCTGTTTCTAATGAAACTAGGTACGTAATTGCATCAGTACGCCGCGCGTCATTTGTTTCACAGACACGCGTAATTCATATTAACTACATTAGATAGGTAAGCCATATTTCACAAAAGAGTTAGTTTTACCGTAATCTCCACGCTTGTCTTGCGTGTTGGAGATTACGATTTCTTGTCCCCCGGAGGCCATGCATCTTTAATCATGAGAATATCGCCTGGATAGATATACTGCCGCCAAACAATAATGCTTGCGTTGTTGTATTCCAGGTACGACAGTTGACATTTTCCATAGCTTTTTTCTCCGAGCAGTTTTACGGACTAGAAGTAAGGCGCGGGCATGCCGGTTACTATTTCGAGAATCTGTTATTATTTTTGCCTACACTGCCAATATTATCTACAGTACAAATACGAAAATTTTACGAAAGGCCACGAACTCGACGAAAAATTAGGTTAACGCCAGAGGAATTGTTGAGTTGTGAACTGTAGAATCGTTACATTTCATTCTGGGCAAATTCGCCACGATACTGGGCACCAATAGGTACAGCGTTCACATGTAATGCGCGAATTCGCCCCTTCTGGAGAGGTCTACGCGTAAAATACGCGTGTAAGACTCGCCGCGAATTCGGCCCTTCTAGAAAAATCTACGCGTGAGAGACTCGGTGCGAATTCGCCCCTTCTGGAAAGATCTACGCGTGAGAGACTCGCCGCGAATTCGTCCCTTCTGGACAGTCTTATTATTTAAACAATTCGTTCTACCGGTGGCCACAGGACTGTCTCATGCCTCGGCCAACGCATAGGTATTGCCATTCAGCACTGTCACTCTTCCTAGTAGTGACAGCGATATTGGAGACAAACCTATGTAGATTTAGGTATTAGATTAAGGTTTTAGGTTTCATTTATGTTTTATGTTATACATGCATTTCTTCTTAATCCACACAGCGACAACGTACCTGCGGTTACACATTTTATTACCTGCGACCTAAATGTATCTATAGCCGATGTTATGGGGTCCTAAAGAGCAAAACAAAATTTGCCAGTCTAACATGAACGTAGCTAATTTTCCAATATTTTTGTGGGCGACTGTTACCGCTTACCCTCACGTTGGCTGTCTGCTTGTTTGACAATGTTTAGCATAAAAAAACTTCAATAAAGTAAGGTTGAGTAGGTCTTATTCCTAGTTAGCAAACTTACGTGAAGTACACGCGTCCATGCTTATTACTAGGCGCCCTCCACACTAGCGTGGCGCGTGACTTGTCGCGTGGGTCGGCGTGCGTGGCGGCCGCGCACTCGGGGTGGATGGTCGTGTTCGGCGCCTGCTCCCACGAGCCGAGCCACTCGTCTGTCTCGATGCTGCGCGCTTGGAGGAAGAACCCTTTGAACGGCTCTGAGCCTTCGATTGTCACTGAAATTGAAGTTTGTCATGATTGTAATAGAGTTCCTAATGTTTTTTTGTATGAGACTAGCTGGCCCGCCGCGACTTGGTTCGCGTGTTGTCGTACCTCTTGAATTACTCTTGTTTATTGTTGAAAACCGCATGAACATCCATTCAGTAATTTTTGAGTTTAGACAGACAGATGCGGTGTGGGTCTTTGCTTAATAATATCTTGTGATAATATGTGGTGATTATGAGATGGAGGCAAACGAGCAATTAGGTCAGCTGATAGTTAGTGATCACCGTCGCCCATGAACGTTCGCACACCAAGGGGTCACGAATGCGTTGCCGACCTATGAGAAAGGTGTAGACTAGTTTGTTGCAGGCTCCTTTGATGTGGTGGCTCGGGGACACCGCTGCAGCAAGTTTACTTCTTGACTGTACGCGACAGTAAGTTTCTTGAAAAGCGGATAGTAGGTAGTTGACTGCCATTCATCCAGATAGTACGGATGGAATGAATGACCAACTATGCATTCCAATACGGTAGGTAAACAACTGTGCTATAAAAGTAAACTGTATATACGAAAGAGTTTGGTATACCAGATATACTTACTATAAGCTACATTACATCAAAATCCGTTTAGTAGTTTTTGCATGAAGGAGTAACATACAATTGTATTTATATGAATTTATGTGGGAAAGGAGTACGAGATATTGTGTTATAAGGAGTACGGGACTGAGATCTTTCTTGAAATGATATGCAGGAAAAATTTATTGGGAATGAAATCTGCACACTGATGAGACACTGGACACACTCCTCACACCTTTTTGAACACCGACAGCGAACGGTATTAAAAATTTTAAATTTTCATGTCAAAAACCAAAATTGAAAGCCGTTCGACTCGAGGCGAGCGAATCCAATGAATCCTCAACCCGCCTGCCAAGCGTGGTGAAAATGGTAAAACCCTCCATTGATGTGGAGGAGACTCCTTGAGCATAACCAACCAACCCGGGAATTCTCTCCTATCGTCTTGTAACGAACTGAGATAGCCAATCCCATACAAGATGTACGGCCATCTTAGTAAGTGAGAGAGCCCTATAATTTCCGAAAATCAGTTTTCCTTATATTTTATCAGTGCCATTTTTCCCCAATGCTTCATTCATGTTATTCTTAACATGAAATTCTTTTAAAATGAAGTCGTGCACTTTTTTCGACCATTTATTTAACATCCCTTCGTCTCTTCCCGTTGACATACTTAAACAAAAGTTTAAGAAAATGACAAAGTCGTCCGGAGGGGTCCGGAACACGTTTAAACTCCGGTTTTACAAAGTTGCTGAACCGCTGCGGCCATTAAAAGCTCTCGCCTCAGCCTCATGACGCAGTAGGCCAAGGTCGATTCTCTCATCCCTATATACTCGCGTACATTTGCTCGTTTTTATATTTTTAGTTGACAGACACCCTTACACGTTAGCGGCAATTTGGGGGGAGGGGTAACTGCAGCATACCTTCTTGCACTTACCTATATATTCATACTAATCCTATAATCTGGCTATCCCTCGTGATTTTCACCTGTGTGTTGAATGCGTTTCAAATAAAATATTTCCCGTTTATTTTCCAAAATTTTTATATCCTCAACGGGCAGCACCAACTTTATATCACAACATTTTACATAATAATTACTATACTAATTATGGATTTTCTACATTTTTGATGTTCAGCTTAGTTCCCACATTACCGAATTAGTTTATTTTCATCATGTCAGCCGTAAGACGCCCACTGCTGAGCATAGACCTTCCCCAGATATCTCCACAAAAGCCGGTATTGTGAATTCCTCATCCTTCTGGTACTTGCGATCTTTACCAGTAAGAGATCGACCTACCCTGCGTTTTCTGGTACGTAGACGTGGCGACCACGTACCGATTTATGTTACTCACACAAAAAGCGAAATAGACCCCGCGAGCCCTAGTGATGCCGCTAACAATTGAATGAAAGTGTGTCTCTTAAAACAATATGTTCCACGCGGACTACTAAGAAATGAGCACATCAGGAGCGACAAAACAAACCGGTCGATCTGCTCAGCGTCTGACCTACAATAAGTTGCGAGCTTACATAATCAGGCTTTACGCTTCTACTATGGCGAGTAAGAGTGCTTTTTACGAGCGCTTTTATCAATGGACATTATGAACCGGTATTTGCAAGGTTAACTTGCAATGAAAGTTATGGTTTTTATTTGTATATTGCAGTTAACAGCAGTTATTATTGGATAAAACAGATACAAGTTCTAAGTTTTTCAATGAAAATTATTATTTGCATGTTGCAGCTATTAATATTGATATTTGATGCGCTGGATGAGAAATAGATAAATCGATTTTCGAACAATAAATATATATTATTGGCTATAAGACATACAAGTTCAAAGTTAAGTTGCAATAAAAGTTATAGTTTTTGTTTGCTGGTTCATTTAACAGCTATTTGTAGGGCTGGTTGAGAAATTCATACGATCGATTTTCAACAATAAATAGCTATTGACTCTTCCACACATAAGTTCAGTTGGAAACTTTAGGACTTTGCAACTTTTTACCAATTGAATACCTAATACTTGTGTTGATCGTGTGACTATCGATTTTATTTAGTCATATAAACATACCTATTTTGGTAATTATAACAAAATAGTTGTTTTACATTTTGTTCTTAATGTAGTGTAAAATTGTGAGTTCCGTCGTAATGAACATTTAGGGTAACCGTATCTTTTATTAGATCGCAATGACCTCGCCTTACTTCTTCGCAAATTCTACAATTTAATTAGGTAATCATTTTATAATTATGTTGATTACTTACCTTTGCTAGTTAAATATGTAAGTTAATTTTTATGTGACCTACACCTTTTTGTATGTTCATCACTTCATACGTAGGTACTTTACTTTATATGTATTGCCATGAACTTTGATTTTCGGCATGTGCAAATTGAGTTTACATTATAATTTCCATTTATGTTAATGACTGTATTTTATTATTTCTTCTTCTTCTTCAGTCGAGCACTCCCATACCACACTAACCTTCTGAATGGAGCATTGCACTGTCATTATTTTATGGTAAGCTCACCTGTGACAGCGCTATTAGGTCCATATGAGGAAGACGAGGCTGTAACCCGGTACGGCAGTGTGGCGAGCGGCTGACTCCTGTGCTGTCCATGATTGGGCTGATTCGGACGGTCTTTCACGCATGCGTCTATGGGCGCCCCGTCCGGGAAACATTGCACCCCCATACACAGCAACGAAGCCACAAACAAAACGTTATACATCGTTATACGAGTAGTCTTAGCTTAATGTTGGGTCCTTGTAAGCTTATTCACCTTTCACGATCGGCCTAACATAAAGCCAGTGGTGGACTGCGCGCGCGCCGCCCCCACGCTCGCTTTTGTAAGCGCATGAAAGGATCTAGATCTCAAAAAATATTGACACGTCAATTAAAGTTCTGAGGAGTGGAGCCGCGCGCTAATGCTTACGCCGAATGTTGCGCAAAACTTTGGCAACTTCCGTCGACTTAGAAACAAATAAGCCAAGTTTATTCCAATAAAATATATTTTTTGTTTAATTAAAATACACAGTAATAAAGAGTAAAATGCATATGTTACGTAGATCATAAGTTGAAGTAGGAGTTTCCTATAATACGAATTCCTACGAATTCCTATAATAGGAAATTCCTATAAAGACGACTTAGTTTTGATAAACTACTTACATTTACTGAGTGATTAATTTGGCACAGTGATCTATGCGTTAGCCAACGAAGATTAAAAGTATCAGTAGGTACTTAAGTAGGTATCACTCCTATAAGAAGGTTCGGGTATAGTTTGATGGGTTTATGCTCTTCTCCGTCACAGTAACAGGTTTAATGCCCTTGTGACCCAACCCAGCTTTGTAAAGGTACAGGCTACACACCTGAACTTTCTTCGTGAATCCTATCCATTGGTGAAATATCATTCGTTTAGTTTTGACGAAGTAAGCAAAAAGAGACACAAACGCGAATAGCGATTTAGTTTGCTACTAGAGATTTGCTGATCACTTAGATATTTGACACAGCTATGGCGTGTTAATCAACAAACATGATGTTATCACCAGTTCCTTTTTTGTATGGGCAGAGAAGGTTCGGATCGAGTTTGTTGGGGCTTTCGCAGCTCTCCATGTATTGTATTATTTCGTCGAGCATAGTTTCGCAGTCTTCGTATTCAGATTGGTTACCTTCTTCCCCTTCTGTGGTTACATTGCTGCCGTCAACATTGACGTTAGAATATTCTGGAACGGCTTTTTTCTCCGGCGCATTTTCTGAACCTTCGTGCTCTTGTTGACTTACATATCCGTTTTCGTACTCGTTGATTGAATTTCCATATAAACTGCTCCTTAAAGAGGAGTTGCGGCGAAGCCAATCCGTACAGTCGATTGAAATGCTGGACGCCTTAGTGAATCCGTAGTACTGATCTAGACTATTCCTGTTCGATGTGAAATCTGAACTGTTGTCAACGTCGGACCTGTCCAATGAATCGTATCCTTCGATGGTGTTGGTATTTTCTATGGTTTCGTAAACTGGTTCCAAAATCTCGGCGAGCCGTTCGGAGGCTTGAATGGAGATGATTTCGGCGACGTGTAGCTTGGGCCTGACGGTTGCATACTGGTCTTTGAGGTCGTCGTCGTGGGATGGTAGCCCGGTGCTGTAGGTCATGCGCCTGTCGGAGTTCGGTCCCATACTCATTCGCGGGTACCCCGAGTCGCCTCTCACGCGAGACACCACGGCGTTCTCTGTTTTCTTGTACGTGGCTTTGACCAACATGTGCACCTGAAACACATTATGTTAAAAAGTTGTTAAAGAAATTTTTAAGGACTTTCTTTTTAAATTTTTGTACTTATCTTTCTTAGGAAATTGTAGAAAGTAGGTATATTTAACATCGTTAAGGAGCCTCCGTTTTGTTGTTTAGCCTACTCCGCAAGAAGCTATCGGGCAGAAGTAAGTACAACAACGTAATTTGTTTTTTCGGGAATATGATAATTAAGGATTGTGTTTTTCCTGCAAATTCGAAAAAACTAACAGTTAAATGACATACCTCCTTATTCGCGTAGCAGTACAGCAAAGCGACGATGACCCCCTGTATGCCTTCCACCGTGTAAGAGATGTAGTAATAGGCTTGCTCCCACCCACAGTTGTCCGTATTAGGTCGCAACGCCGTCAAGAGGAACTGGCATCCGAATATTGGCATCAGGAATATAGTGGCTTTGGCTGTGCTCCTGTGGAAAAATAAGTACATTTAGCTTGTGACCATGGTCAAACTAACACAGTATTTTCAGTTTCAGATCAGTGTTTTTACAAATATTGGTGTTAAACGAGCGGACAATTCACCAAATGTAAGTAAGTAAGTATGGTAGCTCATATAACATCCATGTTTCACGAATTTAGGTTTCATATAACAAAAATGCAGACAGAACATTGTAAGTGTGAGTACTAATGTGATATGCTTCATGACAGTAATTACGTTGGCTACCTTATCCTTTAAACCAGAATACAACAACGCATCAGTATAGGTACCAAGTTAGATACCTATCTAATGAAAACTTATATGATTAGATTAGAGCTAGGTTGTCCATTTATATTAATTATAACCTATAAAACGTAGAATCGCGTTCTTAAAACCCGCGTGACACACTTCATGAATTCATTGTGAAGGCGATCGGGACTATAGCCAACGATGATTATCATTAAAATGGAATATGTTTGTGCAACACGTATGTACGAGTACGTAGAGCCTGAATATTTGAACTCGCAAACGGCTCCTCTCGCATTCGAAGGTTGATTCACTCATCGTACGACCAATTAGTGTTATTTTTGGCATTAATTTGCAACATTACTTATATACTTATATATACATTGAAGTAATTGTAATGGATGTAATTATAATATCAAACACTTTTTAGAATGTATATCCCTGAAAATTAGGTGGTAAAATATTTGTGTTTTTTTTTGTTTGGCCGGACACCGAATACCGGATATCCGGCCATCGCATTAGCTGCATATCCAGCGGCCGGATATTCAGCAGGACATAGTCTCTGAACAAGTCAGTGTTTTCAAGTCTTCGTACAATGTGAATAATTTTAACTTTGATCTGAACAATTCCTTCGTCGTACGACGAATCCATAGATTCGAAATACGCGCTTACACATTAGCCCACAGCATCGTGAATCAGAGTACAGGAAAAGATTCTCAAAAGGTCCAGACAAACGCAATCGCTTGCTACCTTTTAATGTAGGAGCAATTAGCGTATTTTTGGGCCGATTTTTCAATCCTCATATAAAAATTATCTGACCGATAAAGTAATATACTTACTGCCAAATTAAAACCAACTGCAATCCATCATTTAGATATAAAGTAATGATACCATTTTATTTTAGTCGCTTAATAACTTATCAGACTAATATGTTTTATTTGAGGTTTGAAAAATCGGCCCTTAATCAAATTTATAATAATTCACTTTAGATTAACTGCAATTTTTTTTTTGCCAACCTTCTACATGAACAACAGTTACCAACAGTCATATCAACAGTGCTTTGATTAATATTTATCATTTTTGAGATTACTTTTTACAATGTACAAAATTACTTTTGTTTACTTTTCATACATTGTTTGCTATCCGGTATCCAGCCGGATATTAACGCGCTATCCGGTATTCGGCCGCATAGTAAATTAAGGCCGGATACCGGATAGAAACCGTATATCCGTTTCATCTCTATAAAATACAATTGAATTTTTTTGAAATATGCTTACATTTTTAAAACATTTTCATTAGATACGTAAGTAGGTATCTAAATGTTAAGCTATAAATCCTTCAACATTCCTAGGTACAAATACCACAAATACTTTAAAGTACCTATCCAACACACTTGCGAAACCCAAGACAAGGTTCCAACTACCATAATATGTAGTAAGTTTAATCGAGCAACATAGGACAGGAACTGTAAATCATTACTATGTACTTGAGTATACGAATAGTACAGATATTGCGAATTATATTGACAACATAACAACGTTATTTCGTAAGTGGTGCCCGTGGATGTTGATTTTAATTAATTACTGTACAAGGTCGGGGTCAAATGTTATCTAGTTGCTGGCCTGGCTCGACTTCGTTCACGTGGTGCCCTACCTACATTTTCCCTATCCTACCTTACACCTACCCTAACAAAATTTTAAACCTTGTTGTTGATAGGTTTTGAGACCGCAACTATACAATTTTAGAACAAGATAAGAGATAACTATTCAGAAGGCAAACGTCACTCAGCCGCTACTAATATACTAATATCAAGTATAAGAATCTTTTAAGCCTGAGGAGTACGCCTGGGTGAGTACCACCGCCTTATATATTGCTATTGCAAGCTTGCATTGCTGTGTTCCGGTTTGAAGGATAAGGTAGCCAGCTAAATTACAGGTATGAGGCATTTCATCTTAATCCTCACAGTGACAACGCATCTACGGTTTTGCATTTTTGTTACCTGCAACCTAAATGTATACATTTTAGATGTTATGGACGGCAGTCACCATTTATTTATTTATTTATTTATTAACCATCAGGTGGGCTATCTGCTAGTTTGTCACTGAGTAGCATAAAAAAACTTACAGTTGGTTAGCATTCTCCGAGTTTCTGAGCTTCGTTAGCAGTACTCTCAGCACGTCTATGAACAGTATTGTGTTGACCAACAGCACTAGTAGTCTTGGCGCGTCCAGTATCCATTGTATGTGTTCCACGGTGTACACCAACCAGCAGGAATGGTTGTCGTGCAGCCCCATCACCGTCGCCCACGCCACGACAGGGACTATGGATATGCCTGTCGGGGAATGGCGACTTAATAAGTAAGTAAGTTAGTGGTACGAGGGTTGTGGCAAGTAAGTACTTAATGGTAAGTAATGCCCATTTATAGGTTCATTGATTCAAACAAAGGCTGGTAAGGCTTGTATAGCAAACGCTAAAGACACATAGGTATACCTACATGTTGAAATCTCGTTAGTCGAAATAAACATACAAGCGGATATCCCATGATTTATTTAAGGGTATCCATCCTTATGTCTCGGACTTTGTGTATTCCTTCGCAAAATTTGTGTTTTTTACATTTCTATTGAGTACCTATCGTTATCGTTATTGAGTATGGGCTTAAGAAATACACAAGACCGTGCCACTTACCACCAGGTGAGATGGCGGCCAAAAGCTGGCCTAAATCTTGGCTAAACAGTAGTTGCAGTAGTGCGATTAAGTGATGGTGTATATCTTATATACATATAAAAAACACTGTCTGTACATTGAATATATTTACAAAAAAATAATTTAGGGCGATGAAGAAATAGTAACAGAATAAGAGTTTTTACAATTTTTGTCTGTCTGTTTGTACACGCTAATCTTCGGAAGTACTGAATGAATTTGAATGATTTCTTTTTTCTATTTTGTAGCTATTAAGCCTTGACAACATATAGAATATAATTCATTTTGGAAACTGGTACGTCTGAATCACAGCTTGACCTCTTCGTAGTTCATACATTAGGGAGGACATTTAAACTGGTCGCTTGGAAAAAGCGAAACTGTTCTAAAAACTATTTCCACTCACCAGCTCCGATAGCGTAGAGCCAGATAATGTTCAGCTTCTTCCGGAAGACGGCCACGATTAGCCGATGGAGGTACACCCCTTCTACCAGCATGGCGACAAACACCACGTTGCCGGCGATGCGCTCAGCCACTGCCAGCACGCGGCACGCCACCGTGTGCGCCGACATCACGGTTTCCCCGGCGTTGGTGAGCTCGTCTATGTAGATCTGGAGAGGTTACATTCGTCATCACCATCATATTTTTTTTATACTACTGAGGTGGCAAACAAGCTTACGGCCTGCCTGATGGTAAGGAGTCACCGCAGCTTATGGACATTTGCAGTACCAGGGGCATCTTCCGGACCCCGTAAAAAGTTTTTACCGCTTTCTTGAAGAACTCCATATTGTACATATGAGCCTTAAGACGTCCACTGGTAACTTCCTCGACCTTCTGGTAGGTACATGTTCTTTATGTTATCTAGTTTTATAACATCTACTGAATGAGATTGACTGTTAATAGGACGCTATTAATACCGAGAAGTCCGCCTGATGGATACCATCTATAGGCAATTTTACAATTTTTTTATGTTATAGGTACGGCAGACAAAAAGGCACGCAGGCCACCTGATGGAAAGTGGTCACTGCCGCCTATGGACATCAGCAACACCAGGGGAGTCTTTCTTTCTTTTCTTTCTAATGCGTTGCCCTCCTTTGAAGATACCTCTTGAACGATCCCAAGTCACAGTCATCGAGACGAAAGACGTCCTTTCGAACCTTCACTAAATACCTAATTTTATTGAAATAGGATTTATTCATCTTTAAACGTCAAAAATCTAATGGATCATCGTTATACGGCTCATTCAGTTAGGAAGTGACGCACGTTTTAACCTCTGATGATGGTTCTTAGCTTATTTCATTGAAACCGGTTAATAAGTTGTTTAGATAATATTGAAGTATATGTAAACAAGTCGGGGGTCACCGTCGTTTTTCTGTCTGTTAAGTTCAAATAAATCTATATAATATATATCTTATCTTTGGTATTATTGGTGATAGGTACTTGAAAACTAAGTGCATAAATAGTTTACTTATGGCCGACAGTTACCGCTTTCCATCAGGTGAGCTGTCTGCTCTTTTGTCACTGAGTAACACAAAAAACTGTTTACAGGGTGTTTATAATTGGGACAGCCTAGACAAACCGATTCATAATGAAATCATTTTTTTCCTTTTAATAAAAAATTAAAGCTTTAAGTCAAGCACGAATTATCCATAAAAATGTCTAAAATTGACTAAACTTGCAATTTTAATTTTTTCTTCATACAATGAAATGATCTTTAGAAGAGTCAATCCGTATAATATACCTACTTCAATTATAGTACAGTGGATGATAAGAAAGATCGTCGGGTTTAATTCTAAATTTATAAAATCATAGAAATAGCAGTGTTGAACCGACCCTCTGCATAGCGGAACACGCTAGAACCACATGAACCCAAGAACGCCATGAAGTTGTCGCTGTTTGCTAGATGTCGCTACTGTCTTTGACCACAACTTTATTTTGGTGTTGTTTTAAAAAGAAATCCATTTTAATCGAGCCATACTCATACAATCCGAGCGATACCATTATAGTTACAATAAAAAGTCAAGATATCAAAACATTTCCCAACACAAATCGTAACAATGAACAAAACATCCAAAATCCTACATCGCACTAACGATATTTTCGCAACCGTCGCTATATATACCGAGGCGGCCCGTACTTCTCTTGGAAGTGTATCCTTTAGTGTGATGCCACTACTGTACCAGATCGCTAGCTTTAGTTAGAGGGTCTAACCAGCTCGTGACGTCACGCGCTCGTTTCAGGCGACGCACCCTGTAACGTGCGCTGCGAACGCTCGCCCGCGCGGCTGCGACGGCTTGTGGCGCATGTTCCTCGGGCGGCCTTACCTTTCGCGGTATTCGTTAACTCGTTAGCTTAGCTCCTGTTAAAAATATTCGAGCACTTCCATAACCAGGCGGCGAGAATACTCGATTGCCAGATTTTTGGAGGTGGATGGACTATTCTTTATGCGTGAAATTGCTATTTGTTGTGTTAGACTCGCTAAAACTCAGTAACGGCTGGACCGATTTATAATAATTTTTTTGATTTGTTCACTATAAGGCAGGGTTGGGTTAGGTTAGGTTGGGCAAAAAAGAGGACGTGTAGGGTACGTATGGAATAGCTGTAGGGTATAAGTACGTATAGGATAGGCGTAGGGTAGGGTAGGGGTAGAGTTGTGTAGCGGTTGGGTAGGTGCAGGGTAGGTGTAGGGTAGGGTAAGAGTAGGGTAAGCGTAGGAAAGGGTAGGGGTAGGACAACACGCGAACGAGCGAGCAAGTCGTTCGCGTGTTTAGGTTATCTAACCTTAGTTTTTTGGTTAAAATTAAATTCATACCATACCAGGATACAGCATACTAGCATACTAGTGGCCTATGCCCAGCAGTGGGTTTCTTCGGCTGATATGATGATAATATAATGATGATGAATAAAATCGACCTAAAAAAATATGACTTAGTAGGTACCTACTAGAACTATACACTACAATCATAGTATCTACTTTCATACATTCATAGAAACATCGCCTCACCTCACTGCGGCTGACGATGACGAGAACGTTCCTGATTATGATGGCGATCAGCAAGTTCCTGTGCAGAGCCACTCTGGTGATCCTCAGCCGCTTGTAGAAGAAGAAAACGAAGACGGCTGGCAGGCAGAATGCGATGGAGAAAGCCAGCACAGCGATGTAGAACTGGTAGCGGCGCAGGAGGCGGGGCGTTATGCTGCAAGTGCTGTAATCTGTCTGGACCTCCCACGTGGAGTTGCCGTAGCACTCCTTGCTGCTGAAATCTAGCAGTTTTAATGATTACAATATGACTGATGGAAAATTTGGAGCGTCAATCAAATGACACGACGGTGTGATGTGAAGGTCGCTGGACTAATGATACAGGTATATAAGCATTTAATTAGATATGCAATCGGTATTTATATGAAGCTTATGGGTAAAAGTGTCGGCAGCTCAAATGACGATGATGGATATTTTTGTTTATTGTTTAAGTTCAATTAATAAATAATATATTTATTTTCTCTTCACATAGGTAGACGGATCAAATTTTAAACAGAAACAATTTAACGTAAGTACAGTGAAAACCTGCGTGAGAGACTGGTGTAGAGACTGGGTAATAAATACCTGTCTTACAGATCACCAGAATCCCCAGACCATTGGAAAGTAACCTAGTGCAAAAAATTTGCTTACCAACTATACGTTAATAAAAAAGATAAAACAAATTAGTAACAATCATTTGGAATAAGCAATAGCAACATTTAAAAAATAATAATAAATTAATTTATACATTCAAAAGATATATTGTAGGTATCAGTTATACAACAAATTAGCTAATCACTTAGTTCATATATCATCATATGGATTATTATATGATAGGTCAACTAATTTGTTGAACGACTATGTTCAACTCAAAGACGTTCAAAACGAAGCGATGAACAAAAAGGAGTTGAATAAAAACCGCATCTATTAAGACATTTGACATTGAGACAGCTTGAGCTCCTTTTGACATGACGGGCTCTCTATATTTTGAATCTTTCATATTCCGAGGTCGCCTCGAAGATTGCAGCGTTGCAAAATAGCCTTGCGGGCAAAGGGTGACATTGTAAACTTAACAATTTATTATAGGTACTTATGCTCCTATATGTCAGTATATTACCTATTAATACGAAGAAAATGAGAGTATCACTACTCGAGTGCGTTCTTGAGATCTTGTCCTTAGGTGATGTATTTATTAAGATGTATATGTATAAGTGCGAGGCCGGGATTCGCGCTAAAACGATGATGATGATGATGATGATCGATGATGCAATAGGGACGTACTTTATTTGAGTGCGAAATGTATATATTTTTTTTATTATCTACCTGGGTTGCGTCTAATTTGTGGTGTGTACGGTGGTGAAATTCGGCAGAAGTACTGTAGGTACTAGCCTAAACAACTCCTCGGATACTTTATTGCAACATGCCGTGATATTAGCGGTAAAAGAAGCACAGGTCGGTTTGATTGCTGTTTATACTAGCTATTTACAAACAATAAAATCGTGACTTTTTAATATTAGTATAAGTGAGATCATAGTCATTCCTATCCCGTACTCACGATGACATGACGGTCCCTGTCCGGAGTACGCGAACTCTGAGCAGACCTCGTTGGAGATGGAGTCGGGCTCAGCAGCCGGCCAGCAAGTCCAGCCGTCAAACGTCGCCGGGCAACCGATTGATTCATCAATCTCTACTGAACTGGAGCTAACTGGAATGGTCAGATGATGAAGTTCAGTTGCACGCCATTAAACAAGGTTGAGTTATGCAATGACATTTTGATAAAAGTCTCCATATTTTGCTTTTCAGGGGATTTTTTCCAAAACTGATAAACCATCTTCTCAAACTGTCTACGACATCAATGCGCTGTCCTCAATCCGCCATATTAAAGATATCAACGCGCTATCTTCAAACTGACATGTAAAAGACTTCAACGCGCTATCCTCAAATTGCCATGTAAAAGACATCAACGCGCTATCTTCTAACTGTCATGTTAAAAGACTTCAACGCACTCTCCTCAAACTCTCATCTTAAAAACATCAACTAGACGCTATCTGGGAACTGCTATATTAAAGACATCAACGCGCTATCTTCAACCTGCCATATTAAAAATATCAATGCGCTATTATTATGCAGTCGTAATTATAAAAAAAGTTGTTCGCGTTCTTTAGGTACACATATTATTGTATTAAACGGGACTCATATGCGACCTAGGTACCTGTGGGTGGTGGGTGCAACGCTACCGAAACGTCGGGAAAACAAATCGAAAAGGTACGTCACTTGTAAATCCCGTATAATACGCGCGTTCAATATGATCGCGTGTGAGGGACTTATATACAATAATACGTATAAGTGTTGCTTACCAGCATCGTTCTCCTGCCCCATGTAATGGCTGCAGCAGTCCGCAGCGGCATAGAAGCAGGCCTCCCAGCGGCCGTGCGCAGAGGGGATGAGTGCTGCTCGCACCGCGCTCGCCACCTCCTCCAGACCCGGGTCGAACGGGTAGCAGCCGCATGTGCCGTCCTCCTTTGGCTAGATTGTATTGGGCCTTTGTATTTTTGTGTTGAGCATAATAATTAACATTCGTATTTGATTTCTTGAATTGACATTATATGACAAAATATTGACTGACATGTATAGGATCTTTATAATTATAATTTAAATTTAAAATTGCTGTAATTGATACAATGTATCTAAATGATTGAATGATTATTATGTATTAATATTTGCAACTCCGTGAGCGTCGGTGGCCGGGCGGTAAAGTATCCCACTCGTAAGCGAGAGGAACCGGGTTCGAATCCTGCTGCGACTGTGACTGTGACTCTTTTCTGAGTTATGTACATTAGTTGAATTCTAACCGGTGAGGGAAAACATCGTGATGAAACCTGCAAATTCAGGCAACTGAATTTGATCGCCAAATCTTGGATAATGGACAAGGCGGACCTCATTTATATTACGTTATTTATCTGTCAGTTTGACAGAAATGTCGTGATAAATATCGATTAGATACTAGACGCTCGATATATATCGCACGATAGTTGATACGGATCGTAGATTTCTGGATTTTCGGAAATCCTGTGATCCGTATCACGATTCGTGATACTCTATGCTACACACTCGATAAATATCGTGATCCTGCGTGAATCACGATATATATCGTGTGTGTAGTATCCGCTTATATTTACGATTTTTACGTATTTTTACCAAAATGACTGATAAAGCTTGCGTTGCCATAGTATTAGCATTAGGATTGAAAAGACGCGTGAAGAGGAAAAATTGGGTAAAATTATGAGGATGAGGATCTTGTTGACTTTTTATACTTTAAAAGTAACTGTCCAGGTCCATAGTGGCCACAGCGGCTTGAAAATAAACACAAATTATGAAAATAAATTTGAAATTACGTTATTTATCTGTCAGTTTGACAGAAATGTCGTGATAAATATCGACTCGATACTAGACGCTCGATATATATCGAACGATAGTTGATACGGATCGTAAATTTCTGGTTATACGAAATTCCTGTGATCCGTATCACGATTCGTGATACTCTAGGCTACACATTAACGCCAAGATTATGATAATGTATATTTTCTACTCCGTGGCTTAACTGACTCAATGTCTCTTATTATTGTACCACCTACATTGTTAATGTACCTACCGCATTTATATCAAATAAATTATTCTAATTGTAGACGTAAGATTTTTTTTACTGTAGATAGAGGCAAACGAGCAAGCGAATTACCTAAGGTCTGTCTCAAACTAATTTTCATAGAAATAACAAATGGAAAAATTATAATTAAGTGGTTATTGGCTTACAAAACTGAAGCAAAATTAGCCTTGGCCTGAATTCTTTCTTTAGTTCTTCTGTTCTTTTGTTTTTACAAATTGACGAGTACCTACCTACCCATAGTGCCACAAACCCGTCTGACGCGGTGGCCAAAGTTGGAACTATGTGTCGCCATTTTGAAATGTCATGTCAATTCCTACAACAGCGACGCTGTCACCGGTTCAGATAAGTTTGTTGCACTGTACCTACATTTTTTTATACCTACATTTTTTGTGCGATTAGTGGTTTGATTGATTGCTTGATGTCATCTTTATTGTACCAAAATTGGTTTGTGTACATTAATGGAAAATTGGTTTAGAGCAAATTGTTACCATATATGATTACCGCGTATGGACACCCTCAATACCAGAAGGGGGCCATGAGCGCGTTGCGGCCTTTGAGAAATGTGCCTCATTTCTAGAAGTACGGGAAAAGTGCAATTCATACGCATGCTGCCGACACATGCTGATGATACATTTTAACACTACATCAATACAAATTGAGTTGTGTCGGCGGGTTTGATGTGGAGAGCTGCTTTGGTATGTAGAGCAAAAAATAGAATAAATTTGAGACTAACGGTCCACCGCGGCTTTCACTCGCGTGGGTCACAATCCCTTGGTGTTCAATTTGCCAGAAACAAAGGCACCCCAGAAGCCGTTTTCCTGCGGCTGTGAGCGGCTAGGTCTTCCCAGGGGACCACGACTTCTATTTTAGTCAATTTTTTATTGATAGACTTATCTTTGAAGTTTTATCAAATCCTAATTTTCATTTAAGGAATAACAAACATAAGTACAAATTGAGAGACAAACTTTCGCATCCTTAGAATCCCAAGTGCAGCTAGCGATCGTAAATTAGGTGGCTATTCTAGCCATTATCCCGTCCAAAATAATCTATCGGTTTCATATAAATATCCCATAGAAATAATAAAGTGTTAATAGTAATTTATTGTATTTTGCTAGCCAGGCTTCGCACGCGTAATAATGATAATATTTTATAAAGTTTCCCCGTAAATAATCTTATCAAATTCCGTCAGTAGTTCCGGACAATGGCAAAAAGATAAACAAAGCCGCTTGCGACGTTTAATAATATTCATATGCGAAAGCAAGACGAATGAAATCAATGACGAAAGAAATTGATTACTGTCGTCATTCGTTGAAATGCACACTGCGTATGGATTCCTCTGGAATATTTTCACAGTGGACGTATGTGCGCATCTTATCCCCCTTTCGTATTTACTTATTTCTTTAGTTTATTATGTTTATATTAAGTACAACTTTATGAAGTTTATAAAATAGATTTGGAGACCTCCTGAGACAGATATGCGTTACCTACTAGAAGGTCCTAACGACTGTAACTAGAACTAAATTTATAATAAAGATCGATTTATTTACTTAATAATGATAATAATTAATTACTCAGGTTTAAAAAAATATGTTGCCTATTTCTGCTGTAGGTATCTACGTAGATCTCGTTTTTATTCACGGATTAAAATAATTAAAACTGATAGCTTTAATGATGAAATGACTCTTAATTTAAAGTAAGTAGAACTCAGCGTTGATGTGATAAGGTGGAGAGCGAGCCCGAATTGGACTGCCATAGCTACGGATAAGACAATCATAGGCTAATTACGTAACTTTGTTGCCAACAATTATCTGATTCCGTATCATCGATTTTATGGGTTCAATTTCTAACAAAGTTCCATTGCAATAAACTGAAAGTAGCAATTTCAATCATTGAAATCAGATAATTGTTGGCAACGTAATTAGCCTACTGATAAAAGATGACTATGGATAACACAAATAAATCTCACCATCTCCAAACACGGAGCCAGGTGTTGGCCGAAGAGGCAGGCAGCGTTCAAATTGATATTGTTGACGCCTCCCACATACAGGAAGTCCGGGGTGTACACCAAGCAGCCGCGCCCCGCCACCCAACGGTACACCTGCTCGTGATAGTTCTGGTTGCGGTAATTGCAGGTCTTTGTCATCTCGGGGGACACCACTTCCATCGGCTCCTGCGAACAATTTTCTGTAACTTGGTAGAAAAACATTGATGTTACCTATATTTACGACTGAGGATACCAACTAATCCGCAGTGTTTTGTTATTTTTGTATACCGAAGGCTATTTGATTTTTTAAAACCTTTCATTTTACTTCATGCCGTTTTGTTCCTGAAAAACATCTACTCTGAATTAATACAGGAGGCTCTCTAAGGCCTGAATGATAAATTTTACACACTTAATCATTTCCCACGGTGTGGCCGTGTGGTGTTCGGCAGAGTAGAGTAGGTGTCCTACAAGGCGACTAATGTTTTCGAGGCAAAATATTCTATTTAATTATAATACTGCGATCTCCAACCTGCCGGCCAAGCGTGGAGATTATGGTAATAACCTCGCCTTTAATGGAAGAGTCCTGCAGTGGACTATTATGGATTGTGATGATGATTAATTTCCCGCTGGGTGGGGTCGGCAAAATTCTCAACTGTCTCTCATAATCGAAGAGTGACCAAACAGGAGCTTCTAATACGCTGTCGCTGCGATAACGCGGCTCATGGCAGAAGCGTCACTTTTTTGACAGCCAGACAGTACTGTCAGACTGACAGTAGAAACTGTCAAAAATTTACGCTTGAAAAATCATCGGCATGAGCCGCGTTATCGCAGCGACATCGTATTTTGTATTGCGGTTTGGTCGGTCAGTCTTGCTGTAAAAAGTTTAGGCTTCATGTTCTATGACCGGCCGCCGGTCTGACGTCAACCCTTCTTTGGACCGCTTGCTGTTGAGATCGCAGTTTTTGAAACACTTGCTTCCGGTCTACGAAGGTCCTAGCTGGTAGCCCTAAGACTTTAGTAGCCATGGTGCAATTCTACTCTGCCGGACAGGAGTTTTACCTATTTATACGAATTTAATTTTAACCTAATATTCTCATTTGAATCGATTTTACTTTATTCGCAACGCTTTATTATTCCAGTTTCTATTTTACTAGTTAGGCTTATTTTAGTAGAGTAAGGGGAACACCTCATAATTATATTTTTGCTCTTGTATAACGAAAGCATGGCCAGTTGGCCAGCGAATGAATTTCCTAATCTCATTAATCCCTTGAATTTCACTGGCAACGAATGACAGATTTACCTTGATTGATTCTTCTCTAATTTTCCAGAAAGTGGGAGCCTAATAAAAATTGCGCTCTTAAAACTTCGCGTCATTAGGTAAGTACTGTTAAGTTTACCTAATGGATTATCATCAGTTACTGGTTGTTTATTTATTTGTTTAAATTCCTTATTTCTCTTTGCGTATAAGTATTAACATAGTTTTAAACTTCAGAACCAAGTTAATATAAATAGACATTCGATGTGGTATTCAGCAAGTGTTATCGGAACTACATAAAATATTTGGTTTTGAATGACGTTGTGTGATTATCGATATTTGATAGTGAACTTGTAGGTGAATACCTACTTGCTATATAAGTAGGCGTTACTTAACCATTCAGGTATTTAAAAACTAGATAATGAAAACGGTCAAGTTCGTTATAAATTCTTCCTTCACATCCTCGAATTAATTTAACAATATCGAACCGCCATGATATGAAGCTTACAGAGCACTCGCTTTGAAATGACAATCTAAATGACAATTTAGACGGAACCCGGGCCCTCGCGTGCCACGCAGGAGCATATCGGCAAGATGAAGGTGATGGTGGTGAACCACTTCTTTTTTAATTTTCAAAGTAGACTAGGCCCTTCAAGCTCTGCTATCATTTTGTAATCTTGAATTTTACTAACGGTATCGGCACCTACCTAAAAACTAGAAAGCAAACAACAGAACAATTTCAGTCCTCATTAATCTTTGGTACAGGAAGTTCTGTGAAGGTCGTAGGTGCCTAATTGTTTAATTCAAAGTAAGTATTCTTTCTTTCTTTAATTTGAAAAACTATTGAAGGGCTTCGACGAACGATTACCTCGCAAATGTAGATGTTCGGTTTTTCACACGTCAGGGCAGCATTCCTGGCCACCACCCGAGGGCTCCGCTGGTGCCATACTTCAAGTGTCACCTTCACGGGGTTCAACCCATCGTTGTAGTAAGCTCCCACCTTGGATATAAAACGATATACTTAGTGAGATACTTTAAGCCTGGGTTGCAACAAATTTTTATACACCTATAAGAACAATGTTTAACTTTTTGTATGAAGTTTTCTTTTTAGTATCAGCTGTAATGCGTTTAAGAATTTGGTGCAAGCCATAAGACAGTGATTTATTTCACACAATCACTACAAAAACATACTTGTAAGAAACACAAAAGACGGAACAAAGACTTTATCGTATTAAAAATTTACAATATGATTACGAAATAATGACAATTATTTTGAAAAAATTTCAAACTATGAACGATTCACACTTCCGCTTTGCACATACCTTTAACCCATTGAGAATACAAGTCCAAAGAAAGGCGACGGTTACAAACGAAGTCTCACGACGTCCGTACATAATTCAAGACACTGTCACCACACGTTTGTAGCATAATGAATTCCAACACTGATTGGGAATTGCGTCTCCAAAACAGCTCGAAATGAGAAGTAGGTATCTATATGGAAGACACGTTAGCAGCGTCGCACAACCGCAGCGTATTTGGAAATGACTGCAGCATCCGACATTCCTGCACGAGACAAAACCATAACAGCTTTGTTGACGTATTTTCTTAGCCAGCCGACCAACCTATTTGTCCTAAAACAATCGAATGTTTACAAATTATCTGCATCCACAATCTATTGTTATCTCCGGATTAATACATATTGTGCCGTGATTTGGTTCGCGTAATTTTCAATTTAATCGTCGGCTAACATATCACGCCCGACTGACTAGATAAGTTGGACGAATGATGGAGCAGTATATTTCATATTTCGACTAGCATTCTTAAAGAGTGCTACCGCTTTACGTAAGGCGAAATTCAAACATTTAAAATAATTTTTAACAGATTAATTGCGTTTTACCCATCTACCAAAGATTATCAAACTGAAGAGACTTTATATACATAAAGCCGCTTTTCGCATCTGTCTAAATATGCTAACCCCTAGAAACGCCAGCTAAGGTAGCCAGCGAAATAAAGGCATGAGGCATTTCATCTTAGTCCTCGCAGTGACAACGCAGCTGCGGTTCTGCATCTGCATTTTATGTTACCTGCAACCTAAATGTATGAATTGTAGATGATACGGGCGACAGTTACCATTCACCAACTGTACCACTTAACCTGTAATGAAAAAATGCAACGGATTTTGATGCAGTCGTCACTATAATCACAGAATATTTATTTATTTTACATAATTACGAAAAGCGTGGGGCGCATGCAAAATAATTGAGCCATCACAAGTGTGCGCCCCAACATTTTTAGTTTTAAATTACAAGCATTTTTATAGCTATTTCACAATCACAAATCACAAATGTGACATGTTCAACAGTCTGTATGGGGTCAGGAATCAGTATAGGATTATAAATGTCTACGAAAATTATTTTATACTTTTTAGTGCGTTTTAAAAACGTGGTTTAACAAATATTAATATGGGTAATTTCTGCTTTTTAGCAAATAATTTTAAATTTAACACTATAATTTATTTATTTATGATTTTATTTTATTGAAAAAATAAGGTGTCAAGACGAATCTAACAACCCCAAACTCGATAGAGTTGCATTGTTCTATTTCAGTTTTCCTATGGCCACATTCTGGCTCCATCATGAGATCAGCTCAATGACACCATAATATTGCATTGACATCCAATTGTGAGCTATTTCCAAAGTTTCAAGTGTCTAGCTTATCTAGAAGTAAGTATAAAATCGATTAGTTTTGTACCAAACCGAATGTTTATCAAAAACAAATAAACAGAAAAGTTAGCGACATAATAAAAACATGGTAATAAAAAAAATGAACCTATGTCATCAAAATCGGTGCAGCGGTTTAGCCGTGGTGAAAGCGTAACAGACAGACAGAGTTCCTTTCGTATATAAAATAATTAACAGGAATAATATACAAACACCGAGAACACCCGAGCGATGCGGGGACGGGTCGCTAGTAATCGATAATTATAAAACTGAGATTGATCTGTTGAAATCTGTTTCATTATTAATGCTGTTAGACTGTGAGAGTGACGTGGTTATCCTACGTCATCTAGTACAAAAAAAAACATTTTGTTACTAATGTTACAGTTTTATGTTTTTTTATCTTCTTCTTTTGTAGCACCGCCTTGTAATTTTCGGTAATTGTTCTCTGGTTGACTGGTAGAAAAAGCTACGTAGCTTTAAGTCCGCCATTGTACTGTAATGTGCATGAAGTTTTAAATAAATAAATAGACTTAGGAGATATACCACCATAGCATGGTGTTGCTAATGTCTATAGGCAGTGGTGTCCACTTTCCAACAGGTGGCCCGCTTGCCTGTTTGCCTACCGTATGACATAAAAAAAAACCACCCACAAAGCCTTGGTCTGCGCGTGCACAACTTGGCATAAACAAATTTGAACTGTACGCTTTAGGAGTTGAATTATTCATGCCGAAAATGAAATATAAAACCGTTCGATACGAGGCGAGCGATTCAAAAACAGAACCCTAGCCTAAGTATTATTATAATTAAGGGGGCCTAGTCCTCTGTCGTTGCAGCAATCTCCAATTTGCTCTGTTCTGAGTTATCCATTTTTATCCTAAGTAATAATTAACTAATTTAGTATCCGATATGTTTCTTCTACGTAAATACGAAACTATTACACACTCACTATCACATACATCAATTTAAAAAAAAATCCCTCACGTGTTCTTTCATACCTATTAATGACATTATTTCACGGCTACGTGAAACTTAAATCTTTCTCGCCTGCGCCTTTTAACGCCTGCTAATCTTGTCCGCACACGCAGTATTCTATTGTTCTAAAAATTTTGTGATTTTGCTTTTTACATTACGCTAGGCGTTTTACTGTCTTTCGTTCTTTAAATTTTGAATTACATGCTTTATGTGTGGTAATATCATTAAAAAAATGAAATGTGTTTCTGCCGATGAGTAAGGTCTCCAGTGCTCTATGGTGTGGGGATTTGGGGAACCGTGACTTTGGCAGTGGAGGGGCATTTGCCTTTTTGCTGCCAGAGCAACGTGTTATAGAGGTGGGCAACGCATTGGCAATAGTCTTGGTATTGCTAATGTCTAAAGGCAGTGGCGACCACTTTCCATCAGGTGGCCCGCTTGCCTGTTTGCATACCGCATAACAGAAAAAAAATTATCATTTTCTCTATCTCGTTTTTTGGATGTCATTGTATCACTTTTAAGCTCATAATCCAAGATATTACATATGCGTGCTTTTTACTTTGCTATATTACGCACGTGAACACCCATTTAAGTTAAGTTTGTAGGTCACTGTAAGTAATATGTATGGAGACTAAGCATTTTTAATTGAATCGGGTAACTCATACAAATGTAGGTATACAGTTTTTAGGACTAACAAAAACAACATTTTTATGCAATTGAAAATAGTAGGTATAGGTAGGTAAATAAAGTGTACTTCCTTTATTATGATAAATAAACATTTAATTTTATCAAACTATTTACAATCCGCAATAAGTTCGACGACCTGAATAGTTCAGTTGGTAAACATGGCCGGTCTGCCACGCAATTGAAATGATAAATTTTTATATTTGTAAGAGGTCTGGGTGTACTATATATAATAAAAAAAGTATATAGTATGTAGTTTATAAGTTATCCAATACCCATAACACAAGCTTTGCTTACTTTGGGGCTAGATGGCGCTGTGTGAATTTGTCCCAGCATATTTTTTATTTAGTTATGTTATAAATACGAAAATATTTCCTATATTATATTTTTAATGTAGACTGTATGTTGATTTTTCTTTTCGCCCTCTTGCCTACCTGGTACCTGCGCGCGAAAAAAAATATTATAGTAAAATTAAAGTAAGTATAAATATTTTGTAATTGCTTCAATAATTAAAAGTTAATAACACTCATGCGCAGTCGCCGCACGCGCCGACTGTAATGACCAATATTATTATAGCACACTTGTATTGTATCAAAATGCTATACTATGCTGCTTTACATGACATAACACTTATTTATGTCATGTCAAAGAATTATATATATATACTATATATCTAAGTAGCGTTCCCGACAGACGTTGTTCTGACTGATTGTGGCGCCATCTACTGGATCCAATTGTGCATCTAAAAGTATGCAAGACCTCACTAAAACTTGCATCAAAATTGGTCCAGATGTTTAGGAGTTCAGTGACAACACTCGGTACAGAAGAATACTGCGTATGCAATACGTCTGTTTTTAAGATTACCTAACTGTCTTTACGGCTGTATGATGTCTGACAGAGTAGAATAGCACCAACTCCTTACACTCGTGGGTGTCGTACAAGGCGACTAATGTTATCGAGATAAAAGATCTAGAGTCTCCGTAGGCTGGAAAATCTACCACCCGCCTGCCAAACGTGGAGATTATGGCAATAACCTCCCCTTTCATAGGAGAGGCCTTAAGTCCTGTAGTGGACTGTGGTAAGGCTATGATGATGATGATGATGAAGGCTCTACATTATATTTTTTCTATGGCCGCACTGACGGATTATGCTTACCGCTTAGATACAGGATAGCTACTCGCCTATAGGGTAGCGATTAACTAATTAGTAGCGATTCCTAAATCAATTAGTCTTCTTTACGTACTATCTCAATCTCTTCATAGATTTATCTATCGAATGTATTCTGGTACCTATGTAGCTAATCGAGATAATGCCAGTATTCTGTCGTATAGCTAATGGAGTAGACCGAAAAATAAGCGGCCGCGTTTTCTTGTGTGTTTACAGCGATTATTCCCAAGAGCATTCCCTAACAGGGTTGAGTTTTTACAGCATTTTTTTAATATCACTAAGGTGGCAAACAAGCTTACGGCCTGCGTGGTGGATTGGTAAGCAGTCACCGTAGCCTATGGACGTTTGCAATACCAGGGGCATCACCCACGCGTTGCCGACCCCGTAAAAACCTTTTTAGCCCTTTCTTGAAGAACTCCATGTTGTACTCTCCAGGGAAAACCTCTCCGGGTAGCTCATTCCACAACCTTAGTGTGCATGGGAAAAAGTTCCTTTGGAACCGCACAGTTCGCGATTGCGTGTGAGGATGAACTCCCAGTCGGTGGCGAGCGGTGCGATGATAGAATGTAGCTGTAGGCATCATGTCAAACAGTTCTTCAGAACAAACACCGTTGTACAAGCGGTAGAACACACAAAGAGAGGCGAAATCCCTGCGCTGATTCAGCGGCTCAATACCACTTGTGAAAAAGAAAATTAAAAAGTATTTATTGAATTAGGATTCCGTTAATTAATCTCTTTTCAAACGTCAAAAATCTAATGGAAAGCAAAGGAAAGTTAAGCGAGCTCATCCAGGTAGGGGGCGACGCATGCAGACCGATCAGCGTGCACGAGCGCTCACCCCAGCGAGACACCGGACACCGATACACGCCACGCACATAACCGCCTAGGCCAGGGATTCCCAAAGTGGTCGATATCGACCACTCCCCGACCGGCCTACCCGCGTCGCCCCCTGAGCTCAATTCAGTTAAAAGTATGTCGTCTGTCTGTCAGTACGCCGCTTTAGTTAGGAAAATGACCATCTGTGGGAGAAAGAAACAGCAAGAAACCCACAGGTACATTTAAATATGATTACATTGCATTGATACATTTGTCAATTTAATTTGAGTAAACCTGACTTGATTGGAATATGATGCTCAAGGCACATGTGTAGTTCCTGTGACAGGTCTGCTGCTCTGCGAGTACGTTGCGTATCTCGTCTCTGTCCTTGGTTACTTCCAAGTACTCTTTGCATAGGAGCAAGCTCACTCTTTAACTGAGTGTTAGTGCCAATGACGCTTTGGATCTCTTGCTCTGCGTCTATGTGTTCCTCCAACAGCTGATCGCAGAGAGTTTTGGAGCATTTCAGCTCGTCCAGCGCTAGCTGCAGCTTGCATTCGATCTCCTCGCAGGCAGCGCGTCGTGTCTTCACCATATTTGAATGTATTCGTCGGTACTGGGCGGCCTGAAACTGACAACAAACCGAGACAGCACAAATTCCAACACGAATTTTAGGTATTAGGGAGGAATGCGCGAAGCTACCTTTAATATTAATCCAACTAATCTGTAATTTGTGTTAATGTTGTGAAATAAATAAATAAATGATATATTATATTATTTAAAAATAGGCAAACAACCCCATAAAAATATTTAAATATCTATTTATTACTTTCTAATAAAACTGCTAATTTAGTTTTACACTTTACCAAATATTATATATTATGGCAAAGCCCTCCACTGATTTGAAGGAGGCTCAAGTCAATTAATTCATTGACCTATCAAATGGCAAACAAACAATATCAACAAATCTAGCTACCTACTTTACAAAATAAATAAAATAAATAATCGTGGACAAATTCACACAGCGCCATCTAGCCCCAAAGTAATCAAAGCTTGTGTTATGGGTGCTAGATAACTGATAAACTACATATATTACTTTTTTTTTTTTAAATACATACTTATTATACATAGAACACCCAGACCCGTAACAGAAATTAAAATTCATCATTTCAATTTCTGCCCGGCCGGGAATCGAACCCGGGACCTCTTGCGTGGCAGACCGGCATGTTGACCACTGAACCACTCAGGTCGTTCAAAATATAATATAATTATGACAAAGCCCTCCACTGTTGTGGAGAAGGCTCTAGTCAATTAATTATTTACCAACTAACTGGCAAACAAACACTAATATAGCCTGTTAACTATCTACCTACCTAACAAAATATTATTATTATTGTTATTTCAAACTAACTGATATTAATATGGTCAATCAATGACTTAATACCTACGAACTATAGCCAACGAACAGCAATACAATTTGCTAATTTAGCTGAGCAATCCCCAATTTATGGTTCTATCTAATATCTATCTATGAGCAGACAATGAAAAAGTAGTTTTATGAGGTAGGGTAGGGTCGGGTGTCCAACGTTGAAACAGTAGTACTCAATGAAACAGCGCCATATTTCTGAAATGCGAAGTTCCCGGAAAAGATGCTTAAAGCTATAAGACTTAACAGACAAGGAATAAGATAACGAAAAGCCGCAAAACAGTGCAATGTGTCTTATCCTACACTGTTCCGAAACGTCAAAAAACATAAAAATATTAGTAATGTGTCATTGGAAGATAAAAGATTAACGCCTAACTACGATGTTAACAAAACTACGTAATATTAGTCATTTAAAATGTTTTGAGACTGATTAATCTTTAAGTAAATTAATAATAGTACCTAAGACAACCTAAACGAAACTTTTAAAGTCTGAATAGAGTGTAAAACTTTGAACAAAACCTATAATTATTGAAATTTAATAAATTTTTTTCATTTACTTTTTTCAATAATCACACTAAATACAAAAAGTCAAAATTAATAACAGTGTTTCACTGTAGGACACAGGATGTTTCATTGTGTACGCCTGGGTGTACACAATGAAAAGATTCTCTTTTTTTATTTTTAACCTTCTTAATGGTAATGTATCTATTTATAAATAAAACTATAAATGCCATATTATCCCTAATTAAGTAGACTTTCTTCGTATAAAATACGGAATCCATATCTACAAAAATGAGAGAATTATGAGACTATGAATTTTTGGCGTTTCTTTGTTGGACACTGCACCCTAAATCCAATTTACGAGCCCTCACTATTAGGAGATCCTATTATCGCAATATTCTACTAACAACTAGTAATACCTACAAATATTAGGTATATGTAATCAGTGAATCACTTATCGTTCTACACCCAGGTTACAACAGGTACCCAACCCACTTAACAACGCAAATGGCATAAAAAAATAGAGAAAGTAAAGTAAGATAAATACAGCGGAAAAGCGTTAGTTGGGAGGTCTTAGAATGAAGGGGAAAAAATAAAAGAGGTAGGTACCTTTTTAGTACCTACCCTGTACCTAAAGCAAATTTGCAAAAAGGCGGACGCACACACCCACCGTAGAGAAATAATGTGTGTGTTTTGCTCCGTGCTCGTATTGATGCAATATTGTTATTTTTGCGCAGTCTGTGTTAGTGCTGTCTGAGGTCAATGTTTTTTTTTTTGCCTTCTACGTTGTTTCCACTAATTGTGAAGCGAAGAGAGACGGTAAACTGGACCTAGTGTGTGGGTAAACGTTGTTCACTGGATAATGCGAACGCTGTGCAGTTTATAATGAGGAGTTTTCCAGTAGGTATTGATAGTTGGTTTCAAAAAGTATCAATAAATGACGCTCCTATTATTTTGGTAATCTTTTTATAATCTGCATAATGGTGGCAGTGATTTCAAGCAGCCAAATAATACTAAACTTAAAAATAAAATGTTTATTAATATAAACATAACTGTAAAAGGTTGAAGGAAGTGTAATAAGAAATATTTATAGAAGTTGGCACTATGTTCCATTATTATTACAACCTCTCAAATGGTTGAAAAGTATTGACAAATACAATATTATCCAATACAACATACCCAGTGTTTATATCCTGTTTGCTAAGAACCTATTTCAAGCGATTATCAATTACCAAAATTGTCGGGGCGCCATCTAGTGAGTGGTTAGGAATGCTTTAGATACCTATTGGAAAACTGCTCATTGCGTGTTTTGTGTTCAATAAGTGTTTATAAGTAGGCAAAACAAACACAACACGCCAATACGCAAATGGTCAACGACCGCGGCTTTGCAATCTGTCAGATACCTTCGAGTGCAACACCTATCGCACAGGTACTCACTCACCGGTAGCAATAACAATCAATAAGAATGAATACTTTTAATAGGTACGTAGTTGTAGAAATATAGTTGCAATCTGTTTTGAAAATTATACAAGTCCTTAACAAAATTACCTATTCGAAATATTTTACGACGTACGTCGATAGGCCTAACTAAATATGTGCGGGAAAGTTAATAAAAATACCAAAACAAAACAATACTCGTCTGTTTTGTAGTCCTCTGATTTCGGTCGAACAAAGGCGACCGTTACAACTTTAGTGTCGTTGTAATAACTTAACACTGGCACCACAGAAATCGTAATACTTGTTTTGTTTTATGATAAACTGTCACAAATTAAGTACTAGTTGAAACTTATTAACAATTATAACTATTTTTAAAACAAATTAACTGACAAGTAACACAATTTCACGTCTTAACCCGGGTATTTCCAACTACGCTCATAGAGCTTAGAGTCATCGACAATTCTCACAGCGCGCTTTTGGATCGAGTCACAAGGACCAAGCTGATATTCCGGTGCTTCCGCCCATTGATGGGAGCATGACTCCGGGAGACATTTTGTGACGATCCTAGCTAGGGTGTATCCCTAGTGGGATAAGGGTACTCCAGAACATAGTTTGGTAGTCCCTATATTCATATTAGGTTTCTCTTTGATCTCTATCTCGCCTAATACGAAGTCACAATGTGGAGAACAATTCTCACCCAAAAAAAATACCAAAGTGCCCGCATATAACTCTGGCCTTAACGATAACAAGGTTGCACGTAGCCAGAAAGTCCGCCTACTCATTAATTTATAAATTCTCTATTTTTTAGTAGAATTGTTTTTAATGTAATGTATTTTTGTAATGTAATGTAGAAACGGTGTCTTCTGACACAGGCTTTGCCTAAAAAGAGACTCCAGCAACGATAGATTTAAATACTCTTTGTTACTGAAAATAAAGATTATTATATTATATTATATATTGAAGCACCTGTCTATATAACTTACTGTGCCAAGGTTTTCTGACCCACTGACGGGCGGCGCTGTTTTTAGCATTGCATACATTTAAAAATTAAGTACCGTAATTTTTCTGCAGTTTTGTCCACCGGGCCAGAAAAGTTTGTTGCCCTGGATCTATAATATTTTAACAGGTGCATATTGCCAATATTTTACGGTGTTTTTACACATATTGTTGTATTTACGCCTTTTTTCCCGTGGGGTTAGGCAGAGACCATAGGTGGGGGTTTGCATTTAGATTCTGTGGATTATTTTGTAAACAAATCAATAGATAAAATAACAAATAAACTAATAGACTATGGTATTTTACGTTAACTTGAAGAAAACCAAAATCATAAGGAAATCTTGAGCATAGCTACTCGTAGAGACGCCCGTAGAGTACATTTTTAACTACGACAGAGATTTAACATAGGTCGACGGCACAAAAGACGTAGAGGGCAACAAATGCAAGATGAGCGGATAGTGATAATTTTATCACCTACCATCAAGCCTTTTATATTGTATATTCATAATCCCAGTAATAGTTACTCGTTATCTGGATTGTAACAGGAAGTATTAAATAAAGGACTAATATTAAATAATAAATAAATATACGTGGACAAACTCACACAGTGCCATCTAGCCCCAAACTAAGCAAAGCTTGTACTATGGGTGCTAGATAACTGATATACTACTTACATCGTGTTTTTTGTTTTAAATACATACTTATTATACATATTCAATGCCTACACTAATTTTATATTTAGCTGTGTTTTCTATCCACGAAGATAGGTAAAATTATGCCCACGCTTTGGCTCGCCTAAAACCAAGGCTTTACAATTTCACAATTTTTTTGCCCAGTTTTTCCTGAATAGTATTATAATGACTCTTTTAAGGCCAGAATGAATAGGCTGCTTCTGGACAGGCATTCCTTCATCTCGTACAAGGTGTGCCCTGCCCCTGCTGTGCTTATCTTCCATTATTTGCCTGTTTTGTGTGCTTGCCTTGTGATAATTCCTGGGTATACCTTATCTTAATCTGTAACTTTGATTACATTTGTCGATTGTCGATAAGTGTCGGAAAGGAAATGAATAAAAAAGAATTGTTGTGTCGTTGTTTCAAAAGTGGTAAAGTAAAGGTAGCCGTAGGGTAGGGTAGAGTTCAGCGAGCGAAGTCGTTTATTATAAAGATGAAAAGTTTGAAAATTCGTATGTTGGGACTAATACTCGAATCTGTACCGATTTAAAGTCAGGTGGCAGTCGCTCCACTGTAATTACCTGCTGTGCAAAATCCTGGATCATGGTTAATGCGAACCCTAGGCTCTCGTGCGCGATTATTACTGTAATGATTTAAAATTCTTTCGGTTTTAAGTTTGACAGATGTCACCCGAAATTATTTTTCTATCTTTCGGGTCCGGAGCCGGATGTTAACCCTTGTGTGCTCCAAATTAGAGCAATAGAACATACTGATCAAAATAAATGACAATAGCGTTCATATTGCATGAAAATCTCGAATGACATTTATGATAAAATTATCATGGGGTTGTAAGAATGTCAGCTGTAATCCGAAACAATGAATGTTGGAGTGTTGAAGCTCTGGACACATAGCTAGATTTTTTTTAAATGACGTGTTGTTGATACAATTTTCTTTTCACTTTTCCCCTTCCACCGGCAGTTCCACCCCTAGTTGATCCTCAAACCCCGACTGGTGCTGATGTCCAACCACCACAGAAAATATGCTTCCCCGTGCGGGTCCTCAAAGACTTTCGAGAACCCGGGATGATATACCTGTTGAACAATCCCATGTCATAGACTTAAGGAAACACTGTGGCTGGAAGCGCATTCTACATCCAAATCGTACGAGCGACAAACTTCTTTCGAATCTTCGCGTGGTCAAATCATACGATATTGGTACCTAACTCACAACTTCAAATTACGAGTAATCAAAATACCCAATAGTATACACCTTTATACTCCAAACAACACTTAATTACACAGTACATATTTGACTTTTTGTTAAAAGTGCAAAGGAATTATCGTTTGCGTCAGAGCAACCTATAAGTACGCTTTTAATTTCTTTCTTTTATTCAGGTACCATACAGTTATATCACATTGCATGTATTTCATATTTATACAGCTTGTAGACCTACAATTACCCTAAATAAATAACATTACTTAACAGCACAGAATAAACTTACGTATCTTCCTTTTTGTTCCGGTGGCAGTGGAAATGGCGGGTCCCTACTTGGAGCTCAGAGGCTTTACACCCGGTTTCTGAAACGCTTGTCAAATCATTGATTAGTTAATTGGAGATTTGACAATCCGTTGACAAGCTGTTAACAAACTGTCAATTGGCCCTTTCAGAAACCCTGAAGCTGAACCCAGAAAACTGCATTTAATCAGAGATTAACAAGCTGTTACGTAATTTTTGCGTTGACAAGCGTTTCAGAAACCGGGTGTAAGGTATTCATTGGCGCAGTGTGTCGTCGGCTGAGAGGGAGAAAAGCGTTTGGGTCCATTTTCCATGGCATACCTTGTGCAGAAGCTATCCCTGGCTATACAGCGTGGCAATTTGGCTAATAGGGAGGGGCGTTTCAATAACTATTTAATTATTTGATTATGCACTAAACGCAATAACGTTGCTTGTTTTTTATTCTCCCCTTTAACGTAAGTTTAAATATCTATCCTCATTTTTCACGAAGCTTTTCGTGAATTCGTTTGTGTTGACGGGTGTTACGACTCTTCCTTTTTTATATTATGTAAGTTTTTATTAATAAACTTACATAATACAGTACAGTGACAATTTTAGTACCTACTTAGTAACAGCTATTTTACAAAATGCTTTGATAATACCTTGTCAGTTCCATAAATGTTTATTAAAACTGGCTAAATTAATATTAATCTCTGGGGTCGGAGGCCAAGATCCACTTTGGATCACTGAGCCAGCGCAGTAAGTAAGTATATCTATATCATCAAAAATAACTTATATGTGTTGGAGAACGCAGGAAAAATCTATATTTTGCTTTAATTGTTCGACCAAAATTGATGTGAAATTGAACTGTTTTACAACGTGAGTTAATAGGAACAACCTATAAAATGATTTAATATCATAAAAAAATATGTAATTCTTGATGCGATGTATGCGCCTTGATGATATGGGTTCCAAATGACGTTGCAGAACTCCAGACAAAGGAAAAGTACAGGATTATATAAGTAAGCACATTTTTAAATGGCTTACAAATGCGAAAGATAAAGCCCAGTTGTCGGAGTGCGCTATGCGTTAAATGGTCAACGTGCAATATTATTGTAATTTATGATTGTACATAAAAGACACAGTGGTTGTTATGCACCATTTCGCGCCAGAACTATTCTTTGACCATACATAGTAGACAATAATAATAGATACAATATTATACCACCCCATTGTGTTAGGGTGTTGGTATTGTTTTTTAAGAAGCTTTGTTTCATTTCGTACTTTGTTTCATGAGAAAATAAAAATATCACGTCATCATAAACGTCCATGCGAAGCGGTGCGACAACCACCGAAGCAGTTGTTGAACATGCAGGGTCATCGGCATATTGGATCCTGATGAGCGTAGCGAAGGACTCTATAGTTGATGTGAGCGATGCGATGTAACTTCATCCGAGCCCTGAGTCTCTATTTTTGAACCACTGGTTTCGGTGTTTGAACCAATCGAACCGAACCGAACCGTTCTGAGAAGCCTCTTGCTATACCCGAACGGGCTCGCCTCAATGGGTCACGCAAGGTATGGCATTATGGTTCAGCAGACTGGGATGGATTGCGAGAATTCTTCGCGTCGTACCCGTGGATGCAGCTTTGCTTCTCCTCAAATGACACCAACATCTGTGCTGCTGCTGTAGCTGACGTCAAATTGCAGGGAATGGAGTGTTTTATTCCGTCCTCTGTAGTCCGTCTCGGCGGCAAGAGTCAGCCCTGGTATGACAGGCCTAGTGCTGAGGCAACTCGCCTCAAGCAGAATGCTTTTCGTGCCTGGACAGTGGCTCGGGCCCAGAAGGACCCTAACACCCACATTTTGAGGAAAAAGTACAACGCTGTATCGAGGTCTACAAAGAGGGTGATGGCCAGAGCAAAATTTAAATTCATCGGCGGAATTGGAGAGAAACTAATCAGCTACCCCTCTGGGAGCCGTGCTTTTTGGTCTCTCTCCAAAGCTGTTAAGGGGAACTTTTGTCGGACCACCTTTCCACCTTTGCGCAAGCCGGATGACCAATTAGCCTACACAGCAAAGGAGAAAGCCGATCTCTTGGGAAATCTCTTTGCTCCGGTGCCGTCTTCGTGGAAGCTAGCCCTTGTGCATCCGATACCCAAGAAGGGTGATAATTCAGACCCATCAAATTACAGGCCTATAGCGGAAACCTCCTTGCTCTCTAAGGTGATGGAGCGGGTTATCAATATCCAGCTCCTCGGATACCTAGAGGACCACCAGCTGATCAGTGACCGTCAATATGGCTTTCGCCATGGTCGCTCAGCTGGTGACCTTCTCGTGTACCTAACACACCGGTGGGCTGAGGCCGTCGAGAGCAAGGGGGAGGCTCTGGCTGTCAGTCTTGATATAGCCAAGGCATTTGATCGGGTCTGGCACAGGGCACTGCTAACAAAACTCCCGAAGTACGGTATCCCCGAGGGGCTCTGCAATTGGGTATCCAGCTTTCTGTCTGGACGGAGCATCCAAGTCGTTGTCGACGGATGCTGCTCCGATACCAAGATCATTAATGCTGGAGTACCCCAAGGTTCAGTGCTATCTCCCACGCTGTTTCTTCTGCATATCAATGATATGCTGAATATTCCCAGTATTCACTGCTATGCAGATGACAGTACTGGAGATGCTCGTTATACTGGACGTGCGAATACCCCTCGTTCCGTGGTGTCGGAAAGCCGAATAAGACTTGTGTCAGAGATTGAACACTCCTTGGAGCAAGTTGCTCACTGGGGCAGACTGAACCTGGTGGAATTCAACCCCTCAAAGACACAGGTCTGCGCATTTTCTGCTAAAAAGGATCCTTTTGTCATGGTGCCGCAGTTCCAAGGAACACCCCTTTCCATCTCAAATAGTATTGGGATTCTTGGTGTCGACATATCGGATAGCGTGCGATTCCGGAGTCACCTAGAAGGTAAAGCCAAACTGGATTCGAAAAAGCTTGGAGTGCTTAACCGGTCCAAGCGATACTTCACCCCAGGACAGCGCCTGCTGCTGTACAAGGCGCAGGTGCGGCCTCATATGGAGTATTGTTCCCATCTTTGGGCCGGCGAAACTGCCGACCTGCTTAATCCTCTGGACTCCATACAGAGACGTGCCGTTCGAATTGTCGACGATCCCATACAAACAAGCAAATTAGAACCACTGGCTAACCGAAGGGACTTTGGCTCCCTGTGTGTGTTCTACCGGCTGTGTCTCAGGGAGTGTTCCGAGGAACTTTTCGATCTGGTGCCAACAGCACAATTCCGCCATCGCACCACCCGCCGTGGGCTGGGTACTCATCCCCACTACGTAGACCCTCTGTTGGTCTCCACGCGAAGGTTTGAAAGAACGTTTCTCGCTCGTACGATTCGGATGTGGAATGAGCTCCCAGCCACAGTGTTTCCTTTGGACTATGACATGGGATCGTTCAAGAGGTATATTAGAGATTTCTTCAGAGGCGGGCAACGCATTGGTGACTCCCCTGGTGTTGCTGATGTCCATAGGCGGCGGTGACCACTTTCCATCAGGTGCCCGCTCCGGCTTCGCACGGGTAGTAAACCTTAACAAATTATACACCTGAACCTTCGTCATGAATCACGTTGTCTAAAACCGCACTATGTAGTCTGTGTGTGAATACCGCATGAAAATCCGTTTAGTAGTTCTTGAGTTTATCGCGTACCGACTGACAGTAAGACACGCCGTGGGACTTCGTGTTTATAATATGAAGTAATTATATTATACTTAAGTATGTACTGAGTAGTGTCCCGTTACAAACAGGACACCATATTACGATCACAAAAGTTCCAACCGTCTCCTCAACCATTTTAGAGGGAAGGGGGCGACCCGGCTCCTGACGGCCGTATTTCTTGACATTGACTCCCCTCCCGTACGTATCCCGTGCTGCCTAGATAGCCGAGCGGACTGAGCGGCGAACACGCGACTTTTTTCTAATATTCACATTTTTAAACTCGTGATATCTTTCGAATGGAATGTCTGAATTGAATAATTCAAAAAGTTATATAAAGGTATTGAAGTAGTCGTGAATATGAAGTAATTGATTTTGATAAGGATTAATACCAAGGTACAAATAAAGAGCGTTTTTTAGCGGCGGCATTTCAATTAAATTTTCAAAATAAAAGAACACATTGTGACATAACTATAATAGTTAGACATATACTGTCGCGACACTTTTTGTAGATAATGATGTGTTCTGCAAAGTCGTAGTACATTATTTTGTTCTATCATCAATAGTTTTCGCAGCGCACGCGATGTAAGGAATTTTTTGGGTATTTTTCTACACCTTCGGTTACATTGTTCAAATTTTACTAAGGATCCCTAATTTTTTCCAAAATGAAATGTAGCCTATGTCAAATTGGAAGAATGTAGCATTCTATTGGTGAAAAAAATTTTTAAATCGGCCCAGTACTTTTTGAGCCTATTCATTACAAACATACAAACATACAAAAATAGGTACAAATCTTTCCTCTTTATAATATTAGTGTAGATGTAGATTAATCATCTTGACGATCAAGTCCCGGTTGTGCTCTCACGCACGAGGGCTCGGGGTCCGCCTTGACCTTGATCCAGGATTTTTCAGATCAGATAATCACAGTGCAGCGACTGCCATCTGAGCTCCGTGTACCAGGGGTACCTGACCAAATTGTATCACAGCTACACATTCAGTCGCCAATATGCATGAGCAGGTTTCATCACGATGTTTTCCCTCTCCGTAAAAGCATCGGTTAGCATTCAACTAATGATCCTAACTCAGAAAAGAGTAATGGTACTTGGCCGCAGTGGGATTTGAACCCGGTACCTCTCTCTAACGAATCGGATACCGTAACCATTCGGCCACCGACGCCATAACTCATAAATAAAATATTGATAATGATATTGGACATATTACCCAGTTTAAACTTAACCCCTGAGCTAAGCGTAGTAGGTAGTTATGTAGAGTCGTCAGGACTCTGAAGGGCGGAGTTCAAGCAGCTCAAGATTTTATTCAAGAGGTGAGCACCACGGCCTCATTCCGCCGGCTCCATTTCGCCATTGGCAGACGTGTTTCCTTCATCCTTATGTCGTATATCTTCCAGCTATCGGCACGAGCCGCTTTGGGTTAACTTTTATAATACGTATGCCTAAGGAATGGAACACGTTGCCCGCGAGTCTTTTTTTCTTTATTTATACAACACAGGTGGCAAGCAAGCATACGGTGTGCCTGATGCTCCAATGTAGTGACCTGATCTACCAAATTCTGGATCATCAAGGTGGACCCTGGACCCTCGCCAAGACGTTTTGTTTGCTATTCTACTCGCGCATTACTCTTTGACTTCAAATCGTCATTTAAAAACGATAAGTAAAGCGAGCAACGCAAATACTTTCTTGTCCTCTAGTATATGTAGGTAGGTAGGTATATACCTTCCCTCTACCTACGAAGTTTCTAGTACTTTCACTGATTACGAAAACACGTGTCAGACTTCAACCCGTGATCTTATTATCGCTGGGAATATCATATTATTATTCACTAGGTGACTACTAAACAACTTACGTTTGTTATTCAAAATAGTAGCTACTTATCAGAAGTGCGTATTCCTTACTTTATTTATTTATTTAAAAACTTTATTGCACAAATTACAGCAATTGGCGGACTTAAAGCCATTGAGGCTTTGTCTAACAGTCAACCAGCAGACCATGCAGAGAGTGATTAAGTAGGTGCTAACAGGAAAACATTGACATAAGTGAAAAAAAAAGAGATTAAATTAAATTGAATACTATAAATACAATTACTATTAAAAAAAAATACAATAAACATATACCTATTATATATACATTCACTAGATACAAAATGTGATAATGACTACGCCAAGCTCATCACTCATTGCCTACGGCCTCTTACTCAGAATAAAATCTTTCAGCAGTTTTTTGAACATCAATCGTTTTTGCGCCTTTCGTACGTCCTCAGGTATGTCATTCCAATAACGAGCTGCCGAGCTGCTGCTGCTGAGCTTACTTGTGTCAGTTATACTTGCCATGTTTATACTAACTTGGTTGGAGAGCATAATTTACTAATATCTGCGAGTGGGGATTGCCTGATGTGGTGGTGTAAGTGGTATGGCAATACTACGACAATTATTTTAATATAATTGGATAATCTTTACATAGTATAAAACAAAGTCGCTTCCAGCCGTTTGTCAATATGTACCTATGTACGCTTAGGGGCTTATGTCCATAGGGTGGGGATTTGGGGAACCGTGGCTTTGGCAGTGGAGTGGCATTTGCCTTTTTGCTGCCAGAACAACGTGTTATAGAGGTGGGCAACGCATTGGCGATACTCTTGGTGTTGCTAATGTCAATAGGCAGTGGTGACCACTTTCCATCAGGTGTGAACTTCTACTTTCCGCTTGCCTGTTTGCTTACCGTATGACATAAAAAAAAACTTTTAAACTATGCACCGAATTTTAATGCGGTTTTCAACAATGTATGTATAGAGTAGGGGTAAAGTAGGTGTACGCGGTTCCACTAGTTTACAGATAAAACTAGATAGGTAGTCGAAATCAAGTACAATAACAAGTGAGCAAAGTTGGTCATTATTTCATTCGTATGCTCAAATATTAATATAAATGATCATGGAAAATATATTATAATTTAATAACATGAAATAATTATAAGTACAACACACAATGGTGCAACGTAAATTCATATCCGATTCTGCAAATTACTTTAATTTATTTATTTTACAGTTTTACAGCAACTAATATGAGTTTAAAAATGCTACATTATGAAATTGTAATACCAATTACAAAACCGAAATTTACAATTTATAATATTTAAAAAAAAAACATCTTGGCGTTAATATCTCGTGAACGAGGGCCCGGGGTCCGCCTTGACCATGATCCAGGATTTGGCGATCTGGTAATTACAGTGGAGCGACTGCCATCTGACCTCCATGCCCCTGCTACCAAGGGAACCTGACCAGATTGGATCATGGTTACACATCCAGTTGCCTGAATTTGCAGGTTTCATCACGATGTTTTCCCTCACCGTAAGAGCATCGGTTAGAATTCAACTAATGTACATAACTCAGAAAAGTGTCATTGGTACTAACCGCAGCGGAATTCGAACCCGGTACCTCTCGCTTACGAGTTGGATACTCAACCGCCCGGCTACCGACGCTCTTGTTAAATTAATATAGGTAATAATAAACATGACATTTCAAGAAATAACCGTGCCTGCTCTTTGAAAATAACCTTTCTCATCAGGATAATAGGATTCAACTACGTTGTAATAAAAATGTTAACTACGCACTCGTCTCGGGTCACAGCTTATGTTCCATGCGTCAGATGCCTATCTATTTTAAATAATGAGCAATAACTAATAGGGATTAAGATTTCATTACACACTACTGCCAATAAATTAGCAATGGTGCCTGTATAAATCAATAGGCATATATCTCAATAATTGACGACCTGGGGCCCTATATTTGAGTCGCTCGCCTCAGTTTGAACGGTTTTCGGCATAAAAATTCGATATTTTGATGCATTTTCTCTATTTTTGAACCGTACTCTTCCGGTATTGCTGATGATGTATAAGGTTGGCTGGGAGAAATCCGATTGTGGGATAATCCGCCTTTGCTATGTAAAATTATTTATTTATTAAGTAACAAAGAGTTTCATATTCACTCGGGAATCGCAGTTTTTTTTTATACCACTAAGGTGGCAAACAAGCTTGCGGCCTGCCTGATGGTAAGCAGTCACCGCAGCCTATGTACGTTTGCAATACCAGGGGCATCACCCACGCGTTGCCGACCTTGTAAAAACCTTTTAAACCCTTTCTTGAAGAACTCCATGTTGTACTCTCCAGGGAAAACCTCTCCAGGTAGTTCATTTCACAGCCTTAGTGATAGGTGACTCTTATTGTAGGTAGATAGGTATTTTCTTTGAGCAACAAGTCCACCGGCAAACCGGAGTCGTCGGTGGTCCGTGTTACTCTGAGATTATTGATTGTGCATAAATCACGCCTGCGTGGATGCAGTTTCACGCGAGTAGGTATCGTCCAGTCACAATGCATATTCGAGTAGGCTTTACGTAGGCCTATATTCGGAATACCTTTGTTATTACATGTGTATAGTTCTTATGTGTGTTTGTTGTTATGCGTGTAGGTGTATATTTCTAGTTTGTATTAGGTGTAAGTTCGCTAGTATAAGTCCAGATTGTTGACTGGCTTAATACACAGATTAAGAGGTTCTTTAGACAAAGGCCGCCTTTCTATACAACTAGAAATGGTTTTTAATGTATTTTTTTTCTTGTGTGAGCAATAAATAATTTATCTATCTATCTATCTATAATTATAGGTAAAAGCTTGTTTACTTATAGCATACAAATACATAAAGCATAATAACGCAAATATTGCACTCTTGGTGCAATAGGGCAGGGGGGTATTTGGGACACGTATTTTTTTTTCATTCGCGAGGCCATTGAAAGTAGACACAGAGTAACAAACTAATCTGACCCGGTGACAACGTTGTTGGAATTACATTTGTGGAACTGTATTAGTTTGCAATCATGTCATGGTGAGTTGAGGTCAAATGCAAGCCTATTATAAATAAAAAAAATTAAAAAATGTCCTCTGTCGATATGTAAAGTCTCAGGATTGGCAGCGCGAATTGAAGCAAAAAGCAGGCAATACAAATTATTGTCAACTTGCCTAATCTGAACTTTATACAGGCTTGACCAATTAGAACAATGTAATGCTTTGGGGAATTAGAATATTGATTGGCTTTACAAATCGAAACACACAAACAGATCGTACAACACGCTTGACCAATTAGAACTTTAGGCTTGACGAATTGTATACTAAATCGCCAAAACCCCCCCCCCCCCCACAGACTCCTGGCTACGTTATCTGGATACATTAAAGATGTGTGCTTACCAAAGACTTTCATCCGCCCACTAATAAGCCACACATTAGGGCAAAAACCCGGTCGAAAGGATAGGTTCCATAGCGCTCTGTACTATCATTTGCAGAGCACCCTACGAACATCAGGGCAATTGCTATAAATGCCAAACTCAGTAAGTTAGGCTAATCCGACATCGCTGAGTAAAAAAGTAGTCACAGGGAGGAGAGTAGACATCCTTTTCTGTGGATTTGCGAACGGTACGAGTCGGATCAGAGCGTCATGCTACCTCTACCTTTAAGAAACTATTTTAATCATCTATATTGAAATTTACGCCGTCGGATCAACGCACTCATTATTTTTGTTATTTTTCCTGTTTGTTAAAGTTACTTATTTTATTTTTCGCCACATGACGTCAGTCTTAGTGTGATGCAACCCCGAAGAAAGTTGGTAGAGTTGTACCTAGGTACTTACTTAGGAAATATAATAACTGGTTATGTAACATTAGTTTCGCAGGCGGCCGAAGCGTAATGCTACTACCTAAATACGTTAGAGAAATAAGAGTACAAAAATATGTTACGACAATTAAATGTTTTTAAACTACACATTACTTTAAAAAAACATAAGTAACGTGTGGCAGTTTAATTTAAGCAACATCGAGTTCAAATATCGAATGAGTGTCACGCCATCACGATTGTATGACTACGATTGATATTTTTTAAAGCGAAGAAGACGAAATAATTATATTATGAGTATAAACAAAAAAATGCGCTCACGAAACATGATTAAGAATTGCGATGTTTTCTTACACTCTTCTATTATAACTGTACGTGTGCGATAATGGCCGAGACCTCCGATAAACGAACCGGCTCTAACCGGCTGCGCTTCATCACTTGTTTTTGCTTAGGCACTGAACTTATCACATTACCTTTACTTATTAGCACTTGTGTAAGTGAACACTTACGTATCGCATTCTCATACGATATATGTAGGTAAGTACCTACATATATCTACGGTCAGGTTTTGTCAATCATGCTATGTTGCATCATTTGTAACTCTATCTACCTGTTCAATATGACTTTTAATTTTTACTTTTCATGATCCGGCTTTCTATTTACTTCACCATAGGTGACAAAGTAGATTATGCATTATGTTGCCAATAAAAATTATAAATAAAGCGCTAGCCTTTAAAGTTGCCCATAATTGTCGCTACAAGGTCCGAATACACTACACCCGAGTTACTGGAAATTTAATCCAACATTAAGCATTTCTCATGTTACCCGAGTTCGTATTCACATAAAATATGATGAGCAGACTGCTAAAACTACCACGCGAAGAACGCTTGCAGTAAGGCGAGGGCACAAGTGCAAACAAATTCAAAATAAAAGTATTTTTTCATAGCAAGCTTTTATCACGCGTTCTCTATAATCAGCCGGAGTGTTTGTTAAGACTAATCAAACGGGCCTAAACTCGGCGTTTACCACGCGTAGTTTAGAAGTTCTTATCCATCATCGGATCAGCTCAATAGTATTATAATACTGCATTGTCACCGAACCCACATAAGTGTGCAAAATTTCAGCTCAATCGGAAACTGGAAAATGGGTCAAATTTAACTTGCAAGATTTTGTTACGAGCAGACATGGGGACGTGAGAAAACTAAATAACAGCTTATAAAAAGTGGAATTAAGGGCAGCTTGCACCAAATTCTTAAACGCATTTAAGTTGATACTTAAACAAAAATCTATCACGCATAGAGGTATTGTATGTTAAAAAGCTTATTTTTTACTTTTTTGTGTTTGAGGGCGGTTACATATTTTTATTAAAAATTATTCTACTATATCATACGCTAGGCAAACAGCCAATCGGGCCACCATATGGAAAGTGGTCACGCCTGCCTATAGACATAGTTAATCCGCGGGACCACGAAGTAGTCACTAGGCTAATAAAATATTATGTAGGTATGATGTAATATCTCCTTATTTTAACATCGTTATTTTTAGATGGATTTTGATGACGTTGGTCTGGACTTGCATTGAGACACCCCTGTCTGGGAAACGTTGATGGGTAAGTATATTTTAGAGAATTTTCAAGAAAACAGATTAGTCCTTAAAAAGGATGGTTTTACGTACCTAGCAAAATATTTTATAATGTAGAATAACCTAGGTATTATTATTATTCTAGTACTTGGTAGACCATGGCAAAACGATTGCACGTCACTGCTCTCGAATGTAAACATAAGTATTTCTTATAGTTGCGTCAGATCCCCAATGTACGGTGTAGGCAAAATGACTCTGCTAGAAATTACTGTATCATGATTGCAAGTATTCGTGAGTGCAAAGGTTATCAATGTAGTCGGTTTTAATGTGTAATATCCTTGTTTTTATCAACGCTGTATCTGTGATGTGACACGGGAGTAGTCATTCATCCGAGGCACGCTTGTGACACGCTGATAGCCGAGTGATAATGCCTCATCTTAATTAATATGACTATGAATAATTTGGAGCGACATTAATTGCATTAAAAGTATAAAAATACAGGCATATAACCCATATAGATTATACATTACACTACAAATTTCAAATAGGAAATAATTATTGTCGAACAATCTGTTTTCAAAGAAAATTAGTTGACGAAATTTGTAGGTTATTATCATAACTATTAAACTAACAGTCAGGAATGCAAATACATTATTAGGTTATGGCTACATTATGGTAACGTTACTGTTATTTTACAGTAAATTATCTTAAGATAATTCATAAAATGATTACATTAAAATACAAAATTGTTGATAAACGAAGCCTATATTTTTTACCGGCAATCTGTAACGTAGGTACTCGTAATTAACTAAGGTGGAAATTAAGTAGGTACAACGATGACTGAAATAAATACAAAATGTTAGCTAAGTAGGTAATCTAAGTTTGTACCTTTTTGTAAAAAGAAACAGTAAATTAGGTAATTACTCATGAATTTGACGTCGAATTACATAATGCACTCATGAATTAGGTACTTAATGACGTTTTACGAGAAAATCAACTTTAGGTAATGCGATATCAATAGAGACGCAGTTAATAATCCATAAAGACGTACCTAAGTTACATGCAAGATTTTGTACATAGAGTGACATTATTGTTGCAGGAATAAATTTTATCCAGAGATGCTTTATAACTGGCGGGCTAGGGTATATAGGCCACTAAACTTGTAGTTCGAAATTACGAATACTTCTGGGATTCTATTTTTGAACAGCACGCCTCGAGTCGAATGTTTTCTATTTTGATTTTCGTCATGAAAAATTTAATATTTTGATGCATGACGCTGAATTACCCAATTTCTAAACAGTTCGCTTTCGGTATGGCCAATGTACCTACCTGCTAAATTAGAAAAATATTGAATTTTTCATGCCGAACGAAAATAAAAACTCGTTCGATCGGCTAAAGCCGAGCGGTTCAAAAAGACTGTACCGAAGCAAAATAAAATTTTAGGTAGAGTAATACTCTTGAGTAGAATTTATCGTCCTAGCAATCCATACCGGCTTCTGCCAAGGTCCGCTTTTTTCTTCTTTTCCTTCTCCGTTGAGTCTTCGGCGTCCTCTTGTCGTAGGTAAGCCGACGGTTTTCGTCGCATCCGACTCGGCGGTGTCAATCCCTCGCTGGATACAACTCGCCGTTTCCATGGACAATACAATGCAATCTGGTGTGAATCTGATACATGGCTATAACAATCGATCACGTTACTTGGGCCTGTAACGGAAGCTCTTTCCTGATAGGTAGACGTCCCGACAGGCTTAGGAACCTAAGAACCTATTTCCCGCGTATCTCTGGGACTTACACAGCACGTGACCAAATCGTACCTACCTATCTAACCCACTTACTTAAATATTTAATAAATAAAAATGTCTGGATACACCTACGCACTTTCACGTATAGACGATAATATCATTCAGAGTTATTGCATTATCACCATTTATCTCATTAGATGTAACGTATTCTGCCTGGTCATTATTTGTTTGACTTTGGGTCATGCTCTGTGCAATCATTAAGCTATTATCGTATTGTTTTATAATTCATATGTCTCCAACTATTTAGTTTAACTTTCGCAGTTGTTATTATGTATGTACCTAAGAGTCACGGCTGTTTGCTGCAATAAGTAAAACGGCTTACTGGATATTCTTTCAGTTATCGTTGTTGTGCCTTGGTGAAAGGACATAAATTCTGTGTGCTAGTAAAAAGTTTTATTAGTGAGATTTGTGAGTTCATCTGTGCGAGACGTCCGAATTAAGAAGAACTTAAAAAGTAAGCTTTTATTAACTTTTAAAAATATATCTACAAGATATTTTGTGGTTCTGTCGCACGCTAATCGTGAGTCGTGCCAAGTATTTAAGTAACATTATAAGAACGGCTTTTTAAAATTTAAGTTGGTACTTAAGTATTTTTTTTTATACTATGCAGGGACAAACACAGACTAACTAGACGATACTGTGACAAACGATTAGACATTTAGGTTGCAGGCAACAAAAATGCAGAACCGCAGGTGCATTGTAACTGTGTTTCATTATTCATAAATGAGACATTAATTAGTGCTTCTACCTATACTCTACTGCTGTAGGTAGAGCATTTAAACATAATTTAACTATAGAAATAGGTACCCACCTAATCAATTTTAAATTAGGTAGGTACCAATCTACGTTTTATCAAAAAGTTTGGTTACCTACACCTAGTACATACAGACCTCGTTAGCATAAACTAATTGTAGTAGCTTAGCTGCCTAGGCTACCTCGTAGCTTTACTAATGCTAACCTACCTAGGTATCTATGGAAAATTATCTCGTCGCCTTTCAGAATATTTTTAAACAGCTGATGGTATACAAGATGACGGCCCGCCAGGATGATGGGTAGGCACCTACCTACATAAATTGATTACCCATACCCTACTTATAAGCGAACCCTAACCTATAACCTATTTATAGAGTGTTAATTTTCATTGAAATTATTAAAAGTCACCGAAGAACTTAGTACCTAGAGATGAAATCGATACCTCCCTGGAGCAGGTTACCTCGTCCACTTCAACCCTACGAAGACACAAGTTTATGCATTCACGGCGAAATACCCCATTTGATGTAGTGCCACAGTTCCAGAACATTCCTCTTTCCATATCGAAGAGTATCGGGGTCTTTGGCGTCGACATATCGAATGAAGCCCAATTTAGGGATAACTTGGAGCGCAAAGCCAAACTGGCTTCAAAAAACTGCTGGGTGCTAAATAAAGCCAAAATGTCCTTCACATCCCAGACTACAAAGCCTAGGTTCGTCCCTATATGGAATAGGTACTGCTCCCACCTATGGGCTGGTGCACCCCAATAGCAACTTTTACCACTCAATTACATCCAACGCCGGGCTACTAGTATTGTCGATGATCCCCTTCTTAGCCCTACGGAGAGACGTTGGCTCTCTGTGTGTTCTCTACTATCTGTACAACGGGGAATGTTCCGAAGAGCTGTTTAACTTGGTGCCACCGTCACTTTTCCGCCACCGCACCCTCTGACAGTGGAATAGATTTCATACACGCCATCTAGCTAGATGCTTGACATCCAACTAACGTACGGGCATTGCGAGCCTTTTACTTTCCTTTGCACTATAATATGGGATTCTTCAAAAATATGTCTACGGGTACCGGCACCCCATCTGCTCCTCTTAGGCTGCAGTGGCCTGGACGACGATGGCCGCTTTTCATCAGGTGGACCGTCCGTCCGTGTGCCTCCCTAAGCAATAAAAAAAGTAATTACATAATTGTAGTTACCTACATAATTAAGTACTTAATTTAATTTAAATATTAAATTATGTACATAATTAGCGCCTATTCTGGCGCTGTGACATCCCGAATTCGACATTTTTTCTATCTACAAATTTCTATAAACTTTGATTATGTGCATCTTTAGCGTAAGCGAATTATTTTTCTGAGATTAAAAATGGCACTGAAGTCTCTGAAAAGCCATTAAACTTATTGGCAATTATCTCTTACAATCATTTAATGTTGAAGATCGTTTTCAAAGATTTTGAAAATACAGATTTATGGCTAAAAAGGTCAAATTAGAAATCTCACAGCGCGAGAATAGCCAATGTCATAAAATGTGACAGATATAGGGACCTACTTTTATGTCAGGAAAACAAAAAATGGTCAGACCCATTTTCAACACCCGCCTACCAAGCGTGGAGATTATGCCAAAACCCTACACTCACGTAGTGGAGTCTCAAGCCCAGCAATGGACTGATTTAAGGGCTGTTGGTGTGATTATTAAGTATTTAATTTCTAAGGTTGTTAACTAGTACATTTAAAAAAAAATTATCTTATGTACATAAGTAAGAGCACACCTTATGTAAGAGCATCGATTAAATTCAACTAATGTAAGTACACAACTCAGAAAAGAGTCATTAGTAAATGGTACATGGCCGCAGCAAGTTTCGAACCCGGTACCTCCCACGAGTCGGATACTCAACCGCTCGGCCACTGACGCTCCTGGTTAACTCGTAAATAGGCACCTAGATATAAAAATGACTTTCTAGAACTGAATCTAATTTTAATAGTCTTTTTTATTGTCGCCATAAATAAATACATATGCGTGACATGGACTTTTCACAAGTTTTTCAGTTATTACCCTGAATCATTTCCTGTTTTAAAATTGGCGGCATTGTCCTTTTCAGGATCAATCGAAACCAAAACAAAATATATCAACCAATAGAACAACGAAGTGAAGTCAGCCGTGAAACGATAGCGCTGACCTGATTGGTTGAAATCTCCTATGCTGTGACGCCTGTCCGATCATATAAATATCAGCGCGAACACGAGACGACCTCTTTTCCACAGTGATAATATAGGGGGTTTGTGTCGGGTTATTTTCGTGAGCTAACTCTTGTTCAGAATGCCGGAGACATCAAAAATGAATGGATATGCAAAAACAAACGGACACAGTTATGATATGGAAGATGGATCAGTGTTTCTGTTCACATCTGAATCTGTCGGCGAGGGTCACCCAGGTTAGTTTTCCAAGATTTATGCTGCTGGATTTAGTGCGATACAAAAGATGGCCGTCCCAGACATGTGCGCAGATAATGTGCGAACATCTAATTTAATAATTCTGTACGCAATTTATAGTTATGCCTGTCTAATAATGTCTTATTAGAAGTCTACGCGGTAGCACATAAAAGTGCCGTGACTATTGATGTTTTGTTACATCATGTTATGAATGACTGATGGCGGTTTTTATAATTTGTCTATATAATCACAACACGTGGTCCTAGCAAAATTTAATAGAATTACGAATAAAACATTACCAGCTGGCTACTTGTATATGCTCATAGAACTATCCCTACTGTTTCAGACAAAATGTGTGATCAAATCAGTGATGCTATTCTTGATGCCCATTTAAAGCAAGATCCTAACGCAAAAGTAGCATGTGGTAAGTATTTATAATATTTATCTCAAACCATAGCACAATACAAGCAAGGGCTAATTTGTGCAATTAATTTGATATTAATTGCATTTATTTTATCAATCAATCTACTGTAACCAATAATAACAATAACATAACCTCCAACAGAGACTGTTACTAAAACTGGAATGGTACTGCTTTGCGGTGAAATCACTTCCAAAGCTAACGTGGACTACCAGCAGGTTGTAAGAGAGACAGTGAAGCATATTGGCTATGATGATTCATCTAAAGGTAAGTGTATACACTAACGATCCTTGAAACTGTCAGAGTACATTGGCTATTTGCCAGGCGTTTTAGACTTAACTGAATTTTTTAGCTCCTAGAATAAATAAATATTGTTTCGTGCACACTAGGTTTTGATTGGCGTACACTAAATTTGTTAGTGGCAATTGAACAGCAAAGCCCCGACATTGCGGGCGGCGTACACGTATCCAGAGCAGAATTAGACATTGGGGCTGGAGATCAGGTATACATTTCCCTAGAGCCTGCTGCACGAGGCAAGATTTTGGGCTAAAACTATTTTAAGTATTTTTAATATGGAGTGACTTACGACTGCATGAATTTGGAAGTTATTAGAAAGAAATTAGAATATGAGAAAGATGTATCATTCAGGATATCATTTTGGTGATCATTTCATTTTGGTTCAACAAATATATTGTTGAAATGTTATGAACTGTGGATCTCATAATCGCACATTTGGTGTCACTCCACTTCGATTGGAATTCATGTGCGACATGGTTCAGTAAAGATTCAACACGTGTTACATGTCTAGAAATTAACATTATTAATCATCTTAACGATATGCATGGGGCAGGCTTTGACTACAAGACATGCAGCGTGATGCTCGCTCTGGACCAGCAGTCTCCAGATATAGCTGCTGGAGTGCATGAGAATAGAAATGAAGAAGAAGTTGGGGCAGGAGACCAGGTATAACGAAAATCCTTTCTGAACTATGTGAAAAAGCATGAATTCACTAGAATTAAGTGGCATTTTTCACCAATATTGTAAAGTTTAACATGCACATCAAATACAATAATTTACAATAACACGTCAAATTCACCTATAAAAGTACTTATAAATTCATCAGTGTACTACATTTCATATGGAAACTTATTGATTAACTTCATCATGTTACATCCAGATCCACCTATTTGTGTTTAAAATCAATATTGAATTCAATACAAAAATAATTTCATTTGGTAGATTGTATTTCCTAACACTTTTGAAAGTGGTTTATTAACAAACATTTGTTAATTAAAAGATGATTATTGAATGCTATTAACAAAATAACAATAATTAAATTATGTATTATTTGTTTATCATTGTTATTATAACAAGATTTTCTCATACAGGGCTTAATGTTTGGATATGCCACTGATGAGACAGAAGAATGCATGCCGCTGACAGTGATATTATCACACAGACTCAACCAAAAGATTGCCGAGCTGAGGCGAAATGGCGAGTTTTGGTGGGCTAGACCTGACTCCAAAACACAGGTAATACTCCAGACTATTAAACTATGTTACATGCATTCTAAATGCACAAATTATAAATGTTATCTGCAACAGGTTACCTCTTACCATCGGGTCTGTCTGTAGTCTGTTTCCTTGTTTATTATGGTGTACGAAAACAATATTTATTTAGGTAGCCTAAGGTTTAATAGTCTATGTGTATATAATGGTATCACATTATTTTACACATATTAGTTATTATGTTTCATGTAGGAACCTTATACACCTAGTCAAAACTGTTTTCAACCATTGTTTATTGTAGCAGATTGTCCTACAAGTGTCTTGCATATTTAACTGTAGTTCTACAGTTGTTATGACGGCAAATAACTTAATTATGTCTTCAGCACTATTGACACTGAACTGAATGTTATACCACCATGTCTGGTTGTCATGTGAGCGCGTCATTCGGTGTCATATACATTGCATTCTACACCATTTCCGAACAATAGGAATAAATTGATCTTTATTGAAAACATTTAGGTAGGTTTTGCATTTCTGACATGTCTGTGAACTACTTTGATATGTTCGAGTCGAAGATTGGTGTGCACACTGACAATTAGTGTAATTTGGTGTTTATATCCCATATAGGCCATTTGAACTCTGCGTTCCTGCTACTAGGGGAACCATTTAATTGCCTGAATTTGCAGGTTTCATCACAATGTTTTCCCTCACTGCTAGAGCATCTATTAGCATTCATACATAACTCAGAAAAGAGTCATTGGTACATGACCGCTGTGGGTTTTAAACCCGCTACCTCTCGCTTACGAGTCGGATACCTAAACCACTCAGCCACCGACGCCGACGGAGTATAAAAAAACTATTAATATAAAAGTTAATTTTTCCAATTGTCTTGTTTTTTTTCCAGGTGACATGCGAATACACGTTCGCCGCTGGCGCCACAGTACCACAGAGGGTGCACACTATTGTTGTCTCTGTCCAGCATTCTGATAAGGTATAACGTTTTCCCTTTTTCCCACCAGTTTCACAATGTCGCCAACCAGAATTTCTGACGCAACATTACACATGTTCTCATTAGTAGTAGTCACGGTCATAGCTGAACCATGGCTAAAACATAAATTTCCACTTATAAAAACAAAAAATCAAAGCATGAAATATAAATTTTCCATAGTTAATCTATGAATGTCTTACGACACTATTCACAGAGTTATGCTATGTTGATGTTATTATTACGTTAGGTACGTAATGCCATTTTGCCACATAAAAAGTTTAAAATTTTTTCATTTGCTATATTTTGCATTCGTCCGAAGGCGTCACTTGAATTCACCATATTCTATACTTATAGATACAGTGCCTTCCATACAAACCAAAAATTTCTAATAGCTAAACGATTTCTGCACCATGTTCAGAGTTCAGACAAGCCTAGAGATAACCCAAAAAAAAGTCCCACTCAATCCCAGGAAACAGGAACTAAATTATCCTGGAAGTATTGCTGTATTGCTATTATAATATTTTTGGACTTTTGGTTTTTCGCTCCACAATACCTTCAGCTTAAGAGGACACAGACATAGCTATTGGTTTCTAAATCTCATCTACAAAATTCATTGGTAAATACTGAAATTATGATCAAGCTTGGTTTGTATGAAGCACACTCGGGGGCACTCCTCTGAATAAATAATAGTCTCTTATCTTATTGACATGAATGGGATTATCTGGTTTTAATAAATAATATTAAATATTTTAGATAACCTTGGAACAACTACAAGAGGAAGTCAAGGAGAAGGTGATCAAGAATGTAATACCGGCACAGTATCTTGACGAAAGAACAGTTATTCACATCAACCCATGCGGTAATTTCCACATTGGAGGACCACAGGTGAGTAATCGTTATACAAAAATTTCTTTTTTGAGCGATTGGTCCAATGTAGTGAGGGGGCGCTAAAGCCAAAAGTTTGTGTTATTTTTTCTGACCCAAGCATTTGGCATTCCCAAGGAAGATTGATAAGAGGCAGCTGGCCTCTCATAAAACATGAAGCCAAAGTCTTTACAAGATGGCTAGACATTTATCCTCCTGCCCATATCCCATCTAGAGGGTTCATGCTGTCATGAGTACTTTAAAAATAATTGGTCCGCCATCTATGGGATATTGAATCCGTCCATCATATTGGATTTAGGGTTTATTTCCGTTGCCCCAATGACCCGTATCACCATTGAAAGCAAGAATGATTCAATGGCAGGTAATTTAATGTTCAGTGTAAATGGCTGAAATTAGCATAACGAAATAAAACAAGCGATATTATTTTGCTATGCTAATTTCAGCCGTATGCAGAGCAATTTAAGTTGCAATTCGGTGTCACGGGGGTACGGGATGACAGGAATACACGGAATTTAGTATGTCGTCACATAGCCAACTATGCCTTGTCGTCCAATCCAAATGTGTTACAGTTCAAGTTGGGGATGACTGGTTTAAAATTCTGTTGCAAGATTTGGCCCACACTGATAAACAGGCCCTGCATAAATGAAATGAAATAGAGGTTTAAGACAAACCCAAAAATGTTCATGAAATTTGCTCAGTGATTTAAACTTCTATTCTCATGGTATTGCGTATTATGATCACGTGTTTGCTAGCTAGATATTTAGCGACTGATTGTGTGGTACCTACGTTGGCGCATAAAGCGATTTGTCATACGCACTTTGTATTAGATGACGGAAATAATTTCTCTGAAAACTGAATTCATAACCACTGGTTATTAACCAGTCAAACAAACATAAAGCAACACAGGGGCTCTAAAAAAACTCAACGTTTTGTTCAGCCGTACTAGTCAGTCAACTCATTGTAAACTAGTTATGTAAATAACTAATCATTTATTAAGAAAAATAAGTGGGTTAATGTAAAAATGAGTAGGACTTGTCAGGTATAAAAGGAAAAATACTAAACAATAATAAAATATACAATTTCATCTAGTAGTGTACTGCTAAACAAATAAAAGGCCATTAAATATTTTTATATGGGGCCTGGCAATGTCTACCGTTTCGAGCTGTGGCCACTTATAAGGCGCTACGTCCACGAGCGAGACTGTCGCGACTAGTCCGCTCTTCTATCGTTGGGTCATCTCCAAGAGTCGGCGATTATTCTGCCAGCGTATCACTGCATGCTTCCAGCGACTCATCATCAGAGTATGCCGCGTCTCACAGACTATCAAGGTGGAATGGTAGTTGTAGTGTGCCAAATAGGTAAAATAGCCTTTGCACGTTTTTTACGACCAAGCGACACCTAAAATTTCCAAACTGCCCCTAAAGCCATTGTAAATTTTGTCAACTCTTTAAGGCCTATTACACACACATCAGTGCCGATCAGTATCGTGTCGTGCACACATCATTATCTCGGGCCGATATCAGTCAGTGACTTATCCATCAGTGTCAGTTAAAAATGATATTTTGGACATTTTGTACCAAGCTGTCCTGTACACGTCAGTGTCGGTGACGCTGAGTGATGTCACGGCGAGAGTCGGCGCTGACATCACTGAATAGGACTTTTGGTAGTTAATTAGTATCTGGCTTATTTTTTTTTTAGGGATGTTTCAGTCTAAAATGTCTATTTATACCTTCCCAAAATGTCCCACTGAACTAATTACGGGAACAATACTGTATTATTTGATGTATGATCAAACTATTGGGTATAGTTACCCTAGTTTGATATAATATCCTAGGTAGATATAAAATAATACGTAATGAATTTTTACAATGTTTTCAAATAATTTTACAAAAACACAGCTATCATTTTATAGATAAATTTACCCCCACTAGGCTTTGTGGCCAATTGTTTGTGTTATATATTCTGATGTAATATTCTGATACTAAACACGTTTTCATAAATATTATGCTTTTCGAATAGTTGATATGGAAATGACACATTTTTAGATTAACTTATGAACTTAGATTACAAATTATGTATTTATAAACCTGTTTTATCTTTACCAACTGTGTTTGCTGAACTTTTTTTATCATATAGTTGCAAACTAGTAACAGCTATTATAAATATTTCTTATCCATGGGAGATAAGAAATTTGGACAGTAATGTTGGCTGTGTTCATATATGTAATATTCAATCAAACAGATGACCACTATGATAGGCTCAGGTTTAGAGATATTTCGTGTGAAAGATTTATCGGAATCCCACCGCCGCCATGTACCAATGACTGTTTTCCGAGTTATGAAAATTAGTTGAATACTAACCGATGCTCTTACGGTGATGGACAAATCGTGATAAAACCTGCACATTCATTCGACTGATTGTCTAACCACGATCCAATTTGGGTCCCCCTGGTAGCAGGGTCACGAACATCAGATGGCAGTCGCCCCATTGTAATTACCTGATCTACCTAATCCTGGATCATGGTCAAAACGGACTCCGGGTCCTCAGGGTCACAGACGTCCGATGGCAATCGCTCCGCTGTAATTACCTGATCTACCTAATCCTGGATCCTCGTCTGCGAGAGCACAACCGACCCATTAACGCCACGATGATTACAACTAGTGTCAAATAGAAAGAGACTTGGCGCATCACGTGGTTCGACTTGCGCTGTATACGATTACCTGTGCGAAATCCCCTCCGCTGCCATTTGACGAGTCTCTTCTTTCGTGACGCGCGTTATACTTTTTTATTATTATTATTATTCTTGAACAGACAGGCAGTTGGAACAACTGATATGTCTGTATCTCATTATCCTCAACCCATTGACATTCTCAATTAATTAATTTTGGTTTTCTTTAAATGTTCATCCAATCGATTCATAAAGGCGTTGGTACTCGGTGCTGATATAACTTGCTCTGGTAACTTGTTCCAAGGTGCCACGACTCTGTTGCTGAAAAAATGCTTGAGCGGGTTGTTGTTGGAGAAACTTCGTACCAATTTCGAGTGATACTAATTTATAGATACTTATTGCCGTGTGTTTGTCCCCAGTCGGACGCCGGGCTGACCGGGCGCAAGATAATAGTGGACACGTACGGCGGGTGGGGCGCGCACGGCGGCGGCGCGTTCTCCGGGAAGGACTTCACCAAGGTGGACCGCTCGGCCGCGTACGCCGCGCGCTGGGTCGCCAAGTCGCTCGTCAAGGCCGGCCTGTGCCGCCGCTGCATGGTGCAGGTGAGGATACGCTTTCCTTTTTATAATTAGACTAGTTAGGCAGCTAAACGCCATCTCACCTGGTGGTGAGTGACGATGCGACAGGTGACGACTAGCTCAATTGGCAACTGACTTGACACTAGATAATTCTACACTACGTCATCTACTTAGGCCATTGGCAACAGAGTAGTATAGGATTTTTTATGTCAAATTCAGTTGTCCACTGACAGAGTCAATAGCCAGTCTGGATAGAATATGACGCAATACGTGTTGCTTATTCAACCATTCCAATCAACCTTTCGGACCCTCTTTGACCAGAAATACTCTGTCAAGACTGGATGAGTATCACGGAATTTATAAATTTCTGGCGCTGATCGATTGTCTTGACACATTAACACTCGCTGCGGCCGACGCAACAATTGGGTCGAAATGTATTAATTTCTTACAACTTGTTGGAGGACAGGCATTTTTTTTATACCACTAAGGTGGCAAACAAGAAATTTAATATATTGCAACTGGTGTCGAATGAATCGTCATCAAGCAATTTTCTTGTTTTAATTCTATCATACAAAAACTACTTTAATACATAGTTTTTAGATAGTTCCTATCTTTGTTGCATTAAAATCTGTTAAATATATTGAGAACTATTTGAATAATGATACCTTCGCTTAATCCATTGTATGTATGCTTCCCAGGTGGCGTATGCTATTGGCGTGGCAGAGCCGCTGTCCATCACGGTGTTCGACTATGGCACCTCGCACAAGACACAACAGCAACTGTTGGCGATCATCAAGAATAACTTCGATCTACGGCCCGGCAAAATCGTCAAGTAAGTTCCAGTTTTTTTAAGAGCATTTCTCCTGGTGGTAAGTCGCGGCGCAAGCGAAAATGGAACATGCTTGCCTAGTGTCTAGAAACAGCCTATTCACTGTGTTGAAGGTGTCCAGATTATAATGCTGATGGTTCAAAAGCGGTATGCGCGTTATAAATAGGTTTTCTTTATTATTAATTGGCTTGCATTTGACCTCAACTCACCTAATGGAAAGCGTCAATCAAAAACGTGTATTGCTCCAGTTTGTGGTTTTGTCACGGGCGAGAGAGAGAGAGAGTGACTAAACCAATTCATACCAAAAATGGTAATCAATTCAACAGTACTTGCCAAGACATTCATGCAATCATAGTGGCAAACATGCAGTCTCTGATGCATAGTTGTACTTTTGCTCGATAGGACTGGCTGCCTCAATCTCTAAGTTAGAGTACCACAACGCTTAGCTTAAAAAATAAGGTAGAGGATGAAAAATTATTGTATGTAAATAAATGTTTCCTATTCTATACTATTCTAAAAAGTGCTGAATGATAGGTACCCACAATCTGGTGTAATCTGACGGATGTGACAGGGCGAGTAAACGGCTATCGATTTATTTGGAACTTTGTTTTTGTGATCTTGTTACTTTTCATTTCTGATAAACACACGAATGTGAAGCATGGTGTGTTTAAATATATAGTGAAGTAGACTTGACCGAAAAAGGGGCTTGAGGTGGTACTAATTGCAATAGAAACGATATTTGCGGCTTCTAATCAATGTACTAAAAATATACACCTCTACTTGTGGTGCTTTTGGTGTGAAGAATCTCAAAAGCTACGCGTCCTACTAGTCCACGACTAAATTACAATACTCTAAAAAAAATTTCAACCGTTAACACACTTGGTTGTGGCGGTCACCAAAAGCAGCAAAGGTTCGCTGTATATTTTTATTATGTTTAGAAGCGAACCTGCCATTTACCGCAATAATAATTTCTGTTGCAATTAGTTCCACCTCTAAAACTATTTCTACTCCACTAATATAATTATATTCAGTATCGTTAAAATCTGCACGTGATCGTTTCCAGGGAGCTGAACCTCCGAGCGCCGATTTACCAGAAGACCAGCACCTACGGTCACTTCGGTCGCGAAGGCTTCCCATGGGAGAACCCGAAGCCACTGGTCGAGGAATGACTCCAGACCTAGACTCTAGAACATTGTAAATATTCCACCAGTATGTTATAAACATTTATCTACGTGTGTGTCTTTTTAGCGAGGCGCGATCATATCGCAGGAGTCTCTCTATACACGATTAATGTTCCGAATCTCGCAGGTGTGGCCATTCCGGCTACATCCGCGAGATTCCCGTAATGTTAAGTATTCATTAGAATTTTAGACACATAGGAGTAACAAGGTGCCGTTTATTCTGAATTCGAGTTAGGTCCGGGGCTTAATAGGCAGTCCTATCCTTTAAGTTTACATTTTTAATTGTAAATGAACTTTGTTTTATACAATGCCCTTTTTTAAGACTAATAGCACGGTCATGAACTTTTTCCAGTGACATTTAATTATATTTTGTGTGTTGTACGGTGTTATGTATATTTAAATTGGATAATGGACTGCCAGTGTGGAATGTTAATGAAATGTGAGCTTGCGACAGTTTGATGCGATAGCGCGGCCGGCGGTCACAGCGGATTCCGTTGCAAGGGATGCTGCGCTCGAGGCGACTCGCCCTTTTATTTGTAAGACTACGTTAGCTGTATGTGTTAAACGTTAAGCATCTCAGTGTACTGCCTCCCTAGTGCTATAAATATTTTTGTTAATTAGTCAATTTTAAACTACGTCGCCTCCCGCGCAGCACAATTTGTGTTGTGTTTCCGAAAAGGATCGAAGTGGAAAAGAGCCATTTCGAAAACACACCGACCGTCCGGACCGCCGCACAGCATTTAACTCCACCCGACTATAGGATTCCGCCGGTAGGTTTAATTAGGTGAAATGCTAACCGTACATTTATGACATTAGAAGTAGAATTTTAACTGTTTCGTAGAACGGTTAGTAAGTAATTGTGATTCTATATTTCTTTTCTACTGTTTGGACACCGGTTAAAGTTTCTGATTAACTTACTGTGGATTATCAATTGTCAGATTTTGGAATTTTAAACTAATATAAAATAAATAAATCGTGTTCTCCCGGCACACTATCGGGATAAAAATGTGTTTTATTTGATCAATTATAAATTACTATTATACATAGAAAATATATCAGAACATCATCGTAACTACGTGGAAAGCCACTCTGCTACTAGTCTTCTGGCGCGCGTTTGAGCCTGAGACATCAGTATGGTGTCTGCGGAGTTCCACGCCCGCATGTCGAAGCAATGCGACGCCCTGAAAAAGAACATAGTGTGTTGAAAGAAGCAAAAAGTGGAATGTATTGCTCATAAAATATTTGTATCACTTATGTTACGCGTCGCTCCGCTTTTCAAAAGGCATGATACAAAAATGGAACTTATTTAATGAGCATTACATTCCATTTTGATATGCTCTCACTTTTTCACTTTTAAATTTAGACGACTGAATTTAGTCAAACGTAATAAGCGTATATGCTTGCCGAGTTGCCGACTGGTTTTGGTATAATAATAACAACAGGATTTCGTATGGCGAGTCCAATTTGTGGTCTGCAACAAGGCAAATGAGAGTTCAAGCACCAGGGTAGCACCTATACCACTGATCTCGAAATAATACACATCACTTTTTGTCAGTAACCTATACAAATGCTTCTTCCACACCATCAATGAATTTCTTCTCTTAGAAAACCTCACTAGTAACAACGGCTTAGTATCTAGACCTACCTAGGCACAGTAATAGTAGGCGACCCCTCCTGCAGGTCTTGCTCGTGGACACCCAAGTAGTGCCAAGGGTCAATCGAGCCATGGATGTTGATAGTGTTATTGACCTCCGGCTCCAAACCACCGAAGACTAGGTTCACCCGGTCCACTGCGTCGTTTACGAACTGTTCGTCGAATCTAAGGTTGGAGAAGAGCTAAGATTAATAATAACAAGGGCTAATGTGAATCAATATCCATTAGATGGCGCTACTGTAGCGCGAGGTTAGGTCTTTTAGTCGTGCGTTGTTCAAAATAAAACGCTTAGGCTCTGTCCTAACTGGCAACGGTCGTACAACGGACGCTGCCCGACATTCTTCATTTCTCCTATTGAGGAGACCTTAGGATAACGCCTTAAAGTCAAAGATTTTAACATATATTTAGTCGGTCCTCAAAGTTCCTTATGTGGAGGCGTATATTATAACATAGGCTGCGTTGTTCCAGAGATTGGTATACCACAGAATATAGTAACTATGCGTTATTCAAAGAGAAAGAACGCATACTCATGAAACCACAACCACTGTCAATACTTTAAAGGTAGGAATTCGCGACGCCCGGTGTTGCGAATGTCCAATGTGAATGGACGGTGGTGATCATTTACCATCAGGTGATCTGCATGCTCGTTTGCCCCCTATTGTACAAAATAGGGTTCATAGTCCCGTAATCACATCAATTATACCATGCTAGAGGCTTACCAATCAAATCCACATAGTGTTAGCGTTTTGGAGTAACGTGAACAAACCTCTCAGTAAAGGCCTGCTTGCAAATCTCCACATAGAAGTCTACGCTGAGCCACACGAGGGGGTCGAATACGGAGCCGCTGCGAGGCGCCGTCTGGTAGTAACCGTACTCCGTGCACGTTTGGTAGTACCACGCGCGGCCTGTGGGATAGAGGTTTTAAGACTCGTGGTTATTCACTACACTTTCACTGCACACTGTCCCTAGGAGCGACTTCACACAGCGGCACCAGTCTACTCGTGATCATGACGCAGGCAACTAACTCGAAATATCGAGGTAAAAACAATAGTAACCAAACAAACCCGATGATAATATGTATAGTGAAAGTGCTGTGGAGTAAAGTTTGTATCATCATCATCATAGCGTTCATCCCGGCTTATGCCAGGTTCCGCTATCCAAATTTTCTTCCTCCACTTCGCCTGATCTTCAGCACCTTTCCGTTCGTAAGCTATTGGCTCTCGCATCCGACTCGGCGATGTCAATCCATCGTTTCCTGCCACCGGCGCGGGATCGCTTTCCTGATACCGGCAGGTTTAGACACCTGTTTCCCGGGATAAAGTTTGTATGGTTGGTTTAAAATTCTTCTAGTTAGGCTCGATTATGGCTAGCTATCTGACTTGTGAGAATCCATGTAACTCCATGGGGTCAGGTAACTTTTACATGTAATAAAGTACCTACTCAACTCGCGTGTCTTTCGGAAGGTTAACATGTACATTACCTACATGCATATTATAGTAGAAAAAACCAGTTGGAAGCCGGGGCGGGTCGCTAGTATAGTAGTGTATCAGCTATTATTGCATGTTAATAAGATATTTGGGATGCTATGCAAAGAACTTTGGTATTTGTAGTATGTTACTCACTGTTTGTGTTAGCCCTGTAAGCGTTTACAAGGACTTGGAATTCCATTCCCCAACATGTCTGCAGGCCCTGGTACCAGTTGATGAAACCAGCTACTCTTTCCATTGGAGTGGTACCTGAAACGGAGCAGTCGTCACTACAACATACGTGTTTCTTAAGGCACTAGGTACCTAGCTGCCCCTTGGCGCAACTCAACTTAGTGAAGTCTTAACTTGGGTCTAATGTCCTGTGTAACCAAACCATAGAATCACAAAATAACTATGTAAGTAGTACCAATAGTTTTTGAGATAAAGCGCGGACAGACAGACGGACATGGCGAAAGTATAAGGGTTCCTTGGATTATTACGGAACCCTAAAAACTGCCCGCATCCTAAACGTCTCACGCAAACGTCACACGGAGCAGTAGGTACCTAAGCAATGTACATACATACACATTCATGCCCGTATCCCATAGGGATCATCGAGTGCCACAAGCTACGATCCTGACACGCCTCTTCCGCATTCACACATCTCATACATTTTCGCCGGTTGAGGGTACCCGGACTTGTTGAATGTCATTTATTTGATCAATCCTCGGGCGCCCTCTACTGACCCTTCCGTTCACATTCGCACGATAGATATCTTTCCTTTCCATTACCATAATTTTCATCTTACAATAGTTTTCATATTCTTCTCTTTAAATGCCTCATTAACTTTGAACATGTCCTGCCTTCTCCTCCGACGATGCATGTAAAACTTGATCATCAGCGTAAAGAAGGCACTTGACACGTAACTCATCAATCCACATTCCACCTCTTTCAATCCTTTCAAGCATCTTCTTTAAATTTTAGGACATTTTTTTAATATTAAAAAGGTTATTAGACTATCTGCATCGCCTGGTAAGTGTACCGTGTCTTTACCGGCTATACTCTCATCGCTGCACTCAAAAAGAGAATGTAATTTGTTTCTATTATTCCGTGTATTTACCCCAAACGGTCCCTTCTAACCAACCGCAGACCGAGATTAGGGTGCCAGGTATCGCCGTCTGCACCAAGTTCGAGAACGCCCAGCTTATCAGCCCGGAGAAATAGCCCAGCGAGTAGGGATCGTCGATATTCAGTGGGTCGCATAATCTGAAATTATTAACTAGTTTATACAGCATATTTATTATACAGCACAGCATCATTGTAAGGTGGGGTCGAAACTCCATTTATTTGTGTGCTTTAAAACTATATATATCTATCACAGACCAAAAAAGGCGGTTCGATTCACGGTGAAATTGAAATCATGACAATTGTTTATCTATTACTATTGCCTTTTCGCCCAAAGAACTTGGACCAAGCTAGATCAAAGTTCTTTAGGGATGGGTGTGAAGGGATAATCTTCTGCTTAATATATTTCACCTGATAGGTACCTAAGATAATGATTGTACCCATGCAGATATAGGTAGCACTATTTTAGATACTAGGTTTGGGAATCCCACTGCGTAGTACTATGGCATAGTAAAAAAGACGCGGTATGAAGTTTCTCGCTCTTACTACCTATTCTGAAATGAAATGAACTCTCGGTCGCAATCTTCCTTTGAACTAGGACATTATCTCTAGGGTATGGTAAATACAAAGTACTTATGTCATGTTGAATTTATTACCTGTACACTGCCTGCACATTACGTCTGCCTTCTTCCGTCTGCATGGCCGCTACGGTGTCCGCAATGCCTTGCCTGATAATAGAGCTGCACTGCTCACCGCCCTCAGAGAGGAACGAGTCGTGGACGACTTGGAGATATCCTGGTGTTACAATTACTCTGCGTTACATAACTGTACACTGCCTGCATTATTTTGTGTGCATTGTTTTGTGGATTAGGGTGTTGGGTTAGGTACACGTTACGTAAAAGGTTGTTTTAACGCTGAAGATATTCAGTAGCACCTGTCGACTTTGTTTAACCAGCTCATAAGACTTCATAAACAGCAGCCTAGAGGTATCGGGCCATTGATATTTTTTCGCATTTCTCACAATCTTTAGAATATTTATTAAGTATATAATTATTTAGCCGTTCTCAGCGACTTCTTACTCGTGCGCTGTTTGGATCCCTGAAACCTATTATTTTCCCGCCTTAAAAAGTAGTCTATGTTCCCAGTAATAATTGATGTGTGATTGAATTTTTTAAATGGCTCCAGTAGTTTTTGAGTTACATTACAAACAAAATTAAAAAAATACAAGTCTTTTCTCTTTATATCGGCATATCACCATATTCTCAACGCTAGCGTCTCAATCTGCAGCCACTTGGGTATTGTGCTGCAGCTTATCGCGTGTCGTCTCTTCGTTAGGCTAAGCTATTTGTTGAGTATCTGCCAGGATACGAGTTACTTTTACATTTAATTAGGAACGCTGTGGCGTCCAGCAGAGCCCCTACACGTAGATTAAAGGACCGCCCTTTCTAATGTCGGTTGTCGTGCATGGCGACTATACCACAGGCTAGCTGGACATCCGTAAACTAATTTTCTGGGTAACATTAAGAGTAACGTGTGAAACCTGGTGGTTGTAGAAATACTTTCACCAATATGGGGAGGAGAATTTATTTCCCAGTGGCAGTATGTAGGTACGTTAGTATAGATATTCTGTGCCAATGGTAGGCCTCGGCCGAGACCTCTTTCTAGGCTTGCGCCGTGTCCCGAAGCGAAGTCTATGAAGAGAAGAGGTTTGTGGGGTGTGAGTCCGGGAATTCTGCTGAATGCCTACTATTAACGCCATTGTCGATCAACAACGTTTCAGCGCCTTCTACAACAGTCATATGTACCTTTTTCGTACGTCCATCGTAGACTGCATCGACTTACACTAAAGTGCGATGGCAGTCAAATACCTGACTATCAATTAAAGCTCAAGTGCAAGAGTGGACTGTTAATAAAAGTCGTTTGATTACCTGTAAAATCTACTTCAGCCTTAATAGGGCCACTCGATGCTACGCCACCGACGACCAAATGAGGGTATCGCTGCTTGAACCACAGCACCATGTTACCGGCATACGACCCTCCGTACAGGATAACTTTGCTCTGAGCAAAGCGAGGCTGCTTCTTGATCTCAGTGATGAAGTAAGCCAGGTCCGCCAGCGCCTGGTCCACGTTCAGGAAACGCAGGTTCTCTAAAGTGTGGTTCCTGGAATAAGGTAACCAGATTGAGATTGGTGTAGGTACGTAAGGAAAGGCGCGAAAGTATGGGTGAGCAAATTTACAAGAAAACTTTAGTCTTAGGCGTTGCCCTAATTGGCAACGGTCATGCGACCATGGTCGTACGTCAGGATCGCCCGACCAATAAGAGACCTCAAAACCGCCCGTCGTACGACCATGGTCGCATGACTGTGGCCAATTAGGACAGCGCCTTGCATTATTATGTCGTGACTTCAATAAAAGGTAGGTATAAACTTGACCCTAACGTACAGGTGATGCAGAGACAATTATAATCGTCATACAGTCCGCGAAGTTGTAAGAGTTCATAAGAGACAATTAATAGACAAGAGGTAATATCACGTATTCGTAATATGAGTCAATAACAAGAGGAAACACTCATTACAAGGCGGTAAATAATGTTGGTACATACATTGGCTAATTTTGCTGATGCTCTACGAAGCCCTAATAACCGAATATGTGCATAATTTACTACCAACATCTATCATTTGCTGAACTGAACCCTTTCAGGATGTCATGAATTCGGTATTTCCAATGTTGGTATAAGTAGATTTTCTTTATGAAAAACCATACCTAAGCACAATTAAAATGGTAATAATAAGCATAACAATAGGTAGTCTCGTTAATCAATTAATTAAAGGATTAAGATCAAACACTAAGTACGGTTTCAAATTAATTGTTGACAACAATTACGTTAATTAATCAGTTCAGAGCTTAAGAAAAAAAAATATGATATTGTGTTTTCCAGGTTGCCTGATCAGTTGGTACCTAAGCTAGTGCAGATATAGGTATACTTATCCTATACAAAGTAGTGGAATAATGCAGTATCACAGTATAATAAAAACCCTATTAACATCATCATCGATCAAACTAGATATCATCCACTGCTGGACATACACATACGAGAAGACAGCCCACCTGATGGTAAGTTGTAACTGTCGCCCATAACATCTACAATTCATACATTTAGGTTGCATGTAACAAAAATGCAGAACCACAGGTGCGTTGTCACTGTGAGTACCTACTGTAGCATGTGTGCTCGGGCAGGCCTTAGGTAAGGACGGGCTCTAGGACAGGTAGGTTTCGGAGGCCGTATGTTTGGACGGGCTCTAAGTTGAGTAGGCGTTCGGGTTGGCTTGGTGCTCCCGTAGGGTAACCGGGGCTTTAGTCGGTTAAGTAGGTTAGAGCAAGTAGGATGTAGGCCTGTAGGCTTAGATAGGTCGGAGCAAGTAGGACGCAGGATTTTAGCCTGCCTCTATGAGCATACCACTGGCTAGGTAATAATTCAAATGTATTCCATTTGAATTACATGTAAGGTATCCTATGTATTTTGTATCGCTATGAGTGTAGATAAAATGGTATTCAACCCTGCTAACCCGTCTGCTAGGCGCGTATAGTTTCAAATCATCTCCACCAATGTCAAGGAGCCAGAAGGAGGCACAGGTCCAATGGACTCCTATTATGGGCTCTTGATGTCTTGTCTGTAAAACCACTCACGCGCCAAAAGGTAGCGTCTCGCCGTAGTAGCGGTGCTCCGTGTAGATCTGGTAGCCGTGGTTCTCCCGCGCCATCTCGTACATGTTGCCGGCGACCAGCCAGCCAGCAGCGATGGCCCACTCGCCTCCGACAAGGATGAATATCGGGTCCCCGTCCCGTGTGTGGAATTCCTCGTTGAACATGTAGCGCTGGAATAGGAGATTTTACGAAAACCGATTAAAAAGAAACAATAGTTCATTTAATTGTAATAGATGGCGTTGATTTGAAACACATTGAACCTATACCTTTGAAATGCAAATATATTGTAGAGTTTATGTAAGAAATAATTTTGGACACAATAAATTTTGCTGTTTTTTTTTTTTATGTTGTACTGCAGACAAACAGGCAAGCGGGCCACCTGATGGAAAGTGGTCACCGCCGCCTATGGACATCAGCAACACCAGGGGAGTCACTAATGCGTTGCCCGCCTCTGAAGAGACCTCTAATATACCTCTTGAACGATCCCATGTCATAGTCCAAAGGGAACACTGTGGCTGGGAGCTCATTCCACAACCGAAACGTACGAGCGAGAAACGTTATGTTATGTTTTCAGCTTAGTAAAATAAAATTTTTGATATTTCCAACTCTCTCCTACCAGTGTGCAGCGAACTTAAACAGAGAGTCAAGCGAAATGAACAAGGAATCAAAACTGATTGAATAATGGAAACTACCGTCTGTACTTATACAACAAAATAGTAGACTCTGTCTAAAAAGTAAAGCGACTTAACCAATTATAAGATTGATTGAAATCAACAAGTAAGCAACACTGATTAATTAAATAATTAAGACGCCCATGGTGTAGAAATTATCTTGTTCTAGCTATAAGAGTCTAGTCTAGATAGACGTCTTCATTATACAAATTTAGGTTGCTTACCTTGATTTTGAAATGGGAACTTAGAAGAGAAGACTAGGGAAATTAGAAGGTTGATTACCTTCTAATTTCCTAAGTCGCTTTACTTTTTACGTCTAGACATATTGTGCCGTTTCAACCGAAGTTACTGATTTCTGTGTCAATTAAGGAATCATGTAATCTACCTATACAAAATGCCTACCTACAACCCATACGTTCTCTGTAAACACAACACATATGCAACTTATCATCACAGCCCATATCAGTCCACTGCAGGTCCACCAGTCAGGCAGGCAGGCAAGCAGCGGGAAACTTAGGGCCTCTCCCACGTAAGAGGAGGTTATTGCCATGATCTCCACACTTGGCAGGCGGGTTATAAATATAACAATGGGAAACGCTGCTGCCCATTTTCCAGTCTATGGAGACTCTACCTTTTGCCTCGAAAACATTAGTCGCCTTGTAAGACACCCACGAGTGTATGGGGTTGGTGCTATTCTACTTTGCCGGACACCACACGGCTATATGCAACTATACTACGTGAATCCCATACTAACCATCATGAAAGTGTCAGAATTGTGCGGGTCGAAGTGATCCACCGGCATTGGCATGAACGTCACCCATATGGTGGGCGTGTTGCGACCGACCGCCGTCATGCGCCTCATAGCCTCCTCCTCCGCTTCCACCGGAGGCTGCATGTCCACCCTGATGGGTGGCTCTACGTATTGCTTCGCCCATGACGACCCAGCCAGGGCTAACAACAGCACCAGTAGATTCTGCAACGAGTTAAAGGTTAGAAGTCTGCTACAAGTTGTACTACCGAATACCGGGGTCCGCCTTAACCAAGATCCAGATTTGGCAGATCAGGTTACAGTAGAGCCACTGTCCTCTGGCCTCTGTGACCCTGTTAACAGGGGAACCCTGCCCAAATTCGATCAGTTACACATTCAGTCGCCGGAATGTGCGTTTTCCTCACGATGTCTTGATTCACCGTAAGAGCATCAGTTAGTGTTCAACTATTGTACATAACTCAGTAAAAGTCATTGATACGCTGGGCACTAGGGATCAAACACGGATTCGTTTACGAGTCGGATTCCCTAGTCATTAGTCCGCCAACACTTGCATCGGTGCTATAGGCACTCTAATAGGTATACCAAATCCTTTCACTTGATTCCATCCAATGCCGGGCTGTTCTATTGTCGACGAACCCTTAGTCAATGACCGGTTTGGGCTTCTGGAGAGACATTAGCTCTCTGTGTGTTCTCTTCCGTCTGTAGATATCATGCATCTACGGACCTAGGAATATTTTGAGTAACTGTATAAACGGTAGCACCGTCGCTTTTCCGCCTCTTATCGGAGCCTCCGAGTCCTCATACGTTGGGCTATTAGATTTAATCCTGCCTGCCTAGCATTCAACTTAGGTACGTGCGTCGCGCAATCATGTGGAATTATTTATCTCCTGAAGTCAATCCATTTCAAATTGGGTTTCTTAAAAAAGTAAGCTGTCGCCCCTAACATCGTCGATGCATGCACTTATATTAAGCGTATGTGCTCGCCACCTTATTCTTCAGACCAGAAATTAACAATTCCAATATTGTTGCTTTGGCAGGAGAAATAGGAGTGGTACCCGTCTAGGCTTGAACTGTCAGGTAGAATGTATACATCTTATAGCTGGCACATCATTCTCTTTAGGTTACAGCTATCCTAGAGGCCTAGATGACGGTGACCACTGTCCAGAAGTGGACCTCCTGACAGTTTTTGTTTTTTTTATGTCATACGTTAGGCAAACAGGCAAGCGGGCCACCTGATGGAAAGTGGTCACCACTGCCTATAGACATTAGCAAAACCAAGAGTATCGCTAATGCGCTGCCCACCTCTATTACACAGTGTGCCTCTTTAGGTAATAAAACACTGTTGTTTCATGTCCATTGTTTAAAGTAATTCATAATAAGGTAAATATGTCCACGTGTGTACTTTCGTAATTTTAAGAATGAGACATAGGTACATTCCATGGAACAATTGTAACACACACATCGCATTGCAGTATTATCGCAATGTAGTCTTTACTAAGGGATTTAATTAGTAAATTTACATAGCTGAGTAGTTAATAACAAAAAATAAGCTAGTAATAACCCTTGTCGACAAATATTTGCAAAATTACTCACCATTGTCTATTTACACTGTTTCATTAGCCTAATAATTACTTAACTTAACACAGGCAGCGCAAGATTTACCCACGAAATATTCTTGTTAATTATCGTAGCTGGCTACGATATGGTTATCTAGGCCGGGTACTGATTATTATTTTCAAATTGATAATAACTATCAAAGAGAGATATTATAATTTGGGTGGATTTGGGCAAAATAAACAGGTAATGAGAATAACAGGTTAGCTGAGCCCAGTCAAAGTATTTTTCTATCGTGGCAAAATCGCCCGCTATCGTGGAAAAACTATTGGGGCAGATGGGATAAATCTTTTTAACTTCGGTACCATTTACAGTGCAATCCTTTCGGAATGCGAAAGAAATCCTCTGTTATTCCGTAAGATGACAATCTAGTGGCAGAAAGGATTTATGATAGCAATTCCTCTGTTTTCACACTTTATATAAAACTCCCATGTCTTTAACATTTTAACTATCAAACAATCCGAATGATAGACTTATGAATTGAAATCCACACCGCCATATACGTAATTCATCTTTGAGAATGCAAAATTTCCACAGTAGATTTATGTGGTAATCGGTCAAAATCAAAATTTTTGTATATGTACAAAGTAAGTAAGTACGTACGTACGTAATTACGGACGTTTTCTGTAAACGAAAACGTCTAAGTGAGGTAGCATGGTATTTGAAATAATTTTTTAATATGAAACGAGTTGTATTGTTAGAAAAATATTGACCCAAATGAAACTTGATCTGTGCCATTCGCCCTTTTCCCGGGTAGACAAACCCATTTTTTCATCTACCCAGTTAACGGGCAAAGACACTAGTAATTTGTGTAGTTTTTCCTACTATATTAATATTATATAATTTAATTAAGCAAGTACTACACAAGTACAAGGTCAATCTCTGTATTGGAAGGAAATCGAACCCGGGACTTCTGGATAGCTGACAGGAATATTTATCATTGCGCATGCAGGTATCGTCGTAGTAAATGTCGCTATATGAAGATAAGATTATATTGGTAATATTCATGCCCCAGTCCACTCTGCATTTATATGAATTTCTTTAGCATTAATCAGTGGATTAACATATTACTAGTTGATAATACCAGTATATTGATTGTTTGAAATCTGTTAGTAAATATTTTACGATAAATTTATGGTGTCAGTTGGTCCACATTTACTCGAATAAAATCAGCAACCAATACTTAATTTGGTTGTTTGTGAGAATTGAGTAGTGGGATAGACCTCTCTGTCGTTAAACCAACAACTGTTGAACAATAAACTCCATCTATGTAAAACCTTAACATACGTTGACGGTTGAATTTCTGTCACTTGAGAGATTCATCACTATTATTATAATTTGTTGCCTCCCCCATCCAAATCAGATATTTTCCAAATCAGGTTGCCTACGATGGGTTCCAGATACCACTGCTATCTACGCGGCATACCTTAACTTTGTCGAGGTTTTTACGAGATCAGCAACGCGTGAGTGATGCGCCTGGTATTGCAAACGTCCATAGGCTGCGGTGACTGCTTACCATCAGGCAGGCCGTAAGCTTGTCTGCCACCGTAGTGGTATAAAAAAAAAGTTCACTGTTGGACATAGGCCTTTCCCTCTGAGCACCTTCGTAGACCGTCGTTTTACCTGGCCGGAGGGTATCCTACAGTTCGTCTGCCGAGTCGCGGTATAATTCGTTTACCAACCGAGGTTGACGGTTCCTTGGCAGTCGATTCTTGGCCAGCTCGGTGCCACTTCATCAGTTCAGCTTTCTAATTATATGCGATGTGTCGTCTACTTCTACTAAGAGAGGTATAACGGGGTATCCTGTTCAAATTGGAGCCGACCGACTGAGCAAGTATAGGATACTTACCTCCACTTACAGAATACCGCAGCCAGACAATACTATTTAAATAGAACCTATTACTTCTGCCGGTGAGTAAGGTCTCCAGTTCTCCATGGGGTGGGGATTTGTGGAAAGTGGCGTTGGCAGTGGAGGGCCTTTGCCTTTTCGCTCCCGTCGCAACATGTCCCTGTGTTTTAGAAGTGGGCAAAGCATTGGCGATATCTAGTGTTGCTAGTGTCTACCGGTAGAGGTCACCCTTTCCATCAGGTGGCCCGCTTGCCTGTTTGTCTACCGTAGGAAATAACACAAAGCTTCTGTTCTGTCCTCCTTTTCATTTCTTAATTTTATGAAACACCAAAGGCAAAACGTGGTTTAAGCGCATTATCTGGTTTTAGCGCTTATTACACCTGTCTAAATTCAGTCGACTAAATTCAATAGAAAAAACCGTAAAAGCAAGTCAAAGTGGAATGTATTGCTCATAAAATAAGGTTCATTTTTGTATCACGCCTTTTAAAGCGGAGTGTAAATGATGTATATATAATCCGCGTGTATAGTATAATCCGCGGCATGAAACAAGAGACTTGTCAAATGGCAGTAGAGGGGATTTCGCGCAGGTAATCGCCTACTAAGCAAGTCGAACCACGTGACTCGCCAAGTCTCTTCTTATTTGACACTAGTTGTAACAATTATATAAGTGTGACAACAATGGACCTTATTCTATGAGAATTCTAATACACTTTGAATTGCTCTCACGCTTTTTGTTTCTTAATTTAGACGACTGAATTTAGCCAAATGCATAATAAGCTCATTAGTACTAGCTGGTCTGCCTCTATGACATATTAGTTGCCTTCTACGACACCCGTCAGCAGAAAGGAGTTGTCGCTATATTCACGGCAACGAAAACAAATTCCATTTATTTTAAAATTTAATTTTACAAATTTTTGTTCTATCACGATATTTAATGTTGTTCCTCGCTGTTAAACAATCGCTGTAAAATGTTGTAAAACATCGTTTGACACTCGTGTCAACGTCGCGTAGGTACCTACCTACTACTTCTACTTCATCATAGTTAATTAACGACTTAATTAATTGCGATAAGCACTAGTGCGCTAAACATTAGCCTAAGGCGCTTTGTTACAAAACGTGGCTTCGATTCTCGACTAACATTCCCTTGCGGATAATGTCCCATCCGCATAAATAACGCCTCCTCCAAATAATAATAATATAGACCTCAGTTTTATCATCATCATCACAGCCCATAACAGTCCACTGCAGGACTTAGGGCCTCTCCCACGAAAGGAAAGGTTATTGCCATAATCTCCACGCTTGGCAGGCGGATTGGAGATCGATAACAATTGAAAACGCTGCTTCCCATTTTCCAGCCTATGGAGACTCTAGATCTTTTGCCTCGAAAACATTAGTCACTTTGTCTATTTTAATTTAGTCTATTCTACTCTGCCGGACACCACACGGCCAAATTAAAGAATTAAAGAGGCGGAATATGGATAGAGAATCGATGTACCCTCAACCGGCAAAAATGTATAAGATGTGTGAATAAGGACCGTAGCTTGTGGTACTCGATGACTATGGGATACTCAGTTTTATATTATGTGTTAAAACTAAGTACTAGTGACAGATGCTCCAATTTGGCAGACGCCGACCAACCGTCAGTTGCAGATGATACTAATCCTTACGCTGTATATAATAAAGTCGCTTTTGAGAGCAGTGGACGTGATCGGACATCCGACCAAGGTCGACCCGCCCGCGCATCCAAAGTAATCCAAAAGCGACTTTATTTTGTACACCGTAAGGATTAGTATCGACTGCAAAGACGGTTGGTCAGCTGCAGCCAAATCGGAGCATTTGTTACTAGTTTAAAATAATACTTACCAACATTGTACAATTTCATCAAGACAATTATTAGTTAATGAAAACTGGGTGTCACACCTAAGTCGATACTACTACGAAGCTAAAAGACAGAATCAGACGGCGGAGTAGGCTTTTCTTTTCGGAGTAGGTATTTTCCGACAAATCTTAATTCATATCGTAATTAAATTATTTAAAAAGTATCTACAATCGAGGGTTTTGGATTCATATAAACATGGTATAAAACAAAGTCGCATCTCACCCTCTGTCCCTATGTATTTTAAACTACGCAACGGATTTTGATGCTATTTTCAACTAGATATAGAGTGATTCGAGAAGCAGGTTTATAAGGAAGTAAAGGCCCAGGGGCAGGTACGGGTAAAATAGGTGTATGTAGGGGGGACAGGACGCCACGCGAACGAGTCGCGCTGGATACACTAGTATTTAATAAAAGAGTAAAATAAAATTTACAAATTTGTTTAATTACAGGTAAATACATTATTTTTGGTATAATTGTATCAAATATTATCTAAATAAATTATATAAATACATAATACAGAATATGGATATGCATCGTTGCCATTGTCGCGGATAGGTACTGCCTAAACAAGAAAGCTATGTATGACCTTGTGGTACTTTACAAAAACGCCCTATGAGAATTGTCCACTATTATACTCACAAGGGGCATAGACCCTTCAATCAACGTAGATATATATCCTCCCATCTTTGCATGTCCTACGTTCTTCCGCTGGCACAACGGTGTTTGCTCCGCGGATTGTTTGACATAATGCTCACAGCCCGTTCACAGCCACGTTCGATCATCGAACCGCTCGACATCGACAGAGAAACTCATCCTCACATCTTAGAATCAAAATGTCAAAATTCACCTGACCGGTGAACATTTTACGTCAAAGTTGCTTTGATATTTTAGGGTACCTATCGGCAGCATATATTCCCCCCAATGGACATGGCAACAATTTGATACCCATTCCGTTTACTATTCACATGGCCGTTATTTAGCAGATATATTATTTTTTAAATATATTAAGGTATCGGCGTGTAGCTCCCACATCTTCACAGTGATCTCCATATTTCCGATTGCAAGTGTCGAACCTGCCGCACACCAGAGCGAAGCTGGGTCCGCCCTCCTTGTAAGGGAACTGGGTAATGTAGTTGCCTCTGTGAAAAATATTTGAAAATTGATACATAGTATAAAACAAAGTCACGTCCCACCGTCTGTCCCCATGTATGTATGTACGCTTAGATCTTTTAATCTACGCAACGGATTTTAAGGCGGTTGTCACCAATAGATAGAGTGATTCAAGAGGAAGGTTTATAAGCAAGAAAAACGGATAGGTAGCGGTAAAGTAGGTGAATGTGAACGATGTCGCGGCGGGACCGCTAGTAAATAATGAATTAAAGGTTAAAAAAATATAAACAACGCCTTTTTCACGAAATGCCTGAGAGTTATTAAATATTTCTTATTCAATAACCGATTTTGTTTTGGTCCCTTTGCAGTGCCGTTAGTCAACCGTCATAATATGTGGCGCAAAACTTGAGCCTGAGCCATTATTTTTTCTAGCCACATATCTTCATTAATAATGAAATGTCTATTACAGTAAAAAAAATATTATTTCAACCATCTTCGACAATCTTATAATTTCAAAATTTTACTCAAGTGACATTTTAATATAGATTTGTGGGTAGAAAAAATGTCGAATTTGAGATGTCACAGAGCGAGAATAGGTCCCATAGAGCTGCGTAGAGCGTGTGACACGCCCGCTGCGTGTAAATCAAGCAAATAATTGCGTGGTGGTTAATATATCCGTTGACAGACATTCGTAATGAGATGGAAACAATACCTAATATGAAATTGGAACCAAAAACAGAAACATATTTTTGTGTGGTTTCAGTTAACACTGGCCATCTAGCGCAAATAAATATTCGTAACTTAGGCTTGTATGAAACCTGTTGCATCGTACTGATACTTGGTACCGTTAAGTTGAAATTAAAAACACCAGATTTATGCAAGTAAATGGTTAATTAACGCAATATAAATCCATTGTTTCCTGTGCGAAAAACTAGCATTAATGTGTAATTTTAGTTAATAAATCTCAATATTATTGAAATCAGCCATTGTTTCTATAATAAGCCACAATCCAAATTCTCATGCAATTCAATTTTGTATTTGCTTCCTGATTCTAACAGGATTCTGAACGAATTCATACTCAAATGAACTTTTTAGGCACCTTAATATAAACATATTTAGAGAAAAAACATGTAGGTACCTAAATGAGGAAGTTGTTCTATAAAACTATTTATTTTATACTATGCAAAGCAATACTCACGCTGGTCCGTAGTTGCAGACGACGAAGTAATTATGAGGGTACTTTTTATCTGTGAAGTGAGAAATGGCACAACCGACATGTGTAGTGTTTGCCCATACAACCTGAAACAAATAAATTATCAATTAATATGTTATTAGCATACCGTCTGAGCGTCGGTGGAATAGTGGTAACGGAATCCGACTCGCAATGCGGGAGGTCTTGGGTACGAATCCCGCTGCCACTCTTTTATGAGTTATGTACAATACTAACCAATACTCTTACGGTGACGGAAAACATCGTGATGAAACTAAATATGTAACCATGATCCAATCTGATCAGATTTCCCTGATAACAGGGTCACGAAGGTCAGATGGCAGTCGCTCCACTGTAATTATCTGATCTACCATATCCCGGATCATAATCAAGGCCGACCCCGGGCTATTGTGTGCGAGAGTACAACCGGTATATTAACGCCAAGATTATTATTATTTTATCCGCATAGCGTAACTTATGTAGGTATCAAAGATATTAGAAAGTTAGCTACCTTCATGCTTATAGCATGCTAGACTGGCAAGAAGGTAGCTAACTTTCCAATCTCTTTGGTAGGTATAGTGTAGCCCGGTGGTATAGATAAGGCGCGAATTAACGCAACCTGTGTCGCATATGCGACGCAGGATAACTCAAAACACAAAACTGCGTATTTCGCGCCGAGTAGAATACGTATTACTCTGCATAAACCCGTGCCATTACGTGTGTTACAATGGCGACTGACTATTTTTGCCTAGTTTGTGTAATCAAACATCAACAACGTTACCGAAAAAAAATGAGCCAATACGATTAACAGCTGTTCTTTGGTTCGATTTCAGTATGCGACGGCTCAGTATTTTTGACGACGAATCCTTTGAATATATGCGTTATAGGCAGACCTGGTCACGTGGACCAGAAAATGAGCTGCAGCATATTCTGTTGGATTCTTAACATTGTGTAAAATCTTAAAAAATAAGTCCTTTCGACTTACGGGTGTCGTACAAGGCGACTTTAAGACCTTAAGGTTCACATGGTTCACTGTGTCAGTGTCCACTGTAATTAAACGTCCACCATAGGTATATTAATATAACTGTAGGTACGGAGAAGTCCCTTCAATCAAGATGTAGACATAGACATAGATTTTATTTGGCAATAACTACAAAATATATGACAAGTTGTAATAATATCAATAAACTCTATCGTAATAGTAACTGTACCGAACTGTCCGCCGAGAAAAATCTCTAGCCCATCGAAACGACATATAAAATATTTAATAAATAATAACGCCGACATCATTAATTATTAAGATGGAGAAATATAATTATAACCAAAGACGCATAATTAAAAAAGTATGAGACAATATACTCGAACAATCATAGTTTTGGATGACATGATAATTTTTTCATATGTAATTCAAGAAAGTCTTGACATATAAAGGAGTTCAACGCGAGCGGCACACTCGTTGATGTCTTTTATATGAATGTAATAAAAAGTTGGACATGTATCCGTTGTCTATTGCTCTAATTTAAAGCACATTTAAAGGATTAAAACATTAGTGTTATTGTTATACATCTTCTTCTAATATATAAAATTCTCGTGTCACAGTTTTCGTTGCCATACTCCTCCGAAACGGCTTGACCGATTTTGATGAAATTTTTTGTGCTTATCCGGTATCTATGAGAATCGGCCAACATCTATTTTTCATCCCCCTAAATGTTAGGGGTAGTCCACCCCTAAATTTTTTATTTATTTTTTAGACAAGAAATTATTTATATGGCAAAACAACGTTTGCCGGGTCAGCTAGTACACATATAAATACATAGGAACACAATACTCATACAGTCATTAAAAGTCTCTACAATTTACTCTACCCTACCATATCCAGACTTTCTGATGCAGTGGTCATTCCGATACAGTGGATAACCTGATAAAGTGGACATTCTAATACAGTGGACGTTTTGAGACAGTTGACATTTTGATATAGTGGACCATGTGAGCGAACCTTATAGACTTGCAGGCTGGGAACATCATAGTCCAGAAATAAGCAAAGCAATTTCCAACCTGCTTGCCAAGCGTAGAGATTATGGCAAAACCCTCCTTTGATATGCAGAAGGCAGCGATTAGAAGCTGCTGATGTGATTCATGATAGCTTATCCTACATACATAGTATAAAAGGAATGGATGTAACACAATGATATTTTAAGCTGGATAATTACCAAGTTGATCTACCAATCATTAAGAACAATAGTTGTTCATTATGCCATTTAATTTTAGGTCCAACGGTCTCCCCACCTGCCTCCTACAGGAAGGGGGCAGACGACCCGCGAACGAACGCAATCATTTCTTTACAAGGATTTTACATAAAGGTATCTATACGTATACAGTTTAAAGGTATGTTCCGGGTTTCCTACCGCGTATCTTTACCACCGGCTTAATATCGGACACCTCGTAAACAAAGGTACGCGGTAGGAAACCCGGAACATACCTCTAAAATGTATGATAATAACCGCGATAGTTTAAAACATTATGTTACCTATACATTGTCCTCACTAGGCAATATAAACTATTTGCAATACATTAAAAATACGTCGGGATTGCGGGCCCGCGCTATTTGCGTAATAAAAACAGTATCTATTCACTTTGCTTTCTAATGGTTTATTTGCACTGAACTTAGATGACGCTTAAGTTGTCACCTGATTTAAAATATTCCTAACAAGAAAAAACATTGCACCAGTAGGTACAAACTTAAAGTGAAACCTAACTCGCTATATTATTCTTAACTTTATGATACTGATTTTGTGACTCCTAAACGCTTGGGAATATCTTAAGGCGTCAAGTTAAGGGTGGCTTAAGTTCAGTGCAATCAGGCATCAGTGTCATAATTGGCATCTTATCCCCTTTGCACGACGTCCAATTTCACAGGTAGCGATACATTATAGATATAATGTCTGTTTCCTTTTTTAATTTTTTAATGAACATATTATGTCATCAGTTTATGTGTAACAACGTCATATTTATTTATTTATCATACCTGTGTATAGTGTCCTACAGTCTGTAAATTGTTGTAGGACAACGGCTGATAATTGTAGGCACTGTGCTCCATAAACCACGAGTCCACGGCTTGCTTCCCGGTCATCTTGAAGTTGGGGTCTGTCGTACTGTACAGGTACAAGTTTTCGCCAGTAATGAACCTTTCCGAACCTAGAAAAGGAATACAAACCTTTAGAAATAGTGAATATACCTACTATGCCTACTCTACCTGTGTTATGGTTGAAAATGCAACCTTCTTGTTTTGCGCCCAACGCAAAGGAAATGAAGCTTGTGGAGAGGTTTTTCCTGGAGAGTACAACATGGAGTTCTTAAAAAAAGGGTGAAAAGATTTTTACAGGGTCAGCAACGCGTGGAGAAAGTGATGCTCCTGGCACCTTACCTTACCTAACTATAGTGGTATAAAAAAATTTAGGTGTCTGAGCCACAGTCAACAGATAGAAGTTTTCACTGTTATGATTCAACACTATGCCAGTCTGCTAATCGGAGAGATTACCTATCGGGCAAAACCCATTTCCATAGAAAGGCTCAAGACCAAGTGGTAGACTAAAATTGTTAATAGAAATGATCAGATACACTTTATGTAATAAGATCTTGCTTAAAAGAAAAAAGTTTGAATGACATTTTGTTTTTGTCAGATTACACTGTCGTATTCCAGAAACCTTCATGTGGGAGTTCAACTTGCTCTAGCTGTTATTTACTTACCAACAGTTCGGACTGGGTTATGACTGAATACGTTTCTGGACGCCCACTTGCCCGCTTTTGTTGCTAACTCTTTGTCCCATATCTAAAAAATACGTAATTTATTATTTATTTATTCACAAAAGCATAACAATTTATTTCCGAACACATTGGTAAACCTCTTTGAGGTTTGTCTCTGGTAGCTTCACCTTCGACGTCACACATACAATATTAATACCGATACTTAATTATAACAGATTAATATGATGCGTGATGCGAAACAGACAGAAAATAAATGAATGTATTATCCGTAATAGGTCCGTTGGTTCTCAAACACAGGGTTTACTAATAAGTAACAATAAAGGGACATGAACTGAACGATATTGCTACGAGGACCACTGCAAGAGCTGGCGTGATCGAAATAATTGAAACTTAAGTAAATCAACAGAAGAGCGAACGCAGCGACCTCCGAGTTTTTAGCATTTTGGCTCTTTAGAGTAGGTAATAGAATTTTAAAATGCAAGAGTAGTTCTATGCATCTTTGTTGTCTAGAACTTTATTTGATCTCATTTATTGTCAGTATTGACAGTTTAGATCTTAAAAGCTGGGGTGATATGATATAAATGGTAATTCAATGAAAGCGAGAGAACAGCGAACCCCAAATACATATTTTAATATGTAAGAATATTTAGCTGCTAAATACAACCATATATACATACGTTATACAGACGTAAATCGGTCATAGTTAGATTCTGTTTTTCTGTTTATATTACGCTATAGAGTTTTATTTTGCTAGATTTATTCTACTTTGAACATTGTACATGCAATTTTTATTATCACTTTATCCCCTTGGGGGTTAACATAATAACATCGATAACCTTTAGTTCTTCTATTACACGGTATACATGTCCAAGAAATAGGTAATACACGAAAACATTTCATGCTAAGACAAGCGTGAAAAACTGATCATGTAAACAGTTCTCATGTAAAGCCAAACTTCTAACGGACGGAAAGATGGACAAGCAAACAAACAAAAAAGAAACGGAAGATCAACTGTGGATGTATATACTACTTATGTATCATGAAAGCTTTTGCATATGTCAAATTAGATAGACAGACAGGCGCAATTCAATAGGAAGTCCTTAAGGTTGGAAATTCCATTGCGGGATAAGCCCGCCTTTGCTTTGTAAAATGATATTTTTTTCATAACTGCTCTTATTTTTAATGCAATAAAAAGTACTAACTCCACTGTGTTTGGCACCTTAATGTTAGAGTTCGAATGTATGGTGGTCAAAGTTTTAGCACAGTATGAGTACGAGTAGGTATGTTGTTATTTTATTTAATGAAGATCAGTCACGATGTTTGTTAAGTGCGTTTTTCATTAGCTTATGATGATGACCACATGTGACTGTAACGAAATTTTCACGATATCTTTTAAGCCAGAGATAATATAATATGTGCTCTAACATTGTAATTTTATCTGATGACTCATTCGACACCCGGGTAAACTTTACGTAACATTAAAGCACATATTTCATTGCCCTTGACATTTCGTTCAAACCAATATAACTTAAAATAGGTTTCAAAAATTCTGTCAATTTCATTGCCCACTGCTGAAAATGTCTTCAGATTTTATCAACAAACCTATGAAATTCTACCATATGAATGTTCCTTATTGTGCGGTCATACAAGCTCGTAAGCTAGCTAGCAAGGAGGATATAAGGTACCATTCTTCTCCTTCCTGTATGAGATACTGAATGAAGAATAATGAACCAGACTTTTGTTTTTTTGTCCTTAACGTTGACGTTATTGCCCAGAAATCCTATTCATTCTGACCTGTAACATTATTATGTTAAGTAGTACGTTAAGTATACCTAATAATAAAAAAATTAAAAAGAACCTACCATGTAAGGCATGCGCACAGCGCCTGGTTGCCCGTAAACCAGGCCCTTCGATACCTGCAGTCGGTGCTCATTGTGCGCGTCGACGAATATCTGAATATCTCTGCACGACAAATCGATCACTGAAACAAAGAATAATAATAAGCCACACAAGAACCCGCGCCTGATTAACAATGGACGGCTGAGTCAACGTGATTGGTGGAATACCTAACGCTTAAGATTTGAAAATTTGGTTTTTCGAACAGTCACGCTACCACATTTAATTTAAATGTTAATCCAAATGCCTTAAAAGTTCTAAAAACTAGGTTAAACATTTAAAAAAAGAATCGAAGTTTATGGAGCGTTTTAGTTTTAAGTTAGGTTCCGAAATATTTTAAAAAGTTCTGTTTACCATTACATAATGGAAACATAACAAATTACATTTAGTACTTATAGTAGAATATTTTAACTATTGATATTTGGGATGTATCTATCTACTAAGTAAATATGTAGGTAAAAACAACATTAAAATATCAGAATCAGATGCAACCGATAACTGCACATGATAGGTAACAAGCTCAAGAAACTTTAAGAAAAAAAAGAGTTTCTAACAGAAAAACGTTCCACAAACTTGTCGATTACGAAAACTCAAACGCACTAACACTTTGCTCGAACAAAAGCGATGACCGCGAGAACAACTAACACACGTAAGCCCATTGTTGTATCACTCGCGACTGCGGTCTCCGCGGCACTAGCGCTTGCAGCCCGTCTGGTTATGTAGCACGGATTTACAATACACTTATATACCAGAGCACTGCAAAAGGAAAACATTCTTACCTACTGCGAGTCACCAGCACTCGCTTTGACAACGACGGTGGCGCTCAGGCCGTCTATACAATTTCTTCAGGGTTCTCAGTACAGGAGAAAGTAGTCGCAAACGAGAGCTTAATACAACTATTTAAAACAGATATGACCTTTCTATTTGTCATAACAAAACTGATGTGTGTCAAGTGATCTCGGTGATAACGTTTGGCCGACTAAAATTTCTTTGAAATGCTTTCTCGTTAGAGAGTATTAGAATTGAATGGAATTAATTTTATAATCGAATAACGATTTCTCCGCTGCACTTACTAAAATAAAAATGTAATCATCTAGGCGTTAATGTCGCGGTTGTGCTCTCGCGCACGAGGGCCCGGGGTCCGCCTTGACAGTAATCCAGGATTTGGCAAATCAGATAATTACAGCGACTGCCATCTGACCTCCGTGAACCTGCACCGCTGCGCTTACTGATTCGACGATAATATTTGTTACCTACACAACTTGCCTTATTGCTAATTATCACACGTTCCGCCGATTCGTTAAAGTTAATCACTGCGACTAGAGCTCAGGTGTTGAGTCGAAATTATGGTTTAATTATTAGAAACTTCGGATCCAATAGGTAAGTATGATTAAATCCTAATGTACGAATAAGTAGGTTAGTAGGCAGGTTCATCATCTTGGCTTTAATGTCCCGGTTATGCTCTCGCGCACGAGGACCCGGGGTCCGCAAGAATCAAGAATCAAATCACGTTTATTCAGTTTAGGCTTTTTACAAACACTCACTAATGTTGGAATCTTACCGCCTTGACCATGATTCAGAATTTGACAGATCACGTGGTTACATTGCAGCGACTGCCATCTGTCCTCCGTGACCCTGTTAACAGGGGAACCTGACCGGATTGGATAAATGTGCAGGTTTCATCAAGATGTTTTCCCGTAAGAGCATCGGTTAGTGTTCAACAAAGTACAACAATAAGTACTTTGTACTGCACTGTGTGCGCTAGAGCTACATAAATAAGCATTAACTTACACATTAAAAAAAAAAATCTTGGCGTTAGTGTCTCGGTTGTTCTCTCGCACATGAGGGCAAGAGGTCCGCCTTAACCATGGTCCAGGATCAGGCAGATCAGATAATTACAGTGGAGCGACTGCAATCTGACCTCCGTGACCCTGCTTCTAGGGGAACCTGACCAGATTGGATCATGGTTTCACATTCAGTCACCTGAATGTGCAGGTTTCATCACGATGTTTTCCCTCACCGTAAGAGCATCTGTTAGCATTAAACTAGCATGGGATCGTTCAAGAGGTATATAAGAGGTCTCCTTAGTGGTGGGCAACGCATTGATAGCATCCTGCATATCATGTTTTTCATATGAATCAGACGAATATGACGGTCGCTTATTATGATGTCTGCCTTTTATTTATACACATGGTTTATACACAAAAGAAATGTGTTATGTCTATTTTGTGTTAAAGTGAAAAGTACTAGAAGGTTGGGATACTACTCATTCCTATCCTGTTCCTATCGCTATAATTCCTGTGGCTGATGAAACTCGGAACCCGAGAGTTACGCTACTCACAGAACTGTAGGGGCATGAAACTAGAATTCTAAGTCATGTGTAGGAGGCAAACCTATGGATTTGGCAAAAAGTAATCAAGAAATATGCAAAAAACTAACTAAGTACTTGGATAGGTTGACATCTATCTGCTTGCCAAATTTTATCCAATTCTGTTCAGCGGTTTAGTTGTGAAAACGTAATAGACAGAGTTAGTTTCGAAATTATAATACAGACTTTGACCCGTGACTTTGTCCGCTTAAAAGTTAGTTAGGCCCCCTTTTTTACGGCAACCACTAACAAATTACAATGAATTTCGGGGTAAAAATGTGCCTATGTTCTTGCCCAGATTGTCATCTATCTCCTTGCCAAATTTTATACAATCCATTAGGCATGACAATATGACAAACAGAGAGACAGACAAGTATATAATATTTGTTAGGTTAACTTTGGATTTATTGAGAGAAAAGCAATTCCTGATTTTCAAACTTTGTTTTCGAAACCAATGACGTCATGCACAAAATTACGAGGAGAGAAACATAAATCATTGTCTAAGATACGAGTAATGAACGAGTATTATCCGATTTGGATCAAATTTAAAATAACATGTCAACTGCACCATGGTCACCGTAACTCGAACATTGTTTTCAATTTAGTTTATGAAATCTACTAAAAGATATAGTATTCATACTAGAATCTGTCCATTTTCTCTAATAAGGGTAGCCCTCGAGTTCGGGCCATAAAACATTGACATTGTCAACATGTTGGCTACTTCATTGTGTCTTCCGAATGTGAGAAGCATATTTTCGTCATCGTTGTGATGTCATAGCGATGATTAACCTTAGCGACATTTCGGCTACGCGGGAACCTTTGTGAAAGTCGCTAAAGGACTAAGTTGGTCCAGCGTACATAACTCAGAAAAGATCATTGTTACATGGCCGCAACGGGATTCGAACCCGGTACCTCATATATTACCGGTATTCATTATTGTGCTACCTAGCCTAGGTACCTACATACCTATAGGTACTTAGTGGTCAAATACTTAACCAAAAATACTTCTTTCAACACTTTTGCATGGTTTGTGTTACTTTTATGAAGATGGCAGGAACTAATTGGGTTAGGTACCTTCCTCTTCTGTAAGAATTTCATTTAAAAAGCATGACTAAAATGTTTTAACGATGTAATGGTGCACGACGTGCTTACAAGTTTTTACGTAGGTACAAGGCTGTTTCATAGGAGCATTCATATGTATAGTACCTAAGTAACTACAGCAACTTGGTAGAGCCATGTAGAGCTATAAGTTTACAACATTACATTACCTATTGTAACTTCTCAGTCACCCTAATACCTATCTGTCTGTATAAATACACACATACGAGTATCTACCTATAAAGAGTAGACATAACATAATAAATATCATTTCACATATTGTGATTTGGCCATAAGGAAGTGATCGTCTAGTTATTGATTTAAATTTTCCGACCTATTACGTTGTGTACACATTTTGAAAAACGTTCCAAGGAATATGTAAGATTTATAACCATTCTCTGTAATTCAACCGCACGAATATTCGGAAGATTATCGCAAATGAATAAAATTTAGTTCACCTAAATAAAAGTATCAAAATCCTTAAAAATGAAACGAATAAAACATAAATCCGCGTAAATAAGATTATTTAAATGTGATCCACGCAAATCGAAATAGTCAAACAATTTATAAAATCCGTACAAAAATCAAACAAAGTATAAGTAAAGTAAACATGCGACTTAGCTTTGACAGCACTCGAAACGGCAACGAATTCTTCTTTCTTCTGTGGCCACTCTAACCCTATGATTACGAAACCCTAACGTTATCCTTACTTAAATAATATAGAATAGAGGCCATTAGGTCTCGGAAAACCTACCTAATCGATAAGGAACTGAGACTCCCATCACACCTCATATCTCAGCCAACCAGCAAAGCCTTCGAAATCAAACGAACCAGTGACCTATTGTCTACTTCGCTCAAACCGTCACTCATATTCCGATCATCTCGTCAGGCATTATTAAGGTCCTACCTATCGACTCATGAGTCAAAGGAGAGACTATTATTTAAATTTTATTTACTTCGCGTGTGTAAGATGTGTGCCTATGTGAGGGACGATAACGACTCGGGCCAGGTTTCGATCCAAACTCGAGATTCATGTCCGTAGGAAAATGTCATTAAAGCTTTAAAAGCACAAAGGGTATTAAACGGAACATGGGCCAAAATCGTACCAGAATTCGGCGGCAAACCTAGGCGTAGACTTAGTTAGAGCGCCTAGGCCATCGAAGACCAAGTCGGGATTCTTGCCGGACTCATTCTCTTAGAGTGTATTCGATGTCACATCCGAAACTGTGTCCCAGGTTAGTTTTATAGTTTTTTATTCAGTGAGGGTGAGTACTGATGGTATTTAATTTGGTATTATTTTCCTAAAAATTTGTGTTTTAAATCACCTTTCATACTTATGTTGAAATCTCTAAGAGCCCTAATAAATACTCTTAACTACCATAAAAGTAATGAGAATGTAACTTACGCTTTCGAAACTTAGAAACAAAAACAAATGTAAAACAAACCAAATCACTGACACTACGGAGATAAAGAAATAGATAGACAACGAAAGAAATGACACAAAGCTGAAAGATAACACAAAATAATGAAGCACTAATTAATTTTACAAACTACACGCGAATTGTAATGAATTTTTCGAGGAAATTTGGAAAAGCCTGGGGTTTATTAGTTACGGATATCGATACGATGATGTTCACGCGACGCGACCCCGGGGCTAACTGTCATCGTTTCTACTACTCTGGCCACCTTGCTTTAAATCGTTATCGTCAAAATTCCCACAGTTCAATATTTCAAACAAACAAAAAATGAAATATTTCTAAGTTTATGAGGTCTAAAGCGACTGCTCTTATAACGTTCGCACATCCATAAATTTTACAAAATGTTCCTGATAAACCGAAAATAGTTAAATGTTACAACAGCTAGGGATGTGTGCATACGACGTTTTATTTATTTATCGAGTCGATTACATTTAAAAAAACGCAAACAAAAATACGTGAGCAAATGGATTCGATGTGTAATTTCTTTAGACCAAAATTTATAATGTAGGGAGTTATAAGTAAACAATATAAAGACATTTTAGGTACTATAAACTCGATGTAATGTTTCATCAGACTGAGTATAGAGATATTTAATTCTTATGAAGCAAATCCATTTGAGTCATCAAACAAGTACATTAAAATTAAATTCTAGACTCGTTTAATATTTAGGTGTGCTTTTATTTAATTATTTATTTCGATATTTCGTTGGAACGTATTTGTATGAATTTCACATCACTATCACTTGTGAGTATTTTTCTTGAGTCCCATACTTGACGCCAAACATTTAAGATATTCACGATATTTCGCCTGTCGTCCAACCAATCAATAGCGTAAATTTATTTCGGGCTCTTGAAGTAAAATATTTCTCTTATCGTCAAATAAATTGTTTAAGTTTATTACAAAACCAAGTTTTGGTTAAGTATTTGAGAGCATTTGTTAAAAGAAATCATGATAAGCAAACTATTTTTTAACCACACACTGCTCTGTGTATGATATGCGTATTCATTTCCAAGTCCATCAACTACAACCATATGATATATAAATAAATTTTACGGTGACGAGCTCATGGTACATAGTGATCGTTACAGAGCGCCCCTTTGATTTGAACATGTTCTTAATTCCTAAAGGGAAGAAGAACGTGGAAAATCACTACTTGAAAAACATGGATACGACAAAGATGTCCTATCTAAATCGTCATATTTTAATTAAACGTTCTTTCTGAGTCGGGTACAGAATAAAACAAGCCTTGTACATTCCAAATTCTTAGATCGATTTGAGAATAACACTAATTCTATCCGTGCCCCAGGTTACTTCCCTTTTAATAACTAAACTTATTGAAGCTGGCGTTTTATCATTCTTCGCCCTTTGCAGTCTTAAAAGGTACATGTTGTGATCCTTTCAAATACCTAACCCAAAATAAAACTTATATGTTTGTCACTATTGGAGTCAACATCGCAAGCCCAATGTCACTCGCAAACTTTTTATAAAGGTCACAGTCACACCACCTGTGCTGAAGTGATCCCTTTTTTCATACGCATCTGTTTTGGGGTGAATGACCGTGTGTTAATTTTTATAAGTATTAACATTTACGGATTCCCCTTTTTTTTGTTTACCAATAAGGCGGCAAGGAAGCGCACGGTCCGCCAGATGGTAAGCTTTTAAATCGCTTTATACTATTTGGAAGAGCAGAAAAATGAAAAATAAGATGCACATATTAATTTCCTACGCAATTACTAATAAGCAAAACGCCCCTTAACATCTGCGACAAATGTGTAGAAAGTCGGTTTGATTGAAAATGGAAAATGTTCCTCAGAATCTACGGTTCAAACTCTTCCGCACTACGATTTACATACATATGTCGTAGATAAAAATTTAATAAGCCAAATTGTAATTTTATTTCCTACCAAAGACTTCATTGTAATCATCGTAGTTTTAAGTTTGATGCGCTTTTGTGTTATTTACCGTTATAAACTAATCGGTGCACGCTGCCAGCTAATAGTAACGCGTTTTTTTTTTATTTCAAACGAATGACTATCGAATATGTCAAGTGCTTTTGCGAGGAATGCGCGTCGCTTGGGTATCGCTGCGGGACGGCAGGACGCCCGCTAGGATTGAGGAAGCACTAATCTAATAATCTATCTAACATTTGTGTACAATAATATATTACGTTGAATCCCGGGCTCCTATTTTCATCTCCACAAGAACTTAGCCCGAGAACGCCCATGATTCGACACATATATACACAAAGCCATACTGTAGTAACTACCTCGCTCCATGTAATTAAACTGAAGAATCGCATATGCATTGTATTACGCCCCTTAATTCTCTAAATCTTAAGATTTAGTATTCACATTTACACTAATATTGCTTTAACTATTATTTTCTATTAGGTATTGAAATTTGAACAAAAGTGACGAGCTAAATGTACTTGTTCTACGCCCCTTATTTCTATAAATGTTTTAATTTAAGGAACACAAAGCTTTCCTACGTATCACCTTCCTCAAATCATCTTATATAGAACTCGTCACTTTAATCTTTAAAGTTTCCATTACTAACATTTTGAATGCACATGATAAACTACAGTCACTCAACGCCCCTTAGATAAAAAAATAACGCTATCGAAGAATTTGTTGTAAATAGCAAAGACGTGGTTTATTGAACGAATGCAGTAATTTTAAATTCGTCTATATCCAAATCCAAAATGATACAAAAAAAAGGGACCTCAGCTGTTATAACTGATGAGTGACCCATATTTTTTTCATTTAGCAACAAAAAATGCATTCCTTGTGAAGAGCGAACGACCCAAGCTATTCACAATTGGTTTATTTTTTTGTTTTCGCAGAAAAGCTAACGGTTATGACGCTACGTTGTGTTTCATAGTAACCAGGTTCTTTTGTCGCGTAATTGAATCAATTTAATTCAATTTTTAATGACGCAATTATCCTGGTCACGGCACCAAATCTGTAACTTCTCAGTCACCCTAATACCTATCTGTCTGTATAAATACACACATACGAGTATCTACCTATAAAGAGTAGACATAACATAATAAATATCATTTCACATATTGTGATTTGGCCATAAGGAAGTGATCGTCTAGTTATTGATTTAAATTTTCCGACCTATTACGTTGTGTACACATTTTGAAAAACGTTCCAAGGAATATGTAAGATTTATAACCATTCTCTGTAATTCAACCGCACGAATATTCGGAAGATTATCGCAAATGAATAAAATTTAGTTCACCTAAATAAAAGTATCAAAATCCTTAAAAATGAAACGAATAAAACATAAATCCGCGTAAATAAGATTATTTAAATGTGATCCACGCAAATCGAAATAGTCAAACAATTTATAAAATCCGTACAAAAATCAAACAAAGTATAAGTAAAGTAAACATGCGACTTAGCTTTGACAGCACTCGAAACGGCAACGAATTCTTCTTTCTTCTGTGGCCACTCTAACCCTATGATTACGAAACCCTAACGTTATCCTTACTTAAATAATATAGAATAGAGGCCATTAGGTCTCGGAAAACCTACCTAATCGATAAGGAACTGAGACTCCCATCACACCTCATATCTCAGCCAACCAGCAAAGCCTTCGAAATCAAACGAACCAGTGACCTATTGTCTACTTCGCTCAAACCGTCACTCATATTCCGATCATCTCGTCAGGCATTATTAAGGTCCTACCTATCGACTCATGAGTCAAAGGAGAGACTATTATTTAAATTTTATTTACTTCGCGTGTGTAAGATGTGTGCCTATGTGAGGGACGATAACGACTCGGGCCAGGTTTCGATCCAAACTCGAGATTCATGTCCGTAGGAAAATGTCATTAAAGCTTTAAAAGCACAAAGGGTATTAAACGGAACATGGGCCAAAATCGTACCAGAATTCGGCGGCAAACCTAGGCGTAGACTTAGTTAGAGCGCCTAGGCCATCGAAGACCAAGTCGGGATTCGTGCCGGACTCATTCTCTTAGAGTGTATTCGATGTCACATCCGAAACTGTGTCCCAGGTTAGTTTTATAGTTTTTTATTCAGTGAGGGTGAGTAGGGTGGGATGTCCATCAATGAGCCAGGCAGATACAATGACCCACCATTGGTACTTCACTAAAGCGACGTTGCCATTCTGCGCTACTCACTCGTGCGCACTCGCTTCAGTGCCGTCCCTTACCCCTCCAGTCGCCAGCGGGCTATCTAGTTGAACGCGTGTGTTACGATCATTTTTGTGATTTAGTGGTGAAAAAGTTGAAAAAAAAGGTGAGATTCTTTTCTTTTTGCTTATTTTTAGTGATTGAATATTGTTATTTTTATATGTTGTGCTTTAAGTATGTTTAATCGGCCTTCGCTTATGAATATCAATAACCGTTTTGCAAGCACGTGTTTATTGTGAGATAACCTCAAATATTTTGAGAAGGGGGTGGTTTACAATGAACCAAAATTAAACGGTCTACAATGAGCCACTGGTTCATTGTTGACTACCTGAATTTTTCCATTTGAAAAATAATTTTATGTAACTTATTTTATTTAAAGGGCAAATTTAGGCATTGTAAATTATCAATACATTCTTTTTAGTCTCAAATGCTGAAAACTTTGAATCTTTTTTAAAATTAACCTACTTTACATTTACTAGTCTCACTCGCAGCTACTACTGACTAACACGCATCTGCTAGTGAATGTGTTTCTTTTTACCTACATGCTATATTTCATTTTTAGGATGGCACAGGAAAAGGAAGCAAGGAAGAGCTAAGAAAAAAATTAAGCAGGATTTATTTAAAGAAACAAAAAAGCGCAAGAAGAACGTTGAAAAACTTATGAGCTCTGACACGTCTGAGGATGAATCTGAAGAGAATTTTCAGGCAAGCGGTTCATCTTCTGGAGGAGATGAGTTTGTTAGTGATCAGGAAGCAGAGGAGTCTGTATTAGATGATAACTTTCGTCCTCTGCCAAGAGATCCGCAAGTGGGCGAATACGTGATTATCCAGTTCGTCCAAAAAAAATTAACGTTTACTATGTCGCAAAAATTTTGGAAGAAGTAACAGATGAGTCTGATGTAGATTTCATATGTCATATTTGAAACTGAAAAGCAAGGCTCATCATAAATTTTGCGAACCACTAGAACCGGAATTAGCAGGAGTTAGGAGAGTGGATATTAAGTACATTTTGCCTAAACCAACAACCCAAGGCACGAGTCGTCGCCAAGTTACTATTCAATTTGCGGTTGACTTGTCTCTTTTGAACTTCCGTTATTAAGAGTTATTTTTCAGTTGCTTTACTTAAGATTAAATTTTATTTTTAAAGGCTGATACAATATTTGTGATTATAATTTAATATTTTGCTTAATATCATTGCAATAACTGTGATTCTCTCGTTGATTAATTTATAATGTTTAAGTCCAATTAAAGTTTTAAAAAGAAGTGGTAGAAGCTTAGTATGTTTATGTTATTGTATATTTTATCGAAATCTTTGTGATTTTCTTTGTCTACGTTCCTTAGATCTCTATAGAACAAAAAAGCTGTTTTTTGTAATTTGTAAGACTTTTTTTAATTACTTTTAATAAAAATATATTATTTTTTTATAAGTCTGTTCAAACTATTGGTAGGATTATTATAATTTCTACAGTTCTTGTAAAGATCTGCTTACTAAGTTCCTTAAAGTCACGAAAAGACTGTTTTTGTAATAACAGATAGTAAAAAGTTTTCTAAATAACAAATATGTTACCATGTTAATTAATATAATTATTACTGTTTAAATAATTTTAAATAAAAATAATATATTAAAAGACTGGTACAAAATATTGCTAAGTTTATTATAATGTCTGCAGTTCTTGTATAGAACTGCTTAATAAGTTCCTGAAAGTATCTTACTTCTTATTATAGGTAATTACAAAAAATATTCTAAATGTATTTTTTTTTTGTAATTACAGATAATATGAAGTATTCTAAATAAGAAAATCTGTAACCATGTTGAATAATATAATTATTATTGTTAAAAAAATAAGAAATTGATGTTAATAAGTATAAAAAGACTGTTGCAAAATATAACTAAGTTTCTTATATTGTCTAAAGTTCTTTGAAGAACTCTGTTGTCGTTATCTGATTCACAATAATTAATAAAATTGATAGAGGAAGATCCTTTTATGTTTATTTTATCAAAAATGCGAATTAAGATTTTGATTTAACACTAAAACGTTTGTTTTTATTAATTTTTAAATGACGATGGTTCATTGTTTAGTACCCGGTTTATTGTAAACCATACCTATGGTTCATTGTTGAACATAGGGTGTACACAATGAACCAAATCCCGTTTAAAAAAAAAAAACGTAGTAGCACCTAAACCCATAACTATAGCACATTATAATGAACTAAATTTGAAAGTTCATTAAATTACCTACAATTTGGTATATAAAAGATAGTTGTAGCGCTGAAAATGACACTGTGAGAGGTTTTCAAAAAAATCGTGGTTCATTGATGGACACTCTACCCTACTGATGGTATTTAATTTGGTATTATTTTCCTAAAAATTTGTGTTTTAAATCACCTTTCATACTTATGTTGAAATCTCTAAGAGCCCTAATAAATACTCTTAACTACCATAAAAGTAATGAGAATGTAACTTACGCTTTCGAAACTTAGAAACAAAAACAAATGTAAAACAAACCAAATCACTGACACTACGGAGATAAAGAAATAGATAGACAACGAAAGAAATGACACAAAGCTGAAAGATAACACAAAATAATGAAGCACTAATTAATTTTACAAACTACACGCGAATTGTAATGAATTTTTCGAGGAAATTTGGAAAAGCCTGGGGTTTATTAGTTACGGATATCGATACGATGATGTTCACGCGACGCGACCCCGGGGCTAACTGTCATCGTTTCTACTACTCTGGCCACCTTGCTTTAAATCGTTATCGTCAAAATTCCCACAGTTCAATATTTCAAACAAACAAAAAATGAAATATTTCTAAGTTTATGAGGTCTAAAGCGACTGCTCTTATAACGTTCGCACATCCATAAATTTTACAAAATGTTCCTGATAAACCGAAAATAGTTAAATGTTACAACAGCTAGGGATGTGTGCATACGACGTTTTATTTATTTATCGAGTCGATTACATTTAAAAAAACGCAAACAAAAATACGTGAGCAAATGGATTCGATGTGTAATTTCTTTAGACCAAAATTTATAATGTAGGGAGTTATAAGTAAACAATATAAAGACATTTTAGGTACTATAAACTCGATGTAATGTTTCATCAGACTGAGTATAGAGATATTTAATTCTTATGAAGCAAATCCATTTGAGTCATCAAACAAGTACATTAAAATTAAATTCTAGACTCGTTTAATATTTAGGTGTGCTTTTATTTAATTATTTATTTCGATATTTCGTTGGAACGTTGTATGAATTTCACATCACTATCACTTGTGAGTATTTTTCTTGAGTCCCATACTTGACGCCAAACATTTAAGATATTCACGATATTTCGCCTGTCGTCCAACCAATCAATAGCGTAAATTTATTTCGGGCTCTTGAAGTAAAATATTTCTCTTATCGTCAAATAAATTGTTTAAGTTTATTACAAAACCAAGTTTTGGTTAAGTATTTGAGAGCATTTGTTAAAAGAAATCATGATAAGCAAACTATTTTTTAACCACACACTGCTCTGTGTATGATATGCGTATTCATTTCCAAGTCCATCAACTACAACCATATGATATATAAATAAATTTTACGGTGACGAGCTCATGGTACATAGTGATCGTTACACTATGTACCTGCGGCTACAACTCATGTTCTATAATGAACACGAGTTTCATAGAGTGAATGCATAAACTTTAGAAAACCACAGTGCTTCGCCACATAAAAATGCTAAGCCGAGGAGAGCTCTCCGAACCAGTGCTACAGCACTTTTAAAAGAAAAATCTACCATCTACCGTTCGTTCTGCAATAGCTGTCAGCGAAAATATCAACATAACCGCAAAGCTAGACGACTTAGCGAAGCTCACCGACAACGTATTACAACAGTCGCCTGAAGTGTCCGCTGTGTCCTCAACGCCTGCGTCTCAAGCTCAAGATAAAAGCCACGGTCAAACCCTTCAAAAGAAATTCAGAACAGGAATTCGTATGCAGGTCGCGGAACTAAAGTAAGAACGAGTGCATCAATCGACACGCGGCCATTTCCAGCGCTCATGACAGCGAAGCCCATTGCGCCAGCGCTACAACCCACCATCCCTTTCGCCACCCGGCCGCTCTCGCCACACCGCCCAACGTACTACAACCTTCGCCGATTTGGAAATTGCGCCAGACACTGCACATATCCGTGTTCATTTACCGCTCAGAAGCCGGAAAACTAAAAACAACACTGATTGCGGCGGAAACTAGTATTTCGAGTTCTTCACACCGACTATTCGTCACCGACAGGACACTCACCTTTTTAGTAGAAACGGGTGCAAATATATTCGTCATACCGAAGAGGAAAGGAACTCGACCACAACCGCTGCCATTCACACTCTACGCAGTCAACGATTCCGTGATACCTACCGACGGCGAAACGACGTTGGATCTGGATTTAAGTCGGCCGACCTTATCGCTGAAAATTTATCATCGCCGACGTCAGCAGACCAATAATGAATGTGATTTCCTACCATATCAACGACTGATTGAAGATCTCAAGAACCACCGACTAATAGATGGCGTCAGAAACCTAGCAGTCAACGCACCAGTTTGTCACACGAACATACCTACAGTACAGAGCATCGACCTGCAACAGTCCTACCTACCATAGCATACTAGCAGATTTTCCCGAAATTACTCGCATCACATAGATCAAACTCAACCCCAAACACAACGTGAAACGTTTCATCGAAATCTCCGGACCACCGTTGTACCTACTGCAGAGCCCGCTCCATACCTCACAATCGTTACGATTGAGTCAAGAACGAATTTTAGAACATGATTGATCAAGGATTGTTCCGGCCGTGCAAGATACCGTGGGCATCACTTTTAGACATCGTACCGAAGAAAAACGGGAACCTGCGAGTTTGCGGGACTACACAGTAATACGAATTTCACGAAGTACCTACTGCGAGGGCTGGACTACGTCTTTCTATTCGTCGACGACCTCCTCGTCGCCTCCCGAACCGAGCTGAGCCTCAACTTTAAGTCAGTCTTCTTTGACTTGATTGCCTACTTTACGTTGATGATTTCACTTATGCCTGTACTGTGCGTAGTAAAAGTAAATAAACAAACTGAAACAGAATACATTTATGTATTCACCTCAAATCCTTGCTGGTGGCTGATCAGAAAAACTGTCAGAAATAGGGCAGGCAACCCATATAATATTATAGAATGACACGCCTAGGGCTATCGATATTAATCAGTTTCATCGAGCCACTAGATTTTTGGCCTCATAAAATATGGCTAGCCTTGGAACCTTGGGCTGAGACTGGCAAACTATGCGGGTTGTGATATCCAAAGGTGTTTATTTCGATGTTGAGACCTTGTGATATAATTTTCGATCAAAATAGCGGTAGGAACAGCAACGGAAAAAAAATTCTTTCAGGATATGCGGAAACTAATATACCTACTCGTATTATAATCACTACAGCAGTACGTGCTGCTTGTTTGATAAAGATTATTAAATAAAAACAATGGTCATTGTCATGATTTTGCCAAGGTAAGGGCTTTGATACCACGTTTTGACCCTTATGGTTTTCACAAAGTATCTACCTGTAGGTAGGTATTTGTATTTAATGGTACATTTATAAGTGTTGCGTTAGATACCTTCTGCTTGTTATCTATACCTACACTATTACTAGACTATCAGAATCCAACTACGTTTGTTAGTAGGTAGGTAGGCATAGGTACCAGCCTCAGACGCGGTTACCCTAATCCTTGGGTGGTTGATATATACGCTGGCGTCTCAGGAATACGGCTGGCTTCTTTTTCCAACGAATTGTGTTCGAATTCTAATTCTTTTTAAGTGACCTTACAGCCACGGTCGAGAAGGTCTTCTTCCTGCTATTCCGCCTCGAGGTTTCCAAACCGCCACCATAGAATATGAATACCAATGTAACCGCCATAGGGTGTAACTATCTACCTATATTCGGAGTATCTAATCTATTCAATGGTGGTGCTTATATCCACTCGGCGTATAAGTAACGGCGACAAAAGTTCGGGACGCAGATGTCTCGACTCACAGCCACAAGTTCTCCTTAAACTTCTGCGACGAGATTTCCGAATCGTCACGGGTGGTATGCATAACCCGAATTTATTTTAGTTAGGTAGGTACAACGTGACAGAAAAACAAAATAACCCACCACATCAGAGGGCCTAGTGTGAGTTCCGCTTCGATTTTACTTAACTATCGCGTTTGCGTTTACGTGAAAATTAGTATGGAAAAATATATAGCGCCGCCTAGTGGTACGTAAATGAAGTTTTTTTCTTCATACTAATTTCGACGTAAACGCAAACGCGATAGTTAAGTAAAATCGAAGCGGAACTCACACTAGGCCCTCAGGTGCTAAAGGAACTATGCTAAAGAGAGCGCCTGTTTTATTCAATGTAAAACCTACTTACATTGAACGTTTTGACGAATAGTACAAATGCATTGAGGATTCACATACTCTTTTTGGTGTTTACAATCGTATTTAAGGAAAATTCATATACAATAGTGTGAACTAACGATATATTGGCAACCGAGAAAAATTAAGCATGGTATGCTTCCTTGCTACTTACCTACAATAGACTTACAATGCCATAGCTATTTTGTTTTGTAGAGCTCACTCACAACTAAGACAAACACATTAGTTACAGACAAATTTTTGTCTAATTCCCGGAAGCTACTTAATCGATTTTCATGCTGTCTATTATCACTATAGCACGGGCGAAACCTTGGTTTTGGGGGGAGATCAAGTTTCAAGTGCAAGGAATTTTGATTCGTAATAAAAGTAGTAGCAAAAGGAACCAAAATCAATGAAGCTCGAAAATTACGAGACTTAGGGTGTTTGTAATATTGAATCCCCTGACCCCCCGCTACGGTTTGGATTTCGAGACGCCTCGGAAGTCTCGCGACTTTTCCTAATTTTCGCTGTCTCGAAACTTTCGTCTAAGACGAACGGTTTGGTTGGTTGTTGAAACCGACAGTTGTTAGAGTCAATCCTTTTGACATCAATATCCTACGGTGTTCTCGCGCGCGGGAGCCCGGGGTTCGCCTTAACTATTATCCAGGATTAGATAGTTCTGGATATCACAGGGAAATTAGAGCAACTGCTATCTGACCTCCGTGACCCTATAAACAGAGGAACCTGGCCAGATTTCCCCACGTAATCTCCCCATAGTAATTAGGGGATAAGAGGATTGGTTATTGACACAGGAACATAACTCAAAAATGCATACATTAAGTCGGTACATGGCGGTATTGGGGATCGAATTCGGTACCATTCTCTTACGAAGTTGACCCGCTAGCCATTACCTGTATTAATTACCTATTATTATTAACGTAAGATTACCTTTTAGGTTCAATAAATGTTGATTTTTGTTATTAGGTACTGCTGTTTTATTCATACATTTCAACAAATGTAACTAGATTACTTATCATTTTGTTTTAAAGTCTCGAGCTCTCAGGAATTCTTGAGACTCGCTGTAAGCCGTCTTTTGACTGTCTCTTGACATTGAATCCGTCGAGATATATACAGGGTGTAAAAAGACCGCTAGTATTAATTGAAACCTAAACTAAACTAAACTTTCTGCCTAAACTATGAGTTACCGCGGGTATGTTTCTTAGGGAAAGTTGTTCAGTTTCATGGGTAGAATATTTTTTTTATGACAGACAAGGCAGGCATTTGACCGCTATCTCACATGTTGGTAAATGACGATGCGGCCGAAGAAGCATACCCGTCTTGGAACAGCCTATTCACTCTAACCTTAGAGGCATCCAGATTATATTGATCAGGGAACACACTCGCAGGCAACGCGTTCCATTCCTTAGCCGTACGCATTATAAAGGTCGAGCCAAAGCGGTTCGTGCGGATAGCTGGAAGATCCACGACATAAGGATGAAGCGCTCGCCCGGATCACGTTTCCCGATGGCGAAAACGGGCCGGCGGAATAAGGTCGTGCAGCTGCTTCGCATACTCTCCGAAATGTAATCTGTAGAAGACCGACAGACGCACAACTCTACGCCGATGTTCGAGGCTCTGCAGCCTAGCCTTAATCAACCGCGGGCCACAAATTATATTCTTTGCACGTTTTTCCACCGAATCCAAAGCCGCCAGTTGATATTTGGCTGATCCATCCCAGAGGTGGCAGCAGTACTCCATGCAGGACCGCACTTGTGCTTGATATAACTGAAGCAACTGCTTTGAAGTGAAGTACCGCCTAACCTTCGAGAGAATACCAAGTTTCTTGCTGCAGTCTTTGCTTTGGATTCGATGTACTGACCGAAGTTGAGATTTGAAGATAGCTTAACACCAAGAAGCTGTAGGTTGACGGTAATTTCCACAGGAACATACCGAAAAATTTGAGTTAGATGAAATGGACTCCTTTCGACGGAAAACAAACACGCCTGACTTTTGGTTGCGTTGAACGTCACCAGATTGGCTTCGCCCCAGTAAGAAACTGCCTTGAGAGCTATGTCCAAACGATCAACCATGGCCTCTCGACAAGACTGAATATCGTCCCTGTTGGCTTTTGCCTCTGACAGATATCTATCCGTTACCGTGCTGTCATCTGCATACCCAAAGGTACCTGGTACAAGCAGATTGTTAATATGCAGCAGAAATAAAGTCGCGGACAGTACCGATCCCTGAGGAACTCCCGCGTCGATAGCCTGGAAATTAGACGAGTAGCCATCGATAACTACACGGATTGAACGTTCACTCAAAAAATCCGATATCCAGGTGCAAAAGCCAACAGGAATACCAAATGAAGGAAGCTTGCTTAGAAGACCTGCATGCCAAACCCTGTCAAAGGCCTTAGAGATGTCAAGAGACACGGCAAGGGCCTCGCCATGTCTCTCAATGGCCTCACTCCATAATTGTGTGGCATACACCAGAAGATCCCCAGAAGACCGACCACGGCGCAATCCGTACTGGTGATCGCTGAGGAGATCGTTACTTTCAAGGTGCGCAAGGAGTTTGTTATGCCGTGCACGTTCCATAATCTTACAGAGTATGGAAGTGACCGAATTAGGGCAGTAGTTGGAAGGGTTGGTACGTCTGCCTTTTTAGGGCACGGGCTGCATATTGGCAAGCTTCCACGACTTAGGTACAATACCAGTCTCAAGTGAGAGGCGATACAAGCGAATGAGAACAGGAGACAGCTCAGGGGCACATCTACGCAGGACTATTGCCGGTATACCATCAGGTCCACTAGCCTTGTTCACGTCCAGACTCCGCAGGATTTTTAATATCTCTTTCTGATGTATTCGCACCTCTGCCAAAGCGCAGTCAGCACGGGGTGAGATAGGTGGTGTTTTCCCTGCAGTATTCAAACGCGAATTCGCCGGGAAAAGAGAAGCAAGCAAATTTGCTTTTTCTTCAGCAGCATGGACCAATGTTCCGTCTGGCTTTAGCAACGGAGGCACCGAAGACTGACTGAAATTTGATCCGACCGCTTTTGCTAAAGACCAAAACGCCTTACTCCCAGGAGGGTAAGAGGCCAGTTTAGCGCCAATCCGGCTTATGTGATCGAATCGAGCCCTGCGCAGCGTCCTTTTGCAAGACTTGGCGGCGAGGTTAAAGGCTCTCTTCAGCTTGCGAGTATCCGGAGACATAGGCGCTCGAGCCTCAGCCCAGGCAGAGTATGCCGCCTGTTTCAGCACTCCATACCCTGCCGTATAACCGCGGTAACGGCTTCAGCACAATTCGACGGATCGCCCGAAGAGAAGCATGCCTCCCGCCAAGGATAGGACGAAAAGAAGTGTCGCATCTCATCCCAATCTGTTGACTTGTATCGCCACACCCATCGGGGGTTGCATGGGGTTTGCTCGGGTGGGGAATAAACGGATACAGATTTCACCAGACAGTGATCGGATGAACCCAGCGGTGCAGAAACCGATACTGAGTGCCTGTCCGGATCAGTTGTCAGCAGAAGGTCTAAGCAATTGGCGGTATGGGAGTCAACATCAGGTACCCTCGTGGCACAGTTTACCAGCTGGGTGAGATCTAGCGACAGAGCTAGTTTACGTGCCTCTTCCAGCATGATTCGTCACCTGGTATGGGAAAAGGGCCCACCACTCTTGGTGGTGGGCATTGAAATCCCCTAGAATAACTAACTGCGCCGCGGGGTAACGTTCCCTCGCTTCATCCGCCACTTCTACGAGATGGTCACATAAGCGAGTCGTCTCCTGATCCCCGCTGTGCAATCGGTAAATGCACGCATACACGAGTTGTTCTTGAGTTGTATCCACCAGCAACCATAAAATAGAGAAATTTGAGTGCAGGCCTCGGATGTTAGTGAGGTGCACTTTTGTGCACGGGGTTTCAATTAATGCTAGCGGTCTTATTACGCCCTGTATATCCCAATCCCTTGTCACACGCAGTATGAATAATCCGGTTTGCTGTTAAAAAATACTTACTATAAAATCAAATAAACAAATAGGCCAAGGTAATTAAAAGAAACTAATTTCAGATTTCGATCTTTATTGAGACGTTTTGCACTTTTTTCTAACAATTCAAAGATTCGTACATAAGTTACTTCTTGATCGTATTTTAACAGTTTCTAATAGTCAAATTCAATGGTTATTAAAACGAATTTCTTGTACATCCTTTTTTATTTGCAATACATATTATAATTATAACCTTCAAAAATAAATGATGTGAAATAAAATAACTACATTTATTACGTAGTTCCAAAATATCGATTGTAATAAAATAAAAGGAATAGTTTATTATTACACAAATTAAAAATACTAATGATAAATAAGATACCTTGTTCAATTGAAAACATTTTGCATTTGCTAAAGTTCGTAAATGATATTATAATACGTCACCAGCAGTAAATAAGTACATTAAACCATCATTTCGCTGGTTGACTCTTACGGGCTGTCAAGCAAGGGGGGTTTTAAGTGTGACACGAATTTGCTCGCACACACATGATTTCCCGATCCTTTTACTCACGTATGAGCAAATTCGCGTGACACTTAATTGGTAATTAAAATGTCAATCTTCACTTAACACTGATCACTTAGGATAACTTACTTCGATACCAATCTATCCAGTGGTGGAATAGTGGGACTCTATACAAAATTGTATATCCCTGCCTTGCTACCATGAATAGATATTACACAATTTATGAATATCTTACCATTAAATCCACCGCTAGTTACAATTTTCCTAAATTTGTTCTTTGATTTATGGCTTGCAATTTAAACTGTTGATTTTACGAATATTCATAAATTTATGACCACTTTCTGACCACTTTCAAGTGCCCTGAAATCTATCATACAGGTGAAAAAATTCGCAAGAGAATTGTTACGTTCTCTGATGTAACACCGCCGCGTCTAAATAATTAAATCCATATTTATAGTACCTGGCTCTGCACAGTATGAACTATAGAGTGTAACACATACAGGAATGGGTGTTATACTCACTATTCTGAGCAACTTTAACACTATCCCAAATACCTCTAACTGTCGAATTGGGATTTAGTGAATTATTTAGTAATCGCTACTTTTTCGCTATATCTTAGAGCTTTCTTTGTAAAATGTTGTTCAGAATTATGAGTAGATCAACAATTTTCATGCCAAGTTCCAAAGGTTTGTCCTCACCGGGAACATTAATTTGTTACAAGAACGAGCATTCGGTGTGCCTACACACGTTTTCGTCGCGAATTTGAAACGTACATCGAAAGAGAATTTTAGTGGCCATGCTCGTAGAACGAATGTTCGTTTGTGAGAACGAATTTAGTAACACAACAAAAGCCCGCTACCCGGATTTGAGCAAAAAACATTCACCAATGAAAACAAACTTTTAGTGGCGCTGTCTGGCCTTTACAGTAAATATATTTGCTCGAAGTTATCAAATTTAGGATTAATGTTAAAGCCCTAACATATAATCATAATAAAACAATAGGGAATAATTCCGTCCTTACCACATAATTTTTTAATTTACATTGAACATAAATTTTATAAGACACGTGTACAAAAATAATCTCGATATAGTTCAATTTATATTCAACTAATACCGTTTGCACCCGTATTAGTTCACAGTACTCACATATATGATATACGGAATAAAGTAATAATGTACTTGTAATCATCTTGGTAAACGTGTTGCATTAAAAATTAAACTACAATGTCATTAAAATTGAAACCTACTTACGCTTAAGATTATAAAAGTCTACAAATAAATATATTTGTAGAGTAAAAAAATAAGAGGAAAATGTTTGGTTTTCCGATGTCTGATTACTTTGCTATGAACGCGGCGCACTCGGCCCGGAGGCGCGTGGAGGTGCAAATGACCACGAATTTCAAATGGAGAATATAATTCAGCATAGGAATTGAAAAAATCTATAGAAAATATTAATGATGTATTACTTTTTTGTGTCATTTATTATAAAAAACTTTGGGCAGTAAACATTTGCACGTGCGACCTATAGGCGGAGTGCTCCGCGGCCGAAATAAAAGAATAAGAAATTAGGGTGCGATTGTCCTATATCAAAATATTTAATTCGAGGCATTATTTCGAGCTGCTCAATTTATTTCTGGTTGTGAAACTTGACTTTAATAAGAAAGTGATTTTGAATCTAAATACATATATCAGACACTTATGTAAATTGTCATTTTTATATAAATTCGCGAGTTATATTTTGGAGCATTAGTACGAAATTAAGTACCTAATTTCAAACGAAGAGACCCAAGGGATTACCATCTTGGAAATAATTGATTAATTTCTTTCGATTTCGACCTTCCTCATTGAGTTTTAATACGCATAAAAATATTCCGAGCTGTCACAATAGTTACCTCGAATTAAACATTGACGTTTAGTTGGTGCCAGCGCCTGGGCTGTCGGTGCCACTGCCACTGTCCTGGCTGACGAGCGCAGCCTTCGCATTCGCGCCGGCCACTTTGTTATTCTTCCTGGCCGATTTGCTTAGTGTCGCGACCTCCTTAAGAAGATTCTGGATCTTGGAGTTCATAAGGCCGAATTTGGTCTCGTTCTGGCGGTCCTTGTTCTTCATCTCGGTGCGGAGGTCGGTCGTGTTGTTGTGGTGCTGCGCCTTCAGTTCCGTGATCTGTTGTAAGTAAGGCCATGTCAGGTTTTGATCGGTGTCAGATTTGATATATGCAAGAAAGAGATGAAACAAGATCACTTTCCGAATGTCGTGTAAAACACCTCATTCGATTTGACCGAAAAATAATCAATAACTTATTTACTTACATTACCCACCCACCTTAATTTTTTAAATGCTAAGGAATTTATAACAATTTTACATCAAACAAGATTTCGCCCGCGACTTCGTCCCCGTGGAAATTTACAAGGAGATAAAACTTGTATTTTTTTCTTTTAATCGTCAAATCGAAAACCTCTCACTGACACAACATATACTCACCAGTTTGTCCTTGCAGAGGAGTTCCTGATCCTTCTGTTGCACTTTCTTCTGAAGGCTGGCAATGGTCTCCTTGAGCTGGGTCATCGCCACCACGTGGTCCGAGCTGTTGGGGTCCAGCTCTCCTGTGACGAAGGCTTAATAAGAATTATATTAGCGGGTCTGTTCAGAAAGTATAAAAAACAAAAAAAAAACATAATATAAGCAAAATAAATGTAAATGATATGACGTTAACTGTAAAATTTCCGTTTGAAAGTTACAATTTACAACGTAAATGCTTTATCCAAAGATGATTGGGTGTTTTCAAGAAGTCGCAAATAAAAATAAAAGAACAATGACAGAAAATGTATGGGAAATGCCACCATCGAAATAGGGTGCTAAATACTGAGTAATTAATTTCAAACCGCAATCAAAAATATGCTGTCAGTCAAAAGTTGTGACTATGTGAAGAATCAAGTTTTAAAAACTTCTTGTGGTCTTAGCTCAGAAACTACTAGGTTGATATTGAAAAATGAGGCATTGTTAGAAACGTTTTGATTCGTCTGACGGTTATAACGGTTTGACGTTACAGTAAATTCAATCATGTTTAATTTTTACAATTATGATTAAATAAAAAATTTTGATTAATTTAAAATGCGAGATAAAAACACAACTTCATAGACAAGAAGGACCTAATGCAACCGTAAACAGACCACATTCCACTTTAGTGAGGCATGAAAAGGAATTCCATGATTATTGGCGTTTAGGCTTAGAAAGTCAACAATGTGAAATAATTACCTTGCAAAGGATTTAATTTTGATTTCTTCTCTAGGGGCGGAAAATCGCTGTGTGATGATTCATTGGAATTAACCTTCATGGCGTCCGACTTGCGTTTCTCCTTGTGACCGTGTTTTGATCTGTGAAAAGAGACGTGTTTTCGTTCAAATACAAGAAACGTCTTACGAAATTGACTCATTCGTCAATAATATTCGAACTATGTACGTCAAAAGGAACTGCTTTGACGTTAGCTCTAATATTCCGTGTGAAAATACCGAGTTAGAAACGGGGCAGATGGGAATTAACTAACTTCGTTCTAAACTAAATTTGGTCTGTGCCATTTGCCCCATTAAATGCCGGGGCAACGATTCAATTCAATCCAAATTCCCATATACCCCGTTACCGCCAATGCCAGCGGGCCAAATGCCAGCGACTGGTTTAACTCAGCAAGTTGTAGCTCCCGCGTAGGTAATAGGGTTTAATAAGCGCGTGTAGTACTGACTTGTGTGATCTGTGCTTGTGTTTGTCCACAGCTGACATGTGCTGCTTGGTGCGCGCCAGGGCTCGCTTCAGCGACTGTGTGCATAGCCAGCATAACAACTTGCCATCCACCTACACAGAACAACAATTTATGACAATGGTGGGAAGGAAATGCAGGTCTGTACTTAACTAGTCTATAGTTTTAGTAAAAACAAAATTGGTTTATTATTTGTACTTCAATCTTTTTCATATTCTTTTATACAAATTTAGTGCCAAATTTAGAGCAGACTACCGCTGTATATTTTTCCTTATGGACAAATTGTCATCCACCTATACCAACTGTTGTTTCAGTGGTCAACATGGCTCAACCACGCAAGAGGTCCATTGAAATGATGAAATTTAATTTCTGTTATGGGTGTGAATGGTACAATGTTGTTTATGTTAGATTACAATCAAACATATTCAAATACGTTAGATTACTGTCGAAATATTGTGAACTGCAACAACTTTAACGCTTTGTTTAAAAAAGCCCATAAACAATAGGTTTTAATTGGGATGGGTTAGACTTGAGTTATTTAGGACAAAGCGACAAGGAGCAGCGGAGCCGTATTTTCGCTCACCAGTTGGCGCTACCGGCGAGCAAGGTCTTGTCACTGTCTGTCAAAATAATATTGTTTTATTTGCAAAATCTACCTAGACTGATAGCCACGTAAGTCTGCGCGCGGCTGAAAGTGGATCTAAAGAGCATTGAACATTTACTAAGGAGAAAATCACCACCCACTTTCCGCCATTTTGAAATATCGATTTTGTGGCCACTCATAAAGCTTGTGCCAATCGATAGAAAACTTTAATATATATCGATCACTTTATGTTCAAAAATGTCGAAAATGGTATATCTTGCGATATATAGAAAGTCAAACATGTACATTAACTACCGACACTTGGGAAAAAACACCCCCTACTATATCTACTCATAGTTAAATATCTTCTAAACTACTAAACCGATTTGGATTTCATAAAGCTAGAATAGTTTAGCAATTTTTTTCAAAATGGCGGAAAGTGGGTGGTGATCGAAATGTACAATGCTATTTGACTGATAATTTAAAGTTCAGCCAAAGTATACAAAATAATCAGTAGGTCATCTTCATAAAAACGGCCGAAATGACCCTTTCACTTTCGCGCAATTTATTTATTTGGAACAAAATCTACCGTACCCCTACTTTCTTTTTAAATAAAATGGGCAATTCTTATTTGTTCGACAGCAAAGATCGCGATCAAACTTATTATTTTTGATAATTTGAGATATGTCTCGTTTCTGCCGAAAGTGTTTTTTTTTAGCATCCTCCTTTCAGATTCTTACCAATAGCAATGATAGCACGACGTATTTTGACAATAGGACCTCACGCTCTAGTAATGCCACCAAGTCAAATTTATATTCGCGTTGACCCCATTGCGTTCGAAATCTAAAATGTACCAGTTCACAATTCTCCGACAACTAACAGTGACGTACGTTTGTATTTCAAAGTATGTATCTAGCACCCATCCATAGACCAAGTCTTGGTTTGGGGCTAGATGGCGCTGTGTGTCCAAGCATTTATAATTTACAATGCCATCAACTTATCTGTTCAGTTGACAAAATCGGAACTAATATGACATGGTTTAGTTAGGAAGTGGACAAGTTGGGAAAGTGGACGAAGATGTTATCCTGCAGCCGTACCGCGGATCTCCGATAGCACGCCGCCATTTTAATGCAATTGAGTGTGGAGCAACCAATTGAGTGCGGAGCAAGCCAGAGCCAATGCTTTCTTGCTGCGATTGGTTTGGACCACTTGAAATTAAATTTCGCTGGACCATATTTTATAAGGTCCTTAGAGAGGACCATAGAAAAGAGGTAGACTTTTTCCACCAAAACAATATTATTCTTAGTATATAATAACACTGGCGGGGCACCTTCTCATTATTTCGAAACGGAGGAAGGTGGCTAAAGCAGCTTTTTCACCAGCGAATGAAAGAAGCGTTTTAAATAGGACTCTCCATAACAGGTTTGCCAATGCGGATGTTTATTTTAGGTCACCCATTGAAATGAGTACACAAAACGAAGTTATAAAGTTGGGTAACAGTCTCGGATGAAATAAAAGCTTTTTCTTGGCGGAAAAATATTTCGGGGAAAAGCTTGTTTCGAAGAAAAGTTGAAGTTTCTGCTAATTGTATGGTCTCATTTATTTTTGTTAAGTTAATTTTGAAATCTTTAGCAGGTACTTGTTACTTCCAACAGCCCACCTACTTATTGAGGTTTCTCAATCGACGTTGGCAAGTAACGTTAACTTTTTTAATTAAGAAACAAACTCATTGTTACTTTTAAAAGGATACTCTAAAGGTCACAGTCCACGTTGTATTTATTTCCTTCACTTGTTTGGGTTGGTTTCGGTTACATCTCAAAAGGGAACGTTGATAAACATATTAGTTCCGATTATGTCTACTAAACAGATAAGTTGGTGGCACTATAACTTTTTAAACACTGTGTATAATTACACTATGGCACAGAATATTGATGACCATAGACAAAGTTTTACTTAGTGAGACATCATTAATGAGCGAGTCGATACAAAGTTCTGTAACCACCGCGAAATTATTTCGTCTGTTTCCATACGAAACTCCCATACAAACTATAATGTCACTATGTTTTATTGTACTTTATTATTTTGAAGTTTGACGCATTTTCCTTTTATTTCTTCATTAGTGTCAACTTAATCCATTAGTCTTACCACATTGAATAATTTAGATATTTCGTTCGTTATTATCGATCGCCCACAGCAAATTGAGAATGTAAATATGTATGTCAATATAAGAATATCCGTTAAGTGATTTTTTTCCACAGCCGTTCTTAACGTCTTCCACCCGCGTGCTGTTCGGATCTCGGTAAACAACTAACTTTCCCGCGGAAACCTAATATTTTTCCGGGATAAAATGTAGCCATGTCACTCAGTGATAACGTAGCATTCTATTTGTGAAAGAATTTTTAAAATCTGTCCTGTAGTTTTTCAGTTTATTCATTACAAACAAAAATACAAATCTTTTCTCTTTTTAATATCAGTATACTAGCTGGATTCTAGGATCATATTTTTTTTCTCTATCTGCTCCATAACAATCTGTTCTATAACAATTAGTGCTACATATGTTTGACTGTATATTTGGTCTAGGAATGTCTATCCGTGTGTTTATAACCCACTTTCACTCCCAGGTCGCTCTGAGGCATAACATTTAATGGTAGATAATTATACTGTGTGCTGAAGACCTCCATCGCCGCTAATTCTCGGGGCAATCTGATGTGAGAATGTAAACCATGTTTTTTTAAACTTGTTCTATGTTGTTAAAAGAAAATATGATGGTAGAAGTAGTGCTGTATGAAGCATTGTTTTAGTTCAAAATAGGACAAGCATAAATAAATGTGGTATACACCTAGCTAGCTAAAGAAACAGTCACCTTTTTGCTATCATCGTGTCTATCAAAAGCACAGCGTTGCTTGCACTGCTCGCATGTGACAGCTGGTCCATACTTGCGCTCCGAGTTGGCACATCGCTGACACTTGTTGCCTGAAATCAGAAGGCAGGCATAAATGTTCATTACTTATTAGTACAACCTCATGCCTCTTTTCGTAGTATCCACTAATCATATAACGAAATAAATTTTCAAGTCCTTTTTTAACTCTGCTTGGTAAACTTTCTTAGTCACTAAGGACCTGAATCATTTCAGGTTGAAGTAAAAGGAGGTCTGGACAACTCAGCCTATAAGACCAATAATGTTGAGCTATAGATCATTGGAAAGGATTTTTCATTGTCTACAACTTTCACTGTAGCGACAACTTCCGAATCGCTGTGAGAAAGAAGTGAGAAAGAATTGCAACAAATAAATAAATAAATGTTATGGGAATCTAACTACTAGTAGTAGAGTTAATTTTTTATAACAATTTCCTGTTTACCCACTGAGTATGATCTAGTAACTCCAAGAATATGTACCTATTTTGTTTAAAGAGGACAATGGAAGACTTGTTCGAGACCAGTTCAAATGCTATATCCGTCTTTGAATACTGGATGAATAAAGTGTAAGTCAGACTCAATATTATTATATTGTACAGGAAAATGAGTAAAAACTTGTCTAAACCTGGACAATTGAATAACAACCTGAAAATTGGTGGAAATGTAGAGAATTGTGTCCTGATTTATATCCTAAAAGTACCAAAAAATCTATTCTGGGGAAATCCCTAATTAAAAATAAACCACCGCCATAGTAGATTTTTCGACTTATAAGCATAGCAACTGAACCAAGCATCCCATTTTACTCGTTTGGTATTATAAATACCTTAATTCAGACTGCTTTGTCTTTGAAAATGCTGTGATTAATTATTTTACGTCAATTTTAGCCCTTGAGAAAAACAATACCTACCTATTACCTAACAAATGAATTTTGTTCTAACTTATCTAATCAAAATTCAAAATTTATTTATTGATTAGGACATTAAATACCTCTTTCAATCGTCAAAAAGGAGGGGGGTAGGAAAGTAGGAAGGAAGCACACATATTATTATATTATATTATTATTCAACGGGTTACAAATGCTCTGGCAAGTTTTGGCCAACCACGTTTTTGTTACTAATTTGAACCTGCTGAATACGAAATTCGAGTTGTTACTCCCGATTTTGGACCGGAATCTCAGAATTCAAGATAGCAGATGGTGTGTTAAAAAATATTTTTTCTCACAAGACTTGAGACGCATTATCTGAGACAATTCTTAAAATATACCACATCATTGCATTTATTCATGTGTTTTAAATAAAAACTTAAATAATTTTTAATATGTCCATCCATTTTGAGTGAACTATCCTTGTACTTGGCACTTGTTCCCAGTGGGAACCACATTGAATATTGGGGTAAATTAAAGGTTACCCAAAATGCCGCTAGAATTACAACTAATTGAATAATAGATATGTTTAGAACAAAATTCATATTGTTTTTCTCAAGGACTAAAATTAACATAATACTAGCATTTTTATGGACAAAGCAATCTGATTTAAGGTATTAAAATATAAAACGAGTAAAATCGGACACTCAGTTTAGTTGCTTTGCAAAAAGTAAAAAATTCAAAATGGCAGCAAATTTTTTAAATTAGGGAATTTCCCCCAGGATAGATTTTTTGGGACTTTTGGGATATCAAACAGGATACTATTCCATGCATTTAAACAAATTTTCAGCTTGTTATTTCAAATGTCCGGGTCAATGTTGAATTTTCCTGCACTAATAAAGAGAAGTTGTTTAAAGAAAAATACTCACCAATAAATGCAGCGATTATGTTGCAGTATTCACAAGCAGTTGGTTTTCCATAAGCCTTGACGTTAGCTTCACATTTCTTACAAATAGATGAAGTATTTGATTTACTGAAATAAAAATGGAATATCAATGATTTCCACAGAGGCAAATAATAATAAAGACAAGTAAAAGATAAAATATAAATATGCAACAGATCACAATTACAACACCATCATTCTCTAATCATAGACTTCAAATTTCACCTAAATATGTAAACCCAGACATGGCATTATGGAAAAACCTTAAAAATCCTGTGCTTATGATTGTGGATAGTTGAAACTAAATTGTTGGAAACTTTTTTACACTTAAGAAAGAAAGGGGGGGCTTATCTTAACCCAAACAAATTTCCCGTAATGACTCATGCTGCTACGTCAACTAAATCCAATTTGCGAGAGGCATTTGCCTTGCCAGCGGGCACTTGGCACTGACCTTGTTTGTTGAAACTCGGAACGGCAATACGTACACTTCACTACAGGGAAAGAGCCGCGACATTCCTGCAAATATAACACCAACGAATCGCGTAAATTTGACGTCAAACAACAACAGTATCTGAAACTGTAGCGGAATGAATGAATAGTCACAATTTATATTAACTAGGTACCAGTACAATAGCATAAAGCTACATAAAAACATTGTTGAAATAACTGTGTGTATGAAGAAAACATTTAATTTACCTTACAAAGTTGTTCGCCAGGAGACAATTCCTCGAAAGGGTGTCTTGAGAAACAACGAGAACAAGCAAAAAGAGCGGTTGAAGCTGTAGTACTCATTTTCAACAGTAAACACAATGAATTCTAGGAAAATAAACACATGCAATGAAAACAGATAAATCAAAAGCACTTTTTTCCGCAGCGTAAAATAGTAAAATTAAAAAATGGCGACGACTGAATGAATACAACACCACCATTGGCCACTACCATTGGCAAATTGCTTTGCGTAGCGTTGCGATAGCATCACACGTCACGTAAACTGTCACACAAGCAGGTATAGTGTTGTAAAAATATCGATATTAATTATCGGCAGACTCCACAAGTAGAAATAAATCGATTGGGAAATATTAATACTTTTTCCTTGTATTTTATTACTAATTTGACATCCAAAATAAATAAAACATTGATTTTCATGTCCTAAAAAAAATGTTTTTTCCCCTAAATGGCCAAAAACCATCCCCTCAATTTGGAGACCCTAATTTGATTGTCCGCCCACACTACACAATCGTGATTGTCCTTGGAGCGTCTATACGAAACAATTTAATTGCCAATCTAGTCAGATTGTACGTAAAGTTGTGTCGTATGGTACGGCATTCAGAATCCGGATTACGAACAAAAGGATATTCCGTGGTATTGTTACTTGTTGAGTATAAATAAGAGTGTATTTGTGTCTATTATAATAAAAGTCGATAATGCATGTTAGTAACGCACATCACTAAAACAATTTCTATGCGACCTCTCTTTCTTCATGCCCGGCCCACACTGCAACGGCAAGCACTCGTAGCGCAGCGTAGCGTTAAGCTGGGAATTAATTATTGGACGCGTCCAACAACCGCGACAGACTCTCGCGGCCGAATAATATGCATGGTTTATGGGACGGCATCTTCGGACATCACTCATCTTTCATTCCATAAAGAAATGTCGACCAAGAAACATGTCATACAGCGACAGCAGTGGCTGCAATGTGTTGTCCACTAAGAAAAAAACAAAATGAAGTGTTTGAATCCGTTACACAAACGACTGCTGCAGCTCGGATGCGTCCGAGGCATTGGCGTACCTAGGGCTATTTTCCAGGGGGGGGGGGGGGGGGGGGGCGCTGGCCCCTGAGGTCGCCGATGAAGCCAAGTCGATTTATAATGTACAGTCAGTAAACACGATCAGCTGATTAATACGGTACATCCTGGGGTGGGCACCAGATCATTCTGGGATGCGCACGGCCCACGCGGGCCCCCCCTCTTCCTACGCCTTCACACTGTCAGTCGCGTACACGGAAATGTCTAGCCAGCTAGCAGCTGTACCACCTATCTTTAATTGAACACCGCCATTTTGATCCCACTCTATGGAATGACGTACCAGAATTCGTACTGCCGAACTCAGTATCAGTCAGAATGAACGAAATTAATTACATTGGGGAGTATATAGTAACGATCCATTTTCCATTTCGATTTTGAAACATCGTAATTTTAAATTAAATTATATGCTAGAAAAATTTACTTTATAATTTAATTTTTTCGGATTCTTTTCGTATTTTGTTTGCTAAGTATTCTGTAATGTTAAATTTATTTTCGAAACGAGATCAAATTAAAACTAATAAGCTTGAAAATTATGTTAGTAGTTTCCTATTGATTGGCATAAGTATTATGAGCAGGCACAAAAACGATATTTTTTTTAAATGGCGGAAAGTGGGTGACCGAAATGGTGGTGGTGACCGAAATGTACTATGCTATTTTAAATGTCCTGAGGGAACAATTAAAAATTTAATTAGTCAAACCAACGACTGTAGTATAAGTAAGAAATCTTATTCTAATTTCGAAACAATTTAAACACTGTTCCGTCCAATTCCGAATAAAATAAGTTTTCATCTAAAACATGCAGAAATCGATCTCTGAAATCTAGTCCCATTATTGACGCCACGCTCAGCGAAGTGCTAAGCGGAGTGTAACGCCAAGTGCGTACGCGTAGTGCTTGCCGTTGCAGTGTGGGCGCCACATCATTGCTATTTGTAAAGCAGACTCCACATTTTGGCAATTTTATTCAAAGAGCAGTTTTCCAATAGGTATCTAAAGCATTCCTAACCACTCACTAGATGGCCCCTCGACAATTTTTTAAAAGAGGATTTAAACACTGGGTACATTGTATTGGTTAATATTGTTTTTATCAATAGTTTTTAACCATTTTAGAGGTTGTAATAAATTATTACAAACAAAGCAAACATCAATTGGTCTGAGTCAATTCGTTTCATGGACACTAGGATCAAGAATGGAGACAATGCAAATCACAGATAATATGAAAGGTTTGTATTTAAATAAATTTCGTTGAACCTTTTGGTAAAAAATTACCAAAATTGTAGGAGCGCCATCTATTGATGCTTTTTGAAACCAATTGACAATACCTACTGGAAAACTCCTCATTAAAAAAATACGATGTTTCAAAATAAAAGTGGGATACGGATCGTTACTGTGTTCCTAACTCCTAATTCATTTCGTTCATTTTGATGGCGGTTTGATCGGCGCGGTACGAATTCTGTACGAAAAATACGTCATTCCAGAGGGATGGTATCATGCGATTGGAGATAAGCGGTACCGTTCCCGACAAAAGTTTTGCCAAAAGAGTCGGAGAACATGTGGAGTATGCTTAAAGCCTCGGTCACACGCAGAGATTTGTTGCAGAGACAGCTGCTACTTTCCGCCAGCGAAAATTAGCTTCGTGTGGTCACACGGTCGTGCTCTAGTTAAATATTGCTACGTACTGTAGCCGCTATAAAATGGAACATGCTCAATAAATAACTGAGTGAAATCGGTCCCCAACAAAAATTCAAAATTTGGTAATACATATTGTTGTCTTTGGCAGTTTTTTAGTCTGATGCTTGTAACGTTTGTACTCTGTATTGTTGGTTATGTGTGACTATTGCGAAAAAACGGCGGAATGAGCAGTTTTTCAATAGGTATCTAAAGCATTCCTAACCACTCACTAGATGGCGCCCCGACAATTTTGGTAATTGATAATCGCTTGAAATAGGTTCTTAGCAAACAGGATATAAACACTGGGTACGTTGTATTGGATAATATTGTATTTGTCAATAGTTTTCAACCATTTTAGAGGTTGTAATAATAATGGAACATAGTGCCAACTTCTATAAATATTTCTTTTTACATTTCGTTCAACCTTTAACAGTTATGTTTATATTAATAAACATTTTATTTTTAAGTTTAGTATTAGTTGCCTGCATGAAATCACTGCCATCATCATACAGATTAAAAAAGATTACCGAAATTGTAGGAGCGCCATCTATTGATGCTTTTTGAAACCAACTATCAATATCTACTGGAAAACTCCTCATTAGCACAGGTCATAGAAAAATGGGAAAGCGTCGCTGGTATAAAATTTATTTTCTAACGTCGCATTTGTTTTGCTAGAACAGCATAGGCCAACCGTACCTATCATAAATTTTCTAATTTGTCGACAAGGCACTCCAGACGACATTTCGACATCACTCGAATGAGGTTTGTTGCTGCTACAAACTGTATGTAGTCGGTACGGTCACAGGGTAGCAGCGATTTATGGCTTGGTCATTCTCAGTTGATAAAATTTTTGAGCATCGGGTTAAATATCTCAGTACTCGTTAACGTCTAGGTTTTTGTAATTTTTTTGGGAATAGTACTAAAATTGATTTATCGACAATATTGTGGTCACGGCAAAATCTCTGGAGTCTCGCAGATGGTGAGAGCTCGCAGAAAGGAGAAGATGAAGCTTATGTCTAATGTGCATGTAACAGCCGCCCAGTTATGTTGGGGTCCACTATTAAAGTTTAAGACAAATATGTCTATCTGTGACAAATCGTCCAGTTAGGTAGATCCAACATCGAGAAAGATATCAATCGACGAATCTAGCTCGGTTGGGCAGCGTTCGGGAATTTGCGAACGAGCAATGTCATCGCGTACCTACTTTACTTCTTATTTCGATGGTATGTTAAGCAGTAGATCATTCGATTTCTCTGCATCATCTGTGAGTATCCAATTCGGACAATAATTTTGACGAATCAAAGTTCCCGTACCCATGCAGTACCTACCTACGCAAATGTATGTACCATTTCACGGTTTATATATTAACTAAATGAACATTTGCGCACCGAGTTCGATTCGAGGTATATCGGAGCCGATCGGCGCGGCAATGACGTTTAGAGAGTACATCAATGTAAACGATTTGCGACTGAATCGTCATCTTTCAAGCGAACAATCCTAGCTTATAAAAGGACCCGTGAACTATGAACTATCGATTTCGCCCAATCTTGGGCATACAGTATAAACACAAATTAGGCACCAGCGGCTTACGTACGTTGTTCTTGCTTCTAGCGTCTGAATTCCCGTCTTTCGAGCGATCGAGTCCTTGTTCGTGTTGGGTACCCTCAATTTCTCCCAATCTTGCTAATCAGGCATTGTAAGGGTAGTCTCTCACGTCTAACTCAGTGATAACAATCCGTCACCCCTTAGGTCTTCTGTGGTATCTCTCAGATATAAGACGGTTTAGCTTACTCTGTAGGTACCTTAACAAACCAACGAAGCCTTTTCAATCTTGTCTTTCACACCGCGATACGTCCTCGTTACCGATATTGTAGAAGAGTCTTAGTCAAACAGCAGTTATTAATAATTCTGTTGTACTATGAGGACGGACAGAAATTAATGTGACCGTTAACAGACCCATATTATAGATTTGCATTTATATTGTATAATAATGCAATTATATTTTGCCTTATTCTTTTTCTAATGTCCGTAACAGAAATCTAATATCCCTCAAGCCATAAAATATAATGCCGTATAACTTCAAAATTACTTTGTCAACTTAAGGGATAAACATATCAATGTATTCAGAATTGCATGAATTTTCATATTTAATTGTTACTTTGCCTATATATTGAAAAATAAAAAACCGTGAGGGAAATTAGACTGCGAACACCTTGCAGTGAGAATGGCCGATCTGCTATAAATAGCAAGTTATTTAAATCTGCTACAAATCGCTGCGTGTGACCGAGGCTTAATTGTATATATGAAGCATTTGAAGTCTTGCTAGCACAGATTATTAACATGTACATTGCTCATGGACTTACCACCCAAAAGGGACTGCGCGCTTCTAAAGGCGTGTCCAAACATAGCGCGGCACGTGCGCGGCAGCAACACGCGGCATGTCCAGGAAACAATTCTGCCGCGCTCTAGTTAGGACTATTGACGAATGTTTGCGCGGCAATATTGCGCGGCACTTGCGAGACACGCCGCGCATTTGAATTCAGTCTGAACCAAAACTACAATGAAGGCGGTCAGTGTTTTAGAAGAGTGTCCTTGGAAGAGGTTTACATAGCCCACAACTATGAGCCATATATTTCAATCAATCTAATTGATGTTTCATTGTCCATTTTTGAGAAGCGCAAACACGTCCAGACAGGATTACGGACGAACGATAACTGCCTGTGCAAACACAGCGCGGCACGCCGCGCGCGGCAGCCGCGCACACTTGCCGCTTAACGCAACGTTCGCGCGCGGCTGTTGTCCAAACAAAGCGCGGCACGCCGCGCGCGGCTGCCGCGCACACTTGCCGCTCTATGTTTGGACACACCTTAAGACAAATCCGGGCAAAGCGAGAGTCACCATCGATAGTCCTGTGTCCCTTTCTAACAGTGTAAACACAATGTTATTGGCAAGAGCCTCCTTCATCTTACAAGCCATGCGCAGAAGTTTGACAACGTCGCATTTTTTTATTTTAGTAAACCTGAAAATTACTGTAAAACTATTGTCGCGGTCGTCGTCGTTTAATGTTATTAGTTATTTAAGTGATGAAGTATATAAATAAGTATATACATTAGTTAGATAATATAAAAATTGGATAGATTCCTGTACTATTTACCTATCTACTTACTTGCAATTGTATTATCCTAATATTTTAAATGCGAAATATAATGTGTGTTTCGTCTTGTACGTAATGGATGTTTGTTACTCCTACACGCAAAAACTACTGAACGGTATTTAATGAAATTTGGCAGTCATTGCATATAGCCCCGAATAACACATATGCTATAATTTATCCTGATATTTAATGTGATTCCCGCGGGAACGGGTCGGGAACGTTATAGTCGAATTTTATGTGGACGCAGCCGCGGCCAAAAGCAATTATGAAATAAAATAATCTTTGCCAGCCAAAATATTGCCCAATTTATTAAATATTAAGTATATTACACTTTTATTTAAGTACCTAAGTATATAAAAACTAACTACTTACTTATTTATTGTACCTACCTACTTTTCCAACGCTTCGTGACTCTCGTGACTCTCGCTCTGCCCGGTTTTAGTCAAAGCAGTGTGCAGTCCCTTTTGGGTGGTAAGTCCATGACATTGCTTGCTACTTTAATTGTTTATTGGTCTGTGTATGTATTTTAGGTCTGTGTTTTTGGTTTGTAGCGCGATTTACAGCGATGTTTTTTTTCAGTCAGTGTTTGTAAACTGTATAATAATTTATTATATTTTGAAGATAGTTGAATAGAAAACAGTGCTAGTAAACCGAGAAGACCTCATTATGACAATACCACCGTTCCCTTCCCAGGACCTGGCTAAGTTGGTACTTGGTAAGATGTCCACATTTCCCATTGGCGGGAAGGAAGAGAAAAGCACGCACGTAACGGACGTTGCCCGTTACCTACTCGTTCTTTGTTATGCTTTCAGGATACCTGGCCGAGGAGCAGCTTATGACTGCCTACGATGAGTTTTTACAAACAAGCCCGTATTTGGATGCCCTAAAAAATGAATATGATAGAGTGTTAATGACATCACTTAGGAATATTGTGGCAGAATATAGAGCAGTCAAAATATATGGTTTGTATCTGTTATTATTTAGGAATTAAGAGGTATCTGTGTTTAGTAATCCCAATAATATTAGTTTTGTACTTTAATTGTATTAATGTTTTGTAGTTGAAACATGTAAACCAGTCATCTTGAGAAGGAGATTATTTGGATGTTCCAATTTATTAGAAGCTGTGAAGCTACTCATCCAAAATGTAGACGTGAGCAAGCTGCAAGTACAGGATCACAGTGTAGCTAGCGCCCAAGTAAGGTAATCATCAAAACATTCTTCTAGGGATAATGTATGTTTGTGGAAATCTTATTCAAAGTTTTTGTCTGTAATAACAAAAGTCACAACTTTTTTAGGAATGTACCAGAAGATGTAAGTCCACGATACACAATGAAGACTATTAGTTGTGAAGTTTGCAACTCATTAAAGTTAAACAAATGTGGGTGTAAATCACAAGTATCTCATAAAGTCACTAGTCCTGTCGACCTTACTTCTGAAAGTTCTTTAGAGACAACAGCACTTGAAGATTTACCAGGTGATTAACTCAACCATGTTATTTTAAATAGTATTAGCAATAATTTATCCCTGTTTTATTTAAGTGATTTTTTTATACCAGTTAAAATTGTGTTTTAATTGGCACTTACAATGTTTTGCTGTAAAAGAAATTATGAACATTTTATTTTTTTATTTTTGTATTGTTCAATTACATTATTTTTACTAAATGTACAATGAAATGCATGTACATACTTCTTATACATAATTATATTTTAGTATCCTATTGTTTTAAGAAATGAACATTCATAAAATAAACATAAGTTCAATTTTCAAGATAAACCTCTTGATGTTAATTTCCTGATTCTGTTCTCATGCGCGAAAGTCTGAGGTCCCTCTTCATCCAGGTTTTTGACCTATTCTACTTATTTATTCCAGGTCATCATGTTGCGGTGAAAAGGAAACAAATGAAAGTGCTAGAGAAGGACAGCAAAATGCCATTTCCCCAAACTAATGATGAATTCATGAATGTTGCTTCTAAGGAACATTCAGAGAGCTCTGTTCTGAACATTGATCAAGTTGCTACAAACACTAATTTAGTCTCACAAATTCAGCCAACACCCAATACTTGTGTGTCACACAGTACTCAGACCCAGAGTTTCACAGTAAGTATGATAACCTCTTCAAACGTCATGATGTCATCATGTATTTTTTTATTGCATAGTGGGGCTCTGGGATGATTCAATTGAAAAGTAAATTATTAAAGAGATGGTATTTTCAATGTCCTTAATAAATTGGAATATGTATTAGGTTCTTTTTCTTATTTAGCAACTACTTAAATCAAATTTGTTTAGTGTCAATCAGCTCTTCTTTTTGTACCTTGTCTGCTATTGGTGGACCTTTAAATGGAGAAATACATTTGAGATAATTTCTGAAGTTGGGATTAATGGTCCAGAAAGATGCTTGTCCTGGTGCAGCACAGTGCTCGTGATTACAATCAACTTGCCTTGCCTTGTACCCTTTGGTATCATGAATGTGCAGTCACCCTGTACACACCTTTCAACTTCGATGTAAAAAGATGGGTGTTATAAGGTTCACATGTGTCTGTCATTATATGTGCTCTAATAAATGTAACGATTTTGATGAGGTTTTCTGCTTTAAGAAGCCAATATAATTGAGCAGTGTAAACTGAAGTCAATTTATTGAATTGGGTTCAGTAGTTTAGGTAATATTTAGGTGCTAACTCTACCTCCACGAGTCGATTATATCGTTGTGTCACCTTATGAGCATGTCTCTACTCGGTGATATTGTCATGGCATTACGACAAATGACTACATATATTATATACCAAACGCCACGACTTCCTGCACGCCAATCGCGATACGCGATGTACTCTAGTCTCGTTTTCATTTAATAAAATAATTATTATCTTGGCGTTAATGAACCGGTTGTGCTCTCGCGCATGAGGGCCCGGGGTCCGCCTTGACCATGATGCAGGATTTGGCAGATCAGCTAGTTACAGTTGGCGGACCCTTGGTCCTTGCGTGCCGCGCAAGGGCGCAACCGGGACATAGCGCCATGATGATGATGATGATGATGATGAGGTAGTTACAGTGGAGCGACTGCCATCTGGCCTCCGTGACCCTGCTACCAGGGGAAACTGACTAGTTTGGATCATGGTTACGCATTCAGTCGCCTGAATGTGCAGGTTTCATCACGATGTTTTCCCTCACCATACGAGCATCGATTACTATTCAACTAATGTATGGTGTTACATGGCGGCAGTGGGATTCGAACCCGGTACCTCTCGCTTACGAATCGGATTGCTTGGCCACCAACGCTTGTCTCGTTTTCATTTATTCCTGCGTAAATCAGCAATCTTTCCTTTCCTACATCTGTCGGATAGGATAATTATTGTATTGCTGTAAGCGCCGATAGGCTAACTGCTACGTGATCCATTTTTACCCGTGGAATTCCATGAGCTTTCATAGAGTTAGCATTCTTACTGACCTTTATGCTCGCATCCTCCTCACCGGGAAGACCCAACTGATGGAGCCTGAGTACCATTACTTCAGTCTTCAAAAGTAGGGGCTCGGCGTAGTAGTTCAGCATCTATCGCGATGTGAAGGTCTCACACTATAGAGCTCCTTGAACGCATTTAAGACAAAAAGTCTCGGGGTGTCAGTGCCGCCGCATTTGAGAATTCTGATACAATGCGATCAATTTCGCCCTCAAAATTAACCAGTTCGCTGCGGTAGCCTCGACACTTGCACCCATTCGCACGACTCATTTCGTCGGTCCATACAAAATTGGCGTTAGGCGAGTGCGCGCGGACTCGTTTGGTCGGCCCATACAAACACAATCAGACTCGATCGGCTATGGCCCGCGCATTCGCACACGCGTATGATATATTTCGACGGCCATACAGCTGTGCCCATGACTCATCTGGCGGCGTTTGTTAGCATCGCGCCTGACTCTGATATTTGGGTTCGCAGCAAAAGTGTTAAAACCCCTTGTTGTTTTGCAGTTAAAGTCAGCGGACTACGACAATTCCAAAGAAAAAATTGAAGAATTCAATAATGTTTTAAACAAAGTCTACAAGAGCAATACAATTGCAGACATATCTTCAAAGAATAAACTGAAACGTAAATCAATTATTGGATGTATAGAGAATAATAGATTATCAGGCTCATTTCAAGATTTTGCATCAGGTGTTCAAGGTTTGTAGCGTAATCCCTTTCCCGAATGTACCCGTCACTGATTTTACTATCCATTTATCAAAACATTTTTGCCGTTTCCGTTCAGATTAGTTGACGTAGCAGGTAACATTGTTTGCAGCTAGATACTAATGGCAAATTTTTTTTTGCAGGTGTTGAAAGTAGATCAACTAACATTGCAGATTCAAGTAGTACCGAGAATTTTGTACTGTAAGTACAAACATATAGTTAATAGTAGATTATTCGCCATGGGAATAAAGCATATTTTCGCATTGACGAGTATCGCAATTAGTAATCGAAAACATTAGAGAATATATGGATCGCTGTGGCGTTCTTTCGTAGTCACGTGCGTCGCATTTTAATAATATACGGCAGCAGTGCATCGCAATTTTGAACTTCGAAATTTAATATTTATCTCGTGTCTTGCGTAATGGGCGGCTACATTGGATCCTGAGCGTAGCGAAGGACTCTAGAGTTAACTCACGAGCGTAACGAGGCCGCGACGGTTCGCTCAGGAGTTATGTGGAGTCCAGTGAAGCGAGGGGTTCAAGCCGCCCAAGGCACACAGCTTTATTCCAGAGGTGAATACTCTCCTTTTCACGCCACCTGTGAGACAACAAATAATGCACTTCCAGCGTCTGATTTAGCAAACTTTACAGTTTAATCAGTATCGCTTCACGACATTTTCTATGGCGCGACTTCCTTCGCGTACATTAACTTTACCTCTACCTACCATTTTTAGCTTGCTTATAAACCTTCCTCTTGAATCACTATCTATTGTTGAAAACCACATTAAAATTCGTTGCGTTGTTTAAAAATCTAAGCATGCCTTGCCAGGCCGGAAGCGATTTTGTTTTAAATTATGTAAAGATGTGGTAAGTAATTTGGTTTCTTCTGAGTCCAACTCTTCCACAAGAAATGCGAGGTAGTAACTAGTAACAAATCAAATTTTGTTTCGACAATATGTCTGTAGTCCGCAAAATTTCAAGCTCCGCACAATACGCAACTCCGCTCCACATTGCTCCCTCGCTCCGCGTCAATGGACTGACACCTTAGCGAGCGGCCACACAGAAAAGACGTAAGACGCAGACGCGGCGCCCGTTCAATTTACTTTCATATAAAATGTATAGAAACGTCGCGACGCAAAACACACAGCAAAGACAGGGCGGACAGGGCGCGGACGCGTCGCAGACACGACTTCAAACATACAGGGCGGACGGGGCACGGGCGAGACAGGGGATGGGGTGGGGCGCGGGAGCCAGGCCTCGCCCGCAGCGCTTGCTGTCCTTGTCTTGCCTACGCTCTTGACTGGTCCGCGTCCGTGCCCTGTCTTTTCTGTATGTTTTAAGTCCTGTCTGTGCCCTGTCCGCGACGTGTCTGCGTCTTTTCTGTGTGGCCGCTCGCTTACGATGACATTTCATGTTACATAATTGGACATTGTCGAGCAGGAGGTGTGAAAACATAATTCAACTTTACTTTGAGAATTGATATAACAATTTGTCAATTTATAACTGTTTGTTCATTTCAGTTTACCGGCATCAGTAACCAAAACTATGAATGTTGGAACTGGTAATTGTCGTGTATTGAATGCCACACAAAAAAGGGTAAAGACATATAAGCCGCCTAAGACGACGTATTTTGTCAAAGTCAACAATAGGCCTTCACTTCCTGAACAGGAGAATGTGGTAGATTTAGAACAGGTTGATGATGTAACTGCTGTAAAACACGTTGCTGTATTAAAACCTAATACCCCGCAACAGAAAGTTACAATATTGTCCAATGTCAAGGTGGATAAATCAAATACCTCCAAAGACAATGGTCCCTGTAAGATGCCACAAGTACTCAAGAATGCAACTTCGACACCATTAACGCATATGCAAACAGTCCACATAAATGGGACTCCGGCTTTTAAACACGAGTTGAATCCTCTGCAAAGTAAAATACCTCTTTATACTTCTGATGAAATTATGTCCATGCCCACTTTGGTACTGGTGCCAACGTCAGGTAAGGCAGTGGTTGTATAAGTGTCCCTAAAAAGTTTAACATACTCGTACTTTACAGAATGAGCCCAACATGGGTACATCCCTTTCTTCTAAGAAAGAGATTTAAAGAAATTTGTAAAATACAAAGGTGTCTCACGAACTTTGCATGGGAATTCATTTGGAGTACCTGGAGTGTCTTAAATTTTGGGGAGACTGATGATGATTTAATTCTACCCAATATAATTCTATATTTGTAACATTTATCTTTTTTATGTTGCAGGACCTGAAAATAATATTTGTCAAAATGTAATACATTCGGCTGACAGGCAGAGCGAACCTCACCCAGTACTGACAATTTGTGCACCTCAGTCTTTGCCTACTATTTGTCAGAGCGCAATACAGTCTGCGTCTGACCTCCGTCTAACCAGCAATGTGGTACAAACTACAAATTCCAGTGCTCGTAATCTTGGACCTTTGGTTATAGATGTTGTAACTAGTAATTATACAATGAATAGTACTAGTGTGATCCAGACAATGCCTTCAGTAGATGTACAAGGAAACACATCATCAATTATGCAGAGTAAAACAGGTGAAGTGAAGAATGCTACTGTTCCTAAGGATACTACAGAAGCTCTCAAGAATACACCGAATACTCTACCTCCTCCATCAAGGAAAGCCTCTTCTACGCCTCGTCGTACGTCTCACATACGTGTTTTAAATTTCACAACCCCCAGAAGGATATTGCAGGAACCTGTTCAAGAACACCCATCAGAAGGTATAACAAGTTCCACTGAAACTTTAGTAAGTAAAAGTCCCAGTTTGCACACATTTACAAAATCAATGAGTTCTACAACTGTAGACAATACTAGCACAAATACTGTGCCAAATGACAGTAATAATATTGCTTGTACCAAAGAAAATGAGGATGCAAACAAGTTACCGCCTACGAAAACAAAAAATTGGGATTCTGATTTACGTGCGCTCGCGATTGGAAATCCGTCTGCTACGAAAAGTTCCAGAAAACCGAAAACTAAATCTAAAAGCAATAAAAATAATACTGAAAGCGTCGATAGGGATAGTGGTAAATCAGCGAAAAAATCGTCTAAGAAAAAAGCTACTAATAAACACAGTAAGGTCAAGCAAACAACAGAGGATGAAAATATTGATGTTATAAATGATGAAACCACAGTGAATGTGCCTATTAAACCAACTATCAACATTATTCCTGGCCCAAGCTGGAGTGAACCTCAAGATAGTGTAGAAAAATCGGATAAAAGTCTAAATAAATTAAATAACGAAGACCAACATGACACACCTGAAATGGATAGGGTTTCATTACAAAATGTGATAGAGGCTAAACTTAATATTTCAGATTTTTTGGAGACTCCATATAAACAGGCTTTATATGATATTCAAATGGAAACTCCAAGATTTTTGGGTCCCGATTTACCTGGCGAACCGTTGTCAGATATAAAAATAACTAATATACCCACTCCAAGATTTTTGGTTACCCCAAAAGCCTCGCAACCGACACCATCGTCATATTCGTCACGTCCTACTGATTATTCAAGTGGTGGTTCATATTATAAGCCGGATGAGCAGGATTACTTACGCGTGGAAGAATTAGGATATCCTGAAACTAGCGTTGAAGCTGTAAAGCCGCCTTCTGCCACAGAAACAGATGGCGATCAAAAAGGCAGGTCTAGTCGACCTGTTCGAAAATGTACAAAAAACGTATCCTATTATAGTAGTCCGGCAGTTATTAAGACGAAAGACAGCGAAAAATCAGATGTGTCACCTTGTAGTGAAACACATAGCATTAATAGTACTAGTGACAAGGTTGAACAAGATACGAGAAAACCCATAAAAGAAAATAAACACAAATCGTTAAGTAAGACTGAAACCAAGAAAATTGCTTTAAGAAAACGCAAAACACCAGTTAAGAAAGACTCCTTTATCAAAATAAAACCAAGGAACTCCACACCTAGTAGTAGAAAAGCCGCTGTGGTACAGTGTCGGAAAAGAACAAATAGCAAAGAAAAACATGTAAATATTACACCACTTGTAACTTCCGTTCCCACTAAATCACGTAGGAAATCTTCAACCCCACGCAAACTCAATTGTACTAAGACGTTTAATTCGGAAAGTTCCGACCATGAATCACCGGAAACGATTTCAAAAAATAAAGCTGTCGCCCCCACCGTAACTGTAACTTGCATGCCAGATTCTGATACAGAGCAGTTACCTCTGCGTTGGTCGGATGACGGTTCGCAAGATGGCAAGCTTCAAAGTGACTCTCAAATCGTCACACCTGTTAACGATAGTGACGATATCACTAAAATACAAGAGTATATTGCAAACTCGTCGAGAACAGAGAGTGCTGAGAGTGGAAGTAACTTGCATGAAGACTTAGTGAAAAGGGGATTTGATATAGAAACAGCGAAAATAATTGAACGTGATTTACTGGACTCGTCACCTTTTGCCAAAGAAAATCAAGACAAAAATGTCGAAATAAAACAGAATGAGCGGCTAGAGGTAACGGTGGAAACACCAAGTCAATCGGACGCCAGTGCGTCGTCGGTTTCGAACGTTGACAAAGACAATAACGAGAATGAAGACGAGGACGAGGAAGAGGAAATAGAATTTACTGTACATGATTGTAATGAAGAATCCGGTAATTATATAAGTTGTGTTCACGATGAACATAGGATAGCAAGTAATGAAGAATTACAAAAATTAAAAGATAAGTTTTCAATGGAAGTATGTATTGATGATGGAGTAACAATAAGGTTGAGAGCCACGCCTTTTACTTTGTTGCTTGATCAAGATCCTCGAGATCCAGAGACAGAGCTGGCAGTTGAATCCATCAATAATATAGAAAAATTATACACACCAATGAAAGAGTCTGTAAGAGCACAGTGCTATGAGATATTTGATTCTACTCTTACAAGTTTGGATACCCCCTTAAGACCAAACAGTCCTAAGAATAAAGAGCACGAAGTGACTGTAACGGAAATACTTTTAGAAGTTGAGAAAGAAGAACCGCTCGATAAGTTGGAAACAATGAAAAGGAAAAGATTGCAAAGTGAAAATGGATCTGATGATTCAACCAGTGATTGCAAAAAAGTTAGGCCAGAACCCCAATATTTATTAAATTCAACAAACATACAAAATATTGACATTGAAACTGTACTGTCTAAATTACATGGTCCCTAGTACATATAGATGTGTGTTTCGCGTAGTAAAAAGGAGAACAAATATTAAGAGATTCTGACAAAGATCAGCAATACCTTAGTTGTATGTGTAGTGTACATAATATGTTCCTGTATATTTATTAAAATATTCTATTTTGTTACTATATTAAGTGTTTTCTGTAATTTTATAGGTGACCATCACAAATTGTGATTGTTAATTTACTCATGTACAAGTTATTCTCGATGCGAGGTTTTATGATTTATTTTAAGACTAACTTTCTCTGGCTGTTCGTGCAGATTTGTTAGTAAGGACATTGTATTATATGAGATGTTATTAGAGTGTTAGACATGCTTTAAGAATAATATCATGCCAATATTAAACGAGTAAGATATTTGAAACATTTATCTTATCATTTCAATTTACGAGCGGTTATCAAAAAGTAATGTTAATCGATCTGAAACAACGTTTATCAGGACATTTCTGTAACTAGACGCTATGTACTTCGTCCGCCTTTTTTAGAAATTTATCACTTGAGTTGGTTGGCGCTGACAGAACGGATAATCCTTATATTAGTCACGATGTCACACGGCGCGAGTTGGCGCTAGTATGCACGCGTCTATTGTAGAATATACGAGCAAATCACGAGCAATTTATAAAAACGTGGGAAGGGTTTTTAGGGGGTTTATGTTAGGCGGGTCCACTGTAATTACCTGACCTGCCAAATCCTGGATCATGGTCAAGCCGGACCCCTGGACCTCGCGCCCGAGAGCCTACCGAAGAGCCGAGAGCCGAGAACCTACCGGGACATTAACGCTAAGATGAACATGAAACCTTAACATTTTAGATTTAGATTTAGATTTATTTATTTCATAAATTACAAATTTACATGTCAATATTAGTACATTCTTTTTTCATTCCTCATTAAATTACTAGTTTTCAAGTACCTTAATCTATGTCATTCAATTCAATAATTACATTTCAAATAGCCAAGTTATTCAATATAAATTAATTACATTATTATTCATTTAAGTAACCAATGTAAATAATTAAGTAAATTATTTATTACCCAAGAATATTTCCAATGATTGACACTTAGTACGCATGTCAAATTAATAAATTAATGTCAAAATGATACAATTTAAAATGACATTACATGTAGTATCCAAATTATTATAAATTACTTACCACATTATTCATTTGTACGTGTCATATTACCGAAGAAAAATAGTAATGTCAATACTTGGATGTCAATTTATTAAATTAATGTAATGTTAAATCAAAATTAAGTTTAAATACAATGTCACATTGTCATAACTCGTATGTCTTTTAACATCACAATTGTAATGTTCTGAAATATCTTCACGCCCTTATAAAAGTCGTCAATATTGTAACACGCCAACCTGATTAGCATTTTCTTTAATCTTTTAAAGGCACTAGGGCTCGGTGCATCCTTCATGTCCCGCGGCAGCGCGTTATACAGGTTCGGGCCCGCGACTGCGAGCAGTCTGCGTGCTTTGCGCTGAGCAGCTCACGATTGCGAGTGCTGCGACTGTAAATGTCACCCAGCGTCGGGAACTCATGATTCAGATTCATTTATTGAATACAAGTACTTTTATATACCTAGCAGTAAATATAGACAAAAATGTGCATTCATTTAGGGATTCATTTAGTGCATTCATGGATGTTGCGTTTGACCTGGTTACATATGTGCAGAATATATGGCAGAGTCAAAATGCCTAACTCTCGGAACAACTCCTGAGCTGGAAAGTCATGGGGCTTATCAGCCATAATTCGTACATCGTCATTTCCTTTTTATATTTATCAATCTAGCCAAATATATTGTATTTGTTGCCTTAGCGACTGAGCCACATTTAGTATAATATTTCCTAATTAGTTTAGGTTTCTTAATTAGGTAGGTTTAGGTTACCTTTCGTTTTCCGTACTTGGACTCAAATTCGTACCTTCATACGTGACTGAGAGCCGGCTGTAGTAGCCAGCCCAGCTCCTTCCAGATTTCTGTTAGTCTCTCAGGACATTCGCAGACAGAAGGGACCTTGTTCCTATTGAGGCTTCTGCTCTGTAGTCCTTTAGTCACACTCCAAGACCACCTGAGCTGTCGCTTCCTCAAATACTAAACATCCCCTGCACAGAGGGCTGTCTGTAGCTCCGAAAGTGTGCAGTAGTTTGTTCAGGGGAAGGTGCCCTTTAATTTTATTAACTACTATCTTGAGGTCCCTTCGTTTGAGATTTAGCAGGCTGTTCGTTAGCTTATGGGACCTTTCGCTCACCACTAAGTTAGACTGCCTGCATCCGGGTGTGCTTTCCTAGCGCATTTGTATGTTTGCTCACCCACGAGCGTAAGATATTGAAGGAAAGGGGTATAAAAACTGAATGCTACCTGTGTTTACCATGAACATAGGAGTTTTGAGATATTAATTTATATAGCACGTCTCGCCTTGGGATCGCCAGATATTAAAAAAAATTAGAAAATAGTTCATTATACCTAAACATATATTACGGTATAAAAGAAAAAAAAAACTTGGCGTTAATGTCCCGATTATGCTCTCGCATGCGTGGGCCCGGGGTACGCCTTGACTATAATCCAGGATTTGGTAGATCAGATAATTACAGTGGAGCGACTGCCATCTGACTTCCGTGACCTTGTTATAAGGGGAACCTGATCAGATTGCATCATGGTTACACATTCAGCCTTCATGTGCAGGTTTCATCACGATGTTTTCCCTCTTTAATCATCAATACATCACTCAGAAAAGAGTCATTGGTACATGGCGCCAGTGGGATTTGAACCCTGGACCTCTCGCTTACAAGTCGGACCCCTTAATAAATAGGCTACCGGCGCTCTTATAAGTTTACCAAGCTAAAACTCAGAAGTAATTCATGCTAGTCAAGATTAAGCTGTTTTTGACAGAGATACTATAGCGATAACCTGTAACGATAACTCCATTATAGTTTTTGAACACGTATATCTAACATGATAAATCACAACTATGCATGGAATCCTTCATATGCGAGTTCGACTCGTACTTAGCCGGTTTTTTAGGTTAAACGTAATCATCAACATCTTGGCGTTAATGTCCCGGTTGTGCACTTGCGCACGAGGGTCAGGGGTACGCCTTGACCATGATCTAGGATTTGGCAGATTAGGTAATTATAGTGGACCTCCAAAACCCTGCTATCAGGGGAACCTGACCAGATTGGATCATGGTTACACATCTAGTGGCTTGAATTAGCGGTTTCATCACAATGTTTTCCGTCACCGTAAGAGCATCGGTTAGTATTCAAGTAATGTACATAACTCAGAAAAGAGTCATTGGTACATGGCCGGAGCGGGATTCGAACCCGGTACCTGTAGCTTACGAGTCGGATACCCTAACCGCCCGGCCACCGACGCTCCCAGGTTAAACGTAATCACTACATATTATAAAACAAAGTTCCACTGTCTGTCTGTTCGCGATAAACTCAAAAACGAACGCTGTTTTCACGAATAGACAGAGAGGTTAAGGAAGGTTAAAGTATAGGTATAATTTGTTAAGGAAGTGCAAAGTCGGGGCGGTCGCTAGTTAGGTATAATTATTCAACCGAAGTTTTGAATCCAGGTACTATTAGAATAATGGCTCTAAAGCTTCGACTGTGGCATCGATTTTGATTGCTAACTCTCACACTGCAGTTACCTTCCGCAGTAGTTACTAGGAATCGAACGATTCATTATAATATTGGAAAGTATGTGTTTACATGCACGCACGTGCGATTAGCTGATAAGCGTACTACCTATATAGAGAGTTATCTTGCATCTGGCGGGCACTGCCTGCCCCATCACACGCTCATCACTGCACCGCGTGTGCGATTCGTTCCAGATGTCCTCATTAGCAATATTCGCACAAGCGAATGCGTCCTAATTCGCGGTCGGATTGCGGCGCGCAGTTATTATGATATTCCGTTTAATTAGACATCGCAATTAGAGGGGATCGTGACATTGCGCGCGCGAACTGTTCATTAGCCATGCTAATGCGGCTACCTGCGCGATTATCTCGACTAAAATCTATACCTAATGGGGTTTCGACAGGGGGGGGCGTCGCCCGCCGTCTGCGGTGCGTTTGGAACGCTTCTGGAGATGGTAATCGATCACTTTCGTAAGTGGAAAGATTATCTGGTTAAAAGCGAAGTTCGTACGTTTTTATGACTTTTTTTGAGAAACGAGAAAATATATTTCAGTACTTTTACTATCAGAATGACTTATCAGAATCCGCTGTATCAGATTGACCACTATTAGAATGACCGCTGTATTAGAACGACAATTGTAGGTACCAGAATTTCCACTGCATCAGAAAATCGGGGTAGGGTAGGGTTAGAGTAAGGGGTGGAATAGAGGTATAGGAGTAGTTCATTAAATTGAAACATGCGAACGAAGTCGCTCCGGGAAGCCTTATTTAAAATAATTGTATGTAGGTATTTATGTTTTTTGTGTATGTATAACAATTACACTAATTTACGTTGTATGAACACACCCGAGTCCATTAAAACCGCACAGACTGACTGCTTTTTGTTGGATAATGCATTTTATTACGTAAATGAATTTAAGAACTATAACATTGAAAATTAATTTTAACTACCTTTTGACATTGATATTTAAATTATTTTAACTGTTTGACATTTATTTGCTATTATTCATTGAATCAATTCATTGACATGTTCTAAGTCATATTCATATTTTCATTTTATTTACATTAAGCATTATATTTCACATTTCCTATACCTATTGATAAATTACCTATGGTAATATTTTGTTTATTGACATTTTATTTTATGTTATTGTATTTGACATTGACATTACAAATTACCTACCACGGTGTAATTTTGTATTGTATTTTATTATAATCTCATGACATTATTATTCTTGTTAATAATATTATTAACTATTTAGTTTACTTTCCACGATGAAAGTAAATGTACGCTTGTTCCGAATGTACGAGTATACATATTTTAAATGTTTTATAACAAAAATTTACGATATTTTTGATAGATTTATATAAATTACTATGATATTGATAATTAATATGAGATAATAAATCAATCTAAATCTAATGTAGATATACCGTGCTCTAAATTAGAGTAATAGAATACTCGTATACAATAAATTTAATTACCTATAGGTATTCATATAAAAGACATCAACGGGGATGTCGCTCGCGTTAAACTCTTTTGTATGAAAAGTCAAAAGTTTTTTGAATTACATTTGTTTACGCGCCTTTTAAGGTATGATGGTATCCATTTTCATTTCTTAATAATTGATGATGGAAATTACTAAATTAGGCTATCGGCGTCGGCGACATTACGATAGAGTGGACTTTTCTGTATGGTGGATATTTCTGTACAATGGACGTTTCGATTAAGTGAACATTTTCATGCAGTGGACATTTTGACACAGTCGACCATGTAAACATATAGGTTAATTTCTTGTGCTATCTGAGCGCGTTTCGAAGGTAGAAAGAGTAGCTAACCATCGCCCCTATCCATTATGGCGTAGAGAAAGAAAAGCGGAATAGCTAAGGAGATCTGAATAGTCGGGGTGCCAAAAATACGCAATATTGAATGAATAAATGATTGAACACTTGATTGCATAAATACATGATACAATCGGTACATATCGGTAGCAACAGAACGAACAACAGGCAGCCTTATCGCTTAAAGCGATTTCTTTCAAACAACCTTGCTTATCTATACGTAAACTTGTATGCATAGGCACCTTTTGATGTATGGTGTGCTGACAACGTATTATTTTGCACGTAAGGCTGACGACGTAACGTAATATTGCGTAGATGATAATTTGTATGGTAGCTTGGTTAATATTTCGGTACCGTGATCCCTATTTTTATTCAATGTGTTAACATATTTTGTCAAACCCGGTTTTACTTGATCCCGAAATTCTGGGAGCGAAAAAGTGCTAGGTTATTTCTTAATTAGTCATTAGGTACCTTCGTTTGTTTTAGCCTACATACAGAAGGCTTTGCCTTTTATATATTCTACTTATACCATATTAATAAAACTTAGACACTTTTAAAATACTACTTTTAAAGTACTAGTGGACCCGGCGCGACTTCCTTCACGTATACCTTATCCCTACCTACCTTTTTTTCTTGGTTATAAACCTTCCTCTGGAATCACTCTATCTATTGCTGACAACCGCATTAAAATCTGTAGCGTAGTGTAATATCTAAGCGTACATAGATACATAGGGACAGACAGCGGAAAGCGACTTTGTTCTATAATATGTATAGATACCGCAATAGGTGCATGTATGATCTGTTTAAACTGACTTGTCTCATTTGGTGAACAAGCAATGCCTCACGACTTGCTGTATCAATCACACTACGTATATTGTGTATGAATGTCTTGAATTATACAAGAAATACATAGAATGTGAATTTCAACGAATATTGCTGCACATTATCCATTTAAATACATAATTTCCTAAACCAAACAGGACAAGTCAGTTTGGACAGATTATAGTACAAATTTTCGTATGTCACATAGGCTTAGGTTTAGTGCACGCCCACTGCAGTTTCGTACACACAAGCATAATCTGTTTTTGGGCATAAAACTCTTTATGGGCGATAAAACCGAGGCTCGATATAAGCTGGCTAGACCGAAATATACGAGCGGGGGCCTTAGAGGGTGGCCGAAGTAGGTCACGGATGCAAGCTCCTGACACAAATAGCTACGGAGCTCCGCACCACGTGGCCTCGTCCTCTCAATATCTTGTAGGAAGGGGGGGAATGTAGGAAGGGGGCACTTACGCTATATTACACCTAGTATCTACGAGTAAAGGGCTAAGTAACGATTCTGCGGCGTTGACTGGTTACCGTTACAGGCTTAGATAGTACCTTATTAATTGACAACACCACCGCTGGACTAGATCCTCTACATTTGTAGTAATCATATTCATATACTTGAGTGGTTCAGTGGTCAATATGCCGTCTGTCTCGCAGTCGTTCGATTCCCGGCCGGGCAGAAATTGAAATTATGAATATTAATTTCTGTTACGTAATGTTTGTTTCTGTAATATCTAAAAACGTATATAAGTGGTATATCAGTTATCTAGCATAGCACCCACAGTACAAGCTTTGCTTAGTTGGGGCTAGATGGCGCTGTGAATTTGTCTACGATATTTTATTACATTATTAATATTACCTGCTTACCGCTTTTACCAACCACGTGGGTATCTCGCCATCAAACCAGATGCAAACCTTCAGTTCAAGTAATATGTAGCATAAAAATATTAAATACCTACCCTAATTACCTTTTCAAAGGTGCTAAACTAAAGATGTAAAGAATCCTTAAGTACCCAGAAAGCGGATAAGCGCCCAGAAGTCGCTGGAAGGCGAAGTTAAGTAGAAGTCTTTTACTTAAGTAGATAATGTAGGAACCTAAATAAAAACTACTTATAAATTTTACTACAAACCTACCCTTCACCTACCTTACACCTACCCTAAACTTATCCTTTACCAACCTTACACCTACCTACTTATCCTTTTAACCACCCCTATATACTATCCAACAGAACAAAAACAGTTATTCAAATCAGTCATGTCGTTCTTGAGTTTCTGATTAACAGTATTGATTTAGTTAAAATAACAAAATCAATACATGATTTCAAAAATAGTTGAGATATGTTTATTGTGTGAAAAAATATTGTCTTTAGTTTTTATAAGTGTTTGAAAATACAACCCTTCATTTGTCGTGCAGGTTCATTGTAAACGGATTTGTTAAGTTCAAGAAATTTAAATTAATGGGCGCTTTTAGAGTTTGTAATGTGACGATATTATCGTGGACGTCCACGGAATAGCGGAGAGGTGGCATGAAGGGGACATTTTAATTGTAGAGGCTCCTCTAGTAAATCCCTTTCAATACGTTTTCCTTTCATGCAACCTTTACCCTATATCGTTGACGTCCACGATAATATCATCACGTTACAAATTATAAAAGCACCCATTGCTTGTATGAAAATTACAGTTTCCATCATTTTCACCATACAAAACGGCAATTTCATGTAAAGACTATTATTATCTATTATTTAGGTAGGGTAGGTAGGCAAATGGCAATGTGTCCAGAAACGCCACAAAGTAAAAAGTGATACCGACTTACATAGCGTAGAATGTAGCTTTCAGACTGTTGGTTCTTACCTTTTCTTGTAATTTATCTTGCAGAAAAGAAAATATGACTTCTCTGGTAGAGTCCTTTGAATAATAGTCCTAGAGTCGGCACGCTATAGGTACCGTGAGAAAATTCCATCTACGTAGTAGACGGGGCGAAGTGTGCACTTCCCTCGTCTTGTTATATTGGTAATTTCGCTTTTGGCGGTAGTTTTCAGAATCTCGCTGTACATTGCAGGCTTCGTTTCACTGGGTACTCCATGAAGGCTACGTTAGCTGGCAATGGACGTTGTGTCTAGGGGTTGTAGCTAGCGCGTAGTAAAGGTTAGTAATTCCACAGGCAGTTCGGGTATAAATGATTGCGGGTGATTTTGCGCTACCCCCCCACCCCCCTCCCGAAGTGCAGCGCCGACGCGACGTCGCTCCGGACAATCTGCGTGCTCTGCTTATTTTCACCCGTAATTCCTTTGCCGGAAATTGCCTTTATAAAGAAAGGAATTTAGTTTTGGAGCGCCTGCAAGACTAAGAGAAATTGGACGCCCTCAGTACCTAAATGAGGCAGTCTCAGTGTTTGTCAATTGGACACCCATTTGAATACAAGTTTGAGAGAGACAACTTGACAAGGGACCGGGAAATTATCAACTTTAGCTATGCATATGTACCTAAAATATAACATTTAGGTATATTATACAGATGTATCACATTTTTGCCTAACTTGAGTACCTACCTACATAATTAAATATAGGTACCTTAAAGGAGTGTGTTAGCGAACCTGTGAGGTGCTCGTTTCTGTAAGGACCCGCAATTTGCACATTATTCATTGCCGTATCACCATGCCATAGGTATACAAGTATCTATATACACCTTCTTAAATTATATAATCAGTTAACATGGTAGCCATTTCCAAATTTGACTGAAGGTCGCGCCGTAGGTGATGCTGCGATGGCGACCCAGGCGGGCCGCGAGCCAACTAGGTCGGCCTTTCTGTAACTTTTGGCCGCCTCTGCCAACCTGGTACCCGCAATATGTTAAACAACAAACGCAATATGCAATGCCAACTTAAGTGGGTACGTAAATCTTAGCTACGAATACCTCTACACGTAAGTACTTATTAACCTATTACATAGTATATGTGTAAGCTCATCGAGTCCCGATTCCCATCGTAAAGTGTATCGAGCCGTTACGGCAGAGCCCTTAGTTAGCTATCAGAATCCGAACATTAGTTTTAAGTGTGTCAATTGATGGTTCGCTGTGCGTGGGTCGGGCGCGGGTGGGGCGGCCGGCGATCGATACCCGACGTCTGGCCCACGACCTCTCCTTTCTTACCACCTTCCTAAATACTAATTACGTGCTTTGACACAGCCTGCGCCAGCCAGCGTCGAATGAAAGGCGCTATCGTAACGCGAGCCTTAGAAAGTGTACCTTAGACGACATCGTCAGTTTTGTTTTGGCAAAGACGCAGCTCACGTGCCCCGCTCGGCGCAAGTCGCGCCTGCCTCCACCCGCCCTAATAGGTTTAAATAGTGCAGGGTCGCAAACCTCGTTATACATTTTAGAAGCAGACTAGCAGCTTTCCTAAGCCGGATAATATAAAGGAAACAAGATTAAAAATGTATTCGCTGCACGTGGCCTCTAATACGATTTATCGGGGCGGGCGCATGTCGTGACTGTAGGTAGGTGCAGCGAATTTAACGCAATATATCATAGGTGTCATTGGCTCGCCTTTAAAAAATTCAACTGGAGTTTCGCCAACTCTGGTCTAGGGTGAAAGTTCATTTTATTTTAGAAAGTTTGGCGATAGCAGAAAGGCCGTATCTATTCCAATTTGTTTGATGTTAGATTCTCCGCGCAAGTTTTACGAAACACCATTTCAGGCGTTCTGTTCTGTAGAATTTGGTAGGTCTGTTACTACACTAGTAACTGGTACAGGACAGAAGCTCAATTAGCGTTAATTAATCAATACCTGCAGCAGCTAAGTACCCGAATGTGTAAGGCTGTAAGGGACGTAATTCATTATCGTTAGGCGGGCGGGCGGCGCGGGCGGCGGGCTGCGGTTTCGTCCAGAAACTCGGCGCATCTTGGTGTGTGAGGGCCCCCACCCCCTCCCGTAGGGGGTAATGGACGCGCCGCCACCCGCCGCTCTTTATGCTGGCTTGCACGCGTGCACTTGCAAGTTTCTTTGACGTCCCTTTGTGGCTGATATCCAATTTTTGGACACCTATAGGTGCCTACGTGTTGTGGGTAGGTGAGTGTGGAGTATTGGCGGTAGTATTGCCTAATCTATCTTAGCTGATACTGATTATGGCATGTAATAACTAATTACTAAACCAAATTGAGCGATGATTTCAAATGTTTGTAGTGAAACTATTTCGTAGATGAAACAATGAACAATGCACATTACGTGTTTAGACTTAGACACTACATTTTTATGAGCAAATATATTAGACTATCCATATTAAAACCCACGCGTATCTAAAAATAAATCCTTAATTACTATTTTGTTACGTTCTTGAGTTAGGTAACTTAACTTAGTTAGGTCTCTAGCTAACCCTTTCTTTCATGTAAAAATATGATTCGCCTTCTTATTTCTTTATGCATTTCGCATCATGTCTAATAATGCAAATTTTCCTCCTTGGCGGGTGGCTGAAACTGAAACTGCGCTGCCTCCCCCGAAGGTCGTTCAGAACTTCGCGCCGGGATGGAATTGATGCAACGAAACACTTTCATTTAGTATTTTGTTTAGTTCGGGTATGTGTAGCGCTCAAACTTTTGTCCTTAGACGGTTGCTTTTGCGCGCGATTTTTCTCGAATGCCACTAAAGTTTCTCGTGCAGAAATACTTTTCTTAGCTCATTAGATATCCGGCGGGATGTAGTAGCGTCTAGAAAACGTCACAGTATAAAAATTGCGTCTTACAATAACATTCCCGCAAGTTAAATATTACCCAAGCTATTCATTAAACGCCACGTTTATTTTAGTTTCACCTGCTTAATTAATGGGTCTAGTTCTAACGTCTAATAGCGCGAAAACAAGTCTGGGGCGGCAGTCGTACTGGCACGAAGCCCGGCACTTCCATAAGCTAGCATTTTAATTATCGGCGTACGGCTTCAGGTTTGGCACAAAAGGGCATTGGCTGGCTGCACTATCGATCTTCGTTGAATTAGTGTGCGGATCGGTCGTCTTTGTGGTGCCGCTCCAGGGCCAAACAGACCAAAACAAGCACCCTCTCCCTCCCCTCCTACCCCCCGCCCGACGCCCCTCGTTACCTTATTCCGTAGTTTTCGTATACACTCATACCTACTAAAACTTCAACTTCCAAATTTTAAAGGCGTCTTCATCGCAGCTAGGCGCCATGAGTGACTCATGCCAGTACAATACTGGTTTACGACTTTCTTCAGGCGTTCATTATTCTGTAGGTAGTAACGCGTTTGACTACTTTGGTTTATTAAATTTTGCGTACCGTACTGCTTTAATGTGTTGTCGTGAATAGGCTGTACGTAACACCGTTCGCTACTGTTTTGTGAACGCTGTTTGTTACTTTCAGTAAGTGCAGTTGGGGTGAGGCGAGTGTTAAACAACATGTCAAACTCATGGCCCTCGTCGTTGTAGTTTTTAGCGAAATAGGAGTTGCAGCGTTGGAAACGCGTGTAGAGGGACCATCACCCGTTTTTTTAGCTAGGGGTCGTTACATCAGAATAATAAATAAATAGGGGTTATTTTCTGTCAATCACATCCCTTAAAACTGTACATTTCTTTCTGCATAATCTACAGCTACGCGAGTGAGAGACGTGCTTTGTTCTACACCAAACTATGTTAAAGTTTAACGTTGGTCAAATTCAGCCATTTAAAAGCCATTTGGCGCCATTTGACGATTACGGTAGGTACTTGCATCAACGGATCTTGATGGGCGTGCGCCAAGCTTAGGGTAGCTATCTACTTTATTGTTTTGTAGAAAAAATCGAACCACGATGAAAACTAAGTAGTTGAATTTTTCTTTACACTCTATGACTGTTACTAGGGAGGAGATACTAATCACTTGTTTAATAAGAATATTATTAAACTAGTGGACCCGGCGCGACTTCGTTCGCGTACATCTACTTTATCCTTATCTACCATATTTTCTTGCTTATAAACCTTCCTCTTGAATCACTCTATCTATTGTTGAAAACCGCATTAAAATCCGTAGTTTAAAAGATCTAAGCGTACATAGGGACAGACGGCGGAAAGCGACTTTGTATTATACTATGTATAGATAGATATTATTACATATGTACAAAACACTTGTACCTTTAATACGGCGCTTATTTATTTGCCCATTACAGTGGGTAGGTATCACCTACCCAACCAAAAACACATTGGTTGCTACTAATAATTACTAACAATGTTCTAACAAAGGTACGTCACCACCTTCTTAGGTAGGTAGGTAGGTAGGTACATAAATCTGTTCCCCAATTAATATTACACGACGCCCGCTGCGCTCCAGTAAACACGGCATAATTAAACAAAGGGAAGATCGTCGCGTCGTAGCGTCCATCTATTGAATTAGTAAAGTCTGTCAGAGTGCATCGGCGAAGCACAAAGGTCGTTGCGTGGGAAAAGAGGGGGTGGGGGGTGGGCCCCCCCTTCTTAACGGTCTCGTGGGCTTGCACCGAGCAAACTAAGCTACAGATATTTGTTATGACGCACCGGTTTTGTCTAACGTTCGCTTGTGCACGGAATGGATTATTCGATGTTTTTACGGGACTCTACCTATCTTAATGTAGAGAAAGTATGAGAAACTCTACATTTTATGTCGAGTTTTTGATGTTTATCTCTATAAAGTAACATGATGTAGAGTCAAAATGAGATTTATTTATTTATTCATTCTTTGTATAACATTACAGAACGATGTTTAAACAGACAGTTTGAATAGTACCTATTAGATACTGTTGTATCGATTACCGTTGTCGGTTTTATGTCGACATGTAAATAATTATACCTACGTCACTGTACCTAACGCAGTACCTAACGCAGTACCTAACGCAGTACCTAACGCAGAGGTATAATAATAGGTACTAATTATTTCTAATCTAACATATAAATAATTGAACCAATTATTCACAAAACACACGATCTAGACAAGAAGATTATAAAATTAAGTAGATAAGCGAAAACGACGAAAAAAATAGGCTGGCACTTAATTATAAATTATCAGCAAAACGTGGTTATTCGAGTAACTCGAACACCTACCTGTGAAGGGAAGGGTGGGCTATAAAAAATTCAACAGGGCGGTTATTTTGAAAGCGCATTGCGTGAGAACTGGGGGTGACGCATGCGATGTCTAGACATTCTGTTATTGCGCCGTGCAGGGCCGCAGACCGCCCAGCCAAGGCGCAGAAGCCGTGTTTAAAAAAAAGTGATAAGGATGAGGTTCATATGAGGTGTATCGCTGTGTGCCTGTGACATCATAGCTTTCGAATTAATTAATTAATTAAAAAACCTCAGAGATCAAAATATCGCACGCAACTTTATGGCGGTCTTAACTTAAAACCGATTTTTTGGTAACTTACTGTACTCTTCTGTTTTTATTTTATTTAAAAACCACTTTAATTGCGATGGTTCATAGCTCTATTTTACTAAAATCGGGCATTAGTTTCGTAAATATTTGAGTATACGTAGGCTTTGTCAGGAGGTTCCCAACATCTATCGGTTAGGTTATTGCTATATCGCTGCAGAAACACAAACAATATATTTGCCGCTTATTTCAATTTAGCAATCATTACCATCTTAAACACCCTGTATCAGTCTACTGCTGGACTGAAGCCTCCTCCAAACTAGTTTAGTCTTCCTACAAGTAATTTCCTATAAGAAGGGGATGCCTTTGTCCAGCAGTGGGATGATTCAGGCTGATATAAATATATAAATGAATAAGTAATTTCCACGGTTAGTAGGCGGTTTGGAGAACGTGTTGGCGACAAACAACAGACAACGCAACTGCCCATTTTTTTCAAATGCCTAAGAGCTGCCAGCTGCCTTCAGCTACTATATAAGTCATTTTTGCATCTAACGACTCTTGTGGAAGGGTTTTATATACATATATCATGGGCAGTATTTTTAGACATTACACATATGTCGGTGGCCTAGTGATCAAGGTATCCGACTCGAAAGCGAGAGGTACCGGGTTCGAATCCCAATGCTGCCATGTATCAAAGACTTTTTTCTGAGTTATGTACATAGGTTGAATGTTAACTGATGCTCTTACGGCCAGGGAAAACATCGTGATGAAACTTGCACTTACAGGCGATTAAATGTGTAACAATGATCCAATCTGGCCAGGGTCATGGAGATCAGGTAGCAGTCGCTCCACTGATATTTACCTGGTCTGCCAAATCCTGGATCATGGTCAAGGCGGACCCCGGGCCCTCGTGGGTACAATCGGGACATTAAAGCTATTAAAGTCTAATGGGTTGGTGCAAAATATTGTCAATCCTGCCCGGAAATTGTTTTACATGTAATATACCTTCCAATACGGGAGATAGCTTTTAAATGCCCGCTTAGTTGATAAAAAAAGAAATTACACACAAAACAACCGCTTGCTAGATAAACAATCTAACCGGCAGAAAAACGTCGCAAAATCCCCGACTAAATATATATATTTTTCAATCTTTATCAAACCGATTTTCTGGCTCGATTACTGGCTTTCAAACAAAGAAAACCTTATCGAATATATATTTCGTTTGGGAGCTACAATGCCATAGACCCACACACAGAGCCACAGATACACACGTCAATCTTTAACGCCCCTAATTTTTCGTCGGGGTTTAAAAATATAATAACTTAGTTCCCCCAATGTGGCGTCTGATGGTTGTTGCATCTGCGCAATGGCCAGTCTACGTTTTTGCACCTACCCTGTTATTAAACGTGGTTATTTGGTGCAAAATACTCGATCATTTCTAGAATTGAGACATAAAACGGACATTCACATTGTACTATAAATGGAATAAGATATTTCCATAGACACTGCTTTGCTAGACACTATTACTATTGTCGAACCTGGTAAACAAGAAGCTCTTCAAGACATTTTCTTTCTTATTCATGGCACAACCTCGTGACACTGCCAGTAGTGCCATAGGGAACATACCTCCCAGTCTATCACCATTACAGCTTACCTAATATTCCAAAGTCTTACCGAGGCTCTGTCTCCACTATAACACATTATTTTCGGTACTTACTTACTTTCACACTGAGATTCACCACACTTGAATGCCCGTGGTAGGTACCCATACGTGTTGGCCGGAGTGTGCCCAGACCCTCTTGCCGGCTCATTGCACCGCGCAGCTGTTCTACATCGACATAAGCTTTAATTAATTGCTCATCTGCATGTATCGTGTGTTTGTACTAATCACTACACAATTACTGCAGTTTAATAGCGTTCGTTTGCTTAATAAAGGCGGTTGTGTGCGCTCGGAGCGTTGACGTGTGTTCTGCTATGAAGGATAAGATAATTGCGCCCGTAATTTATGTTGGTTTAGCATTATCACCTTATTGTGACAACGCAGCTGCTGTTCTGCGTATTTGTTACCTATTCAATTATGAATCATAATTATACCTACAAACTAACAGCGACAGATATTCCTTCCGGTGACTTTAAAAGCGAAAAGGAAAACAAAAACACGAGCGTCGAAACTTTAAGCAGAAAATTCGACTCGAGACCCGCCTAAACTCCTAATCTGGCTGCAGCGGAGTCATTGGCTCAGTAGCCAAGCGTTGCGGTATTGTGCACCCAGGAAAGTTGACAGGGCAATGACGTTCGGGCGAGTATTCGGCGCGCCACCCCGTCCCCGCCTCGCCCGCGCCCACTCTAGCCGACGGTCGACGCTCTCGAATAAAAAAAAGGATAATCTATCAAGCCTGAGGCCCGGCTCGATAAAAATGAACGATTAGGATACATGCACCGTCTACCGCAGCTTTGAACGTATGGAGTTCCATTTGGAGATTGGAGATAGTGGCGATTGTGACACTGCCACTGCTCTCTCGCTGCCCGGGCTAGGGTATTGCAGTAATAAATAGCTAACAAAGACATTTTGTTTGTAGAATTTAAGAGTTTGTCCGCACGAAATTAAAGTGTGAAAATCTAGAACAGTCGTGGAAACTTTATAGTATTGCAATGGATTCTTGTTGCGTTCGAGGGCATTTTTTTATCAATTGTAACACACGTAGTAATTTACGTGACAGGTTTACAATTACCTTTTAATAACCGATAATAGTAGATGTAAATAGTATACAATGCACGTCCGCCCTGTACGCGTCGAATGCTCATAGCGAAGCGAGTGAACTCACGGCGTAGATCCTTTGTGCTGCAAGTGCAACGTCCCAGGGCTGGTGCGTTACACTTTGCCCTGGGAAGAAGAAAGGACGTCTACCCAGTGTTCAAATTCGGCGTCGCCGGGGTCGATGCCCGGGCGTAGACCTACGGCGCGCTACGCAGGCTACGACCGACGCGTAGACGGGTTCGCTTAGTCTGGGTGCTACGAGGTGGGCACTTGGAAATTGGAAGCTTACGTTGATGTGTGCGTGGTAATGTAATTACGAGGTACTTGTTGATTCTCTAGTTTGGAATAAGTTGTATTATATCGTACGAGGGTAGGGATGTGTTATTGTAGGCTGATATGATATGTATACGTTATTTGATTGGGGTTTGATGGATATGCCTTGGTCTTAGCGTTGGTTTTTAGGGCTCCATGTGGATAAATAGTGTTCAATTACGAAATACCTTACATGGGTTTCGCTCGCCATTAATTATATAAAATTTATAGGCTATGTCAGCAATAGTCAGCATTGTTACACATTTGTAAACGGTAGGCGGAATGTAGATGAAGAGTTTAGTAAAACTTTCTTTGAAAACTAGACTACACTAAATTTGTTCTAACTAATTACATTTTGTAATTTAAATGTTAAAATAATATACGTTTCATCATCTTGGCGTTAAGTCACGAGTCTTCGCAAATATATACATGTATGAGTTTATACATGTTAAAAATGCTTTTTATGGGATGTGCAGATTTCATCACGACAAAACTTACAGTGAGGTAAAAACCTCACTGTAAGAGCATCGGTTAGTGTTCAGCTAATCGTCATCATCATCATATCATCTGGAAGACGCCCACTGCTGGGGATAGGCCTCCCTCAGAGATCTCCACAAAGGCTGATCCCGTGCTTTCAGCATCTAGCTAGTTCCTGTGATCTTTGTCATGTCAACGGTCGAATTGTGGGAGGTCTACCCACGCTGCGTCTTCCGTTAGGTACGTGTTCGCCAATCGAGAACTTTTCAGCCCCATCGGCCATCTGGTCTGTGAGCTATGTGCTCTGTCCACTGCCACTTTTGGGCTATGTCGGTGACCTTAGTTCGCTTGCGGATCTCGTTATTTCTGATTCGATCGCGCAATGAGACTCCGAGCATAGTTCTTTCCAGCAGCTAATGTATGTACCTACAATCTACATGGCGACACTGGGGTTTAAATCCGGTACCTCTACTTTGAGTTGGACCCCTCAACCTTAATTCTTTTTTAAACTTTACTATTCATTTTAATTTTTAACTTTTCTTGCAAAACCGAATATCTGACCAAATATAAGCGGCAAAGTGAACGCGCGTATGTATCATATGTCGAGAAGAAGGTCATACTTTCGTGCACGGATGATAATATATGTAGCCGTAGTCGACTTATAAAAGTACGTCTAGGTTTACGGGCGACCCAATGCGACTCGCAAGATGAATGGGTTCGATGCCTGAACAAGTCTAAAATGGTGTACAGGATGTAACATTCACCTTATACCTTGTATATTTGATTAAATCGCCAATTAAGAACTGCGTTTCTGTTATGACGATTAAATATTCCCCGTTGAGTCTGTGAGTTGTAAAAAAAATGTATTACTTAAGTTATTTTTTATTCTAAAATTGGCATAAACTTTCGGATTTCATCTCTCTGACTCATTTAGATTAATCTTGTACAGAACCAAGTATTGCCAGTAGAAGGTGCCTTTTCGGTTTTGTATAATTCCTACAATACGGTGTTAAGTTGCCGCATCGAAATTATGTATGTATTTCTTTTTAATTGCAATAAAGAGTTTACATACATACATACATACATGTATCAAAAAGCCATACAACAAATAAATAATACGCAATTGCGCACTCAAAACTCTGGGTTAAATCATTATCTTGAGAAGGGCTCAGGGCTTAGGGCTTATGTATGGATTTTTTATAACTCAACGTTTATACAGTAGCAGTAAAAATTAGCCCAGCTACGTAGGAATTATGAATGAATAAGGTGTACTGCTCTCTGTTGCTCCATAGTGATTTATACAAGTCTGAGGGCTTACCATGAGCTCTTATAGCAGGACCTAAACAGAACTGTCATGCTTAGAACGAGACAGCGCTATACGTGTCACATAAGTTTGTCTTGTTCTAAGCAGAGCAGTTCTGTTTAGGTCCTGCTATAACAGCTCATGGTAAGTCCCCTGTTTGTTTGATTATGTCAGATTTGGAATGACATGTCGTTTTTGACGTCACTAACCCAGAGTTTAGTAGCTAATACACTCAAATCAGTGGGTTAAAATTGTAAAAATTTAACTCTGGGTTAACCGCTAAGTCTTGGCAAGACATAAGTAGCATTTTCCTCCGAGTTAATCATGCTAACCCAGCTTGGAACAAGTGGGCCCAATAAATATATAAATTTTTTAAATTTGTTTTGGTAATAGATAATTCATTCCTACCTCATTAATAGGTTTATTTAAACCTATTTATTGGGGATTTTGGGGAAATCCTGATAATAAGGTTGACTTAGATAATAAAAGAGGTAGAAATAAATCATCTATTACAAAAACCAAAATTGTTTCATATTATTTTATTATTTACAATGCGACAACTTAACACCGCGATGTAGAAATTGCACAAAATGGGAACAGCGCCATCTAGTGGCGTTATTTGGTGCTATAAACTACGTTACCTTTACTATAAACACTAGGTATAATATTAGGCTGTCTGAATAATTTCAAGATACGAAAGAAATTGACTGACAATTCTATCAAATTACAGATAATAATAAACTTTCTCCATTGAGTTTTCGTAGTGTTTTGTAAAGACAAAAATAAAGATATGTGTCTAGAGAAAATATCGAAATGTTAGGGAACGGTCTATGGGCACAATAATAATTGTTAATCCTTAGTGTGTTGTTGTTAAATAGATCGTTTTACCTTTTTATTAAGAGAATTTTTGTTTTTCTGTGTCGGGTGTTTGATGTTATAAAACCTTTCTATTTCTATTTCTAATCGTGGTGTCACAGCGCAAGAATAGAGCCCCAACTTGGTGGGGTACTGTAAACTGGTGTGCGTTTCTGAATGTACGTTGTTCTGAGATGCAGCCTGTATATGCGTGTGCGCAGAAGCACAGGTGAAATGAGCTGTGAATGCATAAAATGCATAATACCGAGCTAGATGTTAGCTTTACGAGCGCCCCGTTCCAATCGAGACACGCAGACAAACTGTTCGAGAATTATTTGATTTTCTCCATTGTAAAAGAGTATGATGACAGCACGAAATATTTCACAATGTTATTCGATAGTGTATGCGAGTTTCATTTCGAATATCGAGAAACCATTTCGTTCGCATGTTAATATACGATGCTTAAAGCTGAGTTGTATTGTAGGATATTATAGTGATGACCTCGTGGGCTACTTTGTAAGCTCGTGTTTCGTAAATATCCTGTTTCCTCATAGGCGTCTCCTAATTATTGGTTGAGTTTATAACAAAAAAATCGTGGTTCATCTCAGACAGTGCACCGTTGCTTTATATTACACAACTTTTTCGTACTTTACCCGCGTAAAAATTCGAATTAGAAACCTTATTGAAACTCGAGAATAACTATGTATTAATCGAAAATAGCCTATGTTATTCGCCGATAATGTAGCTTTCTAAAGGTAAATGAATTTTTAAAATAGATTAAGTAGTTTTTGAGTTTATCCATTACAAACATACAAAGAAACAATCAAACCTTTTCTCTTTATAATTATAGTATAGACTAGCTGGCCCGGCGCGACTTCTTTCGCTTACTATTCTACTCCTATCTTATCCTACCCCTACCTACCGTTATTTTCTTTTAAACAAACCTTGTCGTGGCGGTTACAAACAATACAAAACGAATCGTTTGTAAGTGCAGCCGTTTTGAAATTATGCGAGAATATGCCTTATTTTGGTACCTTGTGTTAAATTATACAATTTTCCTAGGGATCTCAGAATTTAGAAGATAAAAAAAATACTGCCTATGTTACTCGCTGATATCATGTAGCTTTCTATAGGTAAAGGATTTTTAAAATCTGTTAACACGTTCTTGGACAGCTATGGCAAAGCAATGAAGGTAAAAACGAATTTTACCTTCATTTTTTTTATACCACTAAGGTGGCAAACAAGCTTACGTCCTGCCTGATGATAAACAGTCACCGCAGCCTATTCATTTTTGGACGCTGATGCTATAGAGGTACATTAAGGTACTTATGCGATGCAAACACGCTATCAATATGACAAATATGAACAACATGCAAAAAATGTGTGCCCAGTAACTGTACGGGTTACTCACCTAACGTCCGCGAACGTGTTAAGAAGTTTTTGAGTTTATCCATTATAGAGAAACAAACAAACATAATGACAAATAATCAAATCTTTTCTCTAACATTAGTATAGATTCACTTTTTTTAAAGGAGACGTTAATAAGCTTGACCCTGTTTCGCCTGATCTTTTAAGATGCGAATTTCCGTGCAGCATTTTTGCCTGTATGAGAATTAAGGAGCTTCCATTTTCACTTTTGAATTATGCTGCTAGATAATTTTAGTCTTTTTAACGATTTAATGAAAATTAATAATTGTATGGATCTCTAATATCTCCACACATCATCATCACGCTAAAAGTCTTGTTGACATTGAGCTGAAAGGTTAGAAAAATAAATCAGAATTTAGTTGTAGATATAATTTTTTCCATATCGATGAACCAACTTCGGCAGATCAATCAATCTCCTAAACGTCTACTATCACTAGAAAGTGGAATTTTTCTTGTACTCGATGACGTAGGATAACCTACGGCGCCCCCACAGTCTAATAAGGTTGGTGTGCTTTTTCTTGTTAGTAATATCTTAAACGATTAAGCTGGCCGTGTGGTGTCCGGCAGAGTAGAATAGCACCAACCCCTTACACTCGTGGGTGTCGTACAAGGCGACTAATGTATTCGAGGCAAAAGATCAAGAGTCTCCGTTGTCTGGAAAATCGGCAGCAGCATTTTCCATTGTTATATTTAAACACTGCGATCTCCAACCCGCCTGCCAAGCGTGGAGATTATGGCAATAACCTCCCCTTTCGTGGGAGAGGCCCTAAGCCCTGCAGTGGACTGTTACGAGCTGTGATGATGATGATGATGATTTACATCACTTAAGCTTATGTAAAAGTTTATTTTTCAGCTTGGACATTACCTAATATTCCATGGATAAGATTGTCACACTGTATTATAGAATTAATGCACTACAATTCAATTCCTTTAGTAACTGCGAAGTAGACGTTTGCGGAAATATGTAGACCTAACGAACCGTGTCGACTGGAGTGCCAACAATAGGACCTAAGGCCTCACGAGGAACTTGGTTATAATCATAGACCATTAATCTTATTTATCTATTTAAAAGTTTATGCACAGTGAGTACGAGTATGTACCCACAATGACGGAATTATAGCTAAAATTAGCTACTAATTAGTCAAGTTGTGCAGAAAAAATGTATTCCTACCATTTGCAGAGAGCCGCCATATGAATCGTGTAGCATTTTATTTAAGTTACTAAATGTACTGCCAATTCCATGTTTATATATTTTTGAACGTGAATGGTGAGATTATCATTTGCGGAGCTATTGGCTAACTCGGTCGAAAACTGAATTTGACATTAGATAATTCCACACTACGTCATCTACTTTGGCCACTGACAATAGTCTTTTTTTTTTATTTTTTATGTTATACGGCAGACAAACAGGCAAGCGGGCCACCTGATGGAAAGTGGTCACCGCCGCCTATGGACATCAGCAACACCAGGGGAGTCTACCAAATTAGAGTAGTGTAATATTCTTTTGTCTAACTCAGTTGTTCACTGAGATAGCTAATCTCTGGACCATTCCTTCCTTCGTCCTTCAACACAAACAAACAACGTAAACCATGATCCAGATTCCGGATGTATGTTAGTTAAGTTTTTACCTAAGAAATAACGCCGTCCGGGTGGTGGTTGCTCTGAGTAATTTGCATTGTGTCTTGGCAGGTATTTGCGGCTAGTGCCTGCTAGTACTCCTACCGCCGGGAGTTTTTGTCCATAAACATAGTAATCATGAACTAGGGCCTTTTCATAAAGGCGATAGTGATGTGCGTGGGACTTTGTTTCTCGAAGGGTATAAACATGCTTTTTTGCTTTTTTCCGAGTTGACGTTTTCCACCAGATGTTGTGGTTATCAAATGCGTTTTGGGTAAATAAAAAATTAGTACTTGGATTTGGACTTCATTTTAAAAAGTGGCCCGTAGTTTTATAGAGGTAGCAATCAAGTATACGACCTGCCTGATTTAAAGCAGTTATCGCAGCCTATGGACCTTTACAATACCAGAGGCATTACCTATGCGTTGGGGACCCCGTAAAAACCTTATCACCCCTTTCTTAAAGAACTCAACGTGCTATTCGAGGGGAAAACCTAAACTGACGTTGACATTACAATCACACCAATAGGTACTACCCAACCACATACCAACCTACACAAAAAAAGCTACAACTACAAAATAAAGCCTACTTCTAACGACACAACCTACCTAACACCACTTCCAGTAATATTCTCGTCAAATGCGCACGTGTTTTAATTTCATCCCATCCAATTCGTAATAGCTATGATTTAGCTTTTTTTTTATACCACTAAGGTGGCAAACAAGCTTGCGGCCTGCCTGATGGTAAGCAGTCACCGCAGCCTATGGACGTTTGCAATACCAGGGGCATCACCCACGCGTTGCCGACGCCTTAAAAATCTTTTAACCCCTTTCTTGAAGAACTCCATGTTGTACTCACCAGAGAAAACCTCTCCAAGTAGTTCATTCCACAACCTAAGTGTGCGTGGGAGAAAGAAAGCGAGTAGGTAGGTACTTATAAAATCGCCATCGTCTTATAAAACAAGACAGTGGCTACACCTTAACAATACGTTACAATCAATAAAGGAGGGATTACACGCACGATCTATAGTTATTTGTTTTTCGCTGCAGCGATTACCCACCCGGAATTCGTTATGCGCTACACCACCTGCCCGTGTGGGATTATTCAGACTATCTATAAAGTAAACAAGCGGGAAACACGACCGCTTCATCCAGCTTAGGTGGCTTAATTCGAAAGAAAAGTAACCAAAATTACACCTATGAATTATACGGTCGTATGATCTGTACAGACTGACTTGTCTTATTTGGTGAACAAACAATACGCAAAACCACGACTTGCCGTATCAATCATGTTACGTATGTTATATAAAAAACACATAGAATGTAAATTTTATGAATGATCATGAGTAGTTGAGGAGTTCCTAAGGCCATCTTCCGTCTCCATCGGATCAGCTCGATAGTATCATAACATTGCATTGTCAAAATCAATCAAGCAGCTCAATCGAGAACAGGGAAATGGGTCTATAACATGCATGATTTTATTACACACTTTTTTGCACCTATTAATTAATGTCGTACACTTTAATTCTCTGTGTGCCGATATATCTAGAGTCTATGATTAAGCACTATCTTTTTGGTGAATGTCATCCGTTTGGAAATAAAAACGTGTTTTTACTAGAGATGAAACGGATAGTGGTATGGCCGGATACCGGATATCAGGCCAGCCTCTTAGCCGGATGGTTGGATATCCGGCGGCCGGATATTCGGCTGAACTTAGTCTCTGAAATAGTTTGTGCAAGCTGTAATCGTGGGGTGGAACTTTAGACGACTGCATGTGTTTACGTGATTTCAAGTCTTCCTTCAATGAGAATAATTTGAACGTTGAACTTAACAATTCTTTCGACCTCGATAGGATTCGTAGTTTCGATATACGGGCTTACACATACCCGAAGCATATCGGAGGACAAACGACATCGTATATTACCACTAAATATAGAGAAATTTGTATTTTAATCTAGTATAAACCTTGATTGACTTTGAAAAAATTTTATACTAAACAACACTTGTCAAAACAACACACGACAGAAATGCGCATTTTTTACGGGTGTTGTTGGGAAAAGTACGTATCTAATGTCCGCACTCGTAGAAGTTACAAAGTCTCATAAATCCCAGATAAAATTAGAGAACGCCGATTTAGAGTAGCCCTAAATTTGTCGACGACGACGCGCTGCCGCGGAAGGCGGTGCCACACGCCACCTGGCTGATGGCGGTCCAACAGGACCTGATGGATAATATCATTGACGCGGCTACTGCACAGAGAAATAAAGGAAGCCGATGAGCAAATCATTTTTATGGGACTTTTTACTATTCGGTATCCGGCCGGATACTAACGCGCTATCCGGTATCCGGCCGGATAGTAAATTAAAGGCCGGATAGGACGGATACCGGATAGCAACCGGATATCCGTTTCACCTCCTTTACTTATATATTTTTTTTTCTCCGTGGTTTTTACCAATTAATTAATTTGGTCTTATTTGGGTGTATTAATTGATTACATTATATTTCAAGTATCACATTGGCAGCGAGGAAGAAATGGTCAAAATGTATATATTGAAATGGGTAAGAACAAAAAGTTGTACTTTGAATTTATGAATAACATCGAACAGCTCATATAGCAAAAGAAAAAAGTTTTAGATACAAGAAAAAACAAAAATGAATAAAAATTGCTAATAAGGTTTCTTAAAAACTGTTATTCTCGGATGCAGATAGCATTAAAGATATAAGAAACTATCTACGCGATTTTATGAATGAATACGAAAGAAGGTTTCAAGTATAACGAAGAAACTAAAAGAATAAAAACACTGAGTATTATTCAAGTAGACTTCAAAACAAGCAGAGTGCGCAAATGGCAAGTTTTTGCTGCGAGAAGATTGGCCATATAAAACCTAAGTGTAGACTCCGAGAAAAATTCTGTAGTGAGCGTGGTGCTAAAGATAAGTAAGTATTCGACGTTCACATGCTGTGTATGACATTATGACAGGAGATGAAACATAGATATATTGTTATATGCCGGAAAGAGAGGAACAGTTCTATAGCATCCTGGTGAGCAAAGGCGACACCAAACGAACAAAATCGAGGCAGACGAGAAGCGTAGGTAAAAAATAATTGCGTTTTTGTCCCGGACGGACGGGTTCCGTCTGTCTGACCCCACTTGAAGAACAAAATAGGTAAAGTTAATGCTGAGTGTTACACCACAATTTTTATGCCCAGTGTTAGGGAAAAGCGACCAAGAATCCTATTGAATCCAAGAATCCTATTGCACCATAACAATACTTCGGTGCACACCGCGAACAAGACAAAGTCATTTTTGGTTTCTGCAAAGGTTGAGTCCCATTGACTGAACCCATTCCACACACCCAAATTAAAGATTTGATGAGAGCTTTAACATTTACGGGGCCGGAAAACGCCGTGATAGCTTTCAACCAGCACGTGAAAAACATGCCCTCAGACCATTGATCCTCAGTTTTAAAAAATGGTTTGACCGAATGAAAAATATTTAAAATGTAATGGAAAATACCACTTTATATGTAAATTGTTTTATTAATAAGTTTAGCAAAACTTTTCCTGTTATTGTACCCCACGTATAAAGAAGAAATCAAAAGAGCACTCCGGCGTACCAACAGCAGCAGTAAATAAATATTATTCTATAATACATATGCTGGCTCGATGCCATGAATTCTTGTTGGTTCCAACTCACATCATTCCCTTCCTGACAGCGACAGCCCTACATTCCTCATTGCATCTACGTACGCACTGGTATCTTAGGCTGGAGGTAGCGCAAATCAGTAGTGGAAGAGGTATGGGGTCGCCTAAGTTCAACTACTACATCTGAGACGGTATCCTGAGCAAACCAGTTCTTTTGATGATACCCGTGCCATCCGCTGGGCTCGGTTGCTCAAAATACAGGTACAAACGACGGAATCGCCGACACCATGCTTGATTCCTGCTGATACACCCATGCAGAAGTTCTTCTAGCTGGTGTTGTACTTGAACGGAACGGAACGGGAACGGTACATGGGGCCATGTGGAAGTAAAAATAAGGGCTTGTTATAAAAACAAACAATTCGAATTGTCATTTTGCTCACACAAAATTTGTAAATCGTTACTTAGTTGCTAGACCCTATTTCTAAGTTCGCCCACGACGTTCCCACCGCTGACAGGACAGCGGGCAAGGAATGCTGGCTCCGCGGGAATATCCTCAAAATAATTAATGCGATAAAATAGTGCGCCGCATCGGCGCGGGCGCATGGGCGGCGTATTCCCATTTCGACCGGCATCTACTTTTTTATTTGTTTATATGTTGATGATAAAAATCAACAGACTATATTAGTCCGTCCCGTGCTGAATGAACGTGGCTGGCACGGTTTGCCATATTTCGCATAGCAGAAGAGTTAAAGATATAGCTGTATAGATAGGTACGTACCATACGCCATACCTATTAAAGACCACAAACAGAGCCAAGCCACGCCTGGATATAAGGCTCCTCTACCTTTAGTCGGTATAACATTACCACAACTTGATAGGCGGTTAAGAGATAGCAATGTTGAAAATACTCAAGAGAAAATGTCGTTGCTGTGCGATTCTGATGACATTGATAGTGCAACCCGCAATTGAGTTCGCTCAAATTGATATTTTTACTAATGGAGGAATAAGCTCGCCGCATTGAGGAACAAACATGTATCTATGAGGAGAAAACTCGTCGCCACAAGGAGCACACTCGTCGCTAAGAAAAACAAACTTGCCGACTAATGGATGAACGAGTTCGCTGCCTGCTACGCTGATCGCCACCAATTAACAATGCGATGCAAATCACTGTTTGGTTTTTATATTTTTCATTGACTCATAAGGATGTCATTTTAAACTAAATATAGGGTTGCCTGTATGTATCTAAACTTTAAGAAATAATCTTGTTCTATTTTGAGTGTAAGCGGGAACCGCCCGGCAGATGTGGGCGCGTGAGGAGCGCGCGCGCGCGGTCACGACGCATGCGCGCGGCGAAACGAGCGCAGCGCGCACGCGCGACCTCTGCCCCGCGCCGCCCCGCCCCCGCCCGCAGCCGCACCGCACCACCAGACCATAGAACGTATTCAAATAGTGCTGGCTGGTAATGCTTAATATATTGAAAACTTTTGAATAGGAGTAGAATGTTGAGTCTCAATGTGTGGTAGGATGTATCAAGCCTTAGGTGTCCGCCTGGTTGAGTGCCACCGCCTTAGCTATTTCTGCCGCCAACTAGATGTTATATCTAGATCTATCTAGATACTACTGAGTAGTTCCTGTTGACAAATTAGCAGTAATGTGTGTTCCGGTTTGAATTATCTTAATCCTTCCTGGTAAAACAGGAGTTGCAGCAGTGGGAATGAATGAGCGATGGGTTTGTCTGATTATACCTATTCTTCAATGTTCTTCGCGAAGGAGCCTAAAATAGCCAATGACTCAAAAGCGCCAGCATCAGCTGGAGAGGGTTGCTGTGTGGCGCCGATTCCAAAGATTATGATTTCTAACTTCGAGTAATGTTGTATGATAAAAAGCTTTTTTTAACTTTTCAGTGATTACAAGTCGGTTTTTATTCTGAAATATTTTGTGCTATTTATGATACAATTTCAAGCATCATGTTACCCCTAGATGGCTGAGTAGTTCCTGTCGTCAAATTGAAGTACTATCCAGTACTATTTATTTATTTTATTGATTTATCCTCTAACTCTTAATCGTTCAAGAGTTCTCTGGCTTCATCATAAGCTATGATAACATAACAAACACCTCATACGTGCCTACAACTTTCGAGGGTGGCCCTCGATTTCTCCAGGTTCCCATTATCAGATCACCTGGGAAGTAAGTATACCCTTTAAAGAATTTTCCAAATCGTTCTAGACGTCTTCGATTAATTGGCGAACATACATAAAACATTAAAATAAAAGATACCAACGAATTTACTACCTCCTCCTTTTTTGAAATCGGAGGAAAATGAAAGGAACGATACTAATTTACTGTCTCATTTAGGATTTTTTTTTCAAGTTTTAAACAAAAGTTTAGTTTAATAGCTATCGTTGCTATTTATAATAGGACCACGATAAGTCCGTATTGACGGACAGTAGTAAAAATTATAAAACTGGATATGGCTATAATCTGGGGATAATCTGTCCTTGTCAGTCCTTCTTGTAAACATACAGTTATTTGGTCACTATTGGCTTGAACGTTTGTCTAATTAGTTAATCATGCTGAATATTATCTCTCGCACTTCCCTTTAAAACGTTTTGCCCATTATTTAATAATATTTTTCATTACTCACGAAAATAAACAATCCTAGAGAAATCAAGTTCTTTGTTATGACTTTTATGAATGACGTTCTATGATGGATAAAAAACTTGGCATAAATTGCCCCACACAGATTTTTATTTTTATTTTTTTCTTATGCGATTCGGACTTAGCGTGGTCCTATTATAACAGTAGTACCTACATACACGTTTGACGAAATTTGGGAGTAAAATTAACTGTAAGGCCTACTGCTGTACTGGAACGAAATTCACGAAATTTGCTTTGAGTTCCTTAGTAGTCTCAGGGTTCTGCATAGACTTCACTATTCATAAATAGCCATCGAGCAATATACCTAGAGGAATTCAGAAAATGCGTGCACGATAAATTCGAGATATTCTGCAAACAAAGGATCAATGTCTTAATAATTAAGTAATTGACTTAGATCTTTGTTTTCTACGTAATTTTTCTTTTTTTATACGGCAGACAAACAGGCAAGCGGGCCACCTGATGGAAAGTGGTCACCACCGCCTGTGGACATCAGCAACACCAGAGTTGCTACTAATGCGTTGCAATCTGAAGAGACCTCAAATATACCTCTTGAACGAGCCCATGTCAAAATCCAAAGGGCGGCTACACACTACGGCTAGGAGCTCATTCTGAATTATCCAACTCAGCAAGCAGTAGACAAGAATATTTAAAGCGCAACAAAAAGAAAAAAAGTCTGTACCTACACAATCTTTCAACTCCCTACTACACGCAAGAACCTCCATTTTATTAAATCACGCGCCTTAGCTGCCTCCTCTAAGACTGATAACGATTCATGGTATGCAAAGTTATTCTAGATTGGACTGAAAACGAGTAAAGGAGACTCTTGGCTACTGTCATGTGTCATTGGAAGAGTATCGGATCAGATGACACGCTGGTAAAATAAATTTCCTTTAAGAAAATCTTCCAATCTTTACTTCGCGTTATTTAAATTTAAAAACAAAACCTTTAATTAACCATCCCTTATAATAAGCTTTTTTAATGAGTTCTAGTATTTTATGTATAAGTGTATTTCTTATTTAGTGTCATCATAAGCCTCGGAGTCGTTTCTCAGGCTCTGTAGTCCAATTTAGATTAAACGAAGATAGTTTTATTATCCACGCATCGGTTCGACTGCATCTGTCACTCATTAGTCAAGGTTTAAACTCATTCATTGCGATCTGCTTACACGTAGAATTCACTGGAATTCGTAGTCGTTAGTCTACAATTTTGGGACCACGAAAAGCATCTCCAGTTTTTTGGGGTCCATATTTTAAAGACAAGTATTGTTGCATTTTAAAAACAAAGAACAATATAAACATTGTTACAAAAAAGACAACGGGCACATGGGCAATTTTCATACCGTCTATACAATTTGTAGACCATGGATCTCCCCCTGGGAGCTTTCTGTGTGCAATCTGATTATGCATATTTAGGAGGTATATGCGGATGTCTAGTGTTCCTAAGGTACCTAACTAATTCAAAAGGCCGTTTACTCCATAGCGGGAAAGTTTGCGTCAGAATTTCGATTTCATACACCGGTCGTAGCCAATGATACCGTGATTGTTATCAACGATATATAAATAGGCCTGCCGGAAGAGATTTCTTTTAGAAATAAGTAGCGCCTGTTGTGCCATTTATTACTTTGCCTGTTATTCATTATGTATTTCCTGTGCACAATAAACTGTTAAATAAATAAAAAATGAATTGCACTAGACACATAGCTACAGAACTAGTTAGTTTCTACTACCAACACGAGCAGTTTTCATTGCTTGCGGTTTTAGGAAGTGACCCCCTACGAATCCAAAAGACATTTCACGTCAAAACCTTCCACTTATCCAGTAATTAGGTGCCTGTCATTTGTCTATTAGACTCGTGACCCTGCGTTATCTTCGCCGTCAGTCGTAATCGTGTCCAGCGAGGCAAAGTATAGCCACTAGTTTGCGGCTCTAGCCCTTTGAGCCTTTGAGGCTTGCGCTTGCCCGCCATTCTGACGTCAGTTCCGCTAACTAATGCCGCGTGCTGTCTGCAACCGGTCTAACTGATGGCTGCAGTGCGTGCGCGCCTTTATGTCATTGGAGACAGCTCAAGAGAATGCGCGTCGGAGTTTAATTTGCCGATTCACTTTGCTGTTTTGGTTGGAGGTGTAAAGGATTTTGATTAATGATTATAGCATAGTTTCATGATTAAGGACGTTCGTGAATAATAGTAAGTGTTATAGGCGTTACGCGTTAGTATTTACATTCTGTGACAGGGTAGAAAGTCCGCTCGCGTCTTGCTTGAGGCCCAAAAAAGGGAATTTACTAAAATGGGAACTATAAGCATACATATTTGTTAGTAAATAACAGTAAGTACCTACTTGCGAACGGAAGATTACTCAACTAGTCAGATTCAACTTTTAAGGATAAGATCTGTTTTGCCCGTAAATTGGGGGTTTTTATTAAAAAATCAGAAAGTAGGAATATTTGTATGTGTTAAAAGGAGGGCTATTTCTGTATGTACGTACATCTATTTATAAATTATTTTACAACCTAATACAAATAACCATAGTGCAAAATGAAGAATGAAAGCAAGCTGACTACGTGATCTGTCAATGGTGAGTATACACAAAAAGCTCAAAACAACCACTTGTTGGATTGAAAAAGTGCATCCCGCTGACTGACACCACTGACGGGCCGTCCACCTGCTGCCCGCGACGACTCGCGGCCATAGCGAAGAAGAATTTTAATTATTAAAAAGAAAAAGTAAAAAAAAATTACTAAGACCTTATATATGAAATTAGCGTTTGGAAATTGGAATTTTTACACATGCAAATTTTAAAAATTTTCGGAAATGGCTTGGAAATAGAATAATCCAACTGTGCATATAATTTAATTTTGATAATGGGTAGCTCTTTTCCTAAATAACATCTAGTTAAAGAGGCAAAACTGACGACAAATAAAAAGGTGTATTTTCAAACCCTTATAACATTTTTGAGACTTTCTGGCCTGTTAACATTCTCAATTTTCGAAATAAAGTAATAATTGACGACCTGAGTGGTTCAGTGGTCAACATACCGGTCTGCCACGTAAGAGGTCCCGGGTTCGATTCCCGGCCGGGCAGAAATTTAAATGATGAATTTTAATTTCTGTTATGGGTCCGGGTGTTCTATGTATAATAAGTATATATTTAAAAGTATATAAGTAGTTATCAGTTATCTAGCACCCATAACACAAGCTTTGCTTACTTTGGGGCTAGATGGCGCTGTGTGAATTGGTCCACGATTATTTATATATTTATTTATTTAATTTGTATTTTTGTGAACAATTAAAAATAATTGAGCAAATGTGTATTGCCAATAAAACATAAATTTAATAGATAAGCACTGAATATAATTAAGTAGGCGTCTCTATCTGTCTTTTATATTACTAAATTCTTGTACATTAAATTGTTAAGTAAATAAATAAAGTTTCATGTATTAGGTGGCACAATTGTAGGTAGGGTCGAAATAATTTGGGCATTATGTTTCTTGATTAAATAGTAGGTACTAGGTACCTTTAACTTGAAAAACCTTTTGAGGACCGAACCGGTAGAGGCTAGTCTCGTAGTAGTTTACTGGTAGAGTTATCATAGATCACACGTAGTTATTTGTATAACCGTATCTTTTACAATTTTTGATACGAATGTATTTAACAGTAGGTATGTGCCAAATATGAACTCATTACCTTCAGAAAAGGGTGCAGATAGTAATCCTGCGTTTGCAACATGCGGGTTAAGGGCGGCTTGCACCAAACTCTATAAGCTTTTACTTCAATTAAAAAACTTAATACAAAAAAACGTTAAATGTCGTCTTAAACGTGTTTAAGAATTTGGTGCAAGCGCGTCTAAGTCTATAATAACACTGAATAAAATTATGTGAATCTGGACTTACACGCGACGTACCTTTTCGAATTCTATGCGAGGGTGGGACACCTAAGCGCATCATGTGAGGGTAGGATGTCTACCCGCACATCACCGCAGCTGTCACCTCTCCACTGCAGTCTTCTCGTGACGGTGGGTGTGACCCTACCGAAACGCCAGGAAAACAAATCGGAAAGGTAAGTCGCGTGTAAGTCCAGATACATATGATAAATTTGTGTAAATAACGCGAGTTTCGTTTAAAACAAATAACACTGAGTAACTTAACAAACCGAAGAAAATAATAAAACATAAAAACCGTGCTATCACAACGCAAACCATTACCCACTACTAAAGAAACATTAATAATCTGCGCGCCGCAAATTCTACCTCGTCATATTTGCGATGGGAAAGGATCAAAATATTACCTCCGCGATACCATCTGTTGAAGTGAAGTAGTAATTTAGCTTTGTAATAAAATTGGCCGAATCTCCGCACCGGCGTAACACAATTAGTCACAATTAATTAACGCGGCTTATGCTGGCTTATCGTGGCGCCATCTATGTAAGCTGAATCGGTAATACGTATCTGCGCACACGCAGCGCGAACGCGGAGCGGCGTAACTCAGGAAATTGAGGATTCCAGAAATACTTTAACTGTTTCACAGGGATGCGTGGACAGCGGACTACCTTTGTTTTGTCAGAACTGTCGGGTTCATCGACGGGATTTTGATTGTTTTGGCTTGATTTCTAAGATATACAATTTCTATGTTTATATGTATGTTTGTAAGCTGTCCGTCAAAATTGGCAAACTATTTTTCGACCATTTGTTGGTATCCGATTGAACTGAAATTTGGTATACCTACGTTACTTGGATGACAATGCATTAGTATGGTACCATGGAGCTGGCCTGACGATGGAGTCGGAAGGTGGTCATAGGAACTAATGAACGCAATTAGATAACTATTGGGCTCTTTGGAATGGTCTTGATAAGTAGGTACTATACCGCGCGACAAACCTTGTTGTGAAAAAATATTTCTGATTTGAGAACTTATTACAATTTTGTTTTTGTTGCTGGGAGTTTTTTTTTACTTTTTGACTAGCCAGGCATTCGACCGTCACCTCACCTGGTGGTAAGTGACGATGCGGCCGATGATGGAGCATGCCTGTCTAGGAACAGCCTATCCACTCTAGCCTTGAAGGCATCCAGATTATATTGATCAGGGAACACACTCGCAGGCAACGCATTCCACTCCTTAGCCGTATTTATTTAATACTCAGTACTTACTGACGATTCTTGCCAAGTTGAGTAATATTGCAAACACCACCTACAAAAATGAATTGCTTAAAGTCTTGAGTTGCACATTTGGCAGCGCCACGCACACTTAAGTGAAACGTAAGCTTCGTACTCACGCCCCATCACACTCTATCTTGCTAATTACGAAACAAATTACACGTTGTTTATCTCTGCTTTATTTTTTTAATAACAGCCAGCCATTGTTGTTTTCGTGCCAAGGCACAATTCCGTTCAGCCTCTGAGTGATTTAATTTCTTTTCGTGTGTCGTGAGCGGCGGCTGGAATGTCTTCATCCCTTGTCGGTGTAATTTTGAATTAATTTGATTGAGGAAGCGATCGAGGAGTTGGTTATGTGCTGTTGCAATCGGTACACATGTACGTACCGCGATGTCTTTATTTGCTATAACTGGACGAAGTAAACTAATAACGGACTGGTTAACTTACAGCAACGTAAATAAATATTTAACACTTTGTGTTGTGACTTCGTGATGGAACTCAATTGTATTATGAATTAAATCACGTTTTGTACACTAGTTCCACTTTGTTATATAAGGTTCCATCACAAATTTAATAAAAAAATTATCATAAAGTGGAACTAGTGGCCAAACGGTGATTTAACTTATAACCTAAACAAAGATTATATTTCCTATAATATTAGATTTCTGTGGGTTGATTGAACGAAGAACTTTGTCAAAAACACCTAACCAACACGCAAGTAGGTACAAAGGAAGGTTCTTAGGACTTTCCATGTATCTAAAGACGAAACATTTCGTATATGAAAATGAATGAAAATATACAAAAATTGATTGAAATTGAATTGATGAAGCTATACAATATTTTCGTAAGTAGTTATCTGACCTATTTTAATGCAAATTTTCAATACACCTTTCATCTATGATATGACTAATGACGGTAGAGTACTTTTTACAAAGTAAACATCCGACGTTTACTTTTTCTGACTCTATCCCACGTTTTAAGTTAACCGATATACATTGTAATTTAATATCTAATTAATGGCAAATTGTTACATTGTTTTGCCCTATTTAACTCCATAGGCATGTAAAAAATGGACGTCTAAAGTAACTTTTTATCTAGCAATAGAGCTATAAGAGTTTATCTATGTTCAATTTAAATAAGGCACGACGGCAAATAATTGATTATTCAATTAAAATAATAGCTTGTCCATTACGTTGTTAAAGGGAGAGTTACTGGAAATAATAATGGAGTCCGTTCTAATTTTGTTTGTATTAATAAGGGCGACAGGTACGGCGGTATTTCGAGCTAGGCGTACTTAAAAATGAGCGCTGGATAGCAGGTGGCGCCCCCACCTGCATCTTGATTAGTGATTGCACTTACACGCGTTTGCCATTCCGGATTAATGCGGCCTGGATCGTCGGAGGTGAGGTTTTAATTAATTTGAATAAAGCCTCCTTGCGTCCAGGCTCCTCGCGCCCTATTAACGATGCCTATCTCATGCCTATCTTCATCAACTGTCATTTTTAGTGGCTGGTGAAGCGATAGAAGTGATGCACGGCTGCGGCGGCAGTTTCACGCGTTATATTTCGATTTATTACGCGCAACAAGCTATTTGTCTTGATGGGATGTTATCGTGGTCATCCATTTAATTACGCTGAAGGTGAGCTCTTATCTCTGTGACGGATATATGAGCGGTGTGCAGGGGCGGTTACTTGCACATGTTGGTGGCTACTGCCTAGGTATAGATAATCCACCGGACTAGATGCAAAGATCACGATATTTTCCCCCACCAGACAGTTTCGGTTAGTGTTCAAGAAAATACAATAACCAATACTAAGTTCAGAAAAACTCAGGGCCTCTCGCTTACAAGTCGGATCCCTTAATCACTAAGGCCACCAGTAGACGTAGTACAAGTTGTTCCCGCGCGATAAGCGAGAAAAAGCGCGACATAGGTAATGCTATCTCTTTCGTCTTAGTATTGAGAGAAAGAGACTAGGGCTAGGGCAGTGGCCCTTGCACAACCAGTGGATTGTGGTAAGTGATTGGCTGTAATTCACGAACCCGCAAACATAGCGCGAACGGATAGCATATAGGGACAAAATACATGGTAAAGTGTTTCAATAAAAAAAGGCAAAACAATTATTGAATTCCACAGCCATAATAATGAATGTGTCGTAAAAAGGAATCCGGTGACGATGAACATGCCGCCGATGGGGAAACTATAGGTACCGAACAACTCATGTCCTCATTGGTCATTATTTCGTTTTGGCGCTGAATAATTTTAAAAGCAAAAAAAAGATGTTCCAAGAAGTATCTACCCGGTTAATAGAGGCAACCGGAGACCCACGTGCTTGCACGTATCTCGGACTACGTATTAGTTTGGCCTGCCAATGAGGTAATGCAGCCAGCATTCTGGGAACGCTCCCGGTTTTCAGCGATCTAGCATCAGTTATTATATGTAATTTTTTTACATAATATTTTAAACTATCGCGGTTATTATCACACGGTCGTCCGGTGAACATGATGAATGTAACTGCATCGAATCATCGGGCTACTCGTCAATAAAGGTACGCGGTAGGAAACCTGGAACATACCGTTAAAACGTGTAATTTTTATTGTGACATTTCTAAATGGCAGTTTTAAGTTTGTACATATCTATGTAATACACTATAGGAAAAAGCTATACGTAGTACCAGAGAGCCACAGTGTCGCTCGTGACCGTCACAGGTGTGGTCTTCAGGCGGTGCGTAGATCGTGCGCCCGCGCCGGCCGGCGGCGGGGGCGGGTCCTCGGTACGGCACGCGCCGGCTGCGGGCACCGCCACGACCGGTGTATTCCCGCTTGGGATGGGTGAACCGGGTTTTATTTATTTATTTACTTATTTATAACTCTTTATTGTACATATTTGGCCGTGTGGTGTCCGGCAGAGTAGAATTGCACCAACCCCTTACACTCATGGGTGTCGTATAAGGCCACTAATGTTTTCGAGGCAAAATAACAAGAGTCTCCGTAGTCTGGAAAATGGGCAGCAGCATTTTCTATTTTTATATTTAAACACTGCGATCTCCAACCCGCCCGCCAAGCGTGGAGATTATGGCAATAACCTCCCCTTTCGTGGGAGTGGCCCTAAGTCTTGCAGCGGGCTGTTACGGGCTGTGATGATGATTGTATATATTGTATAGCTTACGACGCGAGGGTACCTAAGACCGGGCGAAATGGAGGTAAATAAGTTGGAAAGCGGACCCCGGCAGAAGCCGGGACTAATCGCTCGGATGATGATGATGAATGTACATACAAAGGACAGTAAAATAGTTAAAGCACAATTGTACAAAGGTAGTCTTATCGCCAAAAGCGATCTCTTCCAGACGACAATTTTCACGGGCATCGTGGAAGGATCTTAGAGTGCTTCTTCCTCTTTAGAGCCCGATTTTATTAAGCTTCTTACTATTCGGAAGACCCACCAAGTCCACCTTTGTACTATTTTGTGCATAAAGTATTAAATAAATAATAATAATGAATAAGACCGATAAGCGGGTCATCTGATGGAAAGTGATAATTGCCGCCCATGGATATCATCAACTTCAGGAGCGCCACCATGATACGTTAAAGTACTTAAATTTAAACTGAAATTGAAAAGAATGTCATTATTTATAAATAAAACATCCTGCCCAGAAGTTTGACTTAATAACCAGGGGGTCTAAGAAGCATACATTATCTAACCCACTATGGAATCATACGCAGTTTGGAATACACATACGAATTGGATGTTAGTTATATGAAACTTAATTACTACTACTACTAGTTATTACTATATATTTAATTAGGTATTATAATTTCATTTGTAGTAATTTTTTTTAGTATTAGGTAGTTAGTATTTTAAGGTGCACGCCGTCTGCCTTTCTGTTTTTGCCTGTTTCTTCCGTAGGTCTGCTGTAAGATATTTCTTATGAAATATGCTGTACCTGTTGTGTTGTTTTTGTTGTTGTTGTGCACAATTAACTGTTAAATAAATAAATAAAATTAAACTTTTATGTGCTAACTTAACGCATGTCCCGACAAAACTATATATGTGTCTTTCAATTGATTACGAAATGACAGTTCCAAGGATTTCGTTCGTTACTTGAATAACACTTCACCCACACTGCTCTAGTTAAAATTACCAACGAAATCTTGAACACCACTTAGCCTTCATACTACCTACGTATGAAGTTGCAACGGAACTAGTTAAGACAGGAATAGCCCGCATCGAAAACTGCAACGTGATAGCCAGATGACGGCGAAGTTTTCTGATGACAGCAATCTTGGGACGTTGCTCTGAGTAACGGATCCGAGATAAGTCGTCGGCAACCCCATAATGACTTAAAGCCAATATCTAGCTTTAGAAATTGTCGTAAATTGCCAATTAAGTGTACAATACTAAATTTTTTTAAACTATAAAGTACTTACACTGAATACGACATGCTCATTGGTTCATTCAAATTAAGTACGCTAAAGCGGCTTTGCAGGGCGTGGATTGATTTGTGGTTGGGATTTTTGGTTGATGTGAACCAATAAGAAAGGCGAACGTTATCCCAGTACTTTATAGTTAAAAAAATAGAGTATAGTAAGGATAAGTATAACCTAACCGACAGAAAAGGAAGGAGAGCAGGATAGTTACTTAAACTCAAATATTATCCAAATTGCAAAACCGATTTAAATGAAGCAAAGCTAAGAACCATCTCGATTAAACTGGCTTGCCTACACAGAAAATTGCATCCGAATCGGTTCATCCGTACAGGAGCTACGATGCCACAGACAGACACACAAAGCCACAGATACACATGTAAAACTTATAACACCCCTCTTTTTTCGTCGGGGTTAAAACGTCGTGTCAAACTAATACTTATAATAGGTGTACCTACTCGTAACAATAGTTAAACCCAGTGGTGTTTTAAGTAATTTTATAAAATTTGTTATGTATGTGTGTATGTAAGAAAAATAATATGATTTTCCTAGCGATCAAGTGTCTGATTTTATTTAAATATTTTAATTCTATAGATATCTTCAGCATATAGGTACATAATATCGTCTGTTGGGGCCAAGTATTCAATATTTATATACTAATATAAATACATAGGCAAACTAGCATACAGCCAACCTGATGGTAAGTGAATTGAAGTTGGCTTATAACAACTTCGATTCACGCTTTTTATGTTGGTCATCTTTGGCGTTAAAATTCCGTTTGTGCGACGCGCGCAAAGGCCGGGCCTTTGCGCGCGTCGCTCCGCCTTGACAATGAATTAGGATTTGGCGGATCAGATGTTTACAGTGGAACGACTGCCATCTGACCTTCGTGACCCTGTTAACATTCATGCGTTTTGGTTGCAGGTAACAAAAGTTAATTTGGTCTTGGTTTGAAGACCTACTGCGGGATAGAAGACATATGCGGGATATGGGCTAGCCGATTTTCCCGCACATCGTTCACGTATGTGAAACCCTCATCAGAATCCACAACGTCCAATAAGTCAATCAGTAGGAATCAGGAAAAATGGAAAAAGTTATTTTTCTTTATTTAGAAGTAATCAGTCAAGTTTAACAAGTTTTATAAATTCAAAAAGATATTTAAATATACTGCTACGTATAATAAGTATAATAAGCTACTGCGACTGACAACAATACTAACTACCTAAATAACAATTTCTTGTACAATAGTCTACTAACTAGTTAACGACGTTAAAATAATCTTGTGTTGATATATCTACTTTAATTACAAAAAATAATAAAACAAGTGCTCTTTATAAGCCATGTTTTTAACACATGGACTACAATGCAACTAAGCCGCTGAATAATTGATCGAATAATGTTAATAGGTTTTATTACCTCAACATACTTGCCGCACACTTACAGCACTTATCTAGCTTTAAGATAAGCGCACATGGTTCGAATAGCAAGGTAATCACTTAAAATATTTCTAACTCCTTTATTTCGTGACTACAGGCAGGTGGATGCTTAGCAAGCAAATTTAATTTAAATAATGTTATGACACGATGTTCATCGTTAATTATAATTATGGGAATAATAATTATAATGTGTTTCACTAATTACCTGTAACTTATTGCTGACCTTTACACTGACAAGTTGACCGCCACTCAAGCAATAGTTAGATTAGAGCCGTGGTATAATAATTGTACAAAAACGTGAAATGAGGTGAAACGCTTCACTTTTACTTGATGAGTTTATGAAGCGTGCTGTATTTACATGGCTTACGGATTGGCTTGAGGTCTAATCTTTATAACTTAATGAACTGTTACTGCATGCACAACGCTCATGCCTACAAATAAGGCAAATAAGGTAAAAACAAAATGCCAAAGAATATGTTTATTTTTTTACGGAAAACCCTCAACGATATTTTCGAAACCCGATTTTAATAAAAGAAAGCAAAAGCAGAGGAAAAGAAAAAAAATGGAAAACAAGAATTGATACTAACGTAATTGTAGTAAAGAAAGTTTTTTAATAAAATTTAAAAATAAAAGAAAGAACACAGCTCAAATGGCTACCAATACGTTACCGCAGGAATGCTCATATCCTTTCAACCCTCTTTAATATCCTGCACAATCCTTCTGCTCCTTCATATCTCCGTAACCTCTTTCACTTCTCCCGAGACCAAGACAAACCCTGTCGCTCTAATGTTAAATCGTTATTGGCCATCCCTATCCATCACTCCAATTTCTTTTCCTATTCCTTTACTGTTCATGCTGCGAGACTTTGGAACTCTCTTCCACATAAGGTGTGGGACAGTCCGTCACTACAGACTTTTAAAAAACGTGTTAAGGACCATTATCTATCTCTGTCTAGTTGTACATAGATATGTATGTATAGTATTGTATTATTATTATAAATTTATATTATATTTATTATATTTTATTTGAGAAGATAAGTATGTTTAAGTATTTTAGTATGTATTCTATACCGCGCACGTCGATCTGCTTTACTTAACTCATCTCTCTTCTGTAGGCCTGCTGGAAGAAATTTCTTTTAGAAATAAGTAGTGCCTGTTGTGTCGTCTATATGTATGATGTTTCTCTATGTATTTTACTGTGTGCAATAAAATGTTAAATAAATAAATAAATAAAGAAGAAATAAGTCCAAAAAAATTACTCAGCATGTACCATCCCAACCAAAAATAATGACCAAGACCTCTGTGAGCCTATGACATAAGAAATTAGAATAAATGAATAAAATGAAAAATTATTTATTGCTTATACACAAAATAATACAAAAACAGTCAGTTTGTCACGGCTTAGACAATTGTCGACAGTTGTTTAAAAAAATAATAACAAACGAAAGCTTTAATAAAAACCATTTTTTCAACTGGTTCTCGAATAAAGAACATGGCATTGATATCCAGAAATTTAGATGCCACAGACACACTGATATACACGTCACACTTATAACACGTAGAGTAACTCGATCACCTCAATCACATAGGGATCGCTTGAGCAGTTCGTGAGCTAGTTGTATGCCGAAAATACTTTGAATAAGGGTCGATTTTTCAATCTGATAAGTTATTATGCGAGTAAAATAAAATCTATCATTAATTCATATGTAAATGAACGACTATAGTTTGTTTTAATTTAACAGTATATAACTTTATCGAGCACATAAATTTTATCTAAGAATTGAAAAATCAGCCCTTAGGAACATAACGCTATTCGCAAAACATGCAAGTAAACAAACAAATATCGATTTTAGTTCTATTTATTATTTGTAAGCGTGGGTTGCACGGGGTTAGCGCGTGGGCTGAGGGCGGTGCGGCCACTCCCGCGCATCACGCTTGGCTAGCCCGCTATTTCCGCGTTATAGCTACAGTGCGCAGATATCTTCTTACACAGTCGGCAGCGGTAAAAATTTGCTATGTTATAGTTGATAAACGAAATCTTCATTCATTTGTAATTAATTGAAGAAATCAATAAATAAATCATATTTATTGTTAGGCGCTGTCCTAATTGGCAACAGTAGTGCGATCATGGTCTTACGACGGATGTCGCCCGATCAATAGGAGACCTCAAAACCATCCATCGCATGACCATGGTCTTACGACCGTTGCCACATAGGACAGCCCCTTACGGTTGAATATAATAATCACCCAAACATACTCGCCAGACTGGTGATGCATAGGTGACTCACCTGAGAAGAGAAACAAAACGAGACAAAATGAGAAGCACCTAATTTACTAAGAATACTTTTTACTAGGATATCTACACGACTATTTGTTGAATCTCTTTGAGACAGCATTGCGAAAACGAACTTCCAAAAAATCCATCATCGCCTGCGAACAATCTCTTTTTTTCTGGTCTCCCTAATCTTCGCTAACTGATCTAATCCCTAGAAATCTTTATACTAAGAAAAATAAAAAATAATGAAAAGCAATACAAAACGCTGCTATTCGATTGTTATTAAACCGATGTAAGATGCCGATTCTTGCTATAAATTATCAATTAAACTTTATTCGGGCCCGCGGCGGTGCGCGCGCGCCGCCCGCGCCTAACTACCGAGTAGTGGCCTTATTAATATATTTTATTTATTGCCCACACGCGGTCGGCAGGCGAAATTTAATTTACTTAACAGACACGCTTTGTGTGCATTGGGAATATTGCACTGAGGCCATGAAGCTCGCTTACGTTTATTAATATTGTGGTAGGTTGTACCAGTTGGTAGGTGTTGTTGTTATGAAGTTTTTTAGAGGAAAAGTACGCAACAGCAATGTCGTAGAAATGCGCAGTAGAGAAGTTCATCACTCGTACGATTCGAATGTGGAATGAGCTCCCAGCCAGTGTTTCCTTTGGACTGTGACATAGGATCGTTCAAGACTTATATTAGAGGTGGGCAACGCATTGGTAGCTGGTGTTGATGATGGCCATAGGCCGCGGTGACCACTTTCCATCATGTGTCCCGCGTGCCTGTTTGTTTACCCTATTACATAAAAAAAAAGAAAAAAATGTAGAGGATAATGCTCCTTACAATATGAAGTACATCTGCACTTACATAAATTGCAAAGAATACATACTCTTACCGATACTTATTTAAGTACCCATAATCAGCGACACGTTTAACCTCTTATCGCGAACAGAATGTAGGTATCTCTTTGCTTTGTTTTTACTAGCCAATTTGGCCATCTCGGCTGATAAGTGGGCATTCTCGAAACTATAGGCCGGCCAGAGCAATCTGGTTTGGTGGTTACTTAGCTACATCTACAAGGAAGAGTGGCTATAAATTCAGGCGCTGCGTGCGCGCAGCGGCGCGGGCGTCACGACCCGCCTACCCTCTATTTGTTTCTGTTCGGGCTGGTGTTGCCTAGTGAGAGTTTAGACTTTAGATTTTTGACTAGTCTAAAATTGAAGCTAACGAATCCAATTGAAATCGGGGTGGTGCATTTGGCAGTGGAGGGGTCTAATCGTAGCTATACTTAAAAAAATTCTGCAATTGCTTTTTACTGGGATTTACAAGTGGGTAACGCATTTAATATCTCTCGTGTTGATTATACTTATATATACGCGGTGGCGAACACTTTCCATCAGGTGGCCCATTGACTATTTGTCTATAGACCTACCTAAAAAAATTGAATAGTATTGCCCCTGATTATTGTACGTTGTGTTATTGTATTGTTGTTGTTGATTATTGTTGTTGTATTGTGTTAAATATTTGTCGAGTTTTACGTTTGTGCAATCTATAAGTCAAAGCCCTATAGGCTTTGGTACTATCGAATAGGTATTGATCATCACATCATCATCCGAGCGGTCTGTCGATAATATTGTCGAGTATCAATAATATCGATAGCCTGTGGATATTGCATATGCCACAACTATCCATATTCTACGGATCGGCAACAGTTCGGAGAGTTCGGGCCTTGTGGTACGGGATATTTTCTGTTCTTTAACAACGCGCCCACGACGATAAAACTCGTAATAATATCTAGTATCGTATTAACCGTTTATTTCTTTCTTCGTGTGGATTGTGGACTCCACGGATGCTGGCGATGTCAGATCAGAAACTGGTTCTAACTTTTTTATTATTCTGCTATTGTGACATACGACAGACATGACATCCGATGGAAAACAGTGGGAAAACAGAAACTGAAGCCCTTACAACACTATGTACCCTCACTGGAACTAAAAAATACAAATATAATTTACCTAATATGTAACATTTATTATTTATTTATTGTTATATACAGTATTATATACATATAAAACTAGATAAAAATAGTACACAAACAAAAAATAAAATTAGAAATAAAAATCTAAATAAAAACAGACTAAATCGCTGCCCTGCGGAAGTGTCCCCATATGTAATAATTATAGTTAGTTTTTTTCAGCGCACCATGAATAACGTGTTGCCCGATATTTCGACGCAATTGCATTCATCACGGTCACGGGACGGCGTCGAAATATCGGGCGAGGCGAAAAAGCCTGTACACTATGTAAGCCCGATATACTATAAATGTAACACGCGCAAGCAAGGCGGTGATACCGACCTAGGGCTAACTGCTCCTTTTTATTTGTTTTAACGTTCAGAAACTAGCACTTACCTACTAGTTATTATGCTCATTATCATTGCATTTAGTACGGTCAACCCTTCAGATTCTCTGTCCAAAAATAGTACTTACCAGGTATTATATAGATAGAGTATAATTGAAATATGAATTATACCTATTGGTACATTATCGTGCACGTCTCTTAAATCTATTCTAGTGTCTAACTTAATCTGTCATAGGTTTCGAAATGCTGTAACTACCTACCCACAGCATGAAATTAAGTAGCACAGTCCGTGATGTATGTGTAGCTGGCGTGATGGTTCTAGATTTTTCGCTTCCTCGCTGAGAGCATCTCACGCGTTATTACCTACTTTGAGATACGACGATCATAAAACGATGATATATCGCTCAGGGTAACAAGCTACCCGTGGCTTATAGTCGAATTTATCAAGTCACGCCAGTTTTTCTATTCAAGTTTCTTTTGTGATATTACTTAGTACCCAACAATTGCATGTGATGGTAAATTTTCTACAGAAAGACTATTTTATACTATTTTCTACAGTTTGTTCAAATATTGATATGATTTGTAGAAAGACACATTTTGTTTAAGTCTAGTGTGAAGAAATGAACGGAAGGTCCTTTACAACCGATTTACAGGTTTCAACCTATCGTCATCAGCAGGATGATGAAGGGCTCTGCAGTGTGCTGCGTTGAAAAACATAATCAGAAGAAATATATATTGGTAGTAATTATCTCTCTATAAGTCTATTGATTGTCTACTATTTCATATAAATATTCTGTGTTAATTTTCCAAACCGAACGCTGCCATTGTTGCATGGCGACAGAAATAGATAGCGGCGGTGGTATCCAATCAGGCGGACTCCTCAGGTTTGAGAGAACTTCTAACTTAACTAGGTAGAGAGTGAACATACATTCTTCGTAGCGCAGTGTCACATTGCATAAGTGATTATAGGCATACTATATACTAGGAAAATTCTACAAAAAAGTTAAAAGTACCAGTAATGTATCTGCTAGTTTCTTTTGCCCGGTCCAGGTCGCAGTCGTGAGCAAGCTTTGCATATTCGCGCAGGTAAATGCGTGCGCCGCCCGCGCACGGGCTAAGTGAAATGGATAGGCGTTTATGAGGGCTCATACTCTTTGGATCTCTTTCCCACGTTACGGATTTAGTTTCCGCGTCTACTTGGTAGGGTTTTTTGAACGGTGATTGTAGCTAATTTTTTTTCTGGTAGGCATCTGAGATGCTTTTAACATAATGTGGTCAGTTTTTCTAAAATTTTCTACAGGGTGGTATTTTCCAGCTACTCAGTATTAAGGTACCTATCGAGTGTTCCCCTATGTTTATATGCATGGCGAGCTTCTTTAGAAGAGGTCATCCATACTTATTCACACTACTCATGGGGAAGAGAACCAAACTTACTTAATTATCACTTTTTGTTAGACCTCATCGAACGCAAGGCAATTCAAGCCTGACTTAAATAATTACAGATTTTTAAGCTCTTTCATCAAGTCGGTGTCTTTACGGAACAGCCTATCGTAATTTCTTTGCACCTACATATTTAAATTGTTTATTTTACGAAACAACGGACGTTAACTTTCCTCAACAGAAAATCATCGTCATCATCCGTGCTCTATGACTCCGAACGAACGTTATACAAACACGAATAGCGGAATGGGAGCGCTCTACGCCTAGCGGGAGGCGGGAGTCGGGCCGGCGAGGGCGCGAGGCGAGTGCACGCTTGACCTGCGTAATTGTGCGCCCAGGCCGGCCTACAGCACGCCCGTGCGCATTGTGCGGTGCCTTCCACGGACACGACATCGACAAACGTAATTTGCCGTCTTACTATTAAAAAAGTAAGGATCAATAAACGTTGAACGCTGTTTAGTTACACAGTCGGTAGTTACACGGCTAAATTACGGGGTCGGTGTTGTTGAATTTAGTACCTGCCGACAAATGATATTTCAATTTGGGACATTTCGTTACAGTTTTAGTCGGATAAGCTTGTCTATGCTCTGTCAAATAGATGATAATTTTGGCAGCTCAGCTCAATGGTATGCTAAATTTCAGCTCAATCGAAAATCGGGAAATGGCTCTTTAACTTGCAAGATTTTATTACGAACAGAGTATATGGGGACATGGCCGTGTGGTGTCCGGCAGAGTAGAATAGCACCAACCCTTTACACTCATGGGTGTCGTACAAGGCGACTAATATTTTCGAGGCAACAGATCAAGAGTCTCCGTAGTCTGGAAAATGGGCAGCAGCATTTTCCATTGTATTATTTAAACACTGCGATCTCCAACCCGCCTGCCAAGCGTGGAGATTATGGCAATAACCTCCCCTTTCGTGGGAGAGGCCCTAAGTCCTGCAGTGGACTGTTACGGGCTGTGATGATGATATGGGGACATGTGAAACTAAATAAAAGCTTCAAAGTAATCCAGGTCGTCGTATCGTAGTCGTGTCGCCCCTCTCCAAGGGCTCCCGCCAGAGCCTCCCGTCGAGATCTTGCCTATTAGTGGCCGGGCAAAAACGTGCGGAAGTCAGCTCGGACTAATTGGGCCGGTATTGAGACCGCAGAGTCGCATCGCCCTACCTCTGCCTATAAACTACCAATAAACTGCACGAATCCCCTTTTTTGTGCGGTTCGATCGAATACCTGTATATGCGGGCACGCACTTCAGTTTAATAGGATTATTTTATTCAGGTCTAAAGCTCTAAGTATAAATGAAGTCCATTCGTCTGTTTGTAGAGTTGCTGTGACGTGGTCGTTGCTCAAAAATGAATCAAACTGGAAACTACTTTATTTCCATAATTTAAAACGTACACCAGAAATCGGTGCTACTAATTTTCTGGCCCAGCTCATTCTGAGTATGTAAGATATTAGTCGACTTGCATTAGTTGATGCTCTATTTTACTCATATGGACACCATAACTAATAAGTATATGTATTGTTGACTCTGCTATCTCCAAATCAGGCGTCTGCGAGGCATGCACTAAATTGTGAACGAGGTTCAGAATACACGGCGTTAGTGAGATGATGAACGTTGTTGGTGATAATGATTAAGTTGTTTCGCGCACTTTTTTCGCGCCTTTTACGTAATCATAAATTACGGGAAAAATCTTCTACGCATACAAAAACTCCATAATATTATGAGCTTTCATAAAGCACGTTCACGCGTATACCTAGCCGACTGCACCACCATGCAGTCGGGTACCGGATCACGCGTCGTCGCGTGATTAACAGGCGTCACGCAGAAATGTCGCTCGCGTCTTTCGCGCTTTTTGCATAATGCAAATCCAGCGGAACTTTTCTTGGCAGGCTAGGTAACAACTGCTATTTAACGGTCACACTGCACAGTCAATCGTTGTGTACAATTGTTTGATTTCGGCCAACTATCTCAATGGATTGTATAGCCAACAAATAGAGCTGTATGCAAAACAACACGAGAGCCTCTGTGTAGCAAATTGTCTTCTTCTTTTACCCCGTGTTTTACACCCCTTCTTTTTCGTGTTAGTAAGTAACATAAGTTAGCGTCTCTAACGCTTATTTGCACTCGTAAAGTAGGGTTGCGCGTCTGTCGCTCTTCTACAGGTTGCAATTCGGAGAGTGCGCGAAGCAGTTGTACGAAATTATTCCGGGGTCACATTCCGCCATCGGGAAACTGTAAGCCAACCGCCAATGGGCCGTTAAGATGATGACGAACAGTTTACAAACATAAAGATAAAGATATTTATTTTCAGTAAATGTTGGTACAATAAATGGTGTTAACAAAATTATAATAACGTCCCAAGAACACTTAATCCTTTCGGATATGAAAATATTTAGTAGGTACACAAACATTATAGGTATTCATTAACATTATATCTAGTGTTACGTATTCAGAAATAGCTCATTTACAGAGTAAAATGTCTTATTTATTAACCATTGTTTGAGTTTTTTCTGAAAAAGTTGAATAGGTAAACTTTTTAGACTTTCAGGCAATGCATTATATATTTTTACACACATAGCAGGACAATTTTTACAGTAGTTCGTTGTTTTTGGCACTCTAGAATAAATTAGCTTCATCTTATTCCTAGTACATCTTGGGTAAATACTTTCAGCAGTAGTGAATAAGTTTGGATTACTTTTGACGAACTTAGCTATTTCGAAAATATAGAGACATGGAAGAGTTAATATATTTAGTTGTTTGAATACCGTTTTGCAAGACTCCCGAGGCGGCAATCCACACATTGCACGCACACATTTCTTTTGAGCTATGAAGGCTCTTTGGAAATCAGTAGAATTCCCCATAAAATGAGACCATACCTCAGAGTCGAATCAACGTAGCCAGTAAAGGTTTTTGTAGTCGGTATAACACATAAACATATTTATTAAGTTTGTCACATATTTTATCAACGTGGGCCTTCCAGTTACATGTTTTATCAAGAATTAAACCTAGGAATGTTGTGTTGTCTACTTCTTTAATTATTTCGTTATTATATTTTATGTCAAGTTTATATTGAATACTATTATAATTGCAAAATTGAATATATGTCGTTTTATTAATATTAATTTGTAAATTATTATTATGAAGCCAGTCAATAATTAATTTTATGGTATTATTAATGTCAAGAATGTAATGGTCAATATGAGTTTTATAATTTTTTGCTGTCAATATTATGGAAATGTCATCAGCGTAAATAGTACACGGGTGTCTGATTATACGTGCAAAATCATTAATTTATAACAAAAATAAGAGCGGTCCGAGCACGCTTCCTTGTGGAACCACGTATTCGTTTATTCTAAACCTTGATCTGTAATGCTTCAGTGTATTTTGTTGATTTATGGCTACAGTTTCAACACATTGTGATCTGTTATCCAAATATGATTTCAGCTACCTCAAAGTAGTACCTCTGAAGCCATATTGCTCCAATTTCTGTAAAAGCAATCGGTGTGAAACACAATCAAAAGCCTATGACATATCTAAAAATAAAACGGTCGTTAATCTCTTATCATCTATATTTTCTAAAATTTTATTAATCAAGTTATACCCTGCCGAAATTGTGGACTCGTGCTCTTGGAAACCAAACTGTTCCTCCACTAATATTTTATTTTTAATGATAAAACCCATCATTCTCCCACGTATTACATTTTAATTTTTTTTTGATATTACAGGAATTAACGTAATCGGCCTGTAGTTATTTATGTCTAGTCTATTACCTTTCTTATACAAAGGCTTTACTACAGATATTTTTAATAACTCGGGAAAAACTCCTGTCTCAAAAGATAGGTTTATCAAGTGAACCAAAAGACTTGACAACTCCTCCTTACAAACTTTTATTATTTTAGTTGAAACTTCATCAAACCCCACAGAACTTGTATTATTTAGTGACATAATTATTTTTATTATTTCTTGTTTATTAGTCGGTTTTAAAAAAATACTATTGCAAACATTAGAACTGTAGGTATTTTTTGTTGAAAAATTATTAATATTACTATTTTTTATCTAGAAATCATTTAATTCCTCTGCTGTTTCTCTAGTCTTTGACAATTTTCCATTCTTTGAATTTATTTCCTTAATAAAAGTACAAGAATTCGCACCTTGATTTCCCTGCTTAATTAACTTCAAAGAAGCAAGACACTTGTTCTTTGATGACCTTATAAAATTGTCGTTATAGTTTTTTTTGGATATGTCACAACAGTTGCGAAATAGTTTGGAATAATTTAGATAGTTATTCTTATTAAGATTATTACCATTTTTGTAGTATTTAAATCGTAGACCACGTTTTGTTTTGCTACTTATTTTAAGTCTTTTTGTGATCCATTTTGGTTTATTTGTTGATATTATAATCTTTTTTTTAATTGTTGGAAAACAAAAATTATAGAAAAGCATTATGTAGTCATAAAATTTTTTATATGCAATGTTTGGGTCATCCTCTTTATAAACCTCTGAAAAAGTAAAACTATTCAAGCAATGTCGAAACTTACGAATATTTTCTTCACTGTAATCCCGCTGATATTTGTAATAGTAATTTACACTCTCACACTTTACTGACAGTGGTACATGTAATACTTGAGCCGTATTGTGATCAGAAAGGTGAAGATGATATAATTCTCCGACGGCAAATTCTACATTAAGTACTTATCACATGATCAATGCACGTGGACCGTAAATCCTTTAAAGCTGTACTAACTGGATTAGGTTGTAATGTGTTTATGTTAAAATCACCCGCTAAAACAATTCTTTCTTTATTTTTCACTGCTAATTTATTTAAAATAATTTCTAAATTTTTAAAAAATACTGTTGTGTCCGATCGGGGTATTCTGTAAATGCAAATTAAAATTAAATTCAAGTTTCTAAACTCTACTCCACAGCATTCCAACTACCACTAGTGATCTAGTTAAAAGGTGACGTTTGCGATGCACTCGACATCGCTCAATCGCGCTCAATTCGCGCGTCGGCTCGTCGCACGCGGGGCTTCGCGTTAATTTTTCACGGCACTAACTCGCCATTGTGAGGTGTGGAAGCGAGGCTATTGTATGGAGAACAATAGCCGCGTATCTCTTCTCAACAGGCCACCCGACCTGGCCTACACCGTATCAGGGTTAAAAGTTTGCCTATAGCCTCGTTGAAAGCTGACGCTTGAGCAGGGCGCGAAATTGGTCGCGGTAAATGTAGTGGTGATAATAGTATCTAATAATAATATTTATTACAGGTATTACAGTATAGTATAAAATAAAGTTACACAAACAAGCCCACGTAGTTTTAAGTCTAAGCCCTGCTTGCACCACATTCTTAAATATGTTCAAGAATGACGTTTAATGTTTTTTTTCAAGTATCAGCCTAAATGCGTTTAAGATTTATGTGCAAGCTGCTCTTAGTGGACTATTTATGTATACTTATTATGTATATGTAGGTTTATATAACGAATGACATTAATTATGAATTTTTGTGTTAATTCTGACACGTTGTTATATTATTATTATTTTATTAATTGTATATTTTATATGAATGACAATAGTGTAATCAATAGTGTATCAATCAATTTTGACATGTAACAATGGTTACCAATAAATAAACTTGAACTTTTTGAACTTGTAGGTATACTAATGCATCAACGACACGCAAAACGTCATACAAACCGTACTTCAATCAAAGTTACAGATAAAAGCTGAAAAGAAATATCTGTTTTAAAGCGAATCGCGGCGGCAGTCATCAGGGAGCTGACTGCTATTAATTGCCAGCCGCCGGATTGCAGCAGACGAAAAACCGGCGGCGACACTGATCGATGCATACCAGCAGAAGAAACCGCAGAAGATAACGAGAAATGCGAAAATATTTCGGGGGACGAGCTCTGTGTTTTATTTTACTTTATTTTATGACAGTACTCGGGGTATTGTCATAATGGTATTGGTGTGAAATAAGATAGTATGGAGATGATGAAACAGATTCGTCTGAGTTGCGACGTTTTGTCTTGGTGGTGGTGATTACGGTGTGTGCACATGAAATGATAAGAGTATAAATTATAGCTGCATAACGTTTTGGGTGGAAAAGGATATTTTGTTTCATTATATTGGCGAAGCGAGGTTGACCAGTGTGTTTCGGCGGGGACCCTTGGATGTTCCTAGACATCAATTAAAATCATTTTAAATGTCGTGGACCGATTGAGATTTAAATTTAGCTAGGTTAGTGTTGTTAGGACAGTGTCGAGTGTCATACATAATGCCCAAGCAGATTTATTAAGAGTTAATACTTTGTTTAGTGCATTCTTGATGGAACTTCATTCTATGAAATATAAAACATTTTTTACACTTGTTTAATTACAGTGAAACTAAAAAAAAGAAAAAAAAAAGAGTATGTATGTAGTTTATCAGTTATTTAGCACCCATAACACAAGCTTCGCTTCCTCTGGGGATAGCTGGCGGTATGTGAATTTGTCCAAGCATATTTATTTATTTATCTGACAATTTATTCTAACATCTACTTCGTCAGTGTCAAACGCCACTGCATACGACATTACTTGCTCCACTGGTGCTTTTATTTACCAAGAGGAAATCACTTACTAGAATTGGTATTCCATTCAGCCAGGGTTGTTACCTAAATCTCTTTTCGGATTGGTGTTCCACAGGGCTAAGCGCGTTCTTTCCACGTCATCCCGCCATTAAGCCCAGTGGAATCGATCAATTATTTTTCACCCGACGCCCGGCAAAAAGATCGCAGCGACTGCACGGATATTAAACGCCCGCCCGACGTAGATGGATAAAACTAGGGGCGCTAGTTGGGCTGCAAATAAGTTGCAGTAAAATGACTTTGGAGCGAGGCTTAAATTTTCTAAATTACGAAATTTTCATCAAATATAATTTTGTATAAGTAAATAATTCGGGTAAGTAATTCCATTTCGTCCTCATGTGGTTTGCAAGCATGCACCCGCTGTAGCTATGTATTTTCTTAAATATTTAAATTTGATGAAATATTAAATCTTTAAATGAAAACTCTTGGGGTCAAGGACTAGTTTTACTTGTACCAAATATCCTGTATGTGGCTGTAGCTGAAAAATCAATTATTTTTAATGTGGTAATGAAACGCTATTGCTAGCTGCATGACTTGCTCTTGAATAACCGAAATGATGTTCTGTTCTATAGATTAGAATAACAAAAGATCCTTCGAATATCGGGTATCGCAAGTACTGATGTCTTACAGACAGCCCTCTATGACATCGGTGGAACATAAACTAGACAGTATCATTTACTGTTCACTGCAAATTCTATTCAATGGAAATACCAAAGACTTCTGTTGATAGTCGCATGTAGTTAACTAAATGCGAATTCCCAATTTTCTACAAAATTGTGGTCTCTCCCTACACCACTCCAGAGCGGAAGAGTGATTCCTTTGACTAAGCGTCCGCTATCCGTCTACGTTCTTATCACTACTTCGCTTTCTATAAATTATAGAACTTTAGAATTTCTAATAAAAAAACTTTTATAAATAATTAAAGGAGTCATGGTGAAAGTTGTCTATGAATCAATAGCGATATGCCTAAGACAGGCTGAGTAGGATTGATCGATGTACAACACAAACGCAATTCTACCTATTCGCGATTCTACACAAGATGGATTCCGCACAACTGACATTCAACACGTTATTTATTCCACACAGTCTTCAAATAACGAATATAAACAAATCTGATTGGGGGTATATTTCGCTACGGATGATTTTGTCATTTTTTTAAACTTGTCCTTATAATTTTATATTGACATTATAATAAAAGCAACCCAGACATCGCCATGTCTGGTCTTTAGGAAACCTAGAAAATCAAATAACTGTAAATAAAATGTCAGAACATTAAAAATGTTATTTAGGTACATTTTTGGTATGAAACTCTAATTTATACATATAAAATTGAGGGCCGCTATTTACAAGATTTGAGTATTAAAATTTTATACAATTATTGCTAAATCAAAATATTTTCGATCACCGAAATATTGCTCAATATGCCAATAATTTTAAATCTATCTTTAAGGGCATGTTGTTTTAAGGTAAAGCATTTCAATTATTGCAAATTCACACTATTACGATGCATATTTTTGTCACAATTTCTAAAATTGATTCCCGATAGCTGCGCCCACGAATGAAATTACTTACCGATAAAAAGATAATCCAGGTGTGTTCCCATAATTCGCGCTTTCACATTAATTTGCACTAAATTAAACCGTCTTTTAAATGATTTGATTTAAATTTTATTAAGAAATTATAAAATTTACACCGATGTTTCAAAAGAAACGTCAGGTCGTTGTTAGCTTGAGCAGCAAGTCGAACGTTCAAAACATTGCGCGCGTCATTATCTTAGAGCTTATATGAATAGACGAAAAAACGGGATAGCAAGATTCATTTCATCATTGTGGAGTGAGCAAAAAAGGGAATATTTGTGATTTGTGTTTAATTTGGTATGCCTTTGCAACTAATACTAAACTTAAAAATAAATTTTTTATTAATATGAACATAACTGTTAAAGGTTGAACAAAATATACACAAAAATATTTATATAAGTTGGCACTATGTTCCATTATTATTACAACCTCGGGCTTGAGGCCCGGTGGTTTTGCTCTGCCATGTTAATACCTACTCAGCACCCCAGAAGCTGCAACCTAATTGATAGTATTTAAACTTCTAAGAAAAGATTCCAACTTTTACTGTTATGAAGATAATGTTGAGACATTCCGATGCTCTTCTGCTAGTTCGGCGCCCGAGGCGTGGAGGTTTGAATCTTCTCCTTCTAACTGGTAATGACCACCCCCCAGATTACCCAAATACGTTTCCAGCTTGCTGTGTGAGGTGGCTACTTCAGTGGATCTGATTATTGACTGAATTGCTGAGTTCGTATGGTGAAGTATTCTTTTCATACTATATCTATACTTACGTAAAAATCGTAAAATACTCATTACGTCATATTATTGAATAAGAACAGCGACATGTCAATTGTTCATCGTCAATGAGTTTGAACAACGTCATCAGTTATAAGTATTACAATTAATGTGGTCTACTGTTTTATTCTGATTGTCATCATGTTTTATTTACACGTCCCTACTACTCTAATTTTGACAAAATTTGCAGAGAAATACGGTTTAACAGATTTAAATAAAAGCTAATGTTTAATACCAAAGCTTCGGGAGCTACGACGACACCATAGCAAAAAGAAAGTGCTCAGCCATGAAGGTAGCTTACTTTCCCATCAAATCAAATCCAATCAAATACGTTGATTCAGTTTAGGTTTTCACAAACACTTATGAATGTCATACAATATACATGTAATAAGTATGAATGCTAGGCACCACGGCATCATCGAGCGGACAACGATTTAGCCAGTATGTAGAGCCATAAAAAAAGAATAAATAAAGAAATAGACTCCACATCCAAAGATTTTGTTCCTTGTCCGCGACGGACGCAAGCGCCGCCGCCGCCGGCCACTTGTCACTGTGACATTGACAGACACGTAATGTCATTCATTATGTCACCTCGCGAGCGCATCGACGATGCAGTTCGCCTGTCATGAATACAATTAAAATTCTAACTATTTACTAAATATGTAAATAGATACTAAATTTAGTGAGAAAACACACTATGACGTACCCTATGGTTAGTACATACTCCATTACGATATAAGATAAGTACAATACAAAGAAATTTATATATTGCAGTCGTTTTACACACACGTTAACGCAACTCCTTTTTCTGCGTTGGGGTTTAAAAAGGAGGCTATAACTTTTACTAAACCCAACGCAGACGAAGTTCTTCATAGAACATACCAAAAACAAAACTACAGTGGATAGGTAACGAATTATAAATCATATTTAGATTACGGCCAAGCAATCCGACCTCGGATCTCAAATACACAATGACAAAAGTGACCTAATTCTCATCACGACCCCTCGACGTTCTGAAATCGAATTTGGATTGGAAAAGTGTCAGTAAACTGAGACCGGTGCATGGATAGCGAATCGGAATGCGATTTCATCTTGTTTTATCTCACTGTGCAAACTTCGCTCGTGAGATAATCTGTTATTTCGATATTTGACGGTACACGTAACGCTGATATTTGCGACAAGATTCCAGCGTAATTACGACAGATTACGCCAGCGAATCCCGTTATTATTCCAGAAATAGCCGGGCGTAAGAGGAGGTTGCAGCAAGAAATGTATGCAGCTTACTTGCATCCGAGCTTATCGCATCTATCAACGTCCGAAGGCTTTCACGGAAGGCTTTGTTCAGCCGTGGGCGCCCCCCGCCCCCCTCTCCCGCCGTTACAAACAACTTGAACCAACTACGGCCGCCCAACTTTCTTTGTGGGTTGATAGCCTTTATAAATGTTGGACTTTTTCAACTTTCTATTGTGGCAATTAGTCTCCTTTTTGTCGAATCCGTTTTGTCTTGCTCGCCTTTGTTAGTGTCTTAATTACTGCTAAGTAATAAGTAAACAACGTCCTCTTAGTAACTCTTTGTGAGTAACCTGTCTCATAATTTTCCTTGCACTTTGTGTACAAAACTGGAACTATTATAATCAACATTATTATTATAATAATTATTAAATAAAAGCCTTTCAAGTTGTTCAACAGCCCTGCTTGTTGGATTATTAAAAATTAGCCGTAATCCGTAGCGTGGCTCACGTCTCACTAGGCACGAAAATACACCGGCGCTCGCCGGTGCAGCGGTGCAGCGACGTAAATGCATTTTCTTATAATTCAGCAGCGTCACGTAGTCCTACCCCCGGGGCCGGCGGGAACGCAAGCGAATTTGCAGTTGCCTCTTTTTATCTCAAGCCCCAACCTATAAAACAGGATAAGAAAATTGGATTGAAAAGGATTACGCTCGTTGCTTGCTTTTTTAAAGTTGAAAGGAAAATCTTCGTGTTTATAATTGGGGGTTAAGCATAGTATTTTTGCTGTTCATTAGATTGTTAGGTTCATTATTTGAACGATTTTATGTACATACCAATACGGTTGAAATATAAGCATCCTATATCCTTCATGCCGATATTTTTCCCCAACAAAAACCTTAAAGATAACTTTTAAAAAGCACCGACCCATTAATTATTTCCCGTCGCAATATTACCTTACGTGCCAGCCGGGAGCCTCAAAAAGCCATTTCCCAAGTTTGCCTCGGATGCATTTTCTTTTTGACGTGGCAGAAACTGTCATAGCGAGCGAGCACGGGCGTACAAATATTTTATTTGGGCAGTGCACGGACGTCGTGGCCTCCCTGTGCCTATCCCCGGGGGGGCTGGGGGTGGGGGCGCCCCCTTCCCCCCCTGCGACGTTGATCGATGCACGTCTTGCGCCGGAGGCTGCACCCGACGTAATTCATTAAACGCTGAAACTCTGAGCAGATTTTGAGTATTAAAACGATTTCTCACGGGGTTGTCCAGACTGCAGTCTGCCCGTAGACGGCTTAAAGCGCTCGCTCAGTTGTTAAAGTGAATAGTTAATGGGAGCTAAAAGTTCACCGTTCATGAAGGTGAGCTTGACTGTTGTTATTCTTCAAATGAAATAATTAATAAGACTCACCAAAGTCGGGACAGCGAGAGCTTCTTGCTTCGCGTAAGTTAGCACAGCTCTCAGCAGCGTAGCAAAAAAGCAGGATAAACTTTACGGCGTTTTGAATAATATGGGAATAAACTCGAATAATTTATAATTCGTTAAATGACCAATTAGCTTTCCGTAACGATAAAATAACAATACACGCGTTATAATAACAATAATGTGTGTTCATCATGTATACCTACAGGTACAGTACAAGAGAATATATGCATTACCACTTCAAGAAATTTTTCCTTTGCCGCTACAGCAATATTCACGGTATTTGATGCATCATTAGCTAAAATCAGGTTGCATTAGCTGTCCCTTATGCCCAAAGGACTCGTCCTCTACCCCCAGGGTATTTTTTATATAATAAGTAAACATTTAATTCATTAAAACTATAAAAACCGTTTAACAACTGCACAGGAGTGCAAAGGAATATGATTCTTAAGGTGGTCATGCACTTATGCTCTTGGTTTGTACCTTCCACACACACATTACAAGTCATAAAACCACACGTAACTTCTTCGAATACAAAGACCTACACAATTTTAAAGATATGTTCCGGGTTTCCAACCGCGTACCTTTGTTTACGGGTACGCGGTAGGAAACCAGAACCATAATTTAAAATGTGCGATAATAACCGCGATAGTTTAAAACAGTAACCTATATAACATTATAACAGGTTTCCAAGACTGTTCAGCCCAACCAAAAACCTGGCACGAATGAGAACCGCGTTCCTCCCGTTCGGAGCACCGTAGAACGTGCCACCGCTGCAAAGTTTCCCGAGTTGGTGAGTAATGCTGCAAAGTGTTGGGGCCGGTTTCTTGCTGCACCTGCATCAGTCAACGTCGCGCGCGAGGGACAGACGGAGATTATGCCATGAAAAAGTGGGCCATAGATTTCCCCAGTTCCCGCTGTAAGTCGAGAGTGAACAGCCCTCTTAAATGGTCCTCGCTGTAATACGGTTTATGGTCACGTTCGCGCTCTGGGCGGCGATGGCTCGCTGTATAGTGCACGTCGACTTGAACTAGAACAGTTCTGCATATGGTCATATTTTGTTTGGAGATATATGGGGAGCTAAAAAGGACGCATTAGCGTTTTGTATTATGTTATAGCATGCCACTAACGTATCTGCGGCCTTAGCCAAAAGGTTTCGTTAATCTACAATCGTTTGTGGTAGAAAAAATTTATGGGATTTGATATAAGCTAACGTTATCTGACATAAGCTGTTAATGGTAGAAATTCTTGGTCCATAGACAATTCACGTACTTTCGGTGTACAAGGGAGGCGGATTGGCGGATAAACCTACACAATCAGAGTCAATGTAGATGTTGGTAGAAATAGTTGAACTTCAACCTGTCAATTTTCTACCATACACGCATCACGAAAGCGGAGTTGTCCAAGATGGCTAGATCGGCAGGTCCGGTGGCCAATACAGGAACTAAGTTAAGCTAGTTTGAATTGTCGTGTTAATGTCAATAAATGCTGTCGCAAACGCTGCATATAAGTTTGCGACAATTTAATATGAATCATATTATGAAATGCTAAAGTGGCCTTTTACGTCCCTCTGTTTGAACTCTCGACGCAAAAAGAAAGGTGTTATAAGTTTGTAGTACATATACGATGCTACAGATAGACACATATATCTGTCTGCTAGCCCCTAACGGATTCACCGATTTCTTAGCGGATTTATTTATTTGAAAACCAATTTAAACGAGACGGTTCGTATCGTTATGTAATTAAAATTTTAACGCTGAAAAACTTCACGTTTTCTAAGTACACAAGTTTAAAAAATACAAACAAGGCCATGAAAATAAACTCGGACGACGTCACCGACTTATAATTAAAGAATGAATAAAATTTTCATGTTTTTCCTTGCTCGTAAAACGCCAAGGTCGCGTATAGAATCGCACGCTAGAGGCATAAAACCGAATGCACTCATGCTCGGTACGTAGCCACGATGGATGCGCAGCCTAGAAAGATGACACAATGCTTATATAACGCTCATCTGTAGACTAGATTTTACGTACGCACGTCTTCATAAGAATCGCCTATATATTTTTAGAGTTATAGTTCGATAGAACAGAGGCGTGAACATAAAGTTTTATTGTGAACACGTGTAAAGTAACGACAAGGGTGATGCAACGCTTTACCTACTCAATAGGCTGATTACTAAGTAACTAACGGATAGGCACGTCATAAGACGATTTGTGTCCACTTGGAGATTTGATAGCCGTGTGAAAACCTAATGGAACTGTAATGTTTTGGTTACGTAGCATGTCTGTAGCCTGCTATTTACAGGTAAGGCTGGCTTGTTTGTTCGAGAAAATATCTCAATAGGCACCAATCAAAGTAGGCACCAATCAAAGCTCTTGGTCGTTGACTGCTATTTGTCCCTTATACTTTACTTTACTTACAGGCTTTGACGACCCGATTTGTTCATTAGGTTAACATCCAGGTCCTGGGTTCGATTCCCGGCCGGACAGAAATTGAAATGATGATTTTTAATGTCTGTTACTAGGTGGTATATGTATAATAATAATAAGTAGTTTATTATTTTCCTGGTACCCATAACACAGCTTTGCATACTTTGGGGCTAGATGGCGCTGTGTGAATTGTCCAAGCATATTTATTTTATTTATTTATTTACATCGGGTGATCCAGGAGTGCTGTATGGTCGTTTGGGATGAGTGCACTATGGGGCACAAGAAAGCTGTAGAAGATACGGACACGATCCTTTAAAACATCCGGAGGGTTAATTCTCCCTCCAACCATACCACTCGGTTGCATTGTTCTCCGAGCAATCACTGACATTACTGTTCCCTTTCTTGGGTGATTTTCACCAGAAGTTGATAGGTGATGATGCGAGGCACTAGAGCCGGTTCTGGACTATAGTCAGTACTAAAATGGTACCCCACCAAAGAACAGGTGACCAACTTGATAGGTGCTAACTTATACGCAAGAGTTTTTAGATTGGGGAGGGTTATTGGAAAACAAACTGCGTTACACCAGGGCAGCGTCACCATAAATCTAGGTAACCCGTAGAATATTGTAAACTATTCAAGTGCATCCGTACTCGCAGCACACATCCTGAAGTAGCAGTTCACCTATTTAAATTAAGATTCAGTATCCCAGATGATCACAATGTTTATTTTCAAGTTGTTTATCATCATCATCATCACAGCCCATAACAGTCCACTACAGGACTTTGGGCCTCTCCCGCAAAAGGGGAGGTTATTGCCATAATCTCCACGCTTGGCAGGCGGGTTGGAGATCGCAGTGTTGCAAACATAACAATGAAAAACGCTGCTGCCCATTTTCCAGTTTATGGAGACTAGATATTTTGCCTCTAAACGTTAGTCGCCTTGTACGACACCCACGAGTGTAAGGGGTTGGTGCTATTCTACTCTACCGGTCACCACACGGCTACGGTATACGTACGGCTAGTTGTTTATGAATGAATGGGTATTTGCTTTATTATCAGTAGTACATGCGCGGACGGAGTCTTTTCTTGTAGGATGTGTGACCCATAGTATGCAAATATATTATTGTCAACGTACTTACGTATGCTATACGAAGCGTGTCATACCGAAATTTCTTTAATATTAAAATTGGTTGATATTTTAACCCTTCCCGATTGCTGTTGGCGTTCACCAAGGTTCGGCCCTAAGACCTTGTTCTGCGTTGGGCTCGATATCCTCTCAATTCACATGCCTCCTAGGCTCATGGATTAAGCTGATCGTACTGGTACTAACAAGCTTAGACATGATTTTAAGCCTACGTGGAAGGAAGTGCTAGAAAACGCTTTGAAGCTGAAGGTTTCCAAAACACAGGCTAGCTGCAGAGGCTATTAAAATCATCGGTACCTATAGGGAAAGAACATTCAAGTATCCCGGATCTGTGAGGCACGAGTCCGGTGATATCAGCTCTAATGTAGAGTCCAGCATCTACGCAGCTTGAGCCAATTGGCGGGAACTTACGCCTGTCACCCACAATCTCAAAATCCAGTTCAAGCTCAAGAGGCAAATAAAAAACAGCATAATCAGTCCTGAGGACTACATCCGTCAAGTATCTACACAAGTAGCGCATGCCACCTTAAAGGTTTGCTATATGTCCGAACTTCTTCCGTGGCTGTAATACAACATGCTGTTAATGAGTGATGATCAACCCCCCCGGTTGCCCACGCTTTCTTAACGCCTTTCTTAGGCGTAGCTTAGGATGCAAGAGGTACAAACTCGTAAGGTGAGACTTTGTATCTCTTCAATTCTCCTTGCAGGTCGTTTTATAAGTGTAGAATGTATTATTATTATAAATTAACATTTGTCTGTACTTCAAGTACTATTATGAAATTACCGTAATTAAGAATACCCAATATTGTTCGTGGTTTTGGTTTAGATTATTCTAGATCGGATTACTCATCGGCAGTTTTAATGGAAGCGCATAAATCCTCGCACTTTTTACGTGCACTATACAATTGAATTCGTACGACCTAGACGGGCCGAAGTCCACTTTTGTTGCCATAGACTTAAGTTAATGCTTATGTTGTTGCTATGCTGAGTAGGTGCATGCGATATTAGTGCAGGTGACGCTGCGGCGCGGGCGGCGGCCGCGGCAGATGTGTCCTTGTTCGAGCGGCTCGTGCCTTCAATGCGAATAAATACGCGCCGTCGTCGGTTTTACTACACGTGTAATGTTATTGGTACGTCTCACCAGGGTCAATCCTGCAAAACTTGATGCAAATTAGTAAAAGTGTTCAAATAACTCTTATGTATGTATGTATGTAAACTCTTTATTGCTTAATAAATACAGTAAATACAAAAATAATTTTACAAAGCAAAGGCGCTACTCTACTTTACTCTTTTACTCTACTCTTACTCTTAATTTCTATATCGAACGGATATGCAAGTTTGGGAACTATAGCTACTTCCATAGGTATGTTTTTATTCTGGCGCCCGTAGTGTCAATTGTCAATGCACTTTGGTTCAAATTGTTCATTATCATCATATCAGTCAAAAGACTTGACTGCTAGGCATAGGCCTCCTGCAGAGATGTCCACAAAGGCTCTGTGCCTTCCTCATCCAGCTGGTACCTGCGATCTTTACCAGGTCGTCGGCCACCCACGCTGCGTCTTCCGGTACGCAGTCGCCACTCAGAACTATACTGCTCAACGGCCATCTGTTCTTCGAGCAAATATCTGTAAAACAGGTATTTATAACCTAGTACAGACACCAGTCTCTCACGCAGGTTGTACCTATTGTATAATTTTATTATAAAAGTTATTTTTGAATAGTTTTTAAGAACCTTTTTTTTTTTTATATACCTCTAAGGTGGCAAATAAGCTTGCGGCCTGCCTGATGGTAAGCAGTCACCGCAGCCTATGGACGTTTGCAATACCAGGGGCATCACCCACGCGTTGCCGACCTCGTAAAAACCTTTTAACCCTTTCTTGAAGAACTCCATGTTGTACTCTCCAGGGAAAAAACCTCTTCAGGTAGTTCATTCCACAACCTTAGTGTGCGTGGGAGAACCTATGTGAAGAAAAATACATCTATTATTTATTTATTAAATCTATTATTTAATTGACTTCCCACATGGTTGTAGGTATAGGTACCCACCTCCACCCAGGGTCCTATCGACCTCTCGGTCATACGGACCGCGTCAGACCTAATCACGGGTAATGCGCACGCTTACTTGCCGGTATAGGTATAGGTACCGGTCAAAAATTTAAAACAAGTCATCGTATCGCATTTGCCGTCTTCTCCAAGGCTACAGCGATCCGCTCTAAGTCTCCTCGCCTCGTGTCTGGTGTAGAGTGTTTTCATTTTGACGAAAACATCTCGGGCCCGATGTTATCCAAGTCTCGTGGAGATTAATTCAGCGGCGGCAGCGGCGAGGCGCCAATCTAGACGTCTACATGGCGCGCCGTTCGGTGCAACGCGTTTCCAAATACCCACTTTTTTACTTTTCTCTTCCACCGTCCTGACGACTATGTTACTCTGGGGTGTTGGTGTAATGAGGTTTGGGTGTTGGTGAGCAATTTTTGCAGTGAAATCGCGTAAATTAGGTTGCAAAATTCTATTGTCACAGATGCCAAATGAACCATCCCGGATATATTCAGACAGATAGGTATTTGGAATGTTCAAATTCCCCCAAAAATATTAAATGTAAATTTTCATTTTCATGTTTCATATCATGGTCGCCAAGTTGCGAGGCTCATAACGCTTTCAATGTGTAAAAGTATCAAATCACATAAAGAGCCAAGCTGCTAACTCATCATTTAGATCAGAAGGTATGGCTTGGCCATTACATAGATTCAAACGTAGCTCTATCAGTCACAATGATCAACTACAGCGCAGAGGTAATGCTACGCGCATCTGTACCGTTACGCCAGCGGTTAAATCCGCGCGTAGTTCGGATCGCCGTGAACATTTAATTATCTAGCAAGCGGAATCCTATAATTTTTAAAACAAAAAGTACCCAAAAAGAGTACCCAAGGACATTTGTAGCTTCCTATTAGTGTAAGAATTGTCGAAGTCGATTAAGAAGTTTCGGAGATTAACCCCAACATTATAAACTTACAATTTTTTCCTTTTATAGGCGTATGTTTGTTTCTTAAAGCACCGTACGTGAGTACTCACGAAAACAGATTTATTTCGAAAATAATAAAGACAGTCAGACAAGTCAGTTATAACATTCGTATTTAAGTTATAGGTAAACATATTTATAAAAACATGTCTTAATGTTTATTGAAATTCCCACGGAATGGGATTAAATAAATAGGGAATCCAACACAAAAAGTGTACGTTACTTCTAGCAAAGCTCGCACGCTTCTAACTACAACAGAACTTCAAATAACAACCTATCCAATTAAATACTTATTTGTCTGCCATATAATTACGTCGTAATCATTCAATATAATTGGCTGGCATTCATTTAAAGCTTCGGCTTCCAACATTTCCTAGGAGCGCAAACAGACCGAACCACCGAAAACCCACCATTAATTATGTAGTTTACGTACGTAAACTTAAATCCACAAACTGCACCGCTTTTGGGTATTATCCTTCCTATTTCCCTGCTTAATGGGAGACGAATGTCGTTAGAAGTGGCAAGTGCTCGTAAAATCCGTCGGTTTCATCCATGTCTACGCTAGGAGACCGGAGAGAGTTTCTCGACACAGAGTAATGAAGCTATCATGGTTCGGTTTTGACGCTGAATTGTCTTTGCCTTTATTCTATGATGTTTATTATTCTGTGGCGGTGGGAGTCTGTGAAGTGTTGATGTCTGGACTCGGAGTAGGTGGTGCAGGGAGGGCCAAGTGGAGCGCAGGCGACTAATTGACCATCGAGTACATGCAAATCGCTAATTACCGTCGACTGTGGCCGAGGTTCGTTAATAAATAATGACTAGATCCCGATATCGTAATTCCCAATCATGGATAAGATTACAGGCAGCTGTAACGAACGCATTGTGTGCTCGATAATATTTCTGTTGGTTCGTTATTAATGCATTGTTGTACTCTTATTTATTCGTATTTGCAAACCGATAAAAAGTGGTTGAAGATATTTTCTAGTTCATTATAATTTTATTTGAGTTATTGGACTGGTATCGCATGTATGAAACTCAAGCTCTCAATTTTATTCGAATTACATATTCGAGACTTTTGCTGTGCTTTTAGCTACCATCTTGATGTATACAGACGGACGTTCATTGTTCAATCAGATTTGCTTACCTACTTGTTGATTTTGATTAATCTTACAATTTCCCTACTCGCTTTACTTCTTAGTCAGAGTCCACAAATGAGTACTATTTCGCACGCAAGTTCAAGCCCGTGCGCCCAGGGCCCAGAGTTTGCTAATTTACTAATTGCTCGATCGAATTGTAATTGTAACTCATTTGCCGCTCAACAACGCTCAACCGCTTTCAATTGTAGCTGAAAATAAATAACGTGTAAAACTGCCTGTGAGCTGTGATTGCAGTCCAATTATAATTCGATCGAGGCATTCATAAATTAGCGGACTCCAGGGTCTGATCACGCGAACGCGCTACGAATGCGTCGTAGCAGCAACAGCAGAAATCTAATTTTATATTCTTGAATATATTTCATTCATTTGACATTATTTAAATTCAAAATTTAAATTATCCACTCCAAATTTGTATGCCGATGGCAGGTCACAGAGGACCCATCTACTATAACTGTAACAACTGCATAACCTGTGTAGCACAAATAAATAAATGATTGATTGACAACAGGCGAGGTTGTGTTCGAGAGATCCGAGTTGTTGTCAACAATATATGTGTTTCTTAAAGGTATATTCCTGGTTTCCTTTGTTTACCAGTAGCCCGATATTTCGACGCAGTTGCATGCATCATGGCCACGGGACGACAGGAAAGCTGCGAGCGCCGGACGGTGTTGGTTAGTAATAAAGCGGCCGAAGCCGATCTACCCGCTTTCGCAAACAAAGGTACGCGGTAGGTAACCTGAAACATACCTTTAAAATGTGTGATAATAACCGCGATAGTTTAAAACATAATACGTGTTTCTAAATTAATAAAACACATTAAATACCTTTATGTTTTTCACATAGATTGTCGTTATAAAGCACGCGGGGTTCGCGTGTCCTCGCTGCGTGACAAGCCCGCCGAATGCACCCGAAGCGCACTCTATAGGCACTCATAAAACTTATTCCTTATTTTTTATTTCATTAGCTAACCCTCGCGAACATTCGCTATTGGATTATGGATGGACGCCTAGAATCGATAATTTAGAGACAGTTTGAAAGTTTATACTATAGAGGTTTGTAGTATAGAAGGATTATACTATACCTTTTAGTTATAACTTTTGGCCGTCCACAAATTCGATTGTTTTTGGAATTATACTGTGGTCTATGTTGTTTTTCAGGTTACCATCTTATTTTTGGTCCACTTTCTAAATGCAAAGGGAGACAGACAGACAGAGTTTCTTTCGCATTTATAATACTAGTAGATTTGTATAGTTTTATTTTCCTTAAAATTTTATGTTTCATTTTCATTAAAATCAACTTTACTACAGGTATCTACCTAAAGCAATAAATCGAAGCTTTTAATAATATTTCTAGCCAGGTGGGACATTACCTCATATGAATACCAAACACAGACCGACACGCAAACCATGCAATTGCTAATAAGATATCGCATGTCAGTGTTTCGCATCAGCTTTCAGTCGACGGTGACATACACCACTGTAATTTAAAAGCCGCGTGTGTTTGCTTAAAAGCCTTCGATCAATACGTGATAACTATTCGCCACGTTGTACTCATGCAGACAACAAACAAACAATAACAAACATCTGGGTAATACCACCGGTCAGATCGTTTATCTAGGGCAGGGTTCTCAAACTTATGGCTCCACGTACCCCTGTCAAAGTTTCCAGATGACAGCGAACCCCTTTTAAGACATAAATAAAATTGGCTGTTTATTTCAATAAAAGCAACAAATGCAGTGCCAAAAAATCTGATTAATATTAATGTGATGGATGGGCTTCATTTCGTGTCGAAGATTATGTCAATTTTGGAAGTAATTTTGGACAATTTTAATCTCAATCCTACTCAGCATCAAGTTTATTTCTGTATTTCGTTTTTATCATGCATGATCAGGTGCGAAACCCTACTTTGAAAGGCTCTCAAGGCTATTGGTAAAACGAAATTCACCGCTTTGCGCCAAAAGCGCAAGCGCCTGACAGTCATACAGCCAACCACCAGAACCAGAAGCCTCCTACAGTGGAATGGAGAACCCCTAGGGGTTAGCGTAGTCAACTTTGAGAAACTCTGATCTAGGGTGCGTCCAAATTTCGCAGAGTTGCATGGTTTCATTCGATGAAAAACACGCCTCCTGCGCGCTGTTGCAGCAACTGCAGGCGTGCAGGTTACGAGCGGCATACAAACTGTTCCTACGACAGCGGTGCATTTGCGGCACGTTCGTGAGATTTGGACGCACCCTTACGCACTATATATGATCCGAATCCTGTCCGAGGTAGCACTATTTCCAAGACAGATAACGCATTAGTTATCAGAGACTAAGTCACCTCGGACGCACTACGTATCTCAAAAATCATCTTGGCGTTAATGTCCCGGTTATGCTCTTGCGCATGAGAGCCCGGGGTCTGCCTAGACCATCCAGGATTTACAGTGGAGCGACTGCCATATGATACCAGGAGACCTAATCAGATTGGATCATGGTTGCACATTCAGTCGCCTGAATGTGCAGGTTTCATCACAATGTTTACTATTTAACTAATGTACATAACTCAGAAAAGAGTAATTGGTACATGGTCGCAATGGGATTCGAACCCGGTACCTCTCTCCTACGAGTCGGATACCGTAACCACTTAGCCACCGACGCTCCTACGACGGACGCAGTATGTACCGTAAGCGCTCTCATTTGAAGGAGCAATGAATTAAAATAATAATCAGTAATTAAATTCAAATCGTCAAATTGGCTGACGATGCACCAACGACCCTGTATTTTGCTGTATCTGCAACCTAAGTGTGTCTTAGTAAGTCTAGTCGTAAATATATGAGGGGCTAAATGCAAGACTACGCGTTTTATTAGAGCCTCAATGTAGCCCTAAATTTGTCCGACATCTGTTCCTCATCTTTATTAAAAGAAATGTTTACGATTCTCTGGTCTCTGGTCTCTGGTAGGGCTGGCTCCATTTCTCTGCTAACGTATAGCGATTGTCATTCAGCGGGGAGTGCAGCTAGCCTTATGGGCACCATCCCCTTCAGCAGCAGCGATTTTGGAGATATTTGCAGTTATATCTAATAAAAAATGTTTAGTTAGATGTAAACTAGAAAATAGGGCGCTGAATTTTGGATACTTTAGTATATTTTCGATAGAATCATCTCCAACCCGCTTGCGAAACGATGTTGACCAAGGTCTTCCGCTGGGGACCCTGAGACTGGTAGAAGAGTAGCGATCTTGGGAGGCGATCCTTCCTTCCTTTTGAGACACTCTATCTATTATTGAAAACCGCATTAAAATCCGTTGCGTAGTTTAAAAGATCTAAGCGTACATAGATACACACGGCGGGAAGCGACTTTGTTTTATACTATGTAATATTACAAATTAGTCGACAGATATCAAATCACAAAGCTTGATATTTCTCATCTGGATTTCAAACTATGTGAAGTAAATCGTCAAATTTATCGCGTCGCCATCGAGCGGTGTAAGTTTTTAAGTGCATTTCGTTGCATATTTCACTCGCATTAACGTGTTACGGACGGCGCCGTGTCACGCTGCCAGAGTCGCCTGCCTCATGCAATACGGCAATTTCATGGCACCCCTGTATAACAATATTTATTTCTATTACACCCTCTAGTGTGACAAAAATATAAAAGTTTTATTGTCCCGTCTGTCTGTCGGACGAATCGAACGGGTTACGATGTGTGACGGATTGCAAGCTGCGAATGATGTTGGGTAGGTATAGACGAATGTGGACTTAAATAAGAACATGGTAAAGGATGTTTTTTAAACTTTTGGTTTTCGAATTGAAATATAACAAAGAATTTATTATCAGTGAGACTAGCTTTCACGAAAAGATGATGAAATGCCATTTATGTTTGAATATGAATACCATACGGCAACTGCGTATTTATTCTAACAAAAGTTAAAAGCATTCAACCAGAAGTGGCTTTTTCGCTAAATAAAATTTTGTATGGAGGAAAAAATTAACATCTACGAGTAATTTCACGTTGGCTATCGAGATTATAAGTTTGCTGCGAAAAATGTGTAAAAACTGGCCATCCTCTGCCTTCTGCGCGCCAGTCGCGGCGGCTACATGGCGTTGGAAAGTTGGAAAATAAAAAAAAATTGCAAACTGCATCGTTTGACATATGTATTCTACAATCAATACAATTTTTATATTTTAACTAAGTGCTACGGATTTGGAGTTATTAGGAAAGTTCTCCTTTACCAAGTACCAAGTACTTAAGTGTACCAAGAACTGAAATAATTCAAATTAATAGAGATTTAGCTATATTTTACAGGAAAACTATAGCGATACCCTAACTACTTGTAACAGTTATTGAGATTTTTGTAAAAAAATCTCTTACGAACAAACGTATGTGATCCGAAAATAGGTCTTACTGCTTAAGATCAGAACTATCACGGAACCCTCTTTAGGCAAGTTCAACTCGCACTTGCCCTGTTTTGAATAGTCTATGCAAATCACCTTGAGACAACTGAGAAACTCATAAAAGAAATTTACTTAAGTACATATTTCATGAAACGACAAAATTTCGACCAAAAGCACCTTATTTGTAATGAATTAATGTTTATCTTTTCTTAGTACATATCAAGGAAAAAATTTACCTAAATGGTCATCTGGTCATCTTGGCGTTAATGTCCCGGTTATGGTCTCGTGCGCAAGGGCCCGGTCCGAAAAGACCATGATCCAGTATCCATGGTACAGGAACCTGGCTATACATTATTTATACAGCGGGTAGATTTGAATGTTGAGCCATCTGCGGTCATGTTAAATATTAGCGGCCAAACCTGATTTCAGGCCAAACTAGTTTGGGCTACGACAAATTTAATTGTTCAGCTGGCTAGGATAGGAAAGGAAGGAATATTCTAAAATATAACTTTGTTTCCACTGTGATATCATAGAGATGCCCTATGTATCAAAATATATATATTTAGTTAGATGTCACTCACAGTAGGCATTAATCTTATTCGTCGTAACGATAAAAAAAGGTTTTTTAAATGTACAAATTTTATAATTAGGTATTATTTCAAGTATTACTTTTGCATATTGAAGTACCGCAAATTTCCTCCGCAAGAACCCCTCTAATAGATAAAGGTCAAGATAATAACTGTATGTAGCTGCATCTTGTATTTCTTACATCCCCAACCCTCGTATCGCGAGCAAAAAGCGTAGCAGAAAATCAAATACAGCGAGAGATCTCAGAACGGGGCTTGCGAGTCAACGCACCCGCTGTTACAGCGTCTTCCATAATAATGATCTGCAGAAATCCCTGCAGCATTCGGAGGGGGTGCAGGGTGCAGGGTGCAGGGCGAGGCTGGTGTTGATAACCTGGATCGGGAGCGAGGGTCGCGGACCTTGCCGCACGATCGCCCGCAACCGGCGTCGCAGCCCTGTGTTCTAATCTAACTGGCTGGAGGCAGAGAGTATGCGACGCAGATGGGACGGTTTCGGAGAGATGTTTTGGGTTGCGATTTTAATTTGATGTGGTTTGGACGCGTGGATTGTTTTACGATTTGTTGATATTGATAAGAAAATATAAACACACACACACACACTTGCATATGCACACACAAATTCGTAGAACTAATTTTTTGGTTGTACCCAGGGCGACAATATAATTATTTCAGATAATCGAACATTCAAATTGTTTTGAGACATGGATTTTGTAACTCAAATATTAAAAAATCGGTACTGTAATAGAAAGAAAATTAGGTTTAGTTACATTTCTTATTTTATAGTTTTCTACACACATATTTTATAAAAACTGAGGAACTTACCTACCTCACCTCAGTGTCATCCCACCAACAACATTTCATGTAAAATTTGTTTGCCAATCCTTGCAAGCTCATAAAAAGTAGGGGGCACTACTACATACTTAGCTACTTGGCGGGAGCATTCCCGTGCCCCCAGATGTAACATTAGTATATGTGACTAGATTTCGTTACCTATGAATTCTATTTAATCTTGTACATTTTGGTAGTTCTTAAAACACAAAAATGTAGTAGGTAAAGCAGTTTCGCTTCTGCGTTCGCTAATCTCAATTACCATGTACCCCAGCTATAGGTACATGCATTTTTACGTTTATTCCCAAGACTGTTATTAAAAGTTGAGATAAGATTTTCTGCGATTCAGTGCACGACATCAAATAACTTGTTTGACAAGCAATTTTAATATAAAATAAGGTCGCTGTAAGGTAAGTCCGATAAGCACATAAGCGTTGAAATAAAAGCTTTTGAGGTCACCTCTTTCTAGAACTACCAATCTATTGTGTTTTGAAATGAATTAATTATTATCTCATCTTGGCGTTAATGTCCGATTGTGCTCCCGCGCACGAGGGCCCGGGGCCCGCCTTGACCATGATCCAGGATTTGACAGATCAGATTACAGTGGAGCGACTACCATCTGACCTTCGTAACCCTGCTACCAGGGGAACCGGAACAGATTGGATTTAGTCGAATGTGCAGGTTTTATTTTCACACCTTAAGATCATCGGTTACAATTCAACTCAGAAAAGAGTCATGGGTACCGCTGCAGCGGGATTGGAACCTGGTACCTCTCGCTTACGAGTTGGATACCCTAACCGCTCGGCCACCGACGCTCCTTAAAGACTATTATAGACGCTAAAGTATAGCGCATAGAACCTAATTCGTCAGAATGTCTCAGTCTTTTTTAAATAAATCTTATGTATATTACGGGTCTTGGTGACATAAGCGCTAGTCTATCGCAGAGCCCGGTGCACTAAACGAGATTCTTTTCTAATAATTATACGAAAGCTATGCAAATCTGAGGGATTCGTTTTATTTTTTGCGACACGCCCGTCGACTAACAAGTTTTATCATCAATTATAATATATTTTATATTTTATTGGTGGACGGCGCGGGCGTGGGTGCCGTGTCTGTGTCTATGTAGGTATAGGGTGCTGTCTAGCGTATTCGATTCGTAGTCGATTTCGTTTATACCACTAAGGTGGCAAAAAAGCCTACGGCTTGCCTGATTGATGGTGAGCAGTCACCGCAGCCTATGGACGTTTGCAATACCAGGGGCATCACCCACGCTTTGCCGAGCCCGCAAAAATCATCGAAATACTATTCTGACGCGGTATATAGATTTTGTTCTTATTTATTTATTTATTTATTTATTTATTTATTTATTTCCAGTTTATTGTACACATGAAACTTTGATGAAAAATACAGAGTTATAGATGACACAACATCTACATTCTTTGTGTATCTCAATGAAAGGGTACCTTTATTGGATACGAGTACAGACTACCTAAGACCTAAATGAACTACAGTCGACCATTTAAAACTTTTATTACAAAAAAAGAGTCAAGTACTAGGATTTAGGTACTATTCCCTAACAGCTAATAGCGGAGTGTCACTGATTTTATAATTTCCGCAGGTATAATTAAAAAAACATTGCCAATGTATAAATAAAAAAATAGGTTGCCGTTATAGACCCGATCGTGCGATAATGTGCACATTACGGCGCCGTACATCCTGTAGACAGGTAGGTGTAGCCGTCAAAACATAGGCTTTGGAGGTCAACGGCCAGACTGCAAGTGGAGCGTCGCTCGGAGGACTCCGACTCCCGAATTCCTGTCGGCGAATGGTTATTTTCACCCCCGTTGCGTGAGGGGTTAATACACGCAGGTTCGTCTATCCTTTGTTCGGTGCACTCGGGTCGGTTGACTCAGCGGTTGGAGGGTTATGAAATTTTTCAGTATTTGCGTGACTACCTTAATACCTATCCGAGGAGTTAGCGCTAGGGAAATATTTTATTCTTTATATCATATCAATAATCTTAAAGATTATGGAATATTGCTGATGTGGTGTAAGAAAACGTTGAGAACAAATCTTTGAAGAAATCTTTCAAATTGACCGCGTGGTGTCCGGCAGAGTAGAATACTAACACTAATCCCTTACACTCGTGGGTGTCGTTTTTGAGGCAAAATATCGAGAGTCTCCGTAATCTGGGAGATGGGCAGCAGCGTTTTCCTTTGTTATTTATAATACTGGAATCTCCAACCCGCCTGCCAAGCGTGAAGATTCTAGCAATAACCTCCCCTATAGTGGGAGAGGCCCTAAGCCCTACAGTAGGCTGTATGGGCTATGATGATGAAGATCATAACTTACGTACAATCTGAAGCTGGACTGATAAGTACGATGTGGCACCATACCATCAACTAACAGTAAGAACCGGCTTGAAACCCATATTTCTTCCTTCAGATTATAGTTGCATTGACATCGAAGGAGGCACTTTAGTGATTGATGAACAATTAATTTGTACAAATGTTATTTCTAAATAACTAATTGTACCAAACTAAGTAATGTAGAAATCTTGTGTGAATAAATAACTATTATTATTACTATTTTCCCAAGTCTCGTCTGTGTCGGGACTTCAGCCGTCCAGTTTTTTAGGTGCCTTTGACGGGGAAGCCCCACAAGTGTGCTACGACTTCCGGTAATTGATGACGCTGATATTGACGTAGGCGTGAAGAATAGCATAAGTGTGTCATTACCTCTTCTTCTTTTAATGTAGAGTAGTGGACCCAGCCCGTGAACCTACATTTTATTTCTTGCTTATAAACCTTCCTCTTGAAACACTCTATCTATTGTTGAAAACCGCATAAAAATATGTTGTGTAGTTTCAAAGATCTAAGCGTATATAGATACAGACGGCGGGAAGCGACTTGGATGTGAATTAGTGTTTAGTAGTTTAGTAAAGTTGTATTTAATAAATAAATAAACGTGTTTTTAATTTGATCAGAATCATAATGTTGTTAGGCTTACTAGTTCGTTTGCACTACAACTGTACAGACTATCATTTTGTTGTTAATGTGTTTTGTTGTTGTATTTAAAATGCTTTCACATCACACACAATGTCAGCCTACGCATTAAAAGTAGTTGTTAGCTTAACAAAATGATGGATAGAATACATGACTATGTTTTCGCACTAACATCAGCTCCACTATGTATTTAAGTATCGCCATTTATGTCATAGCGTTTTAGCAGCTTTGTGCTTTTTAACTATAATTGTGTTTGCCATCCTTAACTGGAGAGAAAGAACGTCAATAAAATTAACGTGTGTATTTGAGTTTCTAAGCGTTAAAACGTATTAGTCCATTGCATTTCACGCCAATATTTGATAAAATTACTGTCACTATTATTATTTACGAACTGTATTTAATTATAACGAATTCAATAAAAACACTTTTTAGACTAACTTATTGTACCTTATTCTACTACTTTATTGATTTATTTTCTGTATTTAACTATTTTATTGTAACAAGTTTTTTTATAGCACTAAGATGGCAAACAAGTTTACGGCCTGCCTGATTACCTATTGCAATAGGAGACTTTACAATAAGAGCAAGAATTTACAATAGGCTATCCTTTGTGAATTCTTGCACATCAAAGTAATTTGGAAAATTTATTGACGTTGCTAACAAAAAATATGCAAAAAGCCCCGTGACCTTTGAGAAAACCACTGCTTTTTAAGTTCTGATAAAGATGACGGAAGGTGGCCGTAGGAACTACTGAACGCAACAAAAACAACCCCAACGTATTTGGGCACATGGAATGGTCTTGATGAGTACTACTCCACGCTCTAAAAGCTTGTTATGAAAAATTATTTTTCATTCGAGCACTTATTATAAAAATTTTGTTCTTTTTTGCCCAACGCGATCGTGTCCATATATTTCGGTGATTTGAATTTTTTTTGCTTTTTTCTTTCTAAGCGGCTGTCAAAAATCCACTAGTATTGCATTTAATACCGTTTACCGCAAAATATAATGCGGGTCATGCGGGTACCTACCGGGTATCACGACCGGTCGTAATCGCGATAGGTTTATCTACGAATCCATGATTGAATCGCTGTAAATTGCAGGGCCGCAGGTATCGCCGTGCGCCTATCGCATTGTTATTAGATACTGCGTAAACTAGCCCATCGTTTGACCTCGGGCGGATCGACTACGAGATTTCCTTTTGCCGTCTCGCGGTGGGACGTACTCGGGCGGTACGGTCGGGAAAATAGTTGCTGTGAGTTTGGCAAAAATCCGTTTATTATTTTTCTGATATCACCTTTAGTGGTTAGGTGGGAGAGGTCTCTTAAAGAGATCGCCTTAAATGGTTAGCTGGAACAGGTCTCTTTAAGAAATGAGTACGCTATTGTGACAACTTCTGTAATTAATTTTGTAACAGTGTGTGTACAATAAAGAGTTGAATAAAAACAGCGAGCTACCGGTCGATTTTTTGAGACCACATCCTAGACCTCAACGATGCCAGTGCCTGATCGTAGCGAAGTTGACTTGGTAAGTACAACAAAATTTAGATTATAATAAAAAATATTTATAACGGTGTACATATTTCATTGAGCGTTGCGATCGAGGATGTTTCTTAGAGAATTGAACTACTTTCAGAAATGTGAAAAATAAAAAATGTGAAAAATAATAAGCTACCTCGGCCGGCATAATAATATACTAGTTTTTGGCATTCTTGAAATATGCATGTGTAACAGTACCTTATCTCCAAAATGCGTGAACAGGATCATGTCATGAGTCATGACATTAACACGATTTGCGTCGACTGCCATATTTAAGACATCAACGCGATCTCCTTTTCCAGTCATGCTGCTATGTTTAGGTTAAAAACGCAGGTAGCTATATTCAGGCAGGATACTACCGCTAATTAAATTAGCAATTCAAATTTTTGTAACATTACAAGTCACTGGAAGATATAATAATCTAGATTCTAAAACACTGAAAAAACTTCACAGTCCGTTATTGTCGGAGCTGAGATTCCGTTATAATTAGCGATATGCATGAATTTTTTATTTATTTCGTCATGTTACAGGTTTTACGGGTCTTAATGTCAATAAATTGTTTCGTTAAATTCAGTGCTGCAGACATTGGTCTTTGCATAATAGAGATCAAACGGGTTGTGTGATTAAACGGCTAGACAGTTACTTCCACATGACGAGAGTTTTATGCTACTGCATGCACTACCGACCTATAATTTTTTATTAATTTACTAGTTTTTTTTATTATAGTGTGATTGTTATTATTAACTATTGTCACACGCAATAGTCGATTTGTCAATGCTGTTATTCTACGTACTTTTTTCAAGGTAAAAGTTGTCTCACACTTGAAGTGACTGATACAAATTTTCTTGGCTTGACCATTGACACTTATCTTAATTGGAAAGCACATATTAGTGCTCTCAACAGAAGACTATCAAGTAGCTGTTATACCTTATCAATCTTAGCAGCCGTAGCATCGACTGATGTCGCTAAGAGCGCATATTATGGTACCGTTTATCCTTCACTTACCTATGGAGTTATCTTTTGGGGTAACTCTGTAAATGCCCAATCCACTTTTATATTACAGAAGAAATGTATCAAGTTTATTTTTAAAACATATAAACGGGAATCTCTGCGCAATATATTTAAGAAAAATAATCTACTAACATTGACTGGTATTTACATATTAGAAATATGTGTATTTTTGAAAAATAATAATGAATATTTTATTAAAAAATCAGCACATCGAAGCAACTTACGTAGCAATTACAGCCATGATTATTGTATCCCTAAGTCAAATGGCTCAGTAATGTTTAAAAGTGTTTTTGTCTCCGCTGTAAGAATTTTCAATCGTTTGCCTCTCGACATTAAAATGCTTGATGGCAACGCATTCAAAACTAAATTAAAGGCATGGTTAATTGACAGAGAATTTTATAGCTTAAGTGAATTTTTCAATCTGTGACAATAATTGGATGTTATAATGACATTATTACTTGTAATTGAATTGACATAATCTAAATATTGTTATGACATTATTAGTTTAATAGTAATGGAAATTGTAATATTATAATATACTATTGTACACCCAAATTTGGGTAAACTGTTATAGTTCTGTTATAAATCAAATATCACCTACAATGTACACTACAGTTATACAATAAATGATTTCTGATTCTGATTCTGATTCTCATACAAATTCCAGTAGACACTTTAGTAATGCAAACTGAGACGACAGGCACATTTTAGCAGTATTATTATTATTTTAAGCGAAAAAGAAAATAAATTGGTTCTTTTTTTGCTGACGGTATAGGTAGTAACATGGTTAAGAGTGAGGTAAACGGAGCCCATAAAGTAAACTCTTCGCACTTACAATTTGCAGTGTAATGTATTAATGAATGTACTAGGGGCGCTGATAAGTTCGCGGACTAAGATATTACTTACTTAGCTATGACTTATCACTGGTAAGTTATGACTTATTTCTGCACTATTGGGGTTTCTGTACTTTTGTTGTCTGATCACGATAAGATAATCGTATGTCACGAATCCGGAAATTTCCTAATTTTGAGCGTTGTAAATAAAGTATTACAAAACAATGTATCATTGAGTTTTCGTAATCTAAGATTCCATACATTAATATACTAATTTACTGGCTCATTTCTTACAGAACAGTAATAATGAGCAGGGATAACCCTGCCCAGGGTGCCCTCAAACGGTAGGTGGTGAGAGTACCTAGGTAATAAATATAAAACAAGTAGTATCTAGGTATTGACCGACCAAGTTATCATGAAACACGCGAGCACTATACCTAATTACCTACATCGATACTTTGGTATATGCATTTCACTGTTACCTACAGTACCAAAAAACAACCAAACTCGTGCGGCACCTCGAATTTTTTTCTCCATGATCTACTCGATAATATTCTGAATATTAATTGGCGCTTTGTGTATCTATAAGTTAGTGCACTTTTATTGCGTAATGAATGAAAGGTCGGTGCTCGCCCCCCTAGAGGGGTTGAAGGGGGGTCCTAGCTCCCTGCCGGGGGGGGTGTAACGCCCCCCGAGCCTTATTTCGGGTCATCGAGCCCGGGTGAATGCAGCGTGGGCCCTGCAAAATGGAGGTTTCGTCTTATTAATTTCAGTCTGCAAGTCCGCCTGCCGAGTGGTGAGTAATTAAGCAAACAAACGCACTGTAATAATGCACTCGAACCACCGTACCCACTCCGTTAATTATCCTGTGAAGTACGACAACATTGGATATTAATTAACTCTGGGTTTGACTGCTTTTTTATTTTTTCTTCAGATTCTTTTTGTGTATATTTTGAATCCTGAAGGTATCCATTGTTTACTTTTCTTTATGCCCGACTAGATTTTGCGACTTCGCTGTAATTACGCCGTGTTACTGTGGGAACTACATTTTGTTCGTTCGTACGAGCCAGTTTTCGGAAGCTTTGACTATGTTTCTATTCCTCCATATTTTCTTCAACCTATCCATTGCGATTCTAGTCATTGCCATTCGACGCTAACTGCGACTACTAACTATATTTATCGTAAAATTTCATCAAAATCCGTACAGTCGTTCTGTGAGAAGGAGAACAGGCATTTAAACATACTTACCCTGGTTCACACTCTCGTGCGTGGCGTGTGAGGACTTAAGCTTATTGTTTACACTCGCGTATGTGCTTCTGATACAAGGCGAGCGTGTAGCGAAGTTGTTAATTTTTTTTTTACAAGTTGTTTAGAAATATTTTTTATGAATTTATAAAAGCCCTCTACTACGAGTATTAAGACAGACACCTACTTCCGTAGGGTAGGGTAGGGTTCCCCCTACACTGCACGTAGGTCGACACGTCTTTCCGGTTTTTTCAAATACTTACTTGTTCACTTACTATTACTATGATTTATATGATCGTCGTTTGAGCATCGGTGGTAACTGTATCCGACTCGTAATGCGAGAGATACCGGGTTCGAATCCCACTGCTACATTAGTTGAATACTAACCGATGCTCTTACCATAAAATAAAGGACGGCCCGCCCCAAGCAGAAGTCCACTGGAAACAATGCGCCATTTCCGTCACACACACATTGACGTTACGTTTACAGGCATTCTCAAACCGTTTCAAGCAGTCCTCGGTCGCGATTGTTAACGCGAGAATTCGTTGTAGTGTCGACTTAAATTGAATATTATTTTATAAAACTATATTATTATTGATAAAATAAAAGTACTTATACGTAACTAAGATTACTTTATATTATACAAGCAACGCACGCAGAGTCCAAGAACTGATGGGTGACCATTTCAGACTTTGAGGCTAGTCGAACTTCAGCACCGCTACGAGTTCTAATGCCGATGGTGAAGCGAGGTTGACAAAGGTCTTCCGCTAGTGACCTTAGGACAAGTTGAACAGTTTTAGGCACCACGTGACAGTTTTTAACAGAATAAGAAACCGTAATGGTTTCTAGACGGAAATGCCTGTCTAGTCTAATATAAAAAAATCGCTGACCACCTTCCTTCTCCATCATCAGATCAACTGACTAATACCATAATATTGTATTTTCATCAATTTTCATGTGTATAAAATTTTCAATTGAATTGATTACTGGGAAGTGGGTCAAATCCCAGGTCAGGGAAAGGTTATTCTCAGAGTCTGATGATATAAACAGGTGGCGATGAATTTTTAAAAAGTGAATAACAGTAGATTATTTTTACGCCTATTAAAGGCATAATGTCTGAAGCTGGTATGGAAAATCGAATACACTTGAACACAATCTGAACCGCTTGGGAAGCAATTATGATCACATTATGGCAAGGATTAGATATTGATCCTTTGCAAGGGGCATGTTATTGTGAACGATCTTTAAAATTCTATTCGATCTTTTAAATAAGTACTCTTTTCAAAATTCAGAATAAATACAGTAGCAACCCTAGTGAGTCGTCAAGTTTAGGTAATAATTTTCGAAGACGACGGGAGTGGCCCTTCTGTTATTTTTCTATTATGTGCTCTTACGGTGAGGGACAACATCGTGATGAAACCTGCACATTCAGATGACTGAATGTGTAACCATGGGTCACGGAGGTCGGATGGCAGTGGCTCCACTGTAATTACTTGATCTGCCAATTCCTGGATCATGGTCAAGACGAAGAACCCAGATGATGATGACTATTATTTTAGAGTCATCTATGCTATTACCCATATCTTCGTATGAAATACTTACACTTTTATCTTTATAATACAATTTAAAACCGTTTATAATGGACTTATTAAAGAATAGGACTCACATGCTAAATGATTTTTAAGCTGGAAAGAGCGTGTTGCACGGCAGAGCCAGGGTCGCAGGGAAACTTAAAGATGATTACTTAAGATTACTTACATGAGTTATAGGTTCGCCCAGTGCCCCGTGAAAGGATTAAATTCTCACCAAAATATACTAGTTTGCACACAATGTGCAGACAACGTTATCTATGTGCTAAGGTGGTGCGGGTGGTGCAGAATGTTTTCTTTTGTTGACAAGTTTCTTATCACTTAATACGTGTACTCGTATTATATTTGATGAAATTCAGTCTTCTAAATTCAGAAGCAAAAAGTGTGATACCAAATTAAAGTGAAATGTAGTGCTTAGAAAATAAGGTGCATTTTTGTATCATACAAGTGATACAAAAATTAACTTTATTTTTTAGACAATACATTCCACTTTGACTTGTCTCCAGCGTTTGATTCTGAATTTAGCCACCGGATGTTTCTTAACCGTCTTACTAATAAAAAATTTTCATACGTTGATCAAGCGTTTAACGAGCGTATCTGTATACATACAAGGCTTATGTCAAAATACTTTTGACATGTGCAACAAACTTATCTGATCCGGCGACAACGTCGCTTGTTGGAAGTGACATGATATTTCACAATAACCACACTTAGTTTCAGCTTTGGCCAGCGGGTCAGATAGTTGGTGGAGTTATTATCTCAGAGATTCCGGCGCCGATAGTCTTCTGTCAAGTTACACACACGTCACTACGAACTTTTTTGACCAGGCCACCAAAACAGGAACTAAGTGTCGCCAATTGAAATAACATTTGGCGGCAATACTAAACTCTACTGCTACTTGGATGCCACTGAGGAGATTTTGAACAAACTTGAGCGCCTTCAAAACTTATGTATCCGGTTTCTTTTCGGACTGCAAAAATATGACCATATTTCCAGTTATCGTTCTCAGCTCAAATGGCTTCCAATCCGTCTACGCAGGAATGCTCATATCCTATCCACCCTCTACAAAGTCCTTTATAGCCCACTCGCTCCCTCATACCTCCGTGACCGTTTCCACTTTTCCCGTCCTCAAGACAAGCCCTGTCGCTCAAGCGTAAGATCGTCGCTTTCAATTTCTACTCACAGTTCCGATTTCCTCTCCTATTCCTTCACTGTTCATGCAGCCCGGCTGTGGAATTCTCTCCCACACGAAGTGCGGGATAGTCAGTCAATACATATTTTTAAAAAACGTGTGAAAGAATACTATCTTTCCCAGTGTGCCTAGGAAAAGGTGAATAACAGTAGATTATTTTTACGCCTACTAAAGGCATAATGTCTAAAGCTGGTATGGAACATCTAATATACTTGAACACAATCTGAACAGCTTGGGAAGCACTTATGATCACATTATGGCAAGGATTAGATATTGATCCTTTGCAAGGGGCATGTTATTGTGAACGATCTTTAAAATTCTATTCGATCTTTTAAATAAGTACTCTTTTCAAAATTCAGAATAAATACAGTAGCAACCCTAGTGAGTCGTCAAGTTTAGGTAATAATTTTCGAAGACGACGGGAGTGGCCCTTCTGTTACTTTTCTATTATGTGCTCTTACGGTGAGGGACAACATCGTGATGAAACCTGCACATTCAGATGACTGAATGTGTAACCATGGGTCACGGAGGTCGGATGGCAGTGGCTCCACTGTAATTACTTGATCTGCCAATTCCTGGATCATGGTCAAGACGAAGAACCCAGATGATGATGACTATTATTTTAGAGTCATCTATGCTATTACCCATATCTTCGTATGAAATACTTACACTTTTATCTTTATAATACAATTTAAAACCGTTTATAATGGACTTATTAAAGAATAGGACTCACATGCTAAATGATTTTTAAGCTGGAAAGAGCGTGTTGCACGGCAGAGCCAGGGTCGCAGGGAAACTTAAAGATGATTACTTAAGATTACTTACATGAGTTATAGGTTCGCCCAGTGCCCCGTGAAAGGATTAAATTCTCACCAAAATATACTAGTTTGCACACAATGTGCAGACAACGTTATCTATGTGCTAAGGTGGTGCGGGTGGTGCAGAATGTTTTCTTTTGTTGACAAGTTTCTTATCACTTAATACGTGTACTCGTATTATATTTGATGACATTCAGTCTTCTAAATTCAGAAGCAAAAAGTGTGATACCAAATTAAAGTGAAATGTAGTGCTTAGAAAATAAGGTGCATTTTTGTATCATACAAGTGATACAAAAATTAACTTTATTTTTTAGACAATACATTCCACTTTGACTTATCTCCGGCGTTTGATTCTGAATTTAGCCACCGGATGTTTCTTAACAGTCTTACTAATAAAAAAATTTCATACGTTGATCAAGCGTTTAACGAGTGTATCTGTATAACATACAAGGCTTATGTCGAATACTTTTGACATGTGCAACAAACTTATCCTGATCCGGTGACAACGTCGCTATTTCACAATGACCACACTTGGTTTCAGCTTTGGCCAGCGGGTCAGATAGTTGGTGGAGTTATTATCTCAGAGATTCCGGCGCCGATAGTCTTCTGTCAAGTTACACACACGTTACTACAAACTTATTTGACCAGGCCACCAAAACAGGAACTAAGTGTCGCCAATTGAAATAATATTTGGCGGCAATACTAAAATCAACAACAATGACGTCGTCATTGGGCCAGATAAGCTATTACACATGCCGTGTAACTAAAGACTGTGTAACTTATATGTAAAAGCGTTAAAAAATAGTTGATCAGTACTTTTTTTATTAGTAAGACGGTACAAATGTTATCAACACCGCAAACAAGGAAGCAGGTCACCTGATGGTAAATACTCCCCGCCGTCCATCTTATTTTTATAAGAATTCAAAAACAAAACTAGGAGATGGTTCTCAATTCGTCGGAACCTTCTCCTGCGACTGAATGTGTAACCATGATCCAATCTGGTCAGGTTCCCCTATTAACCGGGCGACGAAGGTCAGATGGCAGTCGCTCTACTGTAATTACCTGATCTGCCAAATCCGGGATCATGATCAAGATGAGTCTCGTGCGCAAGAGCATAACCGGGTCATAAACGCCAAGATAACACCACCAAAAGTTGTTTTGCAGTTTTCTGGCACCCATTACACAAGCTTTGATTACTTTCGAACTAGATGGCGCTGTGTGTGTGGAGCATATTTTAAGGTTAATTAGTAATTTAGCGTACTCGAGGCCATGGGACATTCAAAAAAGAAAATACTTTTGCCATTGTACTTAAACTAGAAACTGTATAGGGTTCAGCACTTAAATAAACATGTACCGTTAGTAAGTATTAAGTTACGAGCACCTCGAGGCACCCAACGTTTTCCTACGCACTCCTCATACAAACGAACTTCATAGTAGGTAAGTACCTACTCTATCCCATTTTCGAACACTTCTTTAATGGTCACTCCCTAAGGAATGTTCCTAAAAGGGAAGATAAAGTCATATCAACCAAATTGTAAGTGCAATAAGTACGTATAAATTCAAGAGACAGCCTAGTAATAAAACCTGCTCTTGGTACGCGTAAATACTCGTACCTACATGGATTTAGTGGATTTTATTATCTAAGCTTCGTAAACGGTAAACACTATTAAGGCATCAGTGCGAAATGTCTTTTCTACTTATATCTACTTATATCTTTTCCGCTTACTGAGACAGGTGAAGAATACAGGCGGTACTCTCACGCCTGCGTACAAACGGCCTGACCTTTCCGTAATTGAATAGGCGTGCGTGGCGCGTGCGCATCGAAAACGCACGCGACCGATTACTGCACGCTCTGCTCGTAGGTAGCCTAGGTAGGTCTAGGTCTAGGCTTGTGTTGGCGTTGGGTTTTGTTTGAACTGATGTTTGGATTTCGATGGGATAAAGTCATGAGTTCAGTTGGTTGCCGGTCTGCCACGCGAGGTCCCGGGTTCGATTACCTGCCGAGAAGAAATTGAAATGATGAATTTTAATTTCTGTTACAAGTCTGGGTGTAATGTATGTAATGAATAAATATATGAAATAAATCAAAATTTTATTAAGTCTAGTGAAACACATTTAATTTTAGATCTACAAAACACGTAAATAATAAAAATAAAACACATTATTTTCCTGAGCTAGGATAATATGATACCCTGTGTTTCAGGCGAGATAATAAATATGTATTTAAAAAAAGTATGTAAGTAGTTTATCTAATACCCATAACGCAAGCTTTGTTTACTTTGGGGCTAGATGGTCTTGTGTGAGTTTGTTCAAGCACATTTCTAAAATGTTGTTTTAAAAAAAAAGTTTTCGCTCAGTTCCTGCTCATTTTTCAAAAAATATTGCGCTTAAAATAACACATCTTGGCAAGGAACGTCGGTGGCGTAATGGTTAAGGGGTTCGATTCGTACTCACAAGCAAGAGGTACCGAGTTCGATCCCCAGAGCCGCCATGTATATATCAGTGACTTTTGATGAGTCATGTACGTTAGTTGATCTTAGGGCAAGGGAAAATATCGCGATGAAATCTGCTATTGAATGTGTAGACAATATCTAATCTGGTTAGGTTCCCCTGTTATGCGCTTATTACACATTTCTAAATTCAGTGACTGAATTCAGAAACAAAAAGCGTAAGAGCAAATCAAAGTGGAATGTATTGCTCATAGAATAAGGTCCATTTTTGTATCATTTATATTAAGTCACGCGTCGCTCCGCTTTTCAAAAATCCGAGATACAAAAATGGACCTTATTCTATGAGCAATACATTCCACTTTGATTTGCTCTTACGCTTTTGTTTCTGAATTAAGTCACTGAATTTAGGAATGTGTAATGAGCGCATTAACGGGTCACGGAGGTCACATGGCAGCCCCTCCGCTGTTATAACCCGATCAACCAAATCCTCAATCATGGTCAATCCGGACCCCTGGCACGTGAGTGCAAAACCGGGATATTGATGCCAAGATGATTATGTATTTTACTTTTCATGGCTCTAAATCTACTTACATCATACTCATAAATGTTTATTAAGTTGCAGTTTTTACTTGAGTCTTCTAAGGGTATTTATTAGTATCCAATATTTCCCAATTGTTGAAGGATTTACTCAAAATGTTTGTATTTTAAAATATGTTTGACCAATTTGGTTCACAATTCCGTATAAACTGAAAATATGATCTCTGAAATGTTGCAGTAGGAAATGGTAAAACACCTAAGAAGTTAGCATACAAGTCAATAGTATGCGATATTATATTATGTTACTTTGAATTTAATTTAGCAAGGATTAATTTCAATGTAGAATAGCCATGTTCACCGCCGTTCTTAAGTCACGTAAGTGCAATAAAAAGTACACTGTGCCTCTACGACCGTTTTTTCGTTAAGCATATTTATTTATGAGAGAGCAGATGTCACGTGTGACAGCGCAATGCGTCTAGAATGCCACAAACTTATATGAACCGGTAACAGTGTCGCTATTGTTGACAACAAAGTAACATTAAAAATGGTGACTAGCAGTTCCAGTTTTGGCCACCGGTGCAGATAAGTTTGTTCTCTACCACATTTTTTCACAAAATTCAATTAATCTGAATTATCAATACCATATCACTCAACGTCACCACATAGGACATTCATTAATCAAATCGTCCTGACTGACAAATGCAATTATAATTTATAACAAACGAGCTCTCCAAGTGGACATTTTGTTTCCCGTAAGTAACAAACTTGTATGCAATTCTCGAGATGCATATAAAGTACAGAAGAATATATTCACAAGCTATTTATAAGCAGCATAACAACCGATTTAACCACGACGACAGATCTGAAAAAATATGTGAAGTATTTTTGCCGTTTATAAAAAGGTTACTAAGTAGGCATGCACTGACTACTAAGTCACGTTCTAAGTTTTAGTTCTTTTTACAAACCAACTTTTATTTAACTTTACTTGTATGGTCTGGAATCTTGCAAGCCTAATTCGACCTACTTCTCAGCGTTCGATTGAGGTGAAATTTGGTATTCCTATGTAACTTGGATGACAATTCATTAATATAATATCATGGAGCTGGTCTGATGATTTAGTCGGAAGGTGGTCATAGGAACTAATGAACACAACAGGATAACCCCATCGTGTTTGGGCTCTTTGGATTGGTCTTGATGAGTACTATGCCCCTAAGATATTTAATCAAAAGCTTCGCGATAAAAGCTTGTTATGAAAAAATATTTGTTATTTGATAACTTATTTAGTGTTCCGAATCACTAAAGGAAAACCGGGACCCTCATAGGATCACTGTTGTCCTTTTGTCGGTCTATTGGAGTCTCGGGTAAATACTACAGAATTTTAACAACACAATTAATGGGTTGGCCGTGTGGTTTCCGGCAGAGAAGAATAGCACCAACCCCTTACCCTCGTGGGTGTCGTACAAGGCGACTAATGTTTTCGAGACGAAAGATCAAGAGTCTCCGTGGTCTGGAAAATGGGCAGCAGCATTTTCCATTGTTATATTTAAACACTGCGATCTCCAACGAGCCTGCCAAGCGTGGAGATTATGGCAATAACCTCCCCTTTCGTGGGAGAGGCCCTAAGTCCTGCAGTGGACTGTTACGGGCTGTGATGATGAATTAATGGGTAGGTAGAAATCAGTAATCAAATAACCACCCAATATAACTCACACCGGTGGACATAGATCTCTTCTAAGCGCCATTGCAAACTTTTATGGGGTTGTCGCCCTGTGGCTACATTCTGCCTGCAGCTTTTCGCAGATTTTCACTTCGCCTGCATAGCTGTACTGATTTTTGAACTTAAAGTCTGCCCCAAGACAACTATCAGTAGCAGGGGCTTGTGTTACAGTTATCCTATTTTTGATAGCGAGTTAGCAAGTATCAAATGTCTCGAGTTATAGGTCGTATATACTATGTATGTAGGAGAGCGACGACAGCCTAGTGCCAATGTGTCTAGGAGACATAACCAATATTTGATAAACGTTAAGCAACACACGTCAATGCCGGTAACTGGATGGGCGTCCCTTTCGTACGTTGAGGCTAATCGAATTTCACTGCACAACGAGCTCGACACTCGTTAGGTGCGCCTCCGAATATCGGTGGTAAATCGAGGTTGACCTGGGTTCTTTCCCTGCTAAACCTGAGACTGATTGAAATATCAAGTGCCACAAGTTACAATTCTGTGTAATCCTGACCCACCTCTTTTGCCCCTTCCACGTTCTTACGTCTCATGCACCACCCCCTAAACCCTGCGGGATAGAGGTGCGAGTATGTATTATGTATGTAAATTGTAGTACAGTCACATGATAGTCTGCCATGCGCTATCCCCGCGTGGGTAGCCGACACCCGGCACATTCATTATTGAACACATCAAAGGAGAAAAATCGGAATGCTCATCGGCCAGTGAAGCGGTTTTCCGCACGATTAGACGCGCGAATGTGACAATTATCACTGTACAGTACCCTTTCAGCCTTTACCAGGTCCACATATCACATACAAGTATTAGTTTTAGTATTACAATATAGTTTTTTTAGTAGTATGTTAGTATTACCACAAAACTTACAGTCCAAGAAATGCAACAAGTTCTTAATTGAAAAATATATTTTTCGTAATAAGCTTTAATCGCGCGTTCTCTATGATTCAGTCAGAGTAGTTGCCAGGAATAATAGAACGAGCCCAAACTAGATGTGTTTATTATGCGTAGTTTAGGAGTTCCCATGGCCACGTTTCGTCTCCATCATCAGATCATATATAACATTGCATTGTTACCGAACTTATTTGTATGCAAAATTTCATATCAATCGGTAACTTTATTATGAACAAACAAGGGATAGGTGAAGTTAAAAAAGTAAAAGCTTGTAAAAAGTCTATTACTACATTCAATTTATTCATTAAAAGCCGGAGATATTATATTTTATAACGAACGAATTATGAACCTCTTATCATGCCCATCCCTAAACGTATCTAAGCAATGCCCATGCAATCATGCTCAATACATTTGTTACAAAATATAGACTGACGATTTTTTCGAACCCGAATCGCGAGTAGCGTTTGAAAGTAATTAAAAGCAATCGAGTCCCATTATATAGTTTGACAGAAAATTGCAGATCGTGATCTAAGATCGTTGATACTGCGATGATGATGCTGCTGTTTAGAAGGCTCGTTTCAATAGATGTAGCTTATACAGTCTCGCATCGTCCAGCGTCGGACGTCAGAGCCAAATGTTCCGCTAAGATAAGCGACAAAAATGTTCATTCGCCCTCGTTAGTCGGGGAAAACCGAAGCTTCTTTTATTGTAGCAGACACCTATTTGAGGTCGATGATCTTGAGCTGAGCACCAAATAGACATGGATGCCTATTCACTCGTTTTTGACTTATTACGATGGATTCGTGAAGGTATTTCTAGATTTGAAAGCGAACCGTTGAAATACGATCTTTGAAGATGTGATAGAAGTTTCCCCAGTTTATGTTTTTATTGAATTTGACCCCAAAGTATTGGGAAAGTAGGTAGCTACCTGCGCCGATTGAAAAAGGGAGCAAGGACTTGTCAGATTCAAGACTCACGTGTGTTGTCGCAATAGGATCAATCGTGTAGAATCGCAAAAGGGACAACACAACCTATTGCGATTCTGTAGCCCAACGAATTGTTGTGTTCTGGTAAATTAGATATGGTATCCAGCGTAACAGGTATGTGGTATTTCATCTCAGTGAAAATGCACTTGCGGATCTGCATTTTTGTTGCATGAAGGTTGGTGCATGAATTGCAAATGTTAGTGGCGACAGTAACCGCTTTTCGTCAGTATATAACAATAACGCATCCACAAAAACTTAATAATTATCAAAATCGAGATAAGTTCGCTGTGAATACTTACTTCTATTTCTGAATTTTATGAATATCAGAAACATTCTCCCTTCGCCTACTATTCGCAACTAGTCACTGTGATATTTCCTCGCATGGGTACGAGTTACCAATACGCGACTGCTAAAAGCCTTTCCGTGTTACAATTATATCTGGGCGTTAGTTACAAATTTTGCAGACGGCGTGGTTTATATTTATAAATAGATGTGTTCCAGTTCGCTCCAGTTTCGTTGCATCGGGCCGCCGGAGTCGGTTTATTGATTTGGTGGCACAGTTAATTTCGGCAAGGTGGAACTAGGCGCTCGGACAAGTAGGACGCGCTTGCCGGAGAGCGGATTCGGTGGCTATAAACGGCTTGCAGAGACTTATATGTTATTAATCTGGCTCGGGACCTAGTTTGCGTACAATTCGGCCATTTTTGGCGATATTATTTCTTATTCCAGTCTCCAGGTTGTCATCTATCTCTAGGTAACAAATCAAAATACAAAATAGGTAGGTGTAACAAATCTGTTTCAGCAGTGGATGAAATGAAACTGACAGACAGCGTTAATTTCGCATTTATAATATAAAAAAATCATATTAGAGTTAAAGACCCGGTTGTGCTCTTGCACGCGAGGGCCCTGGGTCTGCCTTGACCACGATCCACGATTTGGCATGATCCATGATCCGCCGTGACCCCTTTAACAGGGGAACCTGACCAGATGGGATCATGGTTACATTCGGTGGAGGTTTCATCATGATGTTTTGCCTCTCCGTAAGACCAGCGGTTAGTGTTCAACTAATGCACATAACTTAGAAAAGAGTCATTAGTACATGGTGGCGCTGGGGTTTGAACCCGGTACCTCTAGCTTTCGAGTCGGAACCATTAGGCCACCAACGTACTACATTCAAAGTTTTAAACATTTGTTATTAAGTTCGTAATAGTACCTATAGTTTGAACATAAAATATTTAGCGCTAAAAATAGTTTTTACGTTAATAAATTAATCGATAACCACTACATCAGAATTAAAAGCGTCCGTCGGACATAGACGAAAGGAATGTAGTAGACTTAGGTGTGATATTTAACAACTTTTTGTCGAAATACGATATTGTCTTTTACGATATGATCGAATTGGTAATTAACTGGTCGCGTCCAACAAAAGCACTAGAAATAAAAACAAACTATCCATTGCTCTGTTGTTTGTCTTGAATAATGGCTAAATTAAGTCGAGCAGAGAATGGTGTTCTACCTTGTCCCACCAAATATGGCCGTTCAGACCTATATATTTTTTCGTGTAATTGCACCAAACGCTACATCTCGCATTCCTCTAACACATAAACTGCTTAGTAAGGACTTATCGGAAGGCGGCTCGCTTGCAAGGGCTAGGGGGACGCAAAAAACGCTATCATGCGCCTAATAGGGTTAACCTTTTGCATTTCACCGTAAATGCAATTAAATAGTTGCGTGCGCGCAAGCGTCCTTGCCTGAGCACGTACACACCGCACAAATAAATTATGTCAATATACGTGTATGAGACACTAATTACATACTGTTTCATAACACTGAAAGCATTTGAGTTATTTATTTCTGTATTTTTCTGATGTGGAATGGGTGGTCGATTTGTAACGTGGTTCTATTATATGACTGCAACTAGGTTTTGTGCATATAGGAAATATATACACTCATTTGTTGCACAGATTGAATCTTGACAGTTTTAGGCCTTTAGCAAAAAATGTACTGTCTAATTACTTATGTGCTGTTGAGGTTTCCATCTACATATATAGATCTTTCAAACTACACAACGGATTTTAATGCGATTTTCAACAATAAATACAGTGATTTCAGAGGAAGGTTTATAAGCAAGAAAAAAGAGGTAGGTCGGGGTAAAGTAGGTGTACGCGAACAAAGTCGCGCCTGGTGCCCTAGTAACGCGTTCTGACGAAACACGTTCGCGAACTCCACGCCAACGAAATGCTGCGATGGATGTGCGGAGTTACGCGACTCGATCGAGTACGTAACGAGTACATCTGTGGCAGCCTTGGCGTGAGGGATATCGCAGATAAGATCGAGGAGGCTCGTCTGCGCTGGTTTGGTAACGTGTTGCGTAAGCCTCAGGGATATGTCGGAAATAAGTGCCTGAATCTGCCGGTATCAGGAAAGAGGCCCCGTGGGCGACCCAAAAAGAGATGGATTGACATCGATTGGAGTCGAATGCGAGAGCCAACGGCTTACGACGAGAGGACGCCGAAGACCGGGCGAAGTGGAGAAGATTGAGTAGGAAAGCGGACCCTGGCAGAGGCCGGGATAAGCGCTAGGACGACGACGACGACGACTTTAAGTGTCGATTATTTAACTATCATTTTAGCACATTACAAAGTTTGGTACTTTGTACTATAAGTAGAATCCTTGGTACTGACTTTGTTTAGATATCAGTTATCAGGGATATACAGATAGGTATAGAACCCTTATTGGACCTTTTGTTCAGGAGTCAGCGCGATCTATTTTTAATGTATGGATGGAAGTATATACAAAGAGTATTTGTTTACATTCTCTGTGACAAACGGACAGACAACTCGCACAATAAGTCATAAAAATAGTTCTTCAAAACTATTTAAATGAATTGAATACAGTTTTCATCATTGGAGGTACTTAATTCTGTGTAACAGTTAGCGTCTTCACCATGGCAGGAAATTATACAATTTTAATCTCATTAATAGGCATATTTTATTATAATATTTTTATTTAGTTTATTTGATCTTGTGTTTTTGGGATAGGTGTCCCTTTCGAATCAAACGGCTGTTTTTGCATTTATATGTAGTTATGATAATCTATTCCATTAAAATCTTGGGGCCAATGATTTTTACGCACAGGTCAAATTAAACTGGTTTCCCGTGCAACGTCGAAGATAAAAAGTAACCTAGACGACATCTAGACGGTGCTAATGATATGCAAACATAATGGTGCTAAAAGAGTTAGCGACGGTGACCAAATTTAGTCGTTGCGGCCGTGAATGCCTACTATATGACCTGTACACAGGCAGGTAAACGCACATAATTTGGCTAATATACATATACAACTGATATTGCTGATTTAGATAATTTTTTTATTTTTAATATTTTTTATCGATTTTTATCAGGTAGTAGGACTCTGTCCGTCTGGGTGCGTATCAGCGCCTTATCTATTTCTGCAGCCAAGAAACAATGTTTGCGTTATTGTGTTCCGGATTGAAGGATAAGTTAGCCAGCGTAATTACAGGCAATTGCGTACAATACCACCTATACCTATACCAAGTATACCTATATACCTGACATAACCTAGGGAACAGACTGTACAACAAATGTAATGCTACAGGTTGGTACTGGCGACACTGCCGGACACCACACGGCCGTAGATATTTACGACACACTTTCCTCATGCGGTCAAGTACGCGACTCCATTCTTATAACACCCCATAAATAACGCAGACAATAATAACCGATAAAGTAAGATATACAGGCGATAACAAGGTGGTGTACTCATTAATGGCTTTATTCCCCTTTAAGGCCCACGCTGTGGTATTTACCTCGTCAAAATTCAGGTTTTTGCACCGAAGCTTAAAGCCAATGCGTAAGTAGGTGCATTGGTAGTTTACAACTGGTACTTATAGAAACAATATCACTATAATAAAAATAGGTCATCGTATTTTTATGGTGTCCGTTCTTGGGCGACGCATAAAAAGGATTCATTTGGGGTACTGTAGCTCTTAAATGGATCGGATGATTTTGAAATGTTTTTATTATTGAAAATTAGAGGGCTGGGGAGCCCGCGGCCCTCGCGGCTTTTTGAACTAAAAGGTCTGTTTTTTTTTGGTTTATTGTAAATGTCTGGAAACAACTCGTAAACGGTTGGGAATTTAAAAGGTATATGAAGCAAAAGTTGTAGAACATTTTATAGGCTTTAGTTTGGGTTGTACACCATATTCTGGTAGGATGCACTGTATAAACTATAGATCGGGACCTTTCGAGTCCACTCCCACCAAAAGCTCGCGGCCCCCGATTGCGAACTTTTTTTATTAACCTGGTGGTCATCCCCACCACCACGGGAGTCAAATGGTAGTCGAACCACGTTAATTACCTGATGTGCCAATTCCTGGATCATGGTCAAGGCAGACCTATACTCAAAGTACAAGGGACATTAATGCCAAAATGATTATTTTTTATTTTTTATTTTTTTCGATATTTTGGCTTTTTACTTGCGGCGACTACATACCCACCTGCGCGCAACCCGTCAAAGCCAATTCGTCAGAGCCTCGTCCGTCTGTCAGCACGGGCCCCACGAGCAGTTGAGACAGGTGAGGCCCACATAGATGATGGTAGGGATTCACAACCCCGTCCTGGATTTGGAGCTATTGCCGCCACGCAATCATGCTGCCATCGTAGTGTTTCGGCACAATACTCATAGTATTAGTGTATTGTGTTGTAATATATGTATATGTTGTGATATAAGTATTGTGATATTTGTATGTATTTATTTATTTATTTATTGAACAGTTTATTGTGCACAGGAAATACATAGCAAATAACAGGCAAAGTAATAAATGACACAACAGGCGCTACTTATTTCTAAAAGAAATCTCTTCCAGCAGGCCTTCGGAAGCGTGATGTGATCATGAGACGCCAACATTTTAAAGGATAAAATAGCCAGCGTAATTGCAGTCATAAAGCATAAAAACTTAATCATCAGAATGACAACACACCTTCGGTTCTGCATTTTTGTTTCATATAGTTTAAAGTCCATTATATACTTACATAGTAAAATATTATACTCATTTGTCATTGAGTAGATACTAAAAAAGAATACGGCTTCTCGAAATTCAAGCCCATGCTCGGATTTGTTCCAACTTACCCACGCCTCTCCCGATATCTTCCTTTTAAAGCTATCTGTAGCTCGCCTCGGCAAGCCAAAGACCGAGCCGGCCAGCTGCAGGTGTTGTGTCATTGGATATGGGAGTGAGGGAATGTGCGCGATCAGCTCCAAAGCCTTCGGCCGCATCGTGTGAAACCGCCGTGTGTGGCGGTGACTCACGTGGGATCGACTGGTGACGCAACTGTTTCGAGGATTTGCTGCGGATTGTTTTTGTTGTTTATTGTGACCGGCAGAGTAGAATTTAGTAGCAACCCCTTCGATTCAAGGTGTCGTAATAGTCGGGTAATGTCTTAGAGGTAGACAAGGGGAGCTTGCACACCAGAAAATGGGTAGGACTTAGGAGCGTTTTCCGTAGTGTTTTCTCAATACTGTAACGTTCAACCCGTACAAATTACGCAGTTCATGGCAAAAGCTTCCAATAATGTGGAGAAGGCACAAGTCCCGCATTCCGGTTTTACGTGATTGTTGCAGTGTTTTTGTTGATTTGTCATTGGGTTTGCATCTACTGTTGTTGTTGAGATGGATTGCTTTTGTGGAACACAATGTGCGGCTTATTCTAGTCGTTTAGGAATACCAGATTTTGCTCGTGACATTGGTCAAGCACTAAGCAGAACGCAACGTCTGTTCAATAAACTCCGAATTTACTGAATCGATTTCGATCATTCTTTCAGTAATAGGAAGCTACATTCTTCGTAAGTGTCATAGGCCGGTTCATGTCCCGGTTTATGTATTTAACTTAAAATCTAGGCCATGTTTCATCTAATTCGATTGGGTAGAACCAGAGATACAGCTTGACCACTCCGCAGTACTAGCTTTCATACATTAGGGAGGTAATTTAAAATGGCCGATCGTGAAAAAGATAAACTGTCCGAAATCGATTTCCATGCCGAAGTAGCGGGAAATGCTAGTTGATAATAAACATGGGATAGGCAAGCTAAGATTGTGGATTAACTGCTAAAGTATTGTTTTCAGTGCCCCGAGCTTTCAACAACTATCTTCATTCACATATATTTACAAATGTTAAAGTCCATACGACACCTGTATTTTGTGGCGCATTGTCATAAGGCTTGCATAACTTGGAACCACGAGGCGAGCAGCGGGATACCGGTACTCTCTAAAAAACAAGTGGCTGGATAGCACGGACAACCATAATGTAGAGAGGCAAGCATTGTATGCAGATTCGCTTTTCATAAAGGCGTTAACTTTGCCACCTTATAGCGCGAAAGATAAATTTTTCCCAACATACACGACGAGACTCGAGTAATGATGTTATGATATGATATCTTGTAAGATAAGGGGAGGTCGCTTTAATGAGATATTGTTTGCTTAGTGATCTTATGAGATAAAATACGCTTGCTTTTTTGTTGCAATTTTTTTTCTGGGGTAAAAATTTAATGTGGTGAAAATGAGACGTTTGCGTGTGCGGGCGGGACTTAACTGCAGTGGACAATCGATTCGCAGTACCAATGCGGCATAGTATGCGACACTGTTAGTGGATTTTAATCGAATATTTAATCTATTTGTATTAATAATGTAAAGAGGAAATTATGATAATCTTGGTGTTAATATTCCGGTTGTGCTCTCGTGCACGAGGGCCCGGTGTCCGCCTTGACCATTGTCCAGGATTTGGCAGATCTAATTCGCAATTAAAAGCTTTAGGCTAGTGAGTTATCTTAAAAAGAGATCCCTGAGCTCACCATACATTGGTTCACATACATACATACACATTTAATTGATACATATTTGATCGATTATGCATGTAAGGTTCAATTATATTTCAATTGTAATTTGTGAAACTCGGAATGATGTCGTAAGAATCGCCACTAAGATCACGATCGTAATCAATGTTCTATACTAAATTATTAGGTATGAGGTGATTTGGAAAGCACATGCATAGCCATAAGGTATTGCCAGTTATATATTTAAATATACTAGTATTACTAACGGTAGTATGTCCTTGTTAATTAGTGCAGAGCCTACTGATAAGTGCACTGTTATTGTTATTCACGGAGGTCAGATGTTAGTCGTTCCACTGTAATTACCTGATCGCTAAATCCTGGATCATGGTCGAGGGGGACCCCGGGCCCTTGTGCTCGAGAGCACAACCGGGACATTAACGCCAAGATGATTATTTTTATTAAATGTTAATGTAGTAACAATAGTCGAATTTCATACCCACCGCGGTGTGATACACAAGTAATGTCAACACATCAGCATAGTCGCGTTCACAAGTACCTTAGCCCCAATAAAAGTGCCAAGGCGCAATTCTGTGAACCTTATAAGGTCTCAATTTGCCGTTACAACATCCTCGTACCGTCTGTCGGTAGTGGGTTATCAATTTGATATAAATACGATTATCACTGCTATGGGGCCGTTCAAGTATTACGTTGGGAAGGACTTTGGTATTTTAAGCCCTCGTTGTTAATTCAGATTTTATTAGATATTATTCAATATTTATTAAGGTATTCTCGCCCCTACTTTTACGTGAAGAGTTGACCTTTGTAGTTGATGATTTTATAATTTGATGAATATACCCATCCCTGTCATAAACAACTTAACCCACAGAAAAAGTCGGATAACCTCCGACCAAGTTTACGTATAACTCAAATACTGTATTTTCTACACTACTGAACCGATTTTAATAAAGCTAAGAACCATCTCCATTAATCTGGCTTTCAAATAAAAAAAACCGAATCCAAATCGGTCCGTTCCTTTGAGAACTACGATGCCACCGACAAACACACACCTCCACAGATACACAGAGCTACAGATACACAAACACACACGACAAACTTATAACACTCCTCTTATTTCGTCGGGGTTAATAATAAGCAAAGCACCCCACTACACTCTTTTTTTTTTTCAAAAGATCTATTCTAGCCACCCCTCAGACCGCCTTCTCAGCTGGACGACTCAATATGGAGCATACCCATCTAGGGATAGCTCTTCTTTTTGTATTTTAGGACTTTTGCTTCTTAGGTAGTACTTGAACGACCCCCCGTGGTGGGCTTCGAGTCTCAAGGTGTCGGACACCCGACCGTTCGCTGGAATCCGTGGAGGCTTTTACAATGCACGAGGAAGTTTTTGTTCAGTGGCCATTCATGGCGAGAGAACACGATATGATATGACTCACTGGTCGGCACTCCGTCTGTGTGCGCTGCACCTGAAATTGAAGAGAGTGTCTTTACAAACTACCTACTACTAAGCTATAGGATATAGCCAAAGACGAGAACATATTATAAATCAAAGGGTTACATTCAAGTGTCAGATTTTATTCAGGTTTGTGTGTGTTACAGAACGGAAATCTCATTGAATTAGGTATTTAGATTTCTATGGTGTAGGTAAGTGTTGTATACAGTAATGAAATGTGAGAGGGTTACCGGATTTATATTCGGGTAATAGTATTTTTTTTATCGAAGGCCCGTTCCGCCTTAACAATGTTCCAGGATTTGGCAGATCAGATAACTACACTGGAGCGACCCTGCTACAAGGGGAACCATACCAGATTGGATCATGGTTTTACATTCAGTTGCTTGAATGTGCAGGTTTCATCACGATGTTTTCCCTCACCGTAAGAGCATCGATTGGCATTTAACTAAAGAAAGCTACGTAACTCAAAAAAGGTACCAACTATGACTGAAAAACAAAATAAATTATCATCATCCTGGAGTCAAATCTCGGTTTGAATAAAATTCTCGCGCAGATTAAAAAAAATAATGAAAACTAATAATTTTGTGCCCAAATAGGTAAAATTATATGTAGTCACATCAACTACAATATTAGATTTTGAGTATATTAGAGAAGATAAGTAGATAATATTAGATTTTTAATAACTAAATTTTCTGCTGCGTTTACTTGTAGTTGTAACATTTGTAACCTATCAAATGATAAAAGTGCGCGGTCTAAGTCATCAAGTTTACGTAACATTAATAAGTAAGTACTCATAACAGTTTTTCTAGGTTGCTATTTGTTACAAAAAAACAGGAGTCGCCATCTCATCCGCAATTAAAACTATATGAAAAACAATCATACAATACACTTAAGATATTTCTACGCGTGCACTCCACAACCGACCGGAAATACTTTTATTATCATAATCTTTCGCGTTAACATTACACATTAATGTCTTTAATTTTTATAATTGCCCACTATAAAACTATAAGCGGTACTCGGCGCACGCATAATTGCAAATATGCATAGAAAAAATATGACCTTTACAGTGCGGTCGTTTATAATTACTCTAGTCCAAGGCACGGGCAATGGCTTAGGTTAAATAAACTTTACGGATTATTTCGCAGGAGCCCTGCCTGTCGTACGGAGCTTGGAAATTGCAGCCAAATACTTGTATAGTAATGGAAGTATTATGTTACGTAAGCCTTAAACAAAATATTGAAAAGTTTTATTACGGTTTGCAGTATTGACCGCTTCAAATTGCTTAACTGTACTGACCTATAACTGTAGTTGGTACACTACATACATACTTAGAGATTCTATATAATTATTTGCATTACTTACTGATTAACAGTAAATAAAGTAACTCTATTTCATTATATTGGTGACTAATGGTCCCGGCGCGACTTCGTTCGCGTGGCGTCCTACCCCTACACCTACCCTACGCCTACCCTAAACCTACCCTACACCTACCCTACACCTACCCTATACCTACCTTACACCTACTCTACACCTACCCTACACCTACCTTACACCTACTCTACACCTACCCTACACCTACCCTACACCTACCCTACACCTACCTTACACCTACTCTATACCTACCCTACACCTACCCTACGCCTACCCTACACCTACCCTACACCTCCGCGTAGAAAAGAGCTATTATCCGTTGCCCCTCGCTCTACCTACCTTTCAATGTAAATAGAGTTAAGTTAACTGTGATTGTACATTCTTTTCTCCAATAAACTGTTATACCAACCTTACCTACACCTACCCTACACCTACCCTACGCCTACCCTACACCTACCCTATACACCCTATACCTACCCTACGCTTACCCTACACCTACCCTACACCTACCTTACACCTACCCTACACCTTCCTTACACCTACCCTACACCTTCCTTACACCTACTCTACACCTACCCTACACCTACCTTACACCTACCCTACACCTTCCTTACACCTACTCTACACCTACCCTACACCTACCCTACACCTACCTTACACCTACCCTACACCTACCCTACACCTACCCTACACTTACCCTACACCTTCCCAACATCTACATTACAACTACTCTACACCTACTTTACCCCTACCTACCCTTTTTTCTCGCTTACAAACCTTCCTCTTGAATCACTCTAACTACTGCTGAAAACCACATTCAAATCCGTTGCGTAGTTTAAAAGATATAAGCGTACATAGATATATAGTTATATATATATAGGCACAGAAGGCGGGAAAAGACTTTAGTTTTTTTTATATTAGCTTCTTTTTTTGTATAGTTATGGAACAGAAAAACAGCCCGGTCCATCATTTGTCTCCAATTAATTTAAATCTGAGCAAATCGCCGCAAACGCGTCTCATGTGTTTCGAGCATAAGTATGGCAATTGAGGCGAATAAACAAGTCCGGCTAATTACGGAGTTGTCATTGGGGAGACATCATTCGAATTACGCTCCAATTTAGATGTTACCCGGTAAATGTCGCCAGCAAACGGGCTATAGTTTTTACGAACATTAGTAATAGTCCATTGTATTGCATTGCGAGTTCGCAGTGGTACCTAATTGGAAGATGTCGGGCAAATGGCGAATAGAAATGCCTATTTGAATGCCTGATAGGTCGAATTTTTTCTACATCTTTTTTAAATAGTTTTACAAGGCAATACTTACTCGTAAATACCATTATTTATCGTCGTATTTCTCCATTATGAATTCAATAACAAACTCACTTAGAACTTGCGTAGGTATCAAAAATTCCAGTGAAATAGTGTAAAGTTTAGTTGAACCGGTCGTTAGCCTTTAGTATACAGACACTAAAGAAAGCTTTTCGCTGTCGCCTCTTAGGATACCCATGGGGTGAACTGGGATCCTTTGTAGACACAAGACAGCGAAACCGAATTATAAGAGCACGCAATTTTAAAAACTTTATACAAATTCTAGGTATTATTTAAACTTAAGTTTTTGCTAACAACTAAATGTGATTTTCGCATGCATAAATCACATTATTCAGTTCAAAGAGCATTTTTTGCAGGTTTTCATGCAATGTTCATTTTACGCTTTATTCTTGATGGAATTTTGTATTTACGTGTAATTACGTGTTCACTTAGTGGTCCATTTTGATTATTATGTATGTACCTAGGTATCTAACTTACAACTTACAGTGAATATCATCTTAGTCCTCATAGTGACAACGCAGCTACGGTTTTGCAGTTTTGTTACCTGCAACCTAAATGTATGAGTTGTAGATGTTATGGACGACAGTTACCGCTTACCATCAAGTCTGCTGTCTGCTCGTTTGTCACTAAGTAGCATAAAAAAAAACTAGGTACCCGTCAGCGAAGTCTAAAACACACATAAATGATAGATAGTCAATAATAATTGGTGCAGGACTTCATCAGGTTTCGCGACATTCTATGGTTGATTTCCATTTAGAAGTCCAGAATCAAAACCAACCAACCCACTGCTGAACATCTAGCCATCCAATAGTAGCCCCCCGTGTCAAAACGAGTCCTATCCAAACAAAATACTCCTAAAAGGTAGTCATAGTACCTCGCAGTGGTACCAGGCATTCGCGACTTGTTTATTTGCACCGCACGGGGGTTGGTCGTGCACGGCCGTCGTGCGACCTCGCACTTATCTCGCGCGCTCTCACGAGTACGCATCGCACGACCACGCTTTCGTTAACTGCCTATGCGCATATAGTGCTGCTCGAATCGCGAATCTGCGCTCTGATTGGTTGGATCTGCTATCGGGCGGGTGTCGCGATTGATTTATGCGGTTATGAAAATTAGGAGTTTCAGTATTTGAGGAAGTTATTCTGAAATGGAATTTCACGAAACTATTAAATATTGTTAAACGAAACTATTGTTAAATTCAAGTATGTCATAATAAGATATTAAGCAAATTAAATGCCTTACCCTAAACCAGCCAATTAAAACCTGAAGATATGAACCGAAGACTCGACGCGTTTCGACTTACTGTCTGACCATCAGACACAAAACAGTCTAACAGCAGTAGTAGGATCCTGTCAAACCTGGGTAATCCACCCGTATGGTACCACTACTATTTCTATTTCTCCCGCCAAGCAACAACTTCCGGTTTGAGGGATAAGCCTAAGTTAGTCCTAACATGATTCTGCATTTCTAATATAGATATTATAGGAGATAGTAAATCACTAAAATATAAATGCAACTGTCTGTCGCTTAACACCTCAACATTTCATCTTAAACTCTGCTCCAAAACTTCAATTCCTCCTTAAAATCCTCGCCGCGCAATCAGTCCCAGTATCAGCTGGCCCCCCGGTGTCTCCGTTCCCATGCGCGCGCACGTCCGCGCCCATTATCAATTAGGCGGCTGCGCGTGCGGCCTGTCATTACGGCGGCGCACGCAGCGCGGGCTGCGGTGCGCGGCCGCCTAACAACAAACTCTGGCGTTTTGCACCAAATTCTTGAACAGGGCAACCTTTTTTTATGTAATAGGTATGGCAGACTAACTGGCATGCGGGCCACTTGATGGAAAGTGGTCACCGCCGCCTACGGACATCAGCAATACCAGGGGTGCTACCAATGCGTTGCCCGCCTCTAAAGTGAAATCTTATATACCTCTTGAACGATCTCAAGTCATAGTCCAAAGGACTCACAAACAAACATACACAAAAATGGTAGACGTTATTCTTAAACGTGTTTAAGAATTTGATGCAAGCTGGGCTTACTGTTGCACTTTTCAATTAAAGAGTTAGTAAACGTTACGATCCATACTGACTAGTTATACTTAATAAATATTAATAGTGTATACTGTATTGTTACGGGGTGTTATTCGGCTCTCGAGACTGTTCAACCAGTCTCAGTCAACGGTATTAGGAGAAACACTTAACGAGTGGCGAGCTCCAGGTTACCTGTTCAAAACCAGCTTAGCGCCATTGGCGTTATCGGTAGATATTTTCAAGCTGGTATTCAATATCGAGTCGACTACCTGCAGTTTATCCACCGCCTACTTCCAATGTTGACAGTTTTGGGTGTCGACACCGGCAGCAGAAGCGTCACCGTAAATTTATAGGTATTCATAATATGTCCCCGACTGTGTCAAACAATTTTACGCAGAAGGATACTTCACAGTTTCGACTTGAAAGCTTTCGATAATTAGGTAACCTGGTTATCTAATTAGGAACCTCATTTGCCTCCCTCTATCTATTATAAAAATAAATAAGTAAAACGAACAACATTAGGAATCGAGCCGTCATTTCTTAACCAGAAACCTACCAACCTGCCAAGTAAAATCCTCACACAGCTCAGAGCCCGCGATCAGTATATCGGAAGCAGCGTTTGCACACGCGCGTTCGCGAGTTGGATGCAAATGGCGCGATCCGGAGATAGCGCGAGAGTCAGCCGTGCGACCCTCACTGCGTTTGCGCATCCCTGCCTAATAACGACGTGTTAGGCCCTCATCATCGTCATTAATTTAAGAGTAAAACTCTTGTTGGTGGAGCAATCGCCACACCAACTTCATCACTTCTGTTTTCAGCTTTGCCCTTTGTCACATATAATCTGCTTTGACGGTTCGTTATTTTTGACTCATCACAGACATATAGCACATTTATTTATTTTATTTATATATACTTCATGCACAAACACTACATTGGCGGACTTAAAGCTAAAATAGCATTATTTACCAGTTTACCAGGAGAGATAACAGTTGACAAAAGGTATGCGGTGCAGGATATAGGTTATATATAGGTTATATGTGTATTTTCGCATGTAAGTGTATATTTCTACTTTCCATATCCATCCATCTTTATAAGTCCATGTTGTTGACTTGCCTGTGTATCAAGCGGTTCTTTACACAAAGGTTGCCTGGTAGAGATCGCTTACAGCGATAAGGCCGCCTTTGCCCACAACTAGTTATGATTTTTTGTCGGAACTTTTTAATGTAATTATTCTTGTGTGAGCAATAAAGAATTTATCTATCTATCTATCTATCAGGGAGATTACCTACAAGTAAAGATTACACATAAGCTTATTCAACCACAATCAAATTTATAAAAATAAACAAATAATAATAATAAATACACTAAAAGCTAAAAGTAGCAATAGATATTTTACTCTAATAAATAAATTAATTAACTGCATGAGTTACCCAAAATTATTCAGGTACTTGAGGCTTTATGAAGAAGCACATCAACGGCGCTTGAAAGTCCACTGCAAGAATGTAGAGCCTCCTCCTTCACATCAGTGCAAGTCATTACCATAGGTTCCACTCTTGAAATTACCGACAACCTACAGCTTCTTGGTGTTGAGTTATCTTCAAATCTCAACTTCGGTCAGTACATCGAATCCAAGGCAAAGACTGCAGCAAAAAAACTTGGTAACCTCTCGAAGGTTAGGCGGTACTTCACTTCTAAGCAGTTGCTTCAGTTATATCAAGCACAAGTGCGGTCCTGCATGGAGTACTGCTGCCACCTCTGGGATGGATTAGCTAAATATCAACTGGCGGCTTTGGATTCGGTGGAAAAACGTTCAAAGAAGATAATTTGTGACCCGCGGTTGATTAAGGCTAGGCTGTAGAGCCTCGAACATCGGCGTAGGGTTGCGCGTCTGTCGGTCTTCTACAGATTACATTTCGGAGAGTGTGCGAAGCAGCTGCACGACCTCATTCCGCCGGCCTCTTTTCGCCATCGGGAAACGCGATCCGGGCGAGCGCTTCATCCTTATGTCGTGGTTCTTCCAGCCATCCGCACGAACCGCTTTGGCTCGACCTTTATAATGCGTACGGCTAAGGAATGGAACGCTTTGCCTGCGAGTGTGTTCCCTGATCAATATAATCTGGATGCCTTTAAGGCTAGAGTGAATAGGCTGTTCCAAAACGGGCATGCTTCATCTTCGGCCGCATCGTCACTTACCAACAGGTGAGATGGCGGTCAAATGCTTGACTTGTTTGTTATATAAAAAAAAATGTCGCCTTTTCTGACACCCAGTTAACGGGATTAGAGAATTCAGCTTTGCCGGACACCACAACGCCGATGGGGTATGAAAAATGAGCGATCAAATTTAGAAAATGGAACTTACAACAGGTTTTTTGGAGCTTTAACCATCAAGTTAGCCAGAGGGCTGAATTCATATTAAGCCTAAACAATCGAGACTGTCATAATACCTAGACTCGCTACGATTTTAGAGCCTATTATGTAAAGGACAATAAAGGACAAGGCAAGGACATAAAACGTTTATTTCACTGCACTGCTGTAGACTGTAGATTCAAAACGATCGATATTACGTCAACAATTTTAATTTATTAAAGACTAAAACAGAAAAAAATAACATTACGGCCATTGTATTAAAAGGGTGCAATTATAGAATCTATCGGCGACCCTGTTTCAACCTAAATACAAACATTAGGTACACGCAACGCAACTCATTTTGTTGGCTGTACCTGGCTGCATTGTGCGTGCTTAGAGGCTCTGGCATAGCATGCAACGAGCCTAATATCCAGGTTCATGTATAAAAAATCTAATAGCTAGTATGTAATTATCCGCTAACGTAATTGCCTAAGTAGATAAGGCTTTGCTGTTTGCATCATAATACCTGAACTTGGTTTAATTACAGCGTTTCAGTTCGAAAGGCTATAGTGGAGAAAGGCTTCTTGATATGTTGATGTGACAGAACAGAAACTATGGACACTTGTTAGGAGGTTTTTAGGGAATGCATATTGTGTGTTTTTTATTGTTGTTCCAGTAATGGACGTATTGTGGATGAATATCATTTATGCGATATATACTTACATTTTGTAATTATTTATTTTATGGAATATACATCTTCATCCCAGAATTAATGTTATTTTGTAGTGCTGTCGGTAGTGCCATAGGCTTTTACGGGGTCGGCAACGCGTGGGTGATGCCCATAGCATACTGCTACCATCAGGCTGGCCGTAAGCTTGTATGCCACCTTAGTGGTATAAACAAATTCATTATACACCAACTTGCGATGTTCTACACTCGAATACCATTTTGTTGCCATGGTATCGATTTGTTCTACTGAAGGATCCACCGGTCGTCCCACTATAGTATAGGTTATTGGTAAGGCCGCCGTCTCAACGTAATCCTCATCTCAGCCTAGGGCTGTCCAATGTCGGGTACAGCTAAGCCTACCCCCGAGCCATCGATACTGCCATAATAAAAATTCAATAAGTACAGCCTCAATAAATCCAACTTACGTTTTCGTCTTTACGCCTGACGACGACGACGTATTTCCAAGCGGTCTCCCATAGGAAACGATGTACCGATTTAAATAAATTGCGTGTTCCTAAATAGGCAAATATTGTTGTTTCCATTATGCATTTTCAATGAACCGTATAAAATTACACGGTGACTATAAAACACAATAGGTAATGTGCGTGCCTGCGTGTACTTGCGGCCTATCCGAGGCAACACGTCAATGTTCCAACAATAGAATAAGTGCCTCATATCTAATTTGTTATAATAAACGCGTATTCAGCGAGAAAAGGTGCCACGCCGGTTTTGTACCGGTCTTTAGAGGTCCAAAGGTGAATGAAAAAAGGCTTTGTTTATCTTAGCCATTTTTAGCATATGATCTGTTTTTTCTGACTTCTGTTATTTGCTGAACAAACAAAGCCCAAAATCACGACTTGCCGTATCAATCACGCTACGTATATTGTGTATAAATGTCTTGAATTTTACAAAAAATACTAAGAATGTGAATTTCAAGGAACACTGCTGTACATTATCCATTTAAATACATAATTTCCTGAACCAGTTTCCTGGAGTTCTTCAAGAAAGGAGTAAAAGGTTTTTACGAGGTCGGCAACGCGTGGGTGATGCCCCTGGTATTGCAAACGTCCATAGGCTGCGGTGACTGCTTACCATCAGGCAGGCCGCAAACTTGTTTGCCACCTTAGTGGTATAAAAAAAAAAAAAAAACCAAATAGGATAAGTCAGTTTGGACAGATTATACCTACTTGTGATGTAAGACCTCGCAGATCTCACTTCTTACAAAGTAAATTCTGGATCTACGGAAAGTAGCTTATTAATTGGAAATTGGAATCATGAATCTTATAGATTGTGATGAGTAAATTTGTTTGCGAAGATCACAATTACTGTATGCCTCAGATATCTTCTTTACCTGTGCTGTAAAACAATGTTTCTTAATTCTAGGTCTACAGGAAGTAAAATATTGGTTTCGATGAACTAATTTGCCTGATTTTTATTACTTTATATCTGGGCATTGACCTTTAACGCTCCGCTATTTGGAGACGGGAAGTCGGAAACAATATTTTTCCTACTCCACTCTGTTATTTCGTAATTTAATTTGTTACGCGTTCCAAGACAGCGCGTGACCTTTAATTATCGTATTAGATATCAATTTTGTCTTTATATCTTCACCCATTCTTGCGAATAAGCTTTTTGAGAGTCCGACATCGGAACATAGAAACAACAAATCTGGATCATAATACAGAAAATCTTCAATAACTCCACTAAGACGATTTTCTTTACCTGCAATGCACTATTATAGAAGTGCATTGCAGGTAAATAAAATCCCCTCAGGGCTGAGCCCTTAGCCTTTCCATAATAAACTAAATACTAGGCCCACAATTTATAATTGGTTATGGCAATAATTGAAACATTTGAAACAGCATTCGAATTCAGACCGTTAATCGCCTGCCTAGTAACCTTTGCCAACATCTGCCGGCTATGAAAACAGAAAAAAGAACACAGCAATGCATATTCGATTGTCTCACCATTGTGTAATGGGTACTCGTAAAATACCAAAGGAGTTGTGTACTTTTTTATGGAAGTAGTCAACTTTATGTGTAAATTTTAAGCTTCAGTACTTAGTTTGGTTAGATAAATAATATAATAATCATCTTGGCGTTAATGTCCCGGTTGTGCTCTCGCATACGATTGCCCGGGGTCCGCCTTGACCATGATCCAGGATTTGGCAGATCAGGTAATTTATCATGGTCAGATATTTAAGAAAAATCGTTTCTGATTGAGATAGTACCTATTACTTAGATAATTGGAAAAGTGTTGCAGTTTCATAGACATTAGGACAAATAAAGTACTCGACTGATTACGAGTACATCGTGGCAGCCTTTGTGTGAGAGATTTCGGGAATACCACTGAAGAGGTTCGCCTGCGCTGGTGTGGTAACGTGCTGCTTAAGTCCCACGAAACGTAGGAAAAAGACAGACGCAAGAGCTAACGACTTACGACCGGAGTAGACAAATACCTGGCCAATGGAAAACGAAAAGAGTAGGATGATGAGTACACACACACAGGTAGCATATATTAATAATTAACACAAGTAGGTAAAATTGGAACAGCTGTGTTGTCGTAGTCAGTCTATATACAGAGAAACATCGTTCGTAAAGTAGAATCAGAATTACATTCGATTTTTCAATACAGTTAGCTAGATATGTCGCCTGTGAATTTTAATTTCAAACATGAGGCAAATCGGCTTAGTTTCTACAGTGACAACGCACCTGCGGTTCTGCATTTTTGTTGTATTTTAATTAAATAATAATTGTATCGAAATGTAGACATTATGAGTGATACGTTTATCGTTCTCCATCAGATGATTGGTCTGATCGTTTGTCCTTCATAAAATTACTTACTTATGAGTGCGAGTGCAATCCGCGCTGTGAAGGTTCCGTTTGAACTTAGAGCTATATAAGTTAATTTTTTGTAATTTTTTGTGTTGATAAAACAAGCATATATTTTGAATACAACTACAAGTGAACGAATATTGGATTCTTATTAATTTAGCCTTTCATTCTTTCAGATAAATTAATAGACTCGATTAAATTAATACGATTTAAGATATATTAAACCATATTTTTTCTTGTGCTTCAAATCCACAAAGACAAAAGCTGTCTAAAAAATAAATACCAGATATTTCAACGCAGTACTGTACGACACAGGACAACTGGAAATTCGAAATATCAGACTACTCGTTACCGAAAGTACGCTTAGACACCCGTCACATACTAACAAAAGGCGCGATAATACATCAACAACTAGCAAGTATTTGCTATGCATGTGATGTAGATATATGTAGCGAGGCGGGTGCCAAAGCGCACTGTTGACCTTCCGCGGCTCTACACCTGATTAACCGGTGAGGCTGTCTGTCTGTCTGGCCACTGCCAGACGCTAAATTTCATTTGAATATCCTCAAGGCCACATATCGTTCGGCCTAGTAATTGCATCCACCTCGTATTGGCATCATGTTACATGCAATGTAGCGATTGTTTAGGTTTAGGCGCAGGTGTTTAACTTGTTCTAATTTGAAGGTTTAGCACCATTTTGTTTAGAATCGGTGTAGATTCTTACGCCGATTTTTGGAGGTTTAGAGTCTGAAGCAGACTCTAATTTATTTATCGTCACTGTCTATAGCTGGTATGAAATGAAAAGTGATTTTGAAGAAAAAAATATATAAAACATGATCCCCCCGCCGCTGTCTGAACGCGATGATCTCGGCAACAACTGAACCAATTTCAAAAATTATTTCACTAATAAGAAGCCTAATGGATAGAGTGATAGTATTTTATATGCTGTGGGTGGACTCTCTAATCATATTTAATCAATTTTTCGGTCAATCGGAGGATGAAAGAAGAGTGATTTCAGAAATTATCAATTGATATACGAGTACCAACTCCTATGTTAGCTAACCGACATAAAACTGCGCATGATGCGGTTCGTTTTATGAATTTAATATCCGCAAAGCGTTTGTTTGTAGCCTCTGGCCAGTAGACTCGATCGCGAGTAAACATAAGGAGCGTTTACACCGAGAGCCGGCCAGGGCAGCCGATAGAGGTGGCTGTGTACATTTACTGCGGGCCATTAAGCTAGCGGGAATGAATGGACTGTTAATGTGGAGTAGGAATACGTTATTGGCGTGAGGTTTTTGAAACCTCCTCAGCAAAAATAAACAGCATTCTACCATTTTAGCAATCCAGCTTAACTCTTAAAATTTACGAAATATTTTGATAGGTAACATATCCCTATACAATACTGTATATTTATGAAACCCAAATAATTGCTATATTTTCTAAGATGAAAAAAGTCTGTCAGTGTGGACTTGATATTATGGTCGTTCCCACATGGCGGCCGGCTAGAAACCGGCACCGCGTCGTCATTTGTGTGTGAGTTAGTGTTGCTATAAAATATACCGGATAAAAGTATATCTATAGGTATAACAATTTTATGTTGTGTCTGCTTCGGGCCTGTTTCACAACCTACTGGCAAGATCAAGATAATAATATATTATTTGACAGATATCTCTAATGCCGTCTACCTCTTGTTGATACTTAACGAAATCTACGGTTTGGCAGATATCCATCAGTTATGATAAAAAAAGCTATCAGTAGGTGGTAAAACGGGCCCTTTATTTATTTATTTTATCATTTATTGTACACAAGATTGTTACAAAACTATATGACAGAATATATCAGACACAACATGCCAACTTATTTCTATAAAGACATTTCTTCCAGCAGGCCTAGCCTTTATGTTATATGTCTGTGTCAATAGAAACCGTCCGCCTACTTCATGGCCACACACGAGGCACGAAGCGCGCGTGCACCGTTTTCAGTCAAAAACAACGCCACGGCCACGACTGCGATAGAGTGTTGCCGCGGTTCGCCCGCGCTGTCTAGCCTCGCACAGGGGAGCCGTGGAGTATCAAGACTGTCCAGTCCATTATTATATCTCACCCACTTCATTTACCAGATTCTGTCCGCAGCTTTGTTCTAGTAAAAATCGTTTTTCGATGATAAAAGTAGACTATGTCCTTAACAGGTTCTCCATCTTCTGGCCAAAATTTGTTCAGCGGTTTGAATGTCGAACGTTGCATATATGGCCAGGGGAACCGTGGAGAGAATCAAGACGGTTACATCTCTCTCCTATAATGAAATGTTATAAGCATCTCTCTAGCTTCTACCCGCGTCACCGTTCTAACCGAATTCATACATACATACATAATGTACTTACCGACATAATATCATGCTTATTTAATGCCTATTTACCACATCGTTCCACTTGCCTCGGTCTTAATAGATATCCCTCGCTTCTTCCACATTTATTAACCTTTTCACATATGTACGTCGGTTTGGGGTAGGTTCTCTTTACCTACCCCGTAGACGTCTTGACGTAACGCGTACCGGAAGTCACAGCATGGGTAGGCCTGCGTAGACCGACGTCTTGGTAAAGATCACAGGTACCTGCTGGGTGCGGAAAGCACACGACCGGCCTTTGTGGAGATCTCTGGGGAGGCCTATGCCCAGCAGTGGCCGTCTTTCGTCTAATATGATAACGACTCTTGACGTGACCTCAACCGAACCGAATTCAAATACGGGACAAATTTATTCTGGGATAGGTATAAGATGCAACATTGCAAAATATCATCAAAATACGTTCAGTACTTTTTGCGAAATCATAGGATTCATAAAAAATATAGTATTTGTAATATTAATAGGAGGGATAAAAGCTCACGGATAATGGGATAGGACGTTTTGACGTATTATGTCAGATGAGCAGAATGTCAGATTAGCAGAATACCAGATTAGCAGAATGTCAGACTAGCAGAATACCAGATTAGCAGAATGTTAGACTAGCAGAAAACCAGATTAGGAAAATCATAGATTAGCAGAATGTTAGATTCATTTTTTAATAATATTTCCGTATTAGGCAATAACTCGAGGACGGCGATCGGTTACAATCAGTGTCAGTTGCTGGGAAACTCTTGGCGTAGCAAAGGTTTAGATGAAGATTCGAGGCTCGATGTCAAGAATATGCATATGAATCTGGTGTTGTTGTTTGTGTCAATAAATGTTCTTTCTTTCTTTCTTTCTGAAACACTATTTTTCCTAAAACCCTAGGGAGAACCGAATCTGGCTGATGGGAAGCAGTAACTGTTGCTCGTAACATTTAGGATTCATACATTCTAGTTTCGTGGAATAAAACTGCAGACCCGCGAATGCGTTGTCTGTGGGAACAAACAAATGAACGATGAAAAAGGTTGTGGTACAAATACTGTGGCCCGACTGGGGAAGTACCTCCACCTTACAGAATATCGCAGCTAAATAATACTCTTTTAAATAGTATTGTGTTTTTGCCGGTGAGTAAGGTTTCCAGTGCTCCATGGGGTGGGGATTTGCGGAACCGTGGCTTTGGCAGTGGAGTGGCTTTTGCCTTTTTGCTGCCAGAACAACGTGTTATAGAGGTGGTCAACGCATTGGCGATACTCTTGGTGTTGCTAATGTCTATAGGCAGTGGTGACTACTTTCCATCAGGTGGCCCGCTTGCCTGTTTGACTATCGTATGTCATAAAAAAAAACGTTATATTTGTTTTCATATCGGTCACATACTATATCAATAAAGGATTTATTTAATCATATTAAAAACATATCGAAATAAATTATCATGAGAGTTGAGAAAATCTTAACGCGGTAAAATTTACTGCCTGAAAGAAATCGCTATAGGCGCTAATGCCGCCTGTTGTTTTTATTTGCTACTGTGTGATGGATGTTAGGTTGGAATAATTAGCTTTTTTTCACGCGACCATCTGGGTCCGCCTTTTGGGAAACGGCCACCGTCGTCCAGGACATCTGCAACTAATATTATTGACCAACTGAAAAACACAAGAGTAAACCACGACAACAGTAAGTATTATCCACAGAAATCTAAAGAAGAATCTAATTTACTTATGAAAATCCTTTAGATACGATGCAAAGGAAACACCTGATGCCACCAGCTAATTCCATCTACATCTCATTTACTAATTTCCATTTATTTTGGCAACACGAAATCTTTCACTCTTCCGAATGCGAATCAATGGCGCCACCGCCGCACTGTCCGCCGAGGGGCGTGGCGGGAAAAGTTGCACATTATTTACGATGGCCACGAAGCCGATCAGGCGATAAGGCGCGTCGCAGCCGCCGCGTCACGATCTACCCGATTCTACCCTATCTGCCGCGATGCGATACCGGACCCGTACCCGTACCCGTAATCTGTACATTATAATGTTGCAACTATCGATGTCTGTACGATAGACGAGGGAAAAAATGCACATCGGTTAGTTTCGATTTCGTATGCAACAGAGACGGTAAAACTGATGCGGGCGAGGTTCTAACTTACGTTTAGGTGTTGTGTAAACTTGACTTGACATTTAATATTGATTGTTTGTCAATCTAAAGAATCCGGAAAGAACGGGATTTGACATACTTTGTTTAAGTTGTAAGCTGGCAAAAAAATATTTAAATAAACGTAAATATAATCTCAACCTCAAGCTTACCACAATATATTATATAATTGAGAACCGCATCCATATGACAATGTGTGGAGCTTTTTATAAGATTGGGACTTGCTACAAAATAACTAGTCCACGCGTAAGAAAGTTTGGTCGAACACTCATCATCACAGCCCATAACAGTCCACTGCAGGACTAAGACTTCTCCAACGAAAAGGGAGGTTATTGCCATAATCTTCACGCTCGGGCGGGTTGGAGATCGCAGTGTTATAAATATAACAATGGAAAACGCTGTAGTCCACTTTCCAGCTTACGGAGACACAAGATCTTTTGCCTCGAAAACATTAGTCGCCTTGTACGATACCCACGAGTAAAGGGTTGGTGCTATTCTACTCTGTCGACACCGCACGGCCCAACACGGGCGAACACTATAATAGTATTAAATGCGGCCGCGAACGTCCGACTGTCCGATTCAATACGGATCAAGCACGGATTTTGCTCACCCACACTGTCTTCCTTTGAGAGGGTGCTTTTTCATATCTTATGCGGGAAGCTTTCATATAAACGTCATGATATTCTTTATCTTGTGCTATTGTATTTATGTGCTATGGATGGGATTGCAAATGCCTGGATGGAATGATCGGAAGGGAAACGTGCGTATTACGATCAAATCGATGACATTTCAAAGAAAGGTCAGGTCTGTAAGTCCGCTAATTTACTAATGGCTCGATTGAATTGTAATTGGATCGCCATATCAGCTCAATGATAGTTTGACGCGTTTTTGGTATTCTGCTACGGTTAAAACTGCCATTGGGCGGCTATTGCGATGGAATTACAAGTCAATCAATAAATTGGCGGAATTAAGGCCCAGGTCTAGAGTACCCTAAGCAGACGTCCATGTATGAAAATATTGATGAATGTGGCAGAAGCAAGGGAGAACTGTCATGATCATGACCTCCGTATTGTATGGATGCTAGTACGACTGAGAGGTCAAGCTGTCTTTGGTTCTACCTACCCGAATAGTATAGCTGATGTAGTTACGTTAAGTCTAAAACACTGTTAACGAGGACTAAATTTCTGTTAAAAATATTGTGAGCTAGCTTTTACCCACGACTTTATCCACGTTTCCAAAATTAACTGAAATACGATTATTTTACAATGTAACCTGGAAGATTATACAGAACCATTTAAAACAGAGACGGTATCTAACCGATCATTACGTGTGATCATGATCGTGTGTGCCGAGGGGGAACTGTGAGTTAATTGTGATAGACATCGTGTTATTAATTACTGGTTGCTGATAAACTGGCAGCTTCCATGCCTTGACATTCACCTGGGGTTCAACCAAAGGATCTATTATTGAATCGCTCGTATCAAATAGATTTTTTTTTAAATCACATTGTCAACACCGAAAGGGTGCGGTTTAAAAATAGGGACAATCAGTATCCTTGCATCAAAATATAGAATTTTTCATGGATAGAAAAAAATTTACTGGTAAAAAAAATGCAAAAAAGAAACATATTTATTTGGTACTAATATTGAGTTCGTTTTGACATAATCAGCATAAGCATCAGTTTTCACAGAAAGTGCCCCTTTTTATGTTATAGGCACAGACATAACAGACTAGACACAAATCACAAATATTCCCTGTTCGCTTACTCTACAATGATTATGAATCTTGCTATCCCGTTTTTTCACCCGTAGCAACGAGCCTGTCAGAAAGTGAAGCGCGCAATGTTTTGAACGTTCACCACGTTGCTCTTGCTAATAACGACCAGACGTTTCTTTTGAAACATCGGTGTAAATTTTATAATTTCCTAATTAAATTTAAATCAAACCATTTAAAAGACGGTGTAATGTAGTGCACAGTTATGTGAAAGCGCAAAGTATGGAAATACACCTGAATTATCCTTTCACCGGTAAGTAAACAATCGTGGTCGTGGATATCGGGAATCAATTTTAGAAATTGTGATATAAATATGCATAGTAAAAGTGTGAATTTGCAATAATGGAAATCTTTATCTTAAACCAACATGCCATTAAAGACAGATATAAAATTATTGGCAAATTGAGTTATATTTCGGTGTCTAAATACATATGGAAATATTTCGATGTAAACAGGGTCGGATTTAGTATTTGTTGTATAACATTTTAATACTCAAATATTGTACATAGCGGTCAACAATTTCATATTTATTAGGGTTTCGTACCAAAAATGTACCTAAATGATATTTTAAATGTTCGGACATTAAAAAAAACTTTAACGGATTAATCGCGAATTTACGTTTATTTTCATTTATTTAATATTCTAGATTTTCTGAAGACCAGACATGGTGTTGTCTGGGTTGTAAATTGGAAGTGCTGTGATGTGAACATTTTGAAGAACAAAATAATAAGTATGTGCAAGTCCCTTCTGTCCTAGTTCCGTACCTACTAGTATTTTTACTGAAAATAAAGAATATACTGCCTGTTTGATATATTTATGTACGTACCCATTTAATTTTTTTTGTTCATGACGATGTCTTCTAGAGGCCACGGTATTCACGGTATGTAGGATCGAGTAATCGAAAAGATGGTGGTAGGTATCAAGGCGTGGGTTTGATCCTCAGACACCTTACCTTTGATAATTGTTTTTGTATTATATACCTAATTCATATATCAATTCAAACAATTTATTTGGCTTTTCAGTGAAGGATAATATCGTGAAAAAATTTGCATGTTAGAGATTAATTCGAATTGTGAAGTCTGCCAATCCGCATTGGGTCTGAGTGGTAAAGTATTGCCCGTTCTCTCTCAATGAGTGGACATATCTATTCCCTAGTAGTTTAGACATGTATAGGCTGACGACGACGATGATAACGATTGGGTCGGCCCCTTCATTGCCATTTTATTATAATGATAATATAAACATACAAAAATACAATTCAGATTGGGATTACTGTGATGAGTTGTACTTGACATAATTTTTTTGTTTTTTTTTTTGTTTTGTCAGCTTTGTTTGTGTGCGTTAAGAAATAGAAATTCGTAGTAAAAAAATACTTATCTGCAGATGGGCTGCCTTGTTTCGTCCCTACATTTGCCTTAGTGTGTGTGTTATAGAGATGTGTGACATTTTGTCTCGAATTGAAACTCGGTATATATTCTCTGCTTCTGTAGATACAATATTTTCTCTATGGTTATAGATGACATTTCGAGTTGAACTAATCCGTAAAAAGGTGTGTGAAGTTAAAAAAACGCAAGATACGCTTCAGAACTTCAATCTTCCCCTTTTTTCTTATGTTAGAAACAGTAACCTGCCCTGCAATAACTGTCCAGATTAACCTGAACAGATGTAAAATAACTGCCAAGATAATAAAACAATTAATAAAGCGCAATTAACCCGTTTAATCTTGATAATGCAATTAGTAAGATACGGGAACAAGATTATCCTTTCACATAACCAAAAGCTGTATTTTTAAATTGATTTCGTAATAAAGAAAGTAAAATGAAGATTGATATGTCCGACAAGTTTTGGGAATGTCTTGGAAGAAGTGGAATTGTGAAAATAAGACACAATAATATATTTTAAGCTTTTTTTAAATATAATTAAGCTAGTGGCCCCGGCCCAACTTTGTTCGTGTACTTTACCCCTACCTTCCCTTTTGTTCGTACTTTTAAGTAAACCTTCCTCACTCTGACTATTGTTGAAAACCGCATTAAAATCCATACATACAATACATATCTATGTACGCTTAGATATTTTAAACATCGCATTCTGTCTCTATGTATAGACAGACGGCGGGAAGCGACTTTGTTTTAAACTATGTATATATGTATGGTCCAAGAATATCGAATAGTAATGAAATAAACTAAATATATTTAATAACCACACCTCCGTATTCCAAAAATATGCTTTTCTAAATACATATACAGGTATGTGTATTTTGAACTTTCTAAATCGCCTGAAATAATTAAAAGAGATCAAAATAAAATGTAGCTCATGATATTGTAAACCAATCGTTATAGACTTGTTACGATTGGTCTTCGCTCAAACTTGTACATAACACAACACCTCTACCGGCTTAACTGTGTACCTTATTACCGTCATTACAAATATGACCACGTCACGAAGCCGAAAAAATCGTAAAGTGGCCAAAATGTACTTACGACGTGATAGAACAGGTATTAAATAAACAAGTGTTGTACAAATTACGTGTCCACATTAGTAGCGAGCTCATAGTGCTAGTGGGCATAATGGTTAATAGTGTTATAGGAAAAAAAATAGAGTAAGGCAGACAGTCAGTGACCTGGTGGCGAGAGGGAATCCCAGAAGCGGCCGTGCGTGACTGCGGGCCGCGCGCCTTGAGAGCCCCAACGTTGTTAAAAGCCAAAACAGCCAAAACGTTCCAAATTATTGGCCGTGTGGTGTCCGCCAGAGTAGAATAGCACCAACCCCTTACACTCATGGGTGTCGTACAAGGGGACTAATGTTTTCGAGGCAAAAGGTCAGTCTCCGTCTCTCCGTAGTCTGGAAAATGGGCAGCAGCATTTTCTATTGTTATATTTACCCGCCTGCCAAGCGTGGAGATTATGGCAATAACCTCCCCTTTCGTGGAAGAGGCCCTAAGTCCTGCAGTGGACTGTTACGGGCTGTGATGATGATGGTGACTTTAATGTTTAATATTCCAAAACTTTTTTCTATGCCGACTATTTCAAAAACCTAAAAGGAGTCAATAAATTAAAATACTATTCAAAATTGTAAGGTTGTTGTGTCTACTGTGCCATTACAGTAAAATTTATAATTGCCAACAAATTAATCGTGTGGGAGAACTTTCTAGATTGAAAATTGGAATTGAATTCTGGTAGAAAATATTTGTACAATGTATTTTCATAATAGACGGAGGCAGCCGAATAAACAGGTTGCCCATGGAGACTTTAATTTACTCTTGGTAGAATTTTGTTAAATCGTTGAAACACGTTGCCTGCGAGTGTTCCCTGACTGGACTCTTCAAGGCTAGAGTGAATAGGCTATTCCTAAACAGGCATAGTCCATCTTCGGCCGCGATGCCGGTCAAACGCCCTGGCGTGCTAGCACAAGTTGCTTTCGCACGCGATAAGCGACAAATAGCGCGACATAGATATTGCTTTATCGTTCAACTTAATATTGAGAGAAGGAAACAGGCGCGCTCCCGCAACGCGAGCTGTGTCGCGGGCACAGATGTGCTAGGGCTTCTGTAGGCCTACTACAAGTTGCTCTAGCGAGCGATAAGCGAGAAAAAGCGCGACATAGGTATTGCTATCTCTATCGTCTTAGAGTTGAGAGAAAGAGACAAACGCTCTCTCGCGGCGCGAGCTTTGTCGCGGACAAACTTGTACTAGGGACTCTGATTAGTTAAAAAATAAAAAGCTCTGTGAAACAACTCATCCAACTTTGGACAGTCTCCGGTTTGTATGCGCATCCATAATATTGCAAGCTCATTTTATACTGGTGGTGGGTAGGTTGGTGATACGATACCAGTAAGTCATGGGGTTGATGCAATATTTTATCCAGCCGCACCCCTCACGACCACACGGGTTGTTGGTATAAAATAATAACGACAGATATCGAAAAACCTGTGACAAAATCTACATGTAAGTACTCAAATTGTTTCCAAACTTCTGAAAACAAACCGATTCTAATGACACAAAGCTAAGAATCGTGTCGTGTGTTAAAAATAATATGTAAGCTGCAAGAAAAATGGTGACCAACTTATCTGTGGAACGGCGAAATTCGGAACTACGACCGCCAGCCATAACATATTACTCCCCAAGACAGCATCCGTGAGCGCAACCGTGACACGTGACAGATTGTGGCTAGGTTCCCAAGCAATGCGCAAATTTCTATTGAAATGTTGTTATCATCCTATAAAACATCCATCGTTGCGATCAAGGATGTTTCTTAGAGAATCGCACCCCAGGTTGAGATGTCATTCGATTGTCAGTGTCTATTGTACGAGTATGTTTAGTAGAATAGTATGTTTGATTGCGAGGCACCGACGCTCTTAATTTTCATGCCGAATACAAGTATGTTATTACTGAGAAAACCGAGTAGAAATGCTAGTGAAGAGCCTGAGCTATCCTTGCGTATCTCTTTCCTGTTATTATTCGATTATTGGCTTCCATCAAACTGGAATTCAATCAGCGCCAGCATAAATATATATAGAGCCGCTTACTAACTAAATGCTCACCTCAAAATTGTCAACTTTATATTATTATCCTTTAAACAGTGTAAAATCAAGCTGCGCCTGTTAGTCCGTACATCCACAAACTTCTCCTAAATCACGCAACCAATGCGGGCTAGATGCTGTTAATTTATACCTTCAGTAATATAATTTTTCAGGGTAGCTTTAAATAATAATTTATCCTGAAATTCAACGTGGTGACCTCAGGAACGGGTCCAAAACTTTACGCAAACGCAGTTGCGTGCAAAAGCGTTTATTTACAACATAGATATATGCAATGCATGCATAGATGCGTAGATAGATGGCTGATGGGATAGATATTTGTTTCTCTCCATGCTTGGGACTAACTTGACGGTTTTTCCCATCGGATCATTTATCCCGAAATTCAAGAAAGCTCGTCCGCGCGAACACGACATAACCGAAATTTACGCGGACAAAGTCACATGCAAAACCTAGTCTAGTTAAAAAAGCAAAATACCCATTAACAGGACTTTAACCTGCGTTACTGCTAGACAGACGGTTGTTCTTAGATAAGAAGACGAATATATTATTTCAATACAATATCGAGATTCTTATAGAAAATAAAAGAACGTGTGAAAGACGTTACGTAGTGTTAACAAAGAAAAAAAGCCGCAGTTGAGATAGAAACACAAGACAAATAAGTTCTCAAATGAAAAATATTTTTTTCATAACAAGCTTTTATCGTGTGGTATAGTTCCTATCCATGGTGTGTGGTGCCGCCACCTCAAAGAATAGCACCACCCCATCTCTTCCCGTGGGTGTCGTAAGAGGCGACTAAGGGACAAATCCGAAAGGTGGGCAGCAGCATCTTTCTGGGTAGATTTACATCAACTGCACTGCGATCTCCAACCCGCCTGCCAAGCGTGGAGATTATGGCAATGACCTCCCCTTTCGTGGGAGAGGCCCGAAGTCCTGCAGTGGACTGTTATGGGCTGTGATGATGATAGTTCCTACTCATCCAGACCATTTCATAGAGCCCAAACACGAAGAGGTTGTCTTATTGCGTTTATTAGTCCCATATTAATGCATTGTCAACCAAGTTACATAGCTGTACAAAATTTCAGCTTAATCGGATACAGAAAAAGGTCGACAAGTGGTTTGCAAATTTACTTATATACAGTGCTAGTCAAGTAAAAGCATGTAAAATACCTTCCTCTATTAAACCTAATCGTCCATAGTAATATGGATTCATATTTTATTTCATAGAAGTGCAGTAACTGAGATGTAGGGTAGTAATCAATAGGTTTAGATAAACTTAGCCAGTAACATCTTTGGTACTATACGTGCTACATACTAGACGAACTAACATAGAGTTACTTGTTAAAGACAAGTAGGCGTAGCTAGGGGGGGGGGGGGTCACAACAGATTTGCTCTTTTCAGATGTTAAAATGAAAACCATAATTACATATTATTTATAAAACAAAGCCCACGCCGCGTCTGTTTGTCTGTATGTTCCCGATGAACACAAAAATTACTAAACGGATTTTCATATGGTTTTCACCAATACAACAAAGTTGAGGAAGGTTTATGGGTATAATTGGTAAAGGTGACTACCTATATTGAGATATTTTTCGAGTAGTCGGGTATCAAGCCTAGAGTCGATTGTTTAGTCCGCCCGTTTATAATATAGTCAACATTTTCAAATCTTGCCATTACTTAAGATTAAGATTACCATACCATACTGTTTTGAGACAGAATTAAAAAATTACGAGCTCGCTAATTTTTTTAAATGACACACGCTGGCGCCGCGTCCTAAATCCGGATTCTATAAAACAAAATTCGAAGCTCGCTGAGCTCGCTCATTCATTAGTCCTTTTATAATATAAATCCCAGACTCTTGAGAAAAAAAATTTAAACTCTCTACGCTCGCTACTTAAACTGCTCTCAGCGCCGCATAATCAATTCGGGCTGTAAGATCCAATATATCAAATATGCGAGCTCGCTACGGCCAGCTTCGCCCAGCTTTTGAGCTAAAATTCAAAAATATTTGAGCTCACAACGCTCGCAACAATTTTTTAATCATACACGCTGCCCCAAAAAATCCAAGCTCATTCATTAGGTTGTGCTACATTTCCTATATTCACCCCAGCTCTTTAGTTCCATAATTCCAAAAATTTCATGCATGCTGCGCTCGCAACATTCACATCGCCCACACAGCCGTCTAATCAATTCGGATTCGGAGAGCGAGCCAACATAGAGCTCGACAATTCTGATGGTAGCTAATCTTGCTTACTAACTGTATATTAGGGATCGACTCGTCTGCATCGGCCACCTCAGGAGCCAGGCCCCCCTCTGGAAAGTAGCCCTAGATACGTCAATGACACAAGCACTTCTATAGGCCCCCAGAACTGAGAATTGTATAGCCCCCTTTTTTAGGACTTTTTGTTATGGGTGATTGACTATCACTACAATAGAATCATTTTTTACTGTTATTTTTAGATGGTCCTTCTTTGTGTACTTTGTGATAGGTAGTAACCAGATATGGGTTTTCCAAAACCTTCGGGAAATCCACTTGAGGTCTTGACGTCAATAATCGGAGTAAAAAATAAAGACATCAACAAAGTTGTAAGTATCGTTTTTTTGTATTCCCTAAAAGCATGTAATCAAGTACTTACTCCCTTGCGTCAATGGGCCGTCGATCTATTAGTCATTGGCGATGTAATTATCTGATCTACCTAATTAAAAGATGGTGTTACTCGATATTCATCTATCTATTATATTACTAATTATATTAGTACTAGCGGGCCCGGCGCGACTTCGTTCGCGTGGCGTCCTACCCCTACCCCTTACACATATCCTACATCTACCCTACACCTACTTCACCCCTACATACCCTCTTTTTTCTTGCCTATAAACATTCGTCTTGAATCACTATCTATTGATGAAAACCACATTTAAATCAATTGCGAAAAGATCTTAGCGTACAGATGCAGACGGCGGGAAGCAACTTTGTTATATACTATGTATGTGTAGATAGTGTAAACTTAGTTGTAAACATACTACCTACTTTGTAAACTGTTGCCTGAAGTCCTACTAATCCAATTTTATTATTATAAAGTTGTAAGGATGTATGGATGAAGTTTGGATGGATGTTTGGATGTTTGTTATTTCTTTACGAAAAAACTACTGAACGGGTTTTGATAGTATTTGGCAGTAATGTAGCTCACAAATGCGAAAGTTTGTAAGGATGGGTGGATGTTTCGATGTTTATTGTACCTTCACGCAAAAACTACTTAACAGATTTTTATGTCTAACAGTAATGTAGCTTATAGCCCAGAATAGCACATAGGCTCTAATTTATATCTAATTTTAATGTTATGCCCGCTAGAAGGGATCCGCAACTACCGAATACTACCATTATAACAAAATTTCATATGTAATACGGTAAGCAAATAGACCTGATGGAAAGTGGTCACCGTTGCCTATAGACATTAGCACCGCCAATGCGTTGCTCACCTCTATAACACGCACGTTAGTCTTATTAATATTTACTCTTTCCGCAAAAAAGCCCCTACTGCTAGAGCCACAGTTCCCTGAACGGAGCACTTATTTTACGTGGACCAAGTTGCGGGCAAAAGATGGCAGATAAAGAATCTATTATTATTATTATTTATTTGGTCTTAGTGCCTACTTAGCGAGCCCAGCTGCAGATAATAAATAATAAAAAGAAAAGTAAGTACTTCTTTATTACTGATAAGTTAGATAAGATCTCTATTTCTCCAGGTGATAAAAATGTTTTTATTTATTTATTAATCGTAATGATTCACAAATACATCGTTATAGTAAAGTATACATTATTTGTTATCTACTTACAAAGCCCTTTCATTTGATACCCCACATATCATGGCTTGTTTAAAAGAAAAAAGAAAAAATCTTTATAACACCACCTTTAAGACTTCACAGTTTCTACTTGTAAACATAGACCAGACCTAGACTTCGACCTAGACTGCCATTAGCCCCAAAGTAAGCAAAGATTATATTATGGGTGCTAGATAACTGATAAACTACTTATATACTTTAAAATACACACTTATTATACATAAATGTAGGGGTACTAAATGTAGGGGTCAGCTGAAAATCAGCGCTGTGGTCTTACTACCTACAGCATATGCTGAGCTGAGCTCTAGTTTGGCATTCACTACAATATTTAACCTAATCTATGTTAATAAGAAATATTTTAGTTAATTTATATTGTAGAAATTGCCAAATAAATATTATGTCTATGTCTATGTCTATGTCTATAACACCCAGACTCGTACGTAACAGAAATTAAAATTCAACATTTCAATTTCAGCTCGGCCGGGAATTGTCTGCGTGGCAAACCACCATCTCAACCAAACCAAACCAAATGAACCAATCAGGTCATCAAATTTAGGATTGAACTTAGGTTTAAACTTACGCCTATAACTAGCCAATATTTATTATTTACGACGGCACGTTGTCAAAGACAACAATACTGACACAACTTCATATGATACACATTGGTTACAGAGGTTAGTGTAAGAACAGTGTAGGTACTCCGAAATCGAAACCCAACTCTCATTCATGCCAGTGCTACGCCGCGTCGCTGTCACCTAGATGTTGCCAACCGTGCCAGCCGAGCAGTGAGTCAAGTCTCGATCATTTTTTGTTGCAAACAGAATTTAGTAACGGGACCGCTAACTAGACGAGATTTTCCTTATTGACACTTTGACATAGAAAATCTGGTGAATCGAATCGTTTGGTAATTTCCAGGCTTTCTTAGTTACTCAAGCTTGCTCAAGTTTGAATATTTTTACGAGTACCAGTAGTCGTTTCTTAGAATATTACGTTGTTTTCAAGAAGCGACAGTGTTTGTTTATCTTAAGGATGATTTGTTCGTTAGTAGGTAAAGCTTCTTTTCCATTGATTGGGTGAGGAGGTGCAAGGAGGCACGGGTTTTTTTTATGCTACTCAGTGGCAAGAATGCAGATAGCCTACCTGATGGTAAGCGGTAACTGTCGCCCATTATATCTGGAGAGTAGAACATGCAAATGTCCATAGGCTATGGTGACTGCTAACCATCAGGCAGGCCGCAAGCTTGTTTGCCACAATAGTGGTTTAAAAAAAATTAGGTTGTAGACAATAAAAATGCAGAACCGTAAGTGCGTAAGTATAATGTTATAGATGCACTAAAGATATTACATACATACATATTTACATAAGTGCGTTGTCACTGCGAGGACTAAGATGAAATGCCTTATGCCTGTAATTGCGCTGGCTATCTTATCATACAAACCGGAATACAACAATGCAAGTATTATGTTCAAGAATTGAGGTGATATGCTCAGCGCAAATGCGCGGGAAGATATTTGTTATTTTGCGGTACTCGCCTCGCCTGGCGGCTCCTCACCCCGCCAGTGGAAAAGCGGCATAATATATTGTAGTATTAATTATGACTACAATATGGGCATTTAACAACATAATTAAGTTAAAATACAACACAATTAAGTAGGTCAATATTTAAAAAAGTGATCACTATATATTTTTGTATTATCTTCTTTTATCGGCCTTTATTAGATCGACCAATGAAATGAAACTTACTAGGTACATTTAGCACTTGTCATCCTATAATACCCACTTTAAAAGAAATAAAGGGCCGTCACCAATCCACCGTTAATATTTCCTACGCTGTTGCCACTCTTTTCAGGGCACATAGGCTAAATTTCTACAGTTTAGTTGCACTTTATCTAAGAAAGACTATTTTTTCTGCTCATTCTATTAAACTGCAAACACTCCCTCACTAGTAACTAATAAATAAAAAACAATTAGCGTCATCATTCTCTATTGCGCGTACATCGTCATTTTACTGTTACAATACAACTATAAGCTACCATACAGATTCCAGACAAGTCTAGACAAGTGTCCGATGAGCGCCAGCGTGCGAAATCGGTCGACAAAAAACGGCGGCGCGTCTTCCTCCGCCGCTGAATTTCGTCCGAAGTATCTTACGTAACTGCGGCGAGGCTTAATCAACCCTAAAATAGCGGGCGCGGGAAACGGTACAACTATAATCTTATAATCGCTACCATACACATTCCAGCCAGACTAAACAAGACTAGTGTACGATGAGCGCCAGCGTGCGGAATCGGTCGACAAAAAACGGCGGCGCGTCTTCCTCCGCCGCTGAATTTCGTCCGGAGTCTGTTACGTAACTGCGGCGAGGTCGATTGATCAACCCTAAATTAGCGGGCGCGGGAAGCGGGCGCGGGGCGCTACGGCAAACTAGGTTGGCCACGGAAGCACACTAACCCCTAGAAAACTAGGGGTGCGAAACTCCACCCCCTTTTCTGGTCACGGGAGCACGCCGATTGGTCCGCTCGCGGCGTCGCTTGCCCCTCACCAGATTACAATCGGTGGGGTGCGCTCATAGAAATAGTGTTATGTGCTTGTCTATGTATTATGTACTAAGGGTACATAATGGAAGTGGTGGCCCCCAAAGCGTGACATTGAAAGTGCACCAAGATACTAGCGGTGACCCATGCCGCGTTCCGTTTGCGTTTAATATGTACTAGGTTTGTTGGTGTATTATTGTAATTAAATATTTAGTTAACACTTTTTAAGTAAAATGTACGAAGTGCCTCTAAGACGTGAGAGCATTTGTAGACGTGTTTTAGACGTATGATGTTGGTTACTATCTCAAATTATTTTTAGTACTTTCTAATTCTGGTTTTAACTTTAATAGAATATTATTTCTTAAATATGTAGTAGTTCGTTACCTATATTAAATTGAATCCTAAATTAATAAAGACGTTTACGCACTGCTTTTGATTTGATTCTGAGGAAATTTTAATTATTTGGTTTTCTTATACAGCTTTTAACATAGATATTATAAAACTCGGACATGGACTCTATTACAACCCGCCTCGAGTCAAACGGTTTTTAATATTGGTTTTCGTCATGAAAATATATTTTTTAAATTATTTACATTGTCAACACCGAAAGCGAACGGTTCAAAAATTGACAAAATCAGTGCCAGGCATCAAAATATTGAATTTTTCATGCTAAAAATCTAAATTGAAAATCGTTCCACTGAAGGCGACTGGTTCAAAATAGCGACCCAGAACTCAGAGAGAAGGATACGTGTGGCTGTAATTCAGAAAGTATTTTCTCGTTTTCGTATTAGTTGCACTGCGTAAGCGCCCTAACAAAGTGAGGTACAGTACTTAAGTAATCATCATCATCAATATTAGTCCACTGCTGGGATGGCAGCAGTAATTGAAGTAGTGCAAAAACATACTATATTGTATTATTTCGTACTATGTACTTCATCTTGCGAAGTAGGTCATGTAGGTAACATATTGTACTTACTGTGTTTATCATTATCTACTGTACTAAGTTTAGTGTACACTTTTAGTACCTGCACTTAAGTTAAACCTATACCTATGACTCCAAAGTTTGCTGGTAGAAAACTCAATGAGTTAAGCTCGCCTTTGTACATCTCTTTTACCGTACTGCATCATCATGTCATGTTTGTGTACAATAAAGAATAAATAGGAATAAATATTGTATACATATAGTTTAAGTAAAAGATCCTTCGTTCCCGACACGTACCCCGTTTATGTAGGACAATCCCGCGGAGTCTGTGTTGTGCTACTACTCAGAGTGTGGTTGTAAAGCGCAAGTTCATCTGGCAAACTTTTACAGCGCGGATGTGAGAAACGTGGAATGGCGGACAAGCTTTGTGGCGCAAAAGCTCTTGATAGTTTAGCTAGTTAAAAATGTCTAGTGGTAAAATATTACTAATATTATAAGAAATAAAAAATAAACACTAATACTAAACTATTATACCTATATTGAAGAAGAATGTTAGCTTTATGACGTAAAATTGGGTTGTCAACAACGGCACATTTGTATTTAGATGTTACTTTACGAATCTGTGAAAATACAGTCCCACGTAATCACAGTACCATTTCTGGGACAGATTAAAGCTTAAGCACTAGATATCTAAGGTAGATATGTCCGGGCTTTGGACATATAGGCCAACAATTTAACCTTAAATTTGAGGACGAAACGAACTAAAGTTGATAGTATTTATTTAGACGAAGTGTTTCGTATGTAGAAGGCGCCGCTATTGCAACGCCAACTGAAACTATAAGTAGATCTGGACCTCGAGTCCGTTAACATACTTGGACGATTGAATAGTAATTGGATTGCAATAGCATATCAACGGCAATGCCATAAGTAAATTAGCGGACTTAAGGCCCTGTGTATAAAAATTGGGACCAGATGGAGTATGTAAAGGCTCTACGGTAATATCATTTTTGTGGTTTCTATTTCTGACGTTCTGTTATGTTGATGTAAGTGTTCAGGTTTATTTTGTTACGACTACCTAAGCTGTTTGTCCAGCCTATACTAATATTAAAATAGGAAAAGTATACATTTTTGTGTCTAAGTTTTAATGTTGGGGTTCGGGTACTCTGAACTCCTAAACTGATTTCGTTTAATCTGGGGAAATACATATGCTACTTTAATCTCCTACAATAAAGTAAGATGATATTTTTATAGAGAACCGCTCCACCGCGTTTTAACCACCCACTAGAGCCATCTATCGTCTGCATTAAGTATCCTACATGGCATAATTTCTCAAGTCAGGGATATAAAAGTAAAGTACTCCACGCGGTCTTGTCATAGAAGAAGGACATATCTAGTAAAACAGCATTTGCTTGTATTATTGTGTTCCGGTTTGAAGGATAAGGTAGCCAGCGAAATTACAGGCATGAGGCTTTTCAACTTAGTTCTCACCATGACAACGCACCTGCGGTTCTGTATTTTTGTTACCTGCAACTTACATGTAGGAATTGAAGATGTTATGGGCGACAGTTTCCACGGACTATCAGGCTGTCTGCTCGTTTGTCACTGAGTAGCATAAAAAAAGTACACGCAGTGCAGTCATGGAAGAAAGAAAAGGTAGACCTTGCTATAGTAAAATAGCATTTATTTAACCAACATCGTCACGTCCACGGAATCGAGTGCGCGGTGTTCCCAACGCGACTCCGCGGCCGCTGAATGAAACTGCACAACTTTCGTTTTCCATACGCGATGCACTTCTGCTCTGCACATGTTCATAGTTTGCATTTTGTTTGCCGCTTTTTCACTTGTGACGTCACACGATTCAGTGTCTCAGCTGTAGTGCAATACAATGCGAGCAGACAACAAGGGAAGTAGCGGAATTTGAGTTGTGGTTCTATGGTTCAGTGGACGTCCGTGGTTGAGTGATGATGTTCAGACTAGCATTCTAAAGGTGATAGGTGTCATGTCACGTCCTGCCTGAGGAGTCCACCTGGTAGTGTATGAAGAGGTCATCAAACGTGTGAATCGTATGTAGATGTTATGGGCGACAGTTACCGCTTTGCATCATAAAGAGAAACAAATAATCACGATACGCCACGAAATATTAATTTGTATTAGTTAAAGAAAATACAGACATGCTTCCCTACAGTTCTGCATTTCTGTTACTTCTAAATGCATGAATCGTGGATGTTATATACAGCAGTTTATGTACTTACCACTTATCAGTTGGATTACCCAAACCCAAAATAGCAACTAACAATGCATAATTTATTTCATCACAGAAATAATTTACATACTCTATAATTACCTGTGTCAGTTAAAAGTACTTATATTTAAATAATAGATATTTACAAATAAAAAACTTGCCCCAAGTCCCTCGTACCTAAATAGTTTTGTTCAACACTGGTTTTTCCCATAAACATAAAGTGGCAGTACCTACTGCAGTCTAGACACGACTCTAGTCTCAAAAGTGATACACCTAAGAGTGATTGTGGTTGTTTTTATTTATATACATTCTGCGTAATAAAGATAATTATACGGGTAATGCAATAGCTACATGCAATTATGCATATAATAAATCGTGATCAACAGACGAAAATACTGCGTAGTTTTTTAGTGATTATTGAGATAGCGTTACCTGTTGATGTAGTCTAAAATATAAAGAATAATATTACTTTAGCGAATCTGTACAATGAATAACAAGTGAATGATGTACAACTTTTTCTTAATAATAATACAGACAGTTAAAATTAATTCTTGATACCAAGGGGTAACTATGCAAGTGCTCGTGATAACAAAGAACTTTTATTTTGGCATCAACTCTGACATATTGAAATAAAAGTCAGCTGTTTCATACAATTCATACAAAATTGAAAACGAATCCTGCCAAAATGTTTAAACAACTGGATTTTTCTCGATTTCAGAGTTGGTGCCAAAATAAAAGTTGTCGCCCTATCTGTACATATTCTGCATTATTTTTATAGCAGTACAGTTTTATAAGTAAGTCATACGATATGCCATGTAATTATTTATAGTGCAATAACAAGAAGTAGAAGAAAAGACAGCGGCTTGGTCTAGTGTAAATGAAAACCAATGTTAAGCACGCAGAGTCCGAGAACTGCATGGCTGACCGTTGCGTCCTTTGAGGCTAGTCTAACGTTCAGCACCGCAACGAACTCGCCACTCGAAAGGTGTGCCCCCTAATACCGTTGGCCAAGCGAGGTTGACCCAGGTATTCTGCTATGGACCCAGAGATTGTTGAACAATCTGCGTAGGCGATTGGTGTCGGTAAATTATATTATAATATTTGGTTGGTACTGTAACAATTGTAGAATTTCGACTTTAACTTTAAATTATTCTCTACTAGTTACTTACTTTACAAGCTACTATAATAATCTTAGCAATGTCCCGGGGTCCGCCTTCACCATGATCCAGGATATGGCAGATCAGGTAACTACAGCGGAGTGACCGCCATCTGACCTCCGTGACCTGACGTGACGTGTCTGTTAACCAGGACCCGGACCATATTGGATCATGGTTACTCAGTCGGTCACATCTTTCAGCGTTGTCGAGTCATTGGTACATGGCGCCACTGGGGTTCAAAACCGTTAAATCTCGCTTACGAGCCGGACCCTTTAACCCCTAGGCCCCTAGGCATCCGTGGCGTGGTTTAGTAGGAGTTAGCGGATAAACTGACAGACAGAGACGGAAAGTGACTTAATTTTGTACTATGTACAGAACAAGAGGAAATTTGTAGGGGTGGATAGTTGTTTGTGACTCCTTCACACAAAAGCTACTAAACGGATTTTAATAAAATGTTGCTGGGTACAGCTAATATTTCAAAAGAATACATATTCTATAATTTATCCTGAAACTCGATTGAGTACCCGCGGCATAACCGAATTTTAAACGGACGAAGTTAAGGGCAATAGCTTCTATCAAAGTGCATATCATAACCTTCCAGATTAATAAATTTCTTGGATACTTGCATCTATACATTGTATAAAACAAAGCCGCTTCCTGCCGTCAGTCCCTACGTGTCTATGTATGCTTAGATCTTTTAAACTACGCAACGAATTTTAATGCGGTTTTCAACAATAGATAGAGTAATTCAAGAGAAAGGTATATAAGCAAGGGTAGAAAGTAGGTGTACACGAAGTCGCGCCGAACCCAATAGTAGCTTATAAATATAAAAGTTCAGTTAATTGGCTCAGATGCATCACGACAGTCAGGTAAGTACGGGACTTTATCGCTTTGGCTATTTAAGTAGGTGACATAACAGTTAGCCCCAGTAGATAACAGACTCGCATCCGTCTGGAGTATTTAGGTGAATGTCAACCTAAGTGATTTTTTGGCAGTTTTGGTAGCACATTTTTTTATATGATAGATTTATACACAAGTTCCAAAGTAATTAAAATAAACTTAGTAATTCCAGTAGAACTGGAAGAAATGGAGTTCTGTCAAAATTGCACTACACTTTTTATAATAATTTGTTTTAATTTTAAAATGCATCTATATTAACAACCCAGAACATTCCACTGCTAGACTTTCACATAAGTGCGGAGTTTTGCCATAATCTCCATGCTTGGCAGGCGGGTTTGAAGTGCAGTATTTAAAATCCAACCTGGTCGGCCTCTACATTAGTCGCTTTTTAAGTTACCCATTAGTTGAAAGATTTGGTACAATTGGGAGAAGGCTGGGAGAAGGATATCTACGCTCTATCTAGCGGCAACCTTTAAAAACTATAACACCTTTACCAAATCTGAAATTATGCCAACAAACCTCAGGATTGACAACCGAAACTGAAGCCTTCTTATATTCAATATTTACTTCATCATTAGGGAACGTACCCATACTACGTGACCCGTTTAGGGGGGGGAGGGAGATCTTCAAAATACTACGCTCAGTCACAGGAGCGGGGGGGTGGCTTAAATTTTTGTTACGTAGTCGATTTCGCCGCAAGAAATTGCAAATATGAGTCAAATTATTTTCATTTGTTACACTTTCTGCCTGCGAAATAATTAAAAATAATACTTGTCAATGCTACGAAAAACTTTAAGGGGGGGGGGGGTCTTGGCATATACTACGAGTGGTCACCGAGGGGAGGGGGGGGGGTCAAAAAATCTTAAAAAACAGGTCACGTAGTATGGGTACGTTCCCTTATCAGGCTATATATAGTCCACGGGATCTAAGCCTTCCCCAAAAAGAACTATAACTCACTGTATTCGATTTACGGGGCTCCAGATCAAGAGATTTTGAGAAACGCTTTGATCACTTCGTAAAGAAGAGAATTACCAAGCTCGATTTCCATACTTTTGGTGTCCTTCCACAGTATATGAGGGAGTTCCGCAACTCTCTTCATAAGTTCTAAAGTAACGGGGAATTCCATATTAGTGTGGCGTTTCGTCGGGTCCGGCCAGGGTCTGCTTTCCTAAACTACGCTGCGGGCACAGACTTTGACCTCTGAGCCCACCAGATTTCCAGAGGGATACTGTCGAAAACTCTCTGCAGTGGCCCTAGCACAAGTGTGTCCGCGACAAAGCTCGCACCGCGAGAGAGCGTTTGTCTCTTTCTCTCAATACTGAGACGAAAAAGATAGCAATACGTATGTCGCGCGTTTTCTCGCTTATCACGCGCGAGAGCAACTTGTGCTAGGCCTACAGGTCGAGAAATGCATAATGCAGAGGATGATTCCTACTGCAGTGGCACTCCTGGAACACTCTGAGGGCAAAGATTGGATCCATGGTGCTGCTGCTTGGCCTGAAGCCGTATTGGCATGCCGACAAGGAATATTCATGGCCAAGTGTCTGGTGTGTGATACGTTCGAAAAGTTTCATTGTATGGCTCATAAGTTTGACACCTCGATAGTGGCCGCGCTCTTTAAAATTTATTCGCTTTTTCTCCAAGCTATTCTTTTTACTTCTATGGGGAAACATTCCTTAAATATTTTACGCTGTCTCAGAGCCAATACGATCTCACTTTCAGATCAGATCACTTTCGGTCAAATAAGTTATCAGTGCAGTGTGGTCTTCGATTTCTTTCTGCTGCCTGTTTAATCAGGCGTGTGTTGAAGTAATAAAGGTCACGCCGTACTATCTTCATCTCTCATCTTCATGCTATCTTCTACAACTAATGGTAGAGTCTTGTCTGACAGTAGACTTTTGCCTGTACCCTGCATAATGTTTCAGTTACATCAGGCAGACCCCACCTTAGTGGCATAAAAAACTTATTGTTTAGGGTCTCGTCGAAGTCAATTATGGCTTCCATATCACTATATTTGACGCCGAGAAGCCTTTGAAACTTTACGGTTCTGGCCTGCACCCTGGACGCCTTATTTGGAGAGGCTTTAGTCCGAGCATGATCTACATAACTCAGACAGACGGTTTCTATCAACATTAAAATTGATAGGTATTCAAGAAGGATCGAACAAATTAGTGATCAGTCTAGAAATATGCATTTTCTTTAATCTCCTGGAAATCACGGCCCTCGCTTGAGTAAATAACCTACAAAAATATTCTAATCGAAGTTGTTAAAATTAGGATGTGTTCAAATCAAGCCACCGATTCTTACAAACTTTGAACCAGAGTCATATGGATTTAAATCGATGAATCAATGTTATTGATTAATTGTCTTCAACAACAAGGTTCTGAGCGCCACAACTTGGGTCTCTATATGTTGCTGACTATTACATGAAGCCACTGTTATGAACACTCGCTTAAAAGTCTGTCTGGCGGTGGCGTGGGTGCCGGGTCGCTCTTTTCCCTCAAATATGGTTGAATTGGTCGATGGCTGGGCTCTTATACTTGGGATCTGTGCTTAGCTCAACCGGGGATATCGATGGCAACTTCAAGGTTTGAATATCCACTGCTTGGGCCAAATGGCGGGAGGTAACAGGTGTCATTTGTGACCCCAAAATGCCAATAAAGTTGAATGGACAGGTCTATAGGACCATCATTAGACCTGCTCTTCTTTACGGTAGCGAGACTTAGCTGTCACTATCAAATCAATAAAGACATTTTTTGTTTGAGTTTGAATATGCGTATCCATCAAGACAAATTGTAAATCGCAGACATGCTACCTGGTTCTTAAAAACCCAGACAAAACTGGTTTTTGCGAAGATTGCAACGTAAACTCTTAGACCTAGACGCCAATTGCGTAGTTAGTATACCTAGGTACAACAAAAAATCATGATGCACGTTACGCTCTGGTTCTCAGCCTTGGCGCTTAAAATACAGTTATGATATTGACCCATATAAGTCAAGAGTAAACATTGAGTCAAAATATGGATAATAAACAAATCACTATTGATAATGAACTTACTTTTCTAGCAACTACATTCGAAATTAGCAGTAACGTTATTTCAAAAGAACTACTTGAATCTGTAGTGCAGTCTGAAAGTGCAGAAATACTTTGCACTACAAGTAAAGAAAAATGAGTTGAAGAGTTTTAAAAATTCATGCCCTAATTCTACCCCAGAAAAGGATTGTCTTATGCGAAGTTAAGTAAAAGGTTGAGATATAATTTTACTGCCTTTTAGCTGTTCTAACTTTAATTACCGGTAAGAAGTTTTTTATGTAAATTCACACGGGATCGCGAAATACAGGGTGGGGTAAATATTGTAGGGAAATGAACCGGAAAGCGTATAAAATTGGTCCACGCGGACGAAGTTAACGGCAAAAGTTAGTGGAGCATGTCATTTGTAAGAAGTTCCTTATAAAAATACTAATTGCATACAAACATACCTAACCTAATATTAACAATATTACTTATTAGATGTGACATTAGTATTCTGGTTAAGTAATTTACTAATTTAGTATAATTCCTGGGACTGTATATGACGACCTGAGTGATTCAATGGTCAACATGCCACGCAATGACTGCCACGCAAGAGGTCCCGGGTTCGATTCCCGGCCGGGCAGAAATTGAAATGATGAATTTTAATTTCTGTTAAGGGTCTGTGTGTTCTATGTATAATAAGTATTTATTTAAAAAATATATTTAATTAGTATATCAGTTATATAGCACATATAGCTTAGCTTTGGTTAGTTTGGGGCTAGATGGCGCTGTGTGAATTTGTCCACGAATATTTATACAACTCCCAAGTTAATAAGTTCTCTAATAAAAAATATTTTTTCGTAACAAGCTTTTATCGTGCGTTATAGTACTTACTAATCAAACACGAAGGGGTTATCTTGTTGCGTTCAGTAGTTCCCAAGGATACCTTTCGTCATCATCATCAGATCATGAATACCATCTAGAGGTATTAATAGTCCTCATTAAAACCATTGCAAAGAGCTCAAACACGATGGCGTTATCCACCACCTTCCAACTTCGTCATCAGACCAGCTCCATGGTACCATATTAATGTCACCCAAGTTGCACAGGTATACCAAATTTCAGCTCAATTGAAAACCGGGAAGTGGGTTAAATTAGGCGTGCAATACCCGAACATACGAACATAGTAAGTTCAATAAATAAAATCTTGTATAAATTAACACAACCACATTTAGCATCTTATAAAAAAACTAAAAAGAAGAATCATTGTATCCGGATGCCGCCGTCAAATAATAATAGTATGATGAAAACATGTCTAGTCGGTTTTCGGAATTCACTTCTAATGCGTCTGGCGGCCTATTTGAATATATTCAGCTTGTTTTTCTGCTATGCAGACGTCTCGCAGACTTAGACTATACAGAATGTGCAAATTAGTCGGCCATGTTTTGAACCACAATATCTACTACATAAATCAGTGAAAACTGTTGCTTGCAGGCCAGCCAGTGCTCACTAGCACTTAATAGTACTATATAGGTAGGTACTATAGGTGCGTAGTGGAAGAAAGTCGGGACTTCAGAGAAACATACTTTATTAAGAAATCACTTAACTGATTTTAATGAAACAAAACCAAGAACTATCTCGATTAAACTGGCTTTCAAATAGAGAAAACCGCATCCCAATCAGTCCATCTATTCGGGAGCTACGATGCCGTAGATATACACAGATACACACGTCAAACTCTTTTTTCGTCGGGAGTTAAAAAGGACATATTTCGGTCGGTTAGGTCATCATATTAAAAAACTGGCCAAGTGCGAGTTGAACCCGCATACAAAGGGTTCCGTACAATTAACACCAATAGTTCTTAGGATAGAAAAAATTTTCAGTATTGTAGTTCCTCAAATTCTAATACTCCAAAACCTGGATGCACGAGTCCAATTCACGCTTGACCTGTTTTAGCACTATAATTATACCAAGTGTCGTACTTGTATAAAAAAGTTTCGCGCTCGTGTGTATTGCCATTATTTCTTATAATTTTAATTTAAAAAATAAAAACCCTCTTCACTCAGACCGACAAACAGAGAACGGAGGCTTAGTTATAGGATAGGGTCCCTTTTTTTTCCTGTCGGATACCCGTAAAAAATTGCGCCGACTCTAAAGCGGCTGTTAAGTACAACAATATTAGTACTCTACCTGACCAATAATTGTAACATTCCTCGTTGATAGTGCAGATGATCAGCCAATTTCGTAACGGGGTTTCTTTTTCTTTCTGCTGTGCTGTATTACTGTAAAAATCCAGTGGTAGATTCGAAAAAAAGCGGGGTGGGGGTGAAATCCGACGTAACACCACTTTTGTGAACGAAGGATTAAAGGCTCGCGCCAAGAAGCTAACGTCACCGCCCCCTTCTCGTGCCAGCCTCATAACGCACAAAGTGTAAATAGAAATTAATATTACGAGTAAGTTTAAAAAATTAAAATAAAATAAAATCAATTTATTTCAGACAATGACCATCTTTTTTATATCATTTTATAACAAGCTTTTATACGCATTCTATTGTAACTGGATTTGTACTATCTACTATCAGGCAGAATTATATTTATTTATTTAACTATTTATTGCACACAATAAAGAAATACAGAGATATAACATAGATATAACTGACACAACAGGCACTACTTATACTTGTCAAGATAAATCAAACTAGCCCAAAATGGGTTTATCATGCATAGTTTAGGAGTGCCTATGACTACCTTCCGTCATCATCATCAGATCTTAAATATCAGCTAGGTACTAGTCAAGACGACGACGGGGTTTTCTTATTGCGTTCATTAGTGTCTGTGACTACCCAAGTTATTTACGTGTACGTCATATTTTATATAAGTATAGGTCAATTGAACGATGGGAAGTGGGTCAAATTAGGCTTGCAAGATTTAACCCGACCAAACATACAAATATTGCAAGCTTGTGCAAAACATGTGTGTATGATGCGTTCTATCAGTGTTATACAATCTCGATTTAATACATAAATCAATAACCACGTCATACCAGTTTCTTTACAACTTGTGTGCAAGCTATAGCTAAAATATCTCTATTACTAATATTTTAACTGCGAAAGTAACTCTGTCTGTCTGTTTGTTATGCTTTTACGGCTGAACCACTCACTTAAACAAATTCGGTATGAAGATAGTTAAGCACCTGAGAATTGACATGGGCTACCTTTATGGAGATGGGCTACCTTTATGGAGAAGGCCTACCTTTATGGAGATGGGCTACCTTTATGAAGATGGGCTACCTTTATGGAGATGGGCTACCTTAATGGAGAAGGCCTACCTTTATGGAGATGGGCTACCTTTATGGAGATGGGCTACCTTTATGGACATGGGTTACCTTTTATTCCCCTCCACTAGCGCGATATAAAGTATAGTCGACACCGGCGGAGCCCTAGAAGACTAGAAAGCTTACTAGCTAACAATAATAGCTAATAATAGTAAGGCTAACTAAAAAGTCTTTTGAAATACCATATTTGCGTCTTATCGATTTTGATCTATAATATCTTTCAGATATTGACTCCCGATTTATTACTATATTTGATAATTTTAAAATATATGAAGCTGGCTCGAAGCGATCGTTGGCGTGGTATTCTATTCCTACCCTACTCTACCCTACCCTACCCCTACTATACTATACCCTACGATAACATAAACTACACCTACCCTACAGCTACCATATACCTCTACCCTACATCTACCTTCCCTTTTTTTCTTACTTAGAACATTGTCCTGACAATAACAAATCCAACAAAAAAATAATTAGCAAAATAGCTGCAGTCGCTCTGAAATTATGCGCGAGCATGCAATATTTTTTATACCTTGGGAATCATTATTGCATTTTCCTAGAGATCTTTATGTTACTCGTTATGTCATATATGTATGAATTTTTAAAATCAGTTAAGTAAATTTTAAGTTTATTTATTACAAACAATCAAATCTTTCATGTATACAATATTAGTTTTTAAATTTAATACGTTGGGTTATATTATTGCCAATTCTCTAGGGATCTCTACATTTTTTGAATGTAAAATATGCCCTTTTTTTAGTCGCTGGTAATATAGCTTTCTTTAGGTAAAATAATTTTAAAATCTATTCAAAAAGAGTTTATCCATTACAAATAAAAATACAAATATTTTCTCTTTATTTTATTAGGCATAGTAAAACAAATTACCGAAATAGCTATTACTTTCTCTAACCAAAGGCTTTAGATTGAGCATTATATTTTGCACTCATGAATCACCGTTGCGAGGCCTAGATGAAACGTTCAGAGGTCGTTTACCGCCGAATTCTGTCTGACCTTGCGTCTAGCCATGTCTAGGTAACCGTCTGTCGCTCGCAACATATTTTATGTATGTTTGCGAAACGATAAAGACTGAAGCTTGATTTCATAAGACAGACCGATGAAACACCTAACTTAAATATGAATATTAAATCGATATCTGTTAGGTCATAATATGAGCTAGGCTTGTTTTATTCGTTATCCAAGGTCTTAAGCTAGTTTGGTTAACAAAATAATTTTTTTAAGGATCTGAGTAGAGCAGTTGCTACCATATGAATGATTGGATATGTGTGTCAATACGAAACAGGAATTCCTAGTATAAGCCGCTAAGTCAGAGGAGAGATTTCGCCTCACATGATGTGTTCAATCCCTTGGACAACGGTGTTTGTTCTGAGGAACTGTTTGACATAGAGTAACTTATATAGAGGGTACTGTTTGACATTATGCCTCCAGCCACATTCTATCATTGCACCGCCTGCCATCGACAGAGAGGTCATCTCACACCTTGGAACCAAATTGGAACTGTGCGAACAGTATTTAACTTTCTCTTATGCACACCAAGCTTGTGGAATGAGCTCTTCAGTTCTTCAAGAAAGATGTGGACAGGTTTTTATGAGGTCGTCAGCGCGTGGGTGATACTCCTGGTATTGCAAACCTTTATAGACTACGGTGACTGCTTACCATCAGGCTGTAAAGTGTATGCCACCTTAGTGGTATAAAAAATGGGGTTATGAGTGCGTAGCGTTATGTATTTATTAATAAATTCTGAAATATTTCATTTCTGATGAAATCGCTGTCTAGCACGTGTAAATTCAGTTTTACACGTTTAATGCAAAATCCACTATCCGTAACTATTATTTATTGCGCATGGTGTTGCTTGGAGTGAATGTTACAGCTTTAATACTGAACATTCTCCCAGTGTCTACAACTAAATGCATATCAAATCTAGTCAAAGAACTCTTGGAAATTTTTGACCATGTCTTTTGAACAGAATATAATGTAGCTAGTGAATACGATGCCGATCTTGCGGGATCTCGGAGCTATTTTAAATGGGTGAGATCTCTCGAGATTGACTAAATTGAGCGGAAGCAGTTAGGGACGCATTCCGCGTCGTTTTGTGCGTGTTTAGTAAAGAAAGAGATGGATCTGGAGACGACCTGAGTGGTTCAATGGTCAACATGCCGGTCTGCCTACAATTGCATACAAACATACCTAACCTAATATTAACAATATTACTTATTAGATGTGACATTAGTATTCTGGTTAAGTAATTTACTCATTTAGTTTAATATCTGGGACTGTATATGACGACCTGAGTGATTCAATGGTCAACATGCCACGCAATGACTGCCACGCAAGAGGTCCCGGGTTCGATTCCCGGCCGGGCAGAAATTGAAATTATGAATTTTAATTTCTGTTACGGGTCTGGGTGTTCTATGTATAATAAGTATGTATTTAAAAAAGTATTTAGGTAGTATATCAGTTATCTAGCACCCATAGTACAAGCTTTGCTTAGTTTGGGGCTAGATGGCGCTGTGTAAATTTGTCCACTAATATTTATTATTATTATTATTCTCCTTATTTATTTTCATTCTTATGTCTAAACTTTTTACAATATATATGAAAAATAAATATTATAAAAAACCTAAACCTAGAGTACCACCAGCACCGGGGCTAGGCCCAAGCTACCGGCGGTTAGGGCTGCAGAGACAGGAACCTCCTGACAATACGCGCTTTCTGAATCTGGCCCTTGACCCAACCATCTAGCGAGAGACTCTTAAGATGTTGGTCGAGGCTCTTCGCTATGAGACCGTTCACTGATACGACTATAGGCACAATTATCGTCGAATCAACATCCCACATGGCGGTCACCTCGTGAGCCAAGTTAAGGTACTTACACAGTTTGTCCTTCTCGGCCTTCACAAGGTTTCCGTCATGCGGGATGGTGACATCGACATTTGACATTTGACGACATTTGGTGACATTTATTATTATTATTATTATCTCTCTGGTTGGGGGAATAAGGGGTCAATTTTTAGGTCAGTCAGTGAGTGAGTCAGTGACATTATTACATTAAAACGATATTTTAAAAACCGTTAAAGGTAGAAACATGCAATTTGGAATATACGCTGTCTACATTACGTAGACGATGTAATATACAATTTAGGCCGTTTCTTCAGACCCTAACAAAGATATAAAGAGCTCGAAAATGCGTTGAGTTGCTTCGAGAAAAGGGTGGGGCCGTGCTTATCTGCTCGACTTGGCGAGGGGCACTACCGTGCTCACTGATAACTTCTTAAATGCTCTAAAACGTATAATTGTAATTACTTGCCGCTATTCATTCTGCAAGTACCTACCTAGGTATAAAACTCTTTTTATGTCAAGGTTGCAGATAAAATGGAATGCCTTAATACAATCTAGAATTATGTTATCAGTATAGGTAGGTAACCTAGATTGAAATCTAAAAAAACGTGCAACCTAAATGGAGTAATATATTAACTGATTAGTAATTCATCACAACAAATCTGCAGTCTACCTTATTCGGTACATCATCGTCATTATCAGCTTGCAGTAGTCCACTGCTGGACATAGGCCTCCACCAATGGGCACCTAAGCACCCTGACCTCGGCCTGCCGCCTCTACCTCCAACTACTGCAATCGTCACTCCATATGGATGGAGGGCGTTGTACACCACGTTTGCCAAGTCGTAGTCTCCATGAACTCGTTTACATAGTGGTTGACTGTAAGCTCTTCGGGCCTGCTTCAATCTAGTGGGGGCTATTTAGAGCGATTACCGTGATATGCGTGATCAATGTATTTATAAATGAAATTATCCAATGTACTGTCAGCTGCAGAAAGACCTGACTCCCGTTCTATTTATTATATATATGGTGCCGGGGGGGGGGGGGGGGGACGACACGGGCAAATTACGGCACGGAAATTGGGGTGTTATATCCTAGAGCAGAAAAAAAAATCCTAAACTGATATTTTTATAGTTTCAAGTAAATTAACAATTTAAAATAACAAGTATATTAGAGGTCTCTTCAGAGGCGGGCAACGCATTGGTGTCTCCCCTGGTGTTGCTGATGTCCATAGACGGCGGTGACCACTTTCCATCAGGTTGCCTGTTTGTCTGCCGTATAACATAAAAAAATACTAAACGGACCAACTTACATACCCGTACCCATATCAAGTAATGAAGTGACCCACAAGCTTGCTTGCCTCCTTGTATTATATAAAACTTAAACTAACAAAATAACTTTTTTCTTGCTTATAAACCCTTCTCTTGAATTACTCTATATATTGATAAAAACCGCATTAAAATCCGTTGCGTAGTTCAAAAGATCTAAGCGTACATAGATACATAGGCATAGCCGGATGGAAGCGACTTCGTTTTATACTATGTAGGTATAGATTATTACTTACCGGGGTGAAATAACGATAATGGTTCAATAGCTACATGACTCAAAAAGAATAATATGGAAAAAGATATTGAAAGCCAAAATGTCTAGTATAAAGAAAGTGTGCCTTTGACCAATGATAACTAAAAGGCCCGTTTATGACAGTGAACTTAGTCAATTCGTCACGCATACCTAATAAGATTCTATTAAAGAGGCCCTCATTCCAATCGCCAGAAAGTGAGATGCCTTGGCTCCCCGCTGCGCCTTCTTATTTGGAAACGTATCAACCGCTGTACCTGATTGTTATATTTGAATACCCTAAAATTGAAACATACAATCAGTTTCATACCCAAGTAGCGTAAAAGCATGAGATTGGTCACGCAGATTTTATGGTTTTTACAAGGTGTTTCTTTAGATTTTCCTCAATGTGTCATTGACTTCTTTCAACACTAGATTACAGTGATGATTAGGCACATTTTTGATGAAAACATTGGTAAGGTAGGCCCAACGCCGATGCCTATCACGAGTTGTGAATTGCTGATTTGATACGGCGCCTTTTGGATGTAATAGGTGGGTAGGTATAGCTATAATACGCGTTGAAGTTTTACGGCGAATAGTCGTACGGCGTACCTGCTATGGTCACTTCTTAGAAACGGTTCCCTTTTTGTTCTAACCAGTCGTAATGATAGAGCGTTCAAAGGTTTGTGTGGATCTGATACCAAAAGTTTGGAGGACATTATGAGCATTTTACAAGCTTTGGCAATGTTTATATGTAACTATATGTTGAGGCAAATCTTGCAAGCCTAATTTGACCCACTTCCCGGTGTTCAATTGAGCTGAAATTTTGTACACCTGTGTAATTTGGATGACAATGCGTTAATATCGTATCATGGAGCTGGTCTGATGATGGAGTCGAAAGGTGGTCATAAGAACTAATGAATGCAATTAGATAACATCATCGTGTTAGGGCTCTTTGGAATGGTCTTGATTACTAAAGTGATAAAAGCTTGTTATAATTTCTTTTTTTATTTGAGAACTTATTTTAAATAAAGTGACTTACCATCAGGTGGGCTGTCTTATTGTCTGTCACTGAATTGTATACAAATATATAAGCATGTATGATGGTCAAATAATAAAACGAGTTAATTAATAATAATTAATAAAATATAAATTACCTACTGATTAATATATTGTTTTTCACTGTCTTTCCGCCCGCGTGAACTGCACGTTGTATCCCGTTGTAAATGGGAAAAGGGGGCTAGGATAAAAAGTAGCCTATGCACAATTCCAGACCCTCAGAGATCTAGCTACTTACAAAATTTCGCCCAAATCCGTTCATCCGTATAGGCGTGAAGAGGTAACAAATTTACACACATACACACACAAACTTTCGTATTTATAATATAGGAATACAATAAGTTTCAAGAAAGCCGATGTACAAAAACTGAAAGGTTTTAGTACATCGGCGACTTTATCAATACTGTAACTTAAAGTGGGTGTTAGCTCAAGTGCGAGCTCATATTAAAGTAAAAATAGTTTTAGTAATTTTTCTGTGGTGTTGGTTAATTATTAGTTGGTTGGTCTTCTAAACACGCATGCTACATCTTCGCGTCATCCTCATCGTCGCTTTCCATCAGGAGAGTTGAGGTCAAATGAAAGCATAAATAAAAAAATAGTTATCATCACCTTAAGTAGAGATGGGCCGAACATAGGTTTCACCGAATACGGCACACATCCTTAATTTTAAGTTTGATGAAAAAGCAAATTACGTACATCGTATGTCTAAGACCATCAATAGATTCTATACGGCAGCAAGCAATGAAAACAAACGGAAACAAAAACGCTGCGTTGGATCTGTGGAGGGCCCAAAACGCCCATATTCGACATGATTTGGACATGCATGTGCGTGACAACGCAGTAAGTAAGTATGGCCACGTCTTGCGAAGACCAGTACAATACGTTGAGAGCAATGCGACCCCGCAATGCACGGGAAGGAGAGGTCGGCTTAAGAAGCGGTGGCTTGACGTCATCAAGAACGACATGAGTGCCAATAAGCTTACTACCGGCTCAACAGACCGAGCGATGTGAGCCAAGAGGTATAGAAAGGCGGACCGTTAGCGTGCCGCGACAGGATGATGAGGATGTATTTAATGTAGTCAGTATACTGCTAAGGGTTATGGTCTGTTTGAAAACCACCTGGCTTGGCTGGTGGAAAAAACCTGGATTGGCTGCTGCCATTCACAGCATTATGCTCTTGCTGGTCCAGTTTAGTCCGACGACGCAACGTCCTACTTCTTTATTATGTACCTACTTATTTTGTTAGATTTCAGTTTTTTGAATGTTGTGTTGGACCAAATAAAGATACGTCTATGTCTATGTCATTGATTGCATTTAGTAGGATTTCGCCGACATCAAAGAATATTATTTTTATTTAGCCAAGTGAAACTAATATCTATGATTTGTTCTTCTACTTAACGTGTTACACACAAATAGTGTTCAATGTGGACGTTTAATGGTGTCAACTAATTCAACTTTTAAGTATTCGTAACAGCAACTTTTTGCGTCACATTCCCTACTTAGTAAGAAACAAAACACCAAAGTAAAATAACAGAGACATTGCACTCAGATTCGCGGAATTCTAAAATTTGCTTGCTAATACTTACTAACTACTCAGTCACACACCTATGTACTTTCATTTCATAATCGAAAATGACAAATGGGCTGTAAGTATGCGTTAGTAATTATTTAAACCTTATGTGAAAATATCTCTTATAGTGCTTGTATTAGTGTTGAGATATATTCGTTAATTTGAAGCGTACACTGCGCGGACACTGTACTGTACATGAGTAATTGTGATTTTACCTGTTTTTTGTAAAATACTTAATTATTAACTTAGCGCTTGCTCGTGGATTCGTGTGCTCTACGCTCTAAGGTAGGTAAGCTTTTTATTAATCTCTGTTCCAAGAACTATATTTGTGCTAAATATCGGGTTCTTTACCCAAAAAACAGTTAAAACGTCGCTGAAATTGATCTTTGACAAAATTCGACTGTCGAAGATAGCTTAAAATTTTTTTTGGATGCAATATTCATTTTAATGCCTAGGCGATATTTTTAGAATTAATGGAGATATGTGGCTAGAAAAATTGTCGAATTCGCAATGTCACAGCGAGAGAATTAGGCCCCTAGGCAATAACATGATCCATTTCGAAGACTATGGATAGTAATTAACAAGTAATTTATTTGTCAAGCAAATGTTTTAGAGAAGTGCGCCTTTTTCTTGCAGTTATTTTTGCGGTCAAAAAAGTAGCTGAAACTTTAGATTTTTTTTATACCACCAAGGTGGCAAACAAGCTTGCGGCCTGCCTAATGGTAAGCAGTCACCGCAGCATATGGGCGTTTGCAATACCAGGGGCATCAATAATGAATATTTATCTTGCAGAAACATAAATATAAAATTGTTTCTATTGATTTTCTATTGTAACTTATTTCATGTTATTAAAATATATTTTTTAATAATTTTCGCTAGAAACTACGACCAGTGTTGGCTTCAACGAAAAGTTGAGATCTAAATGGATGGCATGATCGCCAATATTTTACATAGTATATACAAGTGGTACGTGGTAAGTACATACTTTACCCCTAAGTACCCTTTTTTCTTTTTTATAAACCTCTCTCTTGAATCACTCTATCTATTGTTGACAACCGCATTAAAATCCGTTGAATAGTTTAAAATACCAAAGCAAACATAGATACATAGGGATAGACGGCGGGAAGCGACGTTGTTTTATACTATGTATAGATAGAGTAGCTATAAAAGAAACTTGGTAGGCTGTTTATTAATACATATTTAGCAAAACACAAATTCAGAACATGACGTCCCTCGAAATTGTCATAAACCGAAAATTACCTGCCTCGCCAAAAGACAAATTAGTAAGGCAGTAATCGGTGTAAATGAATGTGCAGACTGGAAACTAAATCTGTAAAAAATTGCATTGAAAATGAAAATATTGCATATTTACCCGAGTTAAAAAAAAAGAATACAACTTTCTGATATATTTCTTATGAAACCACATGAAGTATACAAGTATATTATTACCTTCATGTCAATGTACAGTGTACATCTACAATATAATTATTCATTATTAAATAAATCGTAAGCAATCAGAGTGCAATTATTGTCCAGTAATTTTACTTGTAGAAATATTTTCATAAATGATAATTACTTCACCTGAATAGGTACCTAAACCTACTTCTCGTTATTTACGCTTTCAAACGACATTTCAACATAAAATCAATTAAGCCATGCACCATTGTTTGGTAAGCCGAATGTCTAGACTTTCACTTGTTAATCAATGCATTTACTAAACTAGCCGCAAAAAACCATCTGAAAATTCAACGACCTTTGCTAATTATTACGAGTACTTGTTATTTAATCTAATAGTCTACAACATCAAAGACAGAAAAAATCTTATTTAAGTTGGATTCTTAATTTTTCATTATACTCTCATATCTTGTTTGTAAATCTTACTTTGCATTTTGCTTTACTTTGTATTTTAAATTAGCACTTAATAGTTTATCTTTAATTTATATCTATATCTGAAGCTAATCAACAGGATTGAGCTGTGTTTCGATTTGAAGGATTAAAGTAAGCAGTGCATGAAGCCAGTGTAATTGCTAGATACCTATATCAGCTTAGTCTCCACAGTGCCAATGCACGCACCTGCTACTTTACATTGCCGTTCCAAGATTAAAATGTAATTGATCGAATAGTAGACGTTGTCGCAAAAAAATAAAGGTAGTCATGGTGCAGTAAGTTGTCGCTTTCCAGCTAGCTCATTTGTCAATACAGATATTTTAGAAATTAGAGGAAATAGTGTTTTATGTACTTGAGTACGGGCGCCGATGTCCGGCGCGGCGGCGGCGGCGGGCGCGCGGCGTGCGCTTGACCGGGCCGGCGCGCGAGGAGGATGCAAGGGCGCCGTGCGTCTTGCCGAAATTATTCGGAGCCCGCTGCACAATCGATTTTTCCCGCCCGATGCGGAAAATTCTTCGGGGCGGTGCGGGCAGCGCGCGGCGCGGGGGGCCTAGCCGCGGAGGGGGCAGGCGGAGTGCAGCGGGGCGGTGCAGCGCGCGGCCGCCGCGCCAGACAGTAGGACGGCGGCGGCACTGCGAGGCGGTGACCACAGCGCGAGGAGCGCGCTCGCCGCACCGTGACATGTTCAGAGGCCGGCGGCCGCGCCGCAGCCCCGCGACTCCCCGCCGGTGGCGGCGCGCCGCAGCGCCCGTCGCCCGCGCCCGCGCCGAGCCCCAACAGCCCAGGCCGCCAGCGCCACCGCCGCCACTGGCGACGGCCACGCCGCACCACTCCGCGTGAAGACACCCCTTCAGCCCGCCGGAGCGACGACCGTCGTCGGATGGAACCCGGAGTGCGCCGATTCGCATCAAGGTTAGACGAATATTTGAATGTGAGTGTTGTGCGCCGCCCGCCGCCGGCGCCCGGAGCCTGCGCCGCCCGCCGCCCCACGCGACCAGGTACGTCCCCAACACGTGAACCGACATTCTGTGACTCACACCAAACGCCGACTAGAAACCTAGCATTCGCGTCTAGAACGTAGCCATTATCGAAGTCTTCATAGTGCGTAAAACGACAGATAAAGTAGTCACAAGTACCTAGATTGCGTGCGACGCGACATACAAAATAGAGTGAAATTTTGCGCGTTTTCCGTAGACTGTTTGGGTGTCTTACGCTCGCTTTTCATTTGTAGCACCTACCCGCATTTGTAAAATAGTATTTTGTGCACAATTTCAAGTTCGGGTGAGTCAGAGTGTGTGCCTGCACGTATGTTTATTTTTGTTTGTAATGTACGGTAGCTAGTTGGTAGTTATTGGTCGTAATCCTGAGCGGCTGCTGGTGACGAATGGCCGCGGCGAGGCCGCGCCGCGTGCGCCGCCACATTACCGAAACGCCTATTATGCCCTTCCTCAATTAGTCAATACCAATGTATCCATGCCAGATGCAAGTTCATTTAGTATATAAATAATTAAGATTAACTAAAAATGTAAAGTAGACAGATTGGATGAAATACTGGAATCTACGTAAGGAATATTTATATATCTCTCGGCTATGTTTACATCTATTTTTATACCAATAATTGTTATTTAAGCTATTGGTTTTTCTAACAAATAAAATTATATAAGGATTATGTTTTGTTCTAGTTATGATTAATATGTAATAACACAATACTTGTTCGACTAAATTGAACAAATATTTGAATTTATCGGTCTCATATCTGTTAAGTTAATCTCCCTCTAAAATAGTTCTCAAAACTATACTTACACACATTTATGACAATGGAGAAGACAATGTAGAATTAGTACAAAGAGAGATTGTGTCAAACTATTGATACGGAAGTTTAATGTGTACCTATAAGGGTACACTTGTTTGAAATTGATATTACTTATTATAAATAAAAAGTTATAAGAACTAATTCACATAATTGTTCACATATCGCAGTTACGACATTGTTTCTCAGAGATATTCTCAATCGTGTAGTTTAAACACGTAATCGAATCAAATGTATTGTAAATGGTCGGGAAACAGTACCTAAGCTGAGATACAAAAGTGCTGTAAGAACCAAGTGCCCCATGGCTTGACTAGGTACCGCTTCTATACATTGTGTAAAACAAAGTCGCTTCCCGCCGTTTGTATCTATGCACGCTTAGATCTTTTAAACTAAGCAACGGATTTTAATGCGGTTTTAAGAAAAGATAGAGTGATTTAAGAGGAAGGGTTATAAGTAAGAAAAAAGGGTAGCTAGGGCTATATTAGATGTTCGCGAGCGAAGTCGCGCCAGGACCACTAGTAAATCATAGAACGACTTTTATTGGATTACAAACGGTTTTATATTTATAACTTTTTCCGAAGTTTCGATCACTTTACAGAAACCATGTTCAACGTTAGATGGAGGTGGCATTTGTGTGTAAAAGTAGATAACAATGAAATATTTCGTTAAATTACCTCACAGTGCATTTTGAGATCCTCTTGCATGCAGAGCACAATGTTGGTGTAGGTATACATAGCCCTTGAAGATCCCATACAGGTGGCATTTGTTAACGATATTTTTAATAGGAATTGGGGTGTTTTTAAATATTTTTTGCATCTCGAATAAAGATTTTGACATATAGTTAGAGGCTCTCGGATTGTTCTTGGTATAGAGTTATAAATATTTAGATTTTTATCGAGCATTTGCCAGCATTAAATAAACTCGATAAGTGTAACAATTTATGTGTATGTGACATAGCTGATCTTATTAGCTCTGACATCATAACTGGTTGGGGATAACAAAGGACCTGGAATATTATGAAATAACACGAAAATTTATGAAATAATATTCCACGAACAGGTTGTAGCTTATACACCAGAATATTGTTTGGGGATTTGATGGTAGATGTAGAGATCCCCTAAATCTTCTTGTTGGATTGTAGAGTACGGATTAAAACCACGTTAAATAAATAAATATAAATATAAATATTCGTGGACAAATTCACACAGCGCCATCTAGCCCCAAACTAAGCAAAGCTTGTGCTATGGGTGCTACTTAAATACTTTTAAATACATACTTATTATACATAGAACACCCAGACCCGTAACAGAAATTAAAATTCATCATTTCAATTTCTGCCCGGCCGGGAATCGAACCCGGGACCTCTTGCGTGTCAGACCGGCATGGCATGTTGACCATTGAACCACTCAGGTCGTCAAACGTTATTGAGTATACATTTGTATTGTTAATGGATATTATTAGTAAACTGGATGATTTTTGGTGTGCAGTCTTGGATAGGCACGAGGATGTTATATTTTCTACCACAATAAAAAGCTTTTTATTCACATAATATAAAACAAAGGCGCTTCCCGCCGTCTGTCCCTATGTACGCTTAGATCTTTTAAACTACGCAACGGATTGTAATGCGGTTTTCAACAATAGAAAGAATGATTCAAGAGGAAGGTTTATAAGCAAGAAAAAAAGGATAGGTAGGGGTAAGTAGATGTACGCGAAGTTACGCCTGGTCCACTAGTACTGAATTACAAATTATCAAGTTTTTCGTCAAACGATCTCGTTGAGAAAGGTTTCTGCAAAAGGTTACACTTATTAAGGATTTCGTTGTACTACGTATTAATTTTTTCACTAATGAAACTCTAAATCTGAGAACCTATCTATAAGTCGAAAATGTAAACCAAATTATCCACCTTATCCAATACAATGTCAATTTCAACGAGAACCTTAGAGAACAAATGCATAATTTGTTATCTAAGGAGAGTACTCAAAGCGCCAACTAGCAGCGTAATACTTGCGCAGGATTGGGGCGCGCGACGTAGACGGTTGAAATGGAATTTGGTGGCGCACGCCGCATACGCCAAACGCAAGTCGCGAAAAAAAGGGCGCGACCGGTAAATTCAAATTAAATGTACCTACGATTTACTAAATAACTTACTACGAATCCGGATGATAACCTTTACAAACCTAACTCTAACACTTCATAACTTGTCAGCATTTCTTAATATTGCTCTTACTCCTGGCAAGTCATGTGCACCTAGTACGTACACAAATTAGATTACATGTTATATACACATACACATAGAGTACTGATATAGGTATGTATTAAAAGTAAATATTAGTAATCGCTATAAATGCATAGGCTTTAATCTTGTTTGAAATAGTTCCCACGGTGTTATGCCATTTTGCCATGGCTTCCACGGGCGGAAGCTACTCAGCCAATAGTTTTCACGCTAGGAATGCAGATGGAACTCGCAGTTTTGACAATAAAAGATACACGACCTGAATGCTTCCGTGGTTTGCCTAGCAGAGGTCCCGAGTTCGATTCCCGCCGGCCATGCACGCGTAATTAATGTATTTAAATTGATTCCGGGTGTGCGGACGTTGTATGTTTAATTAGTTTACATAAATGTAAACTAATTTGTATACAAAACGTCCAAAAGTAGTACGGATAACTGATGTACGAGTAGCTCCCATAATACTTTACTACATTCTGTCTTACACGATCCAGCCAGCCCCAACTACCCTTGGACTAAATTTAAGTTTTACTCTGACACTCATGACCGTGATCTTCGCTCCTAGAGTAACTTATTAAATCTTCCCCTTCATCGCACCGGTTTTACTTCAAACTCTTTTGAACTGAGGGCGATAAGGATCTGGAATGATCTCCTCTTCTGATCTTAGATTACTATCCAGCAAATAATTCTTTAAGAAAGAGGTCCGTTATCATTACCTGAAAGATCTCTATCATTACCTGAAAAGGCTTTAGTGTTGGGACTCGTGAGTTTGTGTTCTATTCCTGATAAAGGTACCTGATCTTCTCGTTTTCTCTCTCCTTTACGTATGTTTAAATTTTAGTTAAGCATTCTTGCAAATATTATCATAGCTCGTTCTCACGTTTCATGTCTAGCTTTAATATATTTACTTATTTATTACTTAGTAGTTACTCAATAGTCTCGTATAGCTTCTCTTGCGCCGTCTAGCTCTTTCAAACTCTCTTTATCTTGGTCGACTGGTAAATAAGGCATTTTAGCTTTAAGTCCGCTATTGTACCTCTTTTTGCACAAAGTTTTAATAAATAATATTTACTAGTTTTTCTTAGTTTTGGGGCTAGATGTCGCTGTGTGAATTTTTCCAAACAGGTTATCGTTATATAACCGACACCTGGTACAGCAAACAACAGATGCCGTAGTGGCCCAGCGGTGGATGAATCTGCCCTTTACGCGGATGTAGTAAGTTCGAATCCCATCGGACAGAGATTCTATTTGTATAGACCAAAGGGCCTTCGCGAACGGAGATTATAATTACGTTTAATTTGTGTAACACGAACGAATGGACCAATTAGGATGCAGTTTTATTCAAAAACTAGGGATGGGTCTAGCTTGGTTTCATTAAAACCTGTACAACAGTCTGGAAAATATTTATATCGTATCATGATTCATGGCTATAACATTTATTTGCTTCATTTACTTCAGTTTATTATGTAGACTGTCTGGGGGTGAAAAATACCCTGAAAGTCCAAAACTTTGCGAATTACGCAAAATACTTATAATAAAAAAAAAACGGTCGAAGTCTACCAATTCGTACTTGGCCAGCGTGATCTATTTAGGCCTAGTGTGTAAGTCTGCGTTCAATAAATCAATCAATTTTTACGATATGGCAACGGGTATTTAATCTGGTCGGATAGTAACCCCCAGTTTCTAAAACGCTTGTCATTGTTAATCAACGATTAAAAGCCTTTCTGTCTCACTCTCCTTAGATAACGAAGACAAATTTTAATTGACGATTAACAATTTATTAACATAGGGGGAAGTCCCCTAGTGGCGGACACCTAAGGTTATTTATAAATTAAATAAAAAATATTTTACGAAATGTTTATTAAATTATGACTTATGTTAGATAACAAAGTTAGAAATCAAATTAAATTAACAAAAATGCAACCTCTGCTAAAAAATAATTAATACTATCAATCAAACTTTGGTAACAAAAAATATAATTTTAAAAAGTGGCACCTAGTACCGGACGAATATTTGTGCCATACCCCTAGCACCACTGATCCACCAAGACTTGTTCATACTCTGCTGAGAAGGTGCTAGTGAACCTACCTAACTTTGGTTTCATTGTTACTTCTTCTCCTCGATTTAGGGCCTTTATTTTATCATGTATAGTGCTTTTAGGAATATTGTATTGCATTGCAGCTTGTCTTACACTCAGTCCTTTTGACATAACCTTATCAATAGCAGTTTTTAAGCTCTGTAGCTCCCAGGATCCTTTCTTTTTCTTCTCTTCCATTTTAATTATCTTCTTTCTTCTATACTCTAAAACAAAATTAAATAATTAGAATAAATGACGTAAATTTTCACAAGAAATATCAATATGTTTACTGTCCGGCGCTAAGGGACGACTTAGTGTCCGGTGCTAAGGGACAGACATTTTCGTTCATTAGGTGGTGCCTACTAAAACTGTTTAAAAGATCTAATAATATTCTACCATTTTACGGATAACAATCAAGTACTACTTTTATCTTTGAATACCACTCAAATGTAAATGCATAAATATACTAGAATTACTTACATTGATATTTAGGTGACGCCGTGATTTTGCGCCTAAAACAGCAAACGGCTGCTCCCGCCGAGGCTGTGTGCGTCACTGGCGAGTTGCGGCGCGTGATCCTGTACCTGTGTGCCCCCCGCGCCCCTTTCACTTGTATTTTGAAATAAAAAGATTTATACTCGCTTAAATAGTACGAGTGTCCGGCGCTAGGTGCCGTCCGGCGTTACGGGACTTCCCCCTACGTATTGAAACGGTCTGTAAGGTGGTCATAGACAGAATTTAATAATGACAACAACCGACGGGTTGGCTTTACTATATACAGAAATTGATCTTTAGGATAAAATGCGAATGGATGCTACAAGGAAATATCGATTTCAGAAATCGATCTAAAAATCCTACCATTCAAAAAATTCTTATGCCCGATTGCACTGAACTTAGTCGACGCTTAAGTAGACGCCTTAAGATATTCCTAAGCATTTAGGCGTCACAAAATCGGTGTCATAAAGTCAAGAGTGACTTAGCGAATTTAGGCTTTAACAAAGTTTGATCTTGATGCAATGCTTTTTCTTGTTAGGAATATTATAAATCCATTTAAGGCATTGTCCCAAAGCGGCCAGGGAGTCAAGTGTAGTGCAATCGGGTATTAGCGACACAGACTTCTAGTAGCAACTTGAGAAAAATATTTGCGATAGTCTCAAAGTACAGAAATCTTGTAAAATTGTGTCTCACATGAATTAAACTAATTAAAGAAACACCCTAACACTTTTTTGTCGGGGATCGAACCCACTTATGATGATGGTTGGTATATTTGTAGGAGTTTGAATCTATGATGGAAAGACTCGTAAAAGACTTACAGGACAATTACGGGTATTATTATTATTATTATTATAAAACAAGTGCCTTTATACCTTAAAAAAGTTAATGTAGGTACCTGCAATTTGTCCCCAAATAATTGGATTATTTGAACCCTACTACCACCTCGGGGCCCAAGCCAACATCTACTCTTGACCCTACTGTTGATGGGAAGACAAGGCTTGTTGCCGCTCGGAAGCCAAGACACAAAAGTTTATAAATAAGGTTTATTGGAAGGCGCTTCCCTATAAGCAGAGCGGACTAATGACAGTTGACATTTTTATATTTAGGTAGTGTGAGCGTAAGCTACATGTACGCGGCTGAAAATAGAACAAAATTTTACAGACAACCACAGACAAGAACAACTCCCCGTCGTCCGTGTTAAATTATAAAGTTTACACATTAGTGAAGGGTATTGCCAGAATTTCCACGCTTCCACGCAGTGCTGTTCGAGATCGCAGAATAGTCAACAAAAACGCTTCAGCCCATATTCCGCTTCTTAGAGGCAGACCGCTTTTACTGCTTTATCGCACTAAACTTTAGGCAACGCCTAAGGCCGTTTGTGAACCGCCACCGTCACATTGACTATGATCATCGCCACCGTGATGCATACATTGACTATGATTGCCTGTCATTTCACGCTCGTCCCCGAACACCATTGACAGGCGTGCGGTGGACCGACGGCCATAGTAAATGTATGTCATTGTGTCGCTACCTCGGCACCGTCATTTCGTACTCGCTGACGTCCCGGTGACGACGGCGGTGGCCAAAAGGCCTAAGTCGATTTCAGATATGCTCAGATTAAAAATAATGTACCAGCACCATATTTCAGTGAAAACTAAACTAGCTTAGTCACTCTTAACCTTATGACATCAATTTTGTGACGCCTAAATGCTTAGGAAATGTTAAGGCGTCAACTTATAGGGTCGCCTAAGTTTAGTGCGATCGCCTAATCGGGCATATGGCATTAGTCGCCTTTATTGCAAGAGCTTGGTGATATATATACTGTGCGAAAAACCACACCTTCAAGGCTGAATGTACATAGGTACATACCTATAGTCATTTATCTCTGCATTATAAATTGCAAGACAGAAATATATGGCATGGCTTTCATTGTTCAGATAGGCCGCAATTTTTATTTAGATTTGGATCCCTAACATATCCCAATTCACGCATGTTTTTTTATCACATTTGAATTTGGCTGTACACTGATAACCTTGTAAGGACGATTTGTTATCAGTGAAATATTAAAGTACCTAACTATATTAAACCGTCTGAAACACTGAACATAATCGGATCAAAATTGTTGGTACGCCATGCCTAGACAGTTTTATATTACTTATACCTAATATCAGCTTCAATCACCAATGTTGTTATTTAGGTAAATGTTAAATCTTGAACATTAGTTAGGCCAAGAAGTTGGGCTTTCGGTAACAGGTAAAAACGACGATCAAAAATGTTTATACTAAGTAGAAAACTATTTACGGACATCTGCTTTATTAAGGAGTAAGAAACAAGTTTTTGCACTTCGCGCCATAAAAAGATATTTGTAATTGGTCTTATTGAGATATCAAACTAACATAAGGTGTTATTACTTACACACCGCATAATTATATGTCATTTAAATATAAACATGGGACCAAATAAATTGCATAATTTAATTAATTCGAAAAAAAAGACAAAGGCCTAACTTTGCATTTAGACTTTAATCTTCTCATGTTATTGTACAATCACAATGCTAACAGGTAGTTATTAATCTAAATCTATTTATGACAATATAATTGCCTTTTCTAAATATAATTCATACCTATTGCTTGATGTATCGCAGGAATTATATTATTGCCTACAATATTAGAAGATAATACTTAGTTTAAGTCTATCCGATTCGTAAGCGAAAGGTACCGGGTTCGAATCCGACTGCAACCAGTACATTAGTTGAATACTAACCGATGCTCTAACGGTGAAGGAAAACATCGTGATGAAACCTGCACATTCAGGCGGGTGAATGTGTAAACATGATCCAATCTGGTTTGGGTCCCCTAGTAGCAGGGTCATGGAGGTCAGATGGCAGTCGCTCCACTGTAATTAGCTGATCGGCCAAATCCTGGATCATGGTCCAGGTGGACCCCGGGCCCACGTGCGCGAGAGCACGTCCGGGATATTAACACCAAAATGACTTAGTTTTAGTCCATAGCTACGTAGCGGCTAGATATATAATTACATCACAGTAATATCGTGAGACAGGAAAGGTGCGAACGAAAACAATCACTGTTGAATCCGCTGGTAATAGAAACACTGTATATTCCAGGGCCCGAGAGTCACAAATTTATAATACACCTTTCGAGTAGTTTATGTAGACCTAGTCCATGGCTGTTGCGACTATAGTATGTGACTACCACGTGGGAACATCCCGCTAAATGAGTCATACTTTCTTTACATTTGAATTGCACCTTCCGTACGTTCAAAGAGTAGCATTGCGAACCTTTTTAAGACACTTTTCATAGTACATTTTGTAAACGCAGCACGATTAAGTATAGTAAGTATTATTGGTTAAGAATGAATAAAGTGCTCTCGTTTTATGCAAATAAAAAACATGAAAAGTGTCTAGTATTGCGAACCTTTTTAAGACACTTTTCATGTTTTTTTGCACACAGCGGGATTAAGGCAGCTATAATAAGTATTGTTAGTTATGAATGAATCTAGTGTTCTCATTTTATATAAAAGAAAAATACGAAAAGTGTCTTAAAAATACTGCTCGTATTGCGAACCATTTTAAAACACCTTTCATGTTTCTTTTTGCACACGCTGCAGATTTAAGGCAGTTATAATAAGTATTGCTATTTAATAATAGAGATAGTGCTCTCGTTTTAATAAAATATCGTAATGCGACTTTACTACGCACTTGCAAGTTTAATCGGTGATGTGATTAATTAATAAAGTATTTCATTGCAACAGTACGAATCGAAAACAAACAAACAATGCTATCGTCGATTCCGATTGCTTCCAGACAACTGGCATGAAAGATTAAAAGAAGAAGTAAAAGTGGAGGTAGTGAACGAGAATAAATGTGTATTCCTTAGAATTAGTTAGCCTGGCGCGACTTCGTTCGCGTGAAGTCCTGCTCCTACCCTTATCTATCCTTTATCCCTAATACACACCTACCCTACACCTACCCTACACCTAACCTAAACCTACCCTACTCTGTATTTACACTACACCTACCCGTTTTTTCTTACAGAGAAACCTAGTTCTGTCAATTACAAATACCCAACCAAAAAAACAAAAAAAAATTGTTATAGAACTAAAATTTTTTTAGGATTAAATATTATAGCCTTCTCTCTGATAAAGTTCGTAAATAATTTTTAAAATCGGTGTAGTAGTTTTTTGTTTATCCGTTACAAACGAATATACAAATCTTTTCTCCTTAAAATTTTGGTACCTATCATCACAGCCCGTAACAGTCCACTGCAGGACTTAGGGCCTCTCCCACGAAATGGGAGGTTATTGCCATAATCTCCACGCTTGGCAGGCGGGTTGGAGATCGCAGTGTTTAATTATAACAATGAAAAATGCTGCCGCACATTTTCCAGACTACGGAGACTCTTGATCTTTTGTCTCGAAAACATTAGTGGCCTTGTACGACACCCATGAGTGTAAGGGGTTGGTGCTATTCTACTCTGCCGGACACCACACGGCCAATAGATTTACCGTACCGACGGCCGTACCTATGGATGACTAAAAATGAGTAGTAAGTAAAATACCCACCAAATTTTCATTCCGAACACTTTACGAATCCGCATATTATAAACGTATTTTAATCACAAGTTTCCGTAAAATTAGTCATTTAAAATGTGGAAGCAAGTCTGCATATATTGATTAGCATATTTTTTGCGTCTCGTCTGGGCGGGAGTTTCGAGATGGCGGCGGCGGCGCAGCGGCGTTGACGCGAAATTCATCCGTTTGCACACAAATATCTGTAGTGTATACAGCTGTAGGAGTACACATTTTCGACCTAGCAACCGAGTTTTACTATCGAAAAACTGCCGCCAATGACGCTGCACGCACTCAGGCGCACGTTTGTGTACTAGGCCTTAGCATGTGTGCACTAAACACGTAATGCGATGACGCTATGCTCCGCCCGACTGTGCATTTGAGATAGATTTTCCTGGTTTTCGTGGTCGCGACTAGATCTAATATATTTGCATGTTTTTTTTCAATGTATTATGTAGTTATTTAAAAGGTTTTCAGAAATGCATTAAGGATAGGAAACTAAGTATGTGCCTAACTGGATTCCTAGTACTCTCAAGACTTATGATAGGTCATGTGGAGGGTTAGAAACTGACTGCAAAAAATGAGAAATATTGCAAAAATAAACTTCAGTTCTTCGCTAAAAAGATATATACGGGGTGACTTTAAATTAATTCTTGATAGATAAATTCATAGGTAACATGGGGTATCTAATAACTTTCGCTATAGCTCTAAAATCGCGAAAAACATCAGCTATTTTATAAATTTTGGTAGAATTTCCAGTTTTGTATGACACAGCTGATTTTTGTCATGTTTGATCGAGTTCAGAGTTGGTGCTATAGTAAAATTTATTTGTTATCACGAGTGCACGAACATCCCTTGGTATCAAGAATTATTTTAAAGTCGCTTCGTAAAACAGAATATATTTAACAGTACCTAAGTAAATATATCAGTGTAAAAATTAACACAAATAAACCGTTTCTATTTCTACTTTGCAGTTCTAACTGCTGGAAAATTAATATGCTTAAGTAAACAGATTATTTTTCAGAACTGTTAGAACTGCAAAGTAGACAAGAACGAACAATAGAACGGTATTCAGATATTTTAAATCTGCATACATTTAGATACTTAACTTTCCTGTGAGATCTTTATATTTTAATTGAATCCAAAGTATGTATTACACAGAGAAAGGAATAATAGAACTCTATTAGGGAAAGAATTTACGCAATCGGATTGCATTATTACAATAATTGCCCACAAAATTTAAAATACATAGTAGGTATAGAGTGTAATCGATTCAACCGAACTATCAATAAATGCTTTGGTTTTATATTGATCGTGTTGGTTGATTATTTGACTAATTATTTTTTGTCGGACATACACTGGGCAATTTTTTTTTTCGAATTCCAATATACCGTACTACGTAACACAAGCACACACAAGAAAAAATACATTTTAAATTAAGAAAAAAAATGTACGCTCGACACCCAATATTGTTGTAAATAGAAAAGCATGAAATCATTTTTAAACCCTTACAAGTAGATTGCTTCAAAATCCGTCGAGGGCTGTCATTCCCAGTCCTGTGGAATTCATATGGCCCAAGGCCCAAAAGTCATGAATGAGTTTAAACGTTAACGGAAAATACGTTACTGGCAAAATTCAGCAATAAAGAAATACGGGAATAGAAATTACGCCAAAAGTAAATAAAGTATTGGAATACATGCGAATGGTGAAATACACGAACGAAAACAAACCCGAGTGGGGAAAAACGCGAATGGGAACAAACATACTGGGATATAGTAATATTGGCTTATTAATCTATACAGTCCTGAAATACATATAGGGAAATGAGGCAAACCTTTTCCCTTAAGAATATTTTTAGCAATCGTGGGTTTTTAAAAAATGTAAAAAGTTGAAACGAAATCGGCCCCGTTGTTTTCGAGAAAAATTGTTACAGACGCACTTACAAACAAATACACAACCTCTAATCCCAAACGCATATACCGCTTCCGTTCCATTCCATCCGTCGTAAGTAAAAATACTAATAGGAGACATTCTGTATTCACCGAAAATAAGTATAAGTACATCGAAGACGTTTTTTATGTGTCCGGTTATGTTCGAGACAGACTTTGCACTTGCGTCTGATAGTGGCATGCGAATTGGTGCATTGATAAAAAACGTGATAACCCAATCCCGGGCTTTGGGAAATGTGATTCTTCGCACGGCTAAAAAACATGGCTGTCGATATGATATGACGGGCTAAACCTTTGCATTTATTTTTAGATAAATAATTGCCTTTTACGAAATATTGTAAAATCATCGTTTTAAATTAAATAAATGGACACGAAGAATTGAAATAGCATTTTGACATTATTTTACATGTCAGTTTGAACTTTCACAGCTTTAGTTTAGTTTTAACAGCTTACTAAGACGTTGTCTGGCACAGACTGCTACGACAGCTATCGAAATTGGTGGATTGTTATGACCACTATCAGATAAATCTGACATAGGTGCCAAACATGCGTAAAAAGTGTTAAAACTGAACATGTGTTATGCGCGTTGGACTTGTTAGGAGTAACTTAAAAAATCTCCGGAAGCCACGGTTCCCCAAATGTCCACCACCACAGAACTGTTAACCCTACTCACCAACAGAAATACACCACTATTTAAAATATTATTTTTTGTGGTATTCTGTAAGACTTTCTAGAGTTAGAAGCTTGGCTCTTCTTAAGATGAGATTGAGATTTTTCGCGGTTAAAGCTAAAATATTTATGGTGGGATTATGAGTTACTAGCGACCCGCCCTGGTTCCTCACGCATGTTCTCGAATATTCTCCATTATGCATGTTGCATGTGTATTATTCATATAAAACTTTTAGTGAAAATCGCATTTAAATCAGTTGCATGGTTTAGGTTAATGGACTCCATTTTCCGCACTTCAACCTCAGTTGCATGGTTCAGGAGAGTTAGAGAATATACACACAGACAATCACAATAAGCGTCTTTATTTTATATTTTTGCATGAGTGTACACGAGTCACTTCTATTATAACGTGTGTTAACCTCCCAAAGAAATTTTGTAAATTATAATTAAAACCGCATCAAAATCCATTGCGTGATTTAGAAGAAGTTAGCGGATACAGACAGACAGACGCTGAAAGCTACTTTTTTATACTATGTGTAGATACTTAAATATACCTATTCAATAAAAGTCTAGTTGACGCTTTTTAAATCAGAACTTACGGTGTGGCGTCCAGTAGAGTAGAATAGCACTAAGCCCATTAACTGACGGGAGTCGTAAAAGACGACAAAGATTTGAGAGGCTATGAAGTAACCTCCATAGACGAGATGAAAATTTGCAGAATTTCTGTTAAGTATTTTCGACACTGCGAGCTCCAACCCGCCTGCTAAGCATAACGTTATACTCGCACATATAGTAAAACACTCTATTAATATAGAGCAGGCTCAAGTCCAAAGCAAAAACTATTATTTTTATTAATTAGACTGGACAGGCAATTGACCGCCATCTCACATGGTGGTAAGTGACGATGCGGCCGAAGATGGAACATGCCCGTCTAGGAACAGCCAATTCACTCTATCCTTGAAGGTGTCCAGATTATAAGGATTAGGGAACACAAGGTTTTAACAAAAGCGAATAGCTGGAAGATCCACGACGTAAGGATGAAGCGTTCGCCCGGGTCGCGTTTCCTGATGGCGGAAAGGGGCCGACGGAATGAGGTCGTGTAACTGCTGGCACACTCTCCGAAATGCAACCTGTAGAAGACCGACAGACGCACAACCCTACGTCGATGCTCGAGCCTCTGCAGCTTAACTTCAATCAATTATGGGTTAGAAATTATCTTTTTTGCACGTTTTTCCACCGAATCCAAAGCGGCCAATCAGCTGCACACGCATTTATCAGTTTTGTATGGGCCTTTGAATCTCGTCACAGTTATAGTCAAGCCTTTGTGGAAGACTCAATAATTTTTAAGTCATATTTAATATCTGCGTGCGTTTCGGCACAAAAAGCCAGCGCGTCGACCTCGCGTCGTGGGCATAATTTTTTGTAGAGAGATCTTGTGGAAATCCCAGACACTATCAAAGCTTTCGTGGGTTCGAATAGTCTGGAACCGTTACGAAATTGTTGACTTCGATCCGGAAGCCAAGCAATGTTGGAAGATTTGGGACCCGTTATGAATTGATACATTTATTTAGGAAGAATCGAATTAGTTGTCTTCTTATACCGGAGTAATTAAAATTAAAAATAGCAATAGTTTTAAATATGGAGATAATAAATATTTACCACAATAATAAAATATATTTTAGTACCTACATTAAGAATTTTATTAGAATTAAAATAATAATTAAGTATTTTCTAACGTAACCAATGTATCACGTTTTCATTTTAATCATCGTTATGCAACGAATATACCAACCTACATTATAAAACGTTACTTTCAATATTGAATGCCACAGTTATGAGAACAACTTTCCATAACCATATATGAATAAAATGCACCTAAAATCCTAGGTATCAGCTCTGTCTGTTTAGGCAGCTTGATTTTTATTACACTAACGTTCATCTAAGTTGCCTAACACGGCCTGGCTAGACAGGTTTTGCGCGCCAGACTTAGACTAAAAAAAATCTAAAATAAAAAATGTGCTGCCAAAACGACTGTAGACTGCGTAGGTATTTAGTATTTTTTGCTAGACTTGCATTCCTCTCGCTTGGAAGTTAGAACATGTGCGATCGTTCACTGCTACCGCGTATCATGTAAAATTTTAGGATGGGCCTATTTTTAGATTTTCATATATGACTTTTAATAGGAGTTTTATATTTGTAATAATTAGATACAGTTTGTGTCTCTACCGTGTACAGATGCAGGTAGAGCAAGCGAACGAATAGCAGAATGAACAATTTGAAGTCGTCATTGCTTTTTTGAATTATATGCGTAAATAATTTAACAAAGCACGACACGCAAATGAGCACAGCACAGGCTCCACCCTTATGTCGTTGATATAATAGCTATCTGCTAGAACCGTTTTGGATCGACCTTACGGCTAAGGAAAATAATGCCTTGCCTGCCAATGTGTTCCCCGAACAGTATAATATTGACTCCTTCAAGGGCAAAGTGAATAGGCTGTTTCTGGACAGGCCTGGCGGTCAAATGAACTCGTTGCCTGCGTGTGTGTTCCATGATCATTAAATCTGGACGCCTTCAAGACTAAAGTGAATAGGCAAGTCCTAGACAGGCATGCATGGAGCATGCCTTCCTTCGAACGCATCGTCGCTTACCAGGTCCGATTGTGGTCAAATGCTTCTTGTTAATTATTTATTCCCAAACAACAAAACCACAACTAGTTAAAATGGTTAAAAGGGGAAAGAAGAAACTAAAAAACACAACAGTCACAAAAAAAGAAATAACAGTTAAGACTACAATACACATAACAAGTTACACAGTCCATAGTGCCTTGTGAATGTTAAGTCAGTAGTGTTGTGGTGTCTGTGTTGATGATGTTGTGATACGCGTGTAAAAGGGACTCCACCTCAGCATTACGCCCCGGCGTAAACCGGAGCGCTGGTTTTCTGTGGGGCCTGTAGAGTGAGGTACGGAGGAAGATCCATAATATATAGATAAATAACAGGAAACAAAGAAGAAGTGTGATAGTGATAGGAAGAGGTAGCGCTGGTGTCGGAGGACAAGGTCCACTTTGGGTCGCTTAGCCAGCGCAGTAAGTAAGTAAGTGATATGAGTAGTATAGATTAAAGTACCTTGTATGGAATACGTATCATAGTCTCTGCCTACCTCACCTGTAGGACACAGGTGTGAGCTTTATGTATGTATGGTATCAAGAACCATTCAGACTACACAGCCTAGGCAAATGGCAGGCTATTGTTCTTATAATTAATATGTTTGTCCAGTATAATAAACAAACCCCATTTCGTCAAAAATAACCAAGAAAATTACCGACGTGTGAATATGATATAATTTGTTATCACAGCCAAACCTCAGCACTGATAATGATAGAAAGTGACATTAAGATAGCTTGAGTACAGTGTAAGGAGGCTTTTCATAATTGCTTGTTTATTTATTGAGTGGATGAATTTGTTTTCCGTTTGTTAAATCTCCCATAGAATCTAATATTTCCTTCTATAAAGTTTAAATTATAATTCTTTTTTATATCTCAACCCGCTTCGCAAACGTTATTAGGAGTTACTATAAAGAGTTTGCTGTGGACCCTGAGACCTGCTGAACAGTCTTGGGAGGCGATTGACACCGGCGTCGGTACCTAGGTTTTATTTATTAAACACACTTTTGAAATAATAACGAAACGACAATAATTGTTATAGGTATTATTATAGATACATTCTTAGTGTTATTCTAACTTAGGAAATTATAATAAATTTCAATTACTTATTAGTTTTTAGGCTTAGATTAGATTCTAATTGCAGTGCTCTAAGTAAAGGAAAAAAAAACATGGAACCGACACACACGACAAGCATACTCTAAAGTGCTGTGGTTTTCTTCATTCTGTTTCTTTTAATATTATTAATTAATTTGTTCGACGGATAAAGATACGCGCTGTTGTATTAGAGACCGCTATCGGTATACTGACGCCATTACCGTATGTGGTGTTAGTTTTATGTCCCTAGGTATATATCATGCATACGGTCCATTCCATAGATAAAGGTACAATATTTGAATGTTGTAAAGTAGGCAAAATTTAATACATTAATAACATACATTTCAATCTAGTGTCGTGAAAGACGGAGATAATTTATTACTTATGTCTGGACATTAGACACCAGTTTAAAATGCCGACTTTCTCATTTTGAGTGTCTAGATTTTTAGTATCCAATTTAAATGTGACCCAGTCTAGCCTGTCTATAATCGCTACATCAGGTATCGACTCTTAAAAATAAATATACTCATTAGGGTTTTAATGATTAAAAAAATGGGAATATATAATTAATCGCATTTAGCCAAAATCATCTAGCGTCTAAGTAAGAAAAGCCCTATTACTAACTTCAAGATAAATGTACAATAAATCAACATCACCTTACAAAATAGGTAGGTACTTTATAAACACAATATATAAAGTTATTATATAAATATTTGTTAGGAATCGAACCCACGACTTTCATTCAAAACAGCAGACTGGGTCTGTTAAATGTTATAACTAGTATTTAACACTTAGGTAGACTGTTTGCTCGTTCGTTATTGAGTGTACTTGAATAATCAATTTTAGTATTGTGGTTTGGTGTATCTTGCGGAAGCTCATACATAAGGTTTCGACTACTGCCTGGGTCCATTTCCTGCTTATTCTCTTCAACTCGCGTCCTAAGCTCTCTGGCTCTTGGATTCGGCGATGTCAATCCATCAATTTTTCTTGAGCCTAGCGGGAACTGTTTTCTGATACCTCAATGCCTGTCAGGCCTCGCAGCCATTAGAAATCCCAGGCCTAATAATGTATTTTACATATAAGCCCCTTGCGCTCTTGCCAGGCTGCAGAACTACTAGACATCGTAGCTGATATCTACGGACTCGAGTAGCATGGATCCGAGGCACTTAAATTTGTCTGTTGTATTGGAGGCTTCGTCCCCTAAATTATGGGTTTGGAAATCCGCGCTACAGCCAACCAAGTACTTTGCTTTAGTAACGTCCAGCTTTAAGCCACCGTTATAGCACTTTCTCATGTTTACCCTGGTTTGAAAGTTCTCACCTGTGCGATATCATAAGCGTAATCAATGAGTCATGGAGGTGTGTCCGGAATTTTGGTTGAGAGGACATCCAACGCGTATCATCTTTGTGTGAAAGGAAATCTTGTAAAATTCGTTACAGTACTTATAAAAACAGTGGTAAATTACTATAATTATAATCGTTTGCTAGACCGTACCTATGACTTGCGATTACTTCAAGATTTAAAAATCTAACTGAGTGTGGATAACTTGATCTGCTGCTGTAAGTACAGATAGCTGCAAAGTGAAGGAAATCATCATAAGAGCCGAGCGCGGCGATGACGATTCCTTCCCTCTTAAGTACTTAGCCCCATATGCACTTCGCCCAGCATAAGTTTGGTGCCAGAATTGTAAAACATACATAAGTCGGTAGGCATTTCGTTTGTTTGCGCAATCGATCTATCCGTGGGGAGCATAACACGCATAAATCCTTGGCCAGTTGTCGCCAAGTTGGCTGTGACATGGTTTTCCGAACAATAATGTTGGATTTATGGCATCGGTCTCGAACAGCGATGGGTGTGTGGCAAAAATCTCGCGTGGGCGGCTGACATATGCGTTTGCGCACAGTATGTAGGTACAGTCGTTGTGTGTTTATCTTGTTCATAGATTGAGCACTGCGTTCTATATTGAATCACTGGCGAATTAAGACAATCACATACCTACCTGATAAGTTATATTGATATTTGTATATTGGTTTGTGTGTACCAGGTGCCGTCAAGGACGATATCATAAATTAAAATTAAAATGGCATTAATGTCCCGGTCGTGCTCTCACGAGAGGGATGGGGTCCGCCTTGACCATGGCCCAGGATTTGGCAGATCAGGTAATTACAGTGTGACAATTCCAGAATGACTGAAATTCCTCCGTGATGATGATTATATTGGAAATAGAAACTGTTACTGTTTGCCTATCGGAGCATTTGTCCAAATAAGAATTTGCTATTTAGAGAAGTTAGCCACAAGTACTTATGGACAAAAGTATGCTGACAAATGTTATTAGGTCGCAATACCACAGTGTTAGTGGGCAGGCCGCCACATAGCTCACAGAACCGATGGTCGATGTGGCGGAAATGTTCTCGAGTGGCGATCACGTACTGGTAATCGTGTGGGACGGAGATGGACGGATGACCTTGTAAATCGTACTTATAGGAAACCGATAGGTATATGCAAGAGGCACAAACTCGATCTGTTGATGATGATTAAACCCAAGTAGCTTCAATCCAAAAACCCAATACATACGCTGCAACCACAATCCGCACCGCTGAAACCGTTCACACGAATTTAACCTTTATCACAATGGAGTTGGGCGTACGAATTCGTTGCAGCCGGATGTCGGGCGGGCCGGTGCGTGTGACGCAGGCGCCGGTAGGCAACCGAAGATATCGCCGCCCGCGCCGCGTGCGCAACGCTATGCGCGCAGTAGGTATATGCATTATTTCGCACGACCTTGATCTCCACGCAGCGCGAGCAGAATTGCGCGTGTAATCTAAGGACGCGGCTACACTGCGGCGTACGAATTATGCATATCCTCTAATGTTGCATATGTAGAGTCTGTGAGTGGTTTTCACCCAAGTAACGGTGGATGGACTGTGTAAAGGACGATATGCAGGATTGTTGGGATGATGAGTTGAATGGAGGAAACAGGCATATTGTGCCGATACCATCTAGTGGGATAAGGGCAGGTGAACAATGTAAAGTATATGCTGCGATATGCAAGGTATCTTATGCTGCAGATGTAGAGTCTCATCATTATCATTATCCGAGTGGTCAATCCCGGCTTCTGCCAACGTCCACTCTCCATTTTTTTCTGCACTTTGTATGACCTTCGGCATCCTCACGTCGTAAGCTGTTGGCTCTCGCGTCCGACTCGGTCATGTAGACTCTATTCTGCAATTTGTAAATGTAGAGACTCCTATATGCAAGTTGTCTTCTGGTTGTTCTGTGTGTCAGTTGCGTGATTTTGAAATATCATTTGATCATATTATTTTTCACAAATAATTAAATTCTTTAATATTCGCTTTGGTTTCCACTTCAATAACACAAATATTGTAAACGTCGAATACAATTATTTTAATAATCAGTTCACAGTTAAATCCGGTTTACTTTGTAAGTATAACTTTTTATACAATTATAATAACAAACTAGCAGACATCACGTGTGATAGGAAGTAATATTCATAACTATAATCAACGCGGTACCTCCCTACCGATATGTATAGGCTTCGTGTAATTTAAATTAAGTTTATAGTGACTGTGAGCATGCTCACGAACACAAGCATTATTATACAAATATAGAAGGCGATGGCAGTTATCCAGACGGTCTCTATTACCAGACAGAGTTCTATTACTTATTGGAAATATACCTATAACATATTGTAGTTTATGTCATAGTTTCATCTGTCATGGGTCCTTAACTATTAAATATGTAAATATATGCGTTATTTTCACAAATACACATTAGCTGAAATATTTTAAATTGTAAATACTTGATCTCGAAAATAGAGTATGTTTCAATGCCAGGTAAGTCAATGAAATTTTTGGTTATAACGGTTTGAAAATACTCCTTTTCATTTGTCGTTAGTTGTGCCTTATTAACTAGAATAAACGGTAGTTATCAAAATGGAATGATACGAACCAGTTAGTTTAATGTTGTTTGATTATAAGAGTATCTACAAAGTTTCATTGTAATCGGATTGACCATTTCAGAGAAATTGTAAAATTTGCTTTTATGAAAATTTCGGATTCCGTCATTTACGCCCTACAAAACGGTTATTTAATAGATAAGAACCTAATAATTAATTATAATAAAATTTAGGTAAGTATAGGCAAACGGTATGTAGCGGTAGAGACGGTACGGCATGTGCAGAAATGTAGAGACGGTATAGGAGTGGAGTCTTTTTTTAAATAATTAATGGCAACGTTTTAATTTGAAAGTAATAAAAATATAGGAATATATATTACGTCAATTATAGGTTCACGCATAGATAAAATTTGGCACATGCTTATGCGGAATAATTTACCTGAATGTTACCTATTCAACTTAACAAAACAACACATCATATTTTTTTCATCACATTATAAATTACATGCCATATAATGAACCCATTGAGTGCAGAGCAAAAGTTACCAGATGGCGTAGTTTCACATGGTTTCACCAATTTCAAAATGAATATAAGTAGATTCAATTTATTTTTAATTATTCGTAATATACGGGTCGTCTAGAGCGCCAACATCGATGCACTTAGCTCACATATAAGACAATATTTCACTACAGTACGACGTTTCAAGGATAATGCTTTCCACAAACACGATGTAGGCGAAAACTAAGTCACCAATTCAAATCTAGTCGCTCGTAAATCTAATAAAGCTGTACTATAAATTAGGTCGACACTAATTAGCATCAAATTGTAAATTTTGAACTAGACACAACGAATTATGAATACTTTTTGACCTTATGTCAAGGAATTGCTATTGTCATTGACAGACTTTGTGGTATATAGGCTTCTGTAATGCAAATATTTGGCGGCACGAGTAGCTTTGTTACCGGCAATCGAATATAATGAATGAAAATTATAGAGAAAGCCTTGAGCGCATACATTTGGGTGTAAACACGTGTTGTTTCAGTTTCCGATAGTTTCACATATGTCCTATCAAATTTTTCATATTCAGCTAAAACCTAAATGTGTGAATTGTAGATGTTATGGGCGACAGTTACCACTTACCATCAGGTGGGCTGTCTGCTCGTTTGTCACTACGTAGCATACAAAAAATTCACTAGGCGTCAGTTGTCGCTCACTAAGTCTCGCGCGGCAAATCGCAGCAATAAGAACCTATCATCGGCTGAGGTTCGGACCTTAGGGCCTTATAACAACGGTTCCATCGGAAATCTAAAGTTATCAAATTGAAATTACGATCGCCTGTACGTAGCAACACGATACATGGACCTATACGGATAATAAAAAAAAGTAATCATCTGGGCGTTAATGTCCCGGTTGTGCTCTCGCGCACGATGGCCCGGGGTCCGCCTTGACCATGATCCAGGATTTGGCAGGTCAGGTAATTACAGTGGAGCGACTGCCATCTGACCTCCATGACCCCGCTACCAGGGAAACCTGACCAGATTGGATCATGGTTACACCAGTGGTTATCCACCTGAATGTCGATTTCATCACGATGTTTTCCCTCACCGTAAGAGCATCGGTTAGTATTCAACTAATGTACGTAACTCAGAACATGGACCTATACGGATGAACAGGCTTAAAGAGCAGCCTCGAATATCAGCCAGTGTCTGTCCTCGACGGTCTAAAACCCGGAATTCACAGTCTGGGTAGGTAGGTATTCGTGCGAGCGATATGAGCTCCCTTGAGCGCGCGTCTATCTATTGTGTGGTGAAGGTCAAACATGGCACACTGCCTCGCATCACACGTTACGTGGGCGGTGCGACATTACACTGGACTTCACTGTATGCATTCGTCCGGTGATTTTCGCAGAGGTATTAAATAAATGTTATTGGAAAATGGGACCAAAATATTGGTTGAAGTCTCCGATTTGGCGATTCGTCCCGAATGTCGCTCCGGTGGCAGCGACATTCGGGATGGACTTGGGCTTGCTGTCTAACAATGACTGCGGCTGCGGTGACTGCTTACCATCAGGCAGGCCACAAGCTTGTTTGCCACCTTAGTGGAAAAAAAATGAAAGATTTGCATATAAATTCTAGTTTGCATAATTAAATAGCCTACTGAATATTTATTAGATTTATAAATACGTACTCATATATTTGCTAATCTAAACATGCGTGAGCGTCAAACATATACACAATAAAATATAATTTTATTTAAATAAATAAATATGCTTGGACAATTCACAAAGTGCCATCTAGCCCCAAAGTAAGCAGAGTTTGTGTTAAAAGTACTAGAAAACTGATAAACTACGTACATACTTTTTTAAATACATATAAATTTATTAAAATTAATTATTTCAATTTCTGCCCGGTCGGTAATCAAACTTCTGCGTGGCAGATCGGCATGTTAACCACTGAACCACTCAGGTCGTCTGTCATTAACAACACATAATCTTACTACATATATATAACCTAATTTAATTTTAAGTTTGTAAAAATTAATATGAATTTTACCACAGAAATAGAAAAAAATGTTAACTGTGATTTTCTGTAACTGGATTTTAACCTTTATAGTGCTGCGTGCGAAGCGCTTTCCTCTTTAATATCCTGGCTAAATAAGAGTTACTGCAATGGGAAAATGTGGTGGGACTATGCCTGACAACAAAATATCTAAGCATTCTAACCCTTCCAGGTTGATCTTACTCTACGATCTCTACATGTCAGTGAAATGAAAACCAAATTATTTTCTCGTTGAGACAGACAACCGTGGCAGAGGACTTTAATACTAACCGTCAAAAAACAACAAAGTAAGGTGTAGTGTTTTCACAGTTATCCGTTTTAAACAAATACCAAAGAAGTGAATTCTCAATTCGACTGAAATGACGTCCTTTTTCACTGTTCAATTCACACGTGTCAATATCATATTTATTTAAGATTCGGTGGAACAAAACAAATTATGGTCCGACTTATTTAAGTTTTTCACATGTTTCCACACTTAGTAGGTATCATTTCACTTGCGATTTGGCCCACATTATCTAGGTAGCCAACATTTTTTCACCACCGCATGTTGTGATAAGACACACATATTTTTATACAGCTGTGATATCAATTTGACATTGTTGTTGTGTCTAGAATAGATTGTGTTGTTCTGGTTGTACACATCCGCTTATATCAGATTTTGGGCAACAACCCAGTGTCTACCTACTTGCCCTTGGCTATTCCCATATCCGTCCAATCGGTGCCACTGTGTTAACTACAGGTACCACAAATCACTTACCACTAGGTGAGATGGCGGATAAATTTTGTAAAGTAGGCAAAGGCAACCTAGATAGGTTGAGTTGTTGCCGAAAATGTGATTTAAAAGGGTATGCAGAACACAATCTATTGTCTACAAAACAACAAAAACAAATTGACATCAAAGCATCTTCTAAGCGTGTCACTGACAACTATAACATAGGCCCAGAACGCTTGCCTATAGTAGGTACAAATTAAAACGAAGTTTCGGCATAGGCATATCGCGAAACGCGTCGCGCACCTAAATTATAAATAGAGCGATCCGCGTTTGCATTCGGCACTGGGCGCGGGCGCGGCGTGCTTGCGGAGGGCGCGGGGGGCGGCAGACGCCCGATGACATCACACGCGCGGAGTTGCAGCGGCCGCCAGCTCTTGCGCAATCGCGCGCCCTTGATCTTGACTGCGCCGTCGCCGCCGCACGCGCGCGCACCGCCTACAATAATGTACGTACAACAACCGTCCCGCTATATTTACATGGCATCCGCGCTGCTAGAGGTGCGAATGCGAGACGCACAGCAATCAACTAAATAACACCCCTGTAGTTTTGTTTGTTTTGTTGTTAGACAAGGGTTCCGCGGTTCCGCGCTGCACGCGGCGTTATCGGCGCGTGCGTCAACGGTATTGTGGGTACTTTTATTTTGATTACGGGCTGGGCGTTGCGGTGGTTTAGTGCGTGCGGACTGTGCTCTTCTATGTGTTGGTGTAGGTTGTTTTCATATTTCACCATAGGTATATTAAATCATTTGTTCAACCTCATGGCCGTTAGTGGGAACTTTGAATATGGGAGTAGAGAAAAAACGAACGATTATAAGTAGTAGAAGTATTCAAATAAATTTAGTACTTAGTATCAACTATGTATCAAATCCCATGGGCTTCGTCTTAGTTAGCGTAAAACTTAAGTTTTGTTTATCTTATAGGCTTGACTTTATTATATAAGGCGTCCTTCTGTGTTGCAGTTAGCACCCATTATCTACACATGTTTGAAACGCTGCCCTGATATGATGCTGATAAGAGATAATAAGTTTTACCCGTCGTAGCGTGCATAAAAATAGGGTTTGCACTGATAATTTTTTTTATCTCTGTTCTGTGCCTAACCTTCCTAGCTTAGCAGAGCTTGTTGGTATGTTATATCAATAGGTTGACCACGTAGGTATGCATAATGAATGAGTAGGTAGGTAGTTACCTAACCGCATGCAATCAAAACGTAGGCAGTGCATCTCATCTGTGTGAAGAGTTATTTCTTAGCTGAATACATGACCATTTTAATACTCTATGTCGATTTTCCTGTACTTTAGTGCATATCTACTTGCTGACGTAGGTAGGTTAGTCATATTCCTTAGTTATAATAATAAATTGGGAGAATGATGTAACTTGTCTTGTAAATTGTAGTACCTAAGGCTTCATTATATCATTCATTCATTCGGTCATTTTTTATTGTAACGACAATGCGGAGTTTTCCGGTAGGTATTGATAGTTGGTTTCAAAAAGCATCAATAGATGGCGCTCCTACAATTTTGGTAATCCTTTTTTAATCTGTATGATGGTTGCAGTGATTTCATGCAGCCAACTAATACTAAACTTAAAAATAAAATGTTTATTAATATAACCATAACTGATAAAGGTTAAACTAAGTGTAAAAAGAAATATTTATAGAAGTTGGCACTTTGTTTCATTATTATTACAACCTCTAAAATGGTTGAAAACTATTGACAAATACAATATTATCCAATACAACGTACCCAGTGTTATTTCCTGTTTGCTAAGAATATATTTCAAGCGATTATCAATTACCAAAATTGTCGGGGCGCCATCTAGTGAGTGGTTAGGAATGCTTGAGATACCTATTGGAAAACTGCTCATTGTTGGCTTTCCTTAAGTAAATAAAATATAACATCTGAAACAGGTGTGCCAGGGCGGTTAATATTGCTTAAACTATCAGATGATCGAATTCTATTTTATTTAAGTTATCGGAAGCTTTTCGTTTTCATAATGGGATCATTATCCTTTCATTAACTGCTTGTTATCCTGATGACGTAAACCGTAACGAATTGAACCTGAAGATCACTTAAGAACATTGCATGTCATCGTGGTAAACAGAAACGGAACTGTGTAGGAGAGTCATCATCATTATCATCTAAGCATCTATTCCGGCTTTCGCCAGGGTCCACTTACCCACTTTTCCTTACGTTACAGGCATCCGACTCGGCAATGACAATCTATAGCTTCCTGGGTCTTTCCCGAGATCTATTTCCTGATACCGGCGTTAAGACACCTCATTCTCACTTATCCTAGGCTTAGTCTCTGTGTCTGTGTCTGGAGCAACGGTCGTGGGATGGACGGCTTTTAGGTGTCCGCAACGCAACGTCAGTCAGGCAACGTCTGTCGTTCGACTACAGTCGCACGACCGTTACCAATTAAGACAGCACCTTACGCAGCACGTGAGCAGGCCAGCACAAGCGAGCCTCCTCATTGTTACCGCAATGTCTCTCACGCCAACGCTGCCACAGACGTACTCGTTATGAACCATGTAGGAGAGTACCTAACCTAACATCCACATTGTAGCTCGAACGGGCTTTGCCTAGCTTGCGACTCATATCTTTGATTGTCGTTCGTTTACACAGTAGCTATGCCATGTGAAACTTACCATAGCCTCTATAGGTATAGAGGCGCTAAGAAACTTACTGCAGAACCTACAGGACCTTTCTAGCCGACGGGAAATATAACGCTTTGCCTGCACAGTACAATTTGGACTCTTTTAAAATCAGAGTGAATTTTTTTTTATGTTATACGATAGGCAAACAGGCAAGCGGGCTACCTGATGGAAAGTGGTCACCAGTGCCTATAGACATAAGCAACACCGAGACTATCGCCAATGCGTTGCCCACCTCTATAACACGTTACTCTGACAGCAAAAAGGCAAATATCCCTCCACTGCCAAAGCCACGGTTCGCGCCACGGAATAGGCTGTTTTTTGACGGGCATGTTCAATCCTCAGCCGTATCGTCACTTACCATCAGGTGTTGAGATAGCAGCTTGTCTCTACGTGTCTATTTACGTTGCAAAGAAAGTAGATATCTGCAAAAGGTCATCACAAATGTCGTCCCACCTGCAGTTTACCCGGTATTGCAATTTTCAAAAAATGACACAATTATTGTTAGAAGTGAATTTTATAATCAAACATTCTATATTCAAAAAACAATCATAAACAAAACGACCGAAAATTAAAATAAGCTTATGATTTATGAAGACAAATCTTTTAATTTAGTATTCTCTATTTTCTCCTGTTCTGTATTCTTCGTTTTAACAATATTTTCAAAACTTTAATCGATTCTTGTGGAATCAGCTCCCATTCCTCTCGGATCGTCATTTCCGGGTCGCCTAAGGTAGTGGGGTCTAGCTCTAGAGCTCTAGTTTTCTACTTCAGGGTATCCCACATGTTTTCTATCGAGTTAAGATCTGGAGTTCTCGATGGCCACCGCATAACATGAATGCCGATTTTTTCTAACTACATTTTCGTGCATTATCATGCATTAATTTGAAGAAGCTCGCATACGGTTTTATGCAGATCGCATACGACAGGCCATGGCCCTCCATGATCACCGATATATAACGTGCAGTAAGGGCACCCCTTCTAACAAACACCAGCTCTGTGTGCCCAGTTACCAAGATATCCCACATCAAAATAATTGTCTCCACCATAACTGACGATTTCATTTATAGAATTCGGAGCATATATACCGCTCACCTGGTCTTCTTATGATACTACGACGCCGATCGAAGTTCAATCACAGAAACCAACCCGACACTATCGCTCGTTGGTGGATAGTCGATAGTCCATTCCCAGGTGGTTCCTGCCAAATTGAAGTCTGGCTTATCGATTTAATCGTAATTTCGTTCCTTTCTTGTGTGGTCTGAAATTCTGTTCACTGTACTGTCACACAAAGAGACTCCCCGCACTTCACGTAAGCGTAGCTGAAAAATCTTTTGGGAATTTCCCTAATTTCTTTTGGCTGGCTTTTGGCAAGCGTTGGCTTAAACTGAGCTTACCTATATGTTCTGTGATTTTGGATTGTGGTCTCTCCGCCTTGACGCGTGAAAGCGTTGCTCTACCAGTTTGCTCTGATTTTAATGGAGATGGTAATGTAGACCGTGCTGTTAAGTACCGGATCAGCGCAGTCACAGTCACTACATGCGGCCCCCGCATGCCCCTGAGACTAAAGGGCAAAATTTATTAAGCAGTTATAAGGCCTTTCGGCATGTATGGATCGGAGTGTTGGCCTACTAAAGTAGCAGATGAAAGACCATTGCATGCAAGTCAGATGAGGATGTTAAGATGGATGTGTGGTGTGACGAGGTGCGTTCGAAAGAGTATATAAGAGGAAGTTTGAAAACCTCAATTGGTGACAAAATTCAAAGTAGGTAGCCGTATATCATGGTTCGGCTATATTATACGGAGATAATCATGACACCAAAAGGACATTGTATATGAATGTGGATGGATACACAGGAAGAGGAACCCGGTAGGTGGGTGGATTGTGTGATCAGTGAGCGCGCGGTGAGCGTGGAGATGACATCGGATAGAGATGATCGGATAAAGAAACCTAGGTATGGTACTGTGCCTGCTTAATGAATGGGACAAGGACAGGCATTATGATGATGATAAATAAAGCCTCATACATGAAGCCGGCGCGATGTGTGTTCAAAAGGCAGATTCCAAACGTTCCGGCATCCCATATACTAAATCTTCCCTCTCGCAGATGTACAAAAATACCATCCGAGTGCAAGCACTCCAGCAAGCCGATACAGTGGAGCAGCAAATACATACTCGTAAACCTTACGTAATCACATCAGAATAACACAATTCTTGCTCCTGAGTCCCAATTAAGCCTTCTCCTAACGAACTAGGTAAAGTCACTGTTACACTGTCGGCACAACAGCCTATTCTAAAGCCCTACCTAGACTAAAGGTCTGCCAGAACACACACACCTTACAGTATCTACTTTCGTGTCAAGGGTAAGGTAGGTTCTTTAGGTAAGGGTAGGTTTTCTCGCAACGCCTGTCTGACTCCGACTATCTGCTATTTTGTTATTTTCTTCGAAAGCTTCGGTACTTAAATTAGGTATAGTAACCATAACCTAAATGTATTTTACAGATTATTTGCAATGTTGGTTACTATATACCTACGTAGAAATTGGGAGCGAAAGAGTGAAACTCGAGCTGCATCGTGGTGTAGGAGGTTACGGAAAACGATTTATTTTTACTAAAAACTAAACAATGTGATCTACCGGCAAAGGTTTTGTTATCCATAGAACTTGAAAATGTTCTACGGATTAATCGATAAATTAACCGAAAAAACATATTTTGGTGTTAAGAGAGTATTTTCAGAGTAAGTCTTTAAAACAATTTTTTTTGTTCAATTCCAGCGACGGGAGCTAGCTCAGACATGGGAAGTGAGCACTATTGCCTAAGGTGGAACAATCATCAGAGCAACCTGCTGGGAGTTTTCAGCCAGTTGCTGCAAGACGAGAGCCTAGTGGACGTGACACTCGCCTGCTCAGAAGGTGCTTCCATACGGGCTCATAAGGTATTTTATTAGATTAGATAAGATAATTTATTTATCAAAGAAATTCAGATCATATTAAGCGCATGTCATAAATAAGCAACTAATAAGGTTATCGTCAACGAGAAATTAAATAACGTCACACAAAAATTTCAAAATATACACAATCATAACAAAAATACATAATAGTAAGTCACTTACAACTAGATGAGATACTTACTGGTTATTTTATATGAAAAAAATACCAGATAATTTGTCTCTGACATAACTTAGATAGGCACTCGCCTTGTACAGTCGCCTTAACAGTGACCCAACCCCCAGCATACAATATTAATAGCAGTAAGGGGTTCATTCACAGTGGTACGACATTGGGTGAGTGGGAGGAGCTGATGCAATTTTATCCTTCGGTATAACTACTAATAATATATTTCTTAGACTCGACATCGATTATTAAACCAGATATCTACTCGTACTTAGATACCTACTTATTTATTTACCCGACTGCGCCAGAAGGAGGATTATGCTTTTACCCCGACTGCGGCGAACGAGGCGGGGGTATATTTTTGGCCTAGAAAATATATATATTTCCCAGTAATATTAATCAAAAATATAGTTTGTACCAGGAATAGAAACACAATGTGTCCCTTCCTGTTTTCAAGTTTTAATTATGTAAACCAAAGTTTGTGTTACAGACCTACTTGCTACAATCTGCTTGTGTTTGGTTTATCAGTTTTCTAACAGCAGTCGGGGTTTTTAGTTTTTGTACTTGTTTACTCGAGTGTATTGTATGTAGAGCTCGTCTAATCTAAAATGACGCGCCCCACTATCGCATTAACGCACACAAGCAAGTTTAAAATATGGACATACATATACAAATGCCGTTGTAATTGGTCATTCAGTTGCCGTTGAAATTCAAACGTAGGAGCACGCGTCGTTCATTGGCTCCCACACAGATGAAGTGTCGTTATCAATATTTGCACTCACACATCGAAATCAACTAACTGAGTAGTGGGGCGCGTCATCTTAGACTAGACGAGCTCTACCTATCTATATATTTTTTTAAATGGACGATAGTACGTAATTCATTTTCATTATTTAAACTACTTATGTTAATTGCTAAAGCCTGTTACGTCTCCTTTTTCCAGGTAGTATTATCCGCGTGTTCATCCTACTTCCGTTCCCTGTTCGTGGACCATCCGTCGCGGCATCCCATCGTGATCCTCAAAGACGTAGGTCTGGAGGAGCTGAGGACCCTCGTCGACTTCATGTACAAGGGCGAGGTGAACGTCCAATATTGCCAACTCCCTGCACTTCTCAAGACTGCTGAGAGTCTTCAGGTACGTTTCGCTAATTACTGTTTTCCCCGAAGAAACTGCGGTTTATTTGTACGAGTGTAGCCTATAATTTCCAAAAATTAATTTCCATATTTTCCCAGTGTAATTTTGTTCCAGTTCTTTATTTTCCTGTACCGTAATAATTATTTCCGAATTTAGAAAAATGCGAATGGAAATTACGCTACGACAAAATTCAGGAACTGAGATAAACGGGAATGTAATTTACGGCACAATTTTTGATGAAGCAAATATGGGAATGGAACAAATGACATACAGAAAAACTGATTTTCATAAATTATAGGCCACACTGATTTCTAGAGTATTTATCGTATTTTTTTATTTTTAACCTTGTTTCTTAATGTTTTCATTTTCAAATTTCAGGTGAAAGGGCTAGCTGAAATGACGACGCTAAGCGCTGCTGGCGTTGAATCAAGACACGTTTCAGAACCAATGGAGGAGTGCCAACCGCAAGACGCTAAAGAGTGCCCCGAAACGCACGAAAGATTAGAAGCTAAGGAAAGTCGGGAGAAAGAAGAAAGGCCGGTGAAAGAATCCAGGGAAAGAGAAAGCAAAGATCATCGGGATACGAGAGAGCACAGAGAGTTGCGAGAGCACAGGGAGTCACACAGAGATAGAGAACAAAGAGAGCCTCGAGATTTGAGGGAACCAAGAGATCTCAGAGAAAATAGAGAGTCAAGAGAGCATCGCGAACTCCGCGAATCTCGAGAAATAAGAGATCATAGGGATCAGCGAGAGCTAAGAGAACTTCGCGAATCCCGTGATACTCGCGAGCCCCGTGATCTACGAGACACGCGGGAAACCCCTAGAGAAATTCCTGAAGCTTCACCTCCACGAATATCCCCATTGTTATCAGTGCGGCGATTTAGGACTGAAACTTCGATTGATGCTTTAACACCTACGCATCCACCCATTCCAAAAGACGAGCCACCTGACGAACCTATACGGCCTTCGTCACCTGAAGACGACACCATTTCAATTAGGTCAAACGGAGCTCAAAATGATAATAGCATTGGTTAGTTTTTTTTTTAGTTCTTACTTGCATTTTCGATCACGTCAATAAAATTCTTATTAATTTATCAGCACGGCTAGCACAAGCGTGTCCGCAACATCAGAGAGCCTTTGTTTTCGGCTCTCAATACTAGGATGATAGAGATAGCAGTATTTTGGTTGCACCGTTTCTCGTTGTAAGAGAAACCTAAAACGGGGGACTTAAAGATGGCATAAATATCTTGATCTCGATACATATAGCACAATAATTTATGTACCTTATATTACAAATATATTACACTTATATTTTAAACAGGATAAGTTTGTGTGTTCAGGGGACTGTCACACAATAAAGATGATTTAAATTTCCCTCGTTTTCTCAGGGTAACGCTTTCATTGGGCAGGCTGTAGATCATAAAGTTAAATGCATAAAACCTATAAGATATCATTTATCCAATTTTTAATTGTGAGTTTGATTTTTGAACGAAAATTGCTCTTTCCAAGTTTTCGAACGTAACTGCATTATGTCATTTTGACACTGGCTGTCAATGTCAAACACAGCTGATGCGGTGATGGTGTTGTTGTTATTGTGATAAAATTGGATTGAATTTGTATTATTCTCGATCTAAAGACATACCTAGCTTGCGAAAACCTATTTAAATCATTAACGCTGAGAAATGGAACATAAAATGATTTTTTTAGTGTGGTGAGGTTTTAACATAATTAGGCAATAAAATAGTTTATTTATTGCGTTTAGATACATCATACACATATTGTTTAGCTAATGTGACGATGTGACAATATGGGACATAATTATAAGAGATTATGGTGATTGATTGTAATTATATTTAACAACATAAATGTTTCAGGTTTGAACATGACTATAAACAGCCACGGAGGCGTCCTCGGGCCTCGCTACTCGCCCGTGGAGCAAAGGCTGAGTGTACTGAATGCTATGACGCATCCAGGACTAGTACATCCTTCACACCAATCACTACCCAGTCCAAGAAATGAGCCAATAGCTGGCCCATCTGGTCTGCCTCCTGTACAGCAAGTACCTCTGGTATGTTGTCGTAATTTTGAACTACACAATTGATTTAATGCGTTTTTCAACAATACATAGTGATTCAAGAGGAAGTTTTATAAGCAAAAAAAGGATAATTAGCAGGGAAAGTAGGTGTTGGGTGGGTGAAGGGTAGGTGTAGATTAGGGGTAGGATAGGGGTACGGTAGGGATAGATCGCCATGTGAAAGAAATCATGCTGGGTTCACAAGTTTTAATATATATTTAGGTCTTTACTTTTGAAATTGCTGTTTTTTTTACTTTACTTTTGAACTCGATACATTTGTTCAAATATTCTTTATGGTTGATGTAAAAAATAGAGTATGTTCAGATGCCTGTAAGACCTAATGTACAAGTTAATCATCAAAATGAAATGATATGCGCCAGTTAGCTCAATGTCTTATATAAATTATCTACAAAGTATCATTGTAACCAAATCTGCCATTCCCAAGACATGAAAAAATAATTATAAGTAGTCAAAAAAAAATAGTTTCGTCATTTCCACCATACTCGTACATAATAGGAATTTCATAAGTACCTATTATAATGGAACAAATTTGCAGTCACTCATGTCAATGGTTATATCAAGAGTTATAAAGCTTTTCAGAGATAATGGTATAAATAACATTATCAAATAGGGAATGGATAGGGATCAGATTAGATAAGGTGTAGAGCTTAGTAGGACCTAGAGAAAGCAGCGTTCCAACCAGCATTGTATCTAACTATGAATATTAAATTACATAAATAATAAATTTTAATATGTCAAACTTGCTAAATAGGAATGTACTTACTTTTTTAATATTAGTAAAATGTTCTAAACAATTAAATATATAGTTACAATGAAAAACATAATTATAATTTTCCTGATCATGAAATGAAATATTCATCTTAATTAAAAATCAATACCTACCATTTTTAATTACAGTCTCTGAAGAAAGAAATTGACTGGGACAGGAGCAATGAAGAAAAGGGTGGCGAATCTTCAACATCAGAGTACCGGCTGCATGAATCTGTAAGTATAATGTGAACGTTGAATGTTATGTGTCGTATTTAGAATTGTTTGCTATGAGTTTATTACAATTGGTTATGATATAAGTATTGGTACTCTTTTAATGAAGTTGAATTCACTATTAACAAAAAGCTTTAGCAAATCAAAACCAATACGCAATAACTGATTGTAATTACTTTTTGTAAATGTGTCAAGATGTTATAATTTGAACGTAGATATTCTCGTCTACATTCTTATTTAGCATAAATTTGTTGTAACATTGTTGTCTGCATGCAATTTCGATTTTGACAACCAGCATTGGTTTCAATATAAACTACTTTTAGTAAAGCTTGGTTATTGTGACATAATAATCCACAAGGATGATAACATTTTCGATTAGTCTATATCCCTTTTAATTACTAAAGAACTAGATGGTAAAAGTGTACCTTTTAATGAAAAATATAGGTACTTATGACTTTACCATGTAAAAAAATATAAAATAACAATATTAAAATATTTTGTACTAAATATCTGTTGATATTTGAATGACAACTGAATTCTTATGTACGTATCTAATTGCAGTTTGAAATATTGATAATGTTGCTTGGAATTCTATTTCAATAATAAAATAACTTACCTACTTCTGAGACAATGATTTTCCTATCTTACTCTACTCAACACTTATGCATTCTGATTTCGGTGTTTTGTGGTGGATATTGATTTGTTACACTGCATGCTTATTTGATATGCTGCGCTATTTTGAACATCGAGTACTATGCCTTGCTGTCAAGAAGTTGACCTTCATTTTGTTGGCCATCATTTTTTTATATTCATTCATTTTTGTTTATATATTTTGGGCAATATTTATTTCAACTTGGCCATATACGTTCATACGTTACGGTACGAATCGTTGATTCGGTACACGCGCGTTGCTCACACCAAGGCATTACGCGTAGCCGGCTCCTGGGTCACTCCTGCACATTATTGGGCAAAAATGAGCGTCAACTTCTTACTTAGATAGTGGAAAAAGTTCAGAATAATACTGAGACTGCATCTCGATTTAGACTGTAGTGGTAGAAATATTGCACACAGTTCGCTCCGTCAATGGAACAAGAACAAACAAAGAAGTTGATGTTCTTTTTTGTGGTTGCAGGAGTACGAAGGGGCCGGTAGGGGGCGAATTGACGAGGGGGAGCGGGGGTACCCTTGCATTCACTGCGGCGCGGCGTTCCCGCACCAGAGCAAGCTGACGCGGCACATTCTGACGACGCACACGCTCGACACGCTCAAGTACCGGGACGCTATCCTGGGCCGGCCGTTGGGGCTGCCTCTGGTGGGCCAGTTCACGGAACCTGCGTACTTGGGCCTGCCGCCGGACGAGCCCATAGACCTCGACTTGGGCCCCATGGAAGCCGGCAACGTGGTGCTCTGCAAATTCTGCGGCAAGAGCTTCCCCGACGTGTCTTCGTTGATAGCGCACCTCCCCGTGCATACCGGCGACAGACCGTTCAAATGCGAGTTTTGCGGCAAGGCGTTCAAACTAAGACATCATATGAAGGACCACTGTAGAGTTCATACAGGTAAGTGCGATCACGATTGACTTGTTTGAATACCTATTTAAAAGTTTGACATCGTCTCAATATGGGTATGTGTTGCAGGCGAGAGGCCGTTTCGGTGTGTGCTGTGTGGCAAGACGTTCTCGCGATCGACTATACTGAAGGCGCACGAGAAGACGCATTATCCAAAATATGCGCGCAAGTTCCTGTCACCCAGCCCCGTCGACACGGAGGAAGAGAGCCCACATCAATGAGAAAGGGACGGATATAGTGCACAATTAACTTTTGATAATATATTAGCCAATAATATAAACTATTATTGGAAATAGTCAATGCTGAGCGAGAAGTGATAGTCGAATGAACAAATGAAGGACAATATGTTGTAATTAGTTAAGAATGTGATTTAAACGCCGCAACTGTGATCTGAATGATATGAATAATATTTGATATTTCACTAATAGATAAATGACAAACAAAAAATCGTTAGTTCTTCAAATTCTTGTGAGAATGGATTAAGTTTTCTTATTTTTATTTTTTGCTTTTTTCAATATTAAAGTTTTGAACATAGGTGCTTTCTTTACGCTTTAGATATTAATGAAATACGCATTTTTCAAATGGGTCCCTAGACGGCATAGCCAAAGTTTAGATAGTGAAGTGAAACTTCTTTTGTATTCTTATTTTTTATTCTTGGTATGCAGCAGAAAAATTAATTTCTCGCTATTTTTATTTAAAAATTCAAAGTTGTCTTGTAACGTGCTCTTAAATTTGGTGGCCATTTCAAAGTTTTAAATACATAATGAAAATTGTAAAATATCTTATTAATTTAGAGCTGACATAATCATTTAGAGACTTTCATATTTATTGTAGTGGTTCATCAGAGTTGTTTTCATCCAAAATTCCAAGTTTGATGAATGAGTGCTATACATAATTATAATTCTTAGAAATCATACAAAGTTGCACTCAGCATAGTTGGTAATGATTAAAAGATAGGGATTTGAAATTTTTACTAATTTTATGTCTTTCGAAGGAAGCACGCCCCCTGGATAATATAAAAGCAATATTACGACATATAATGTAAATAGACATATAGTTTGATAATATCGGATTTTTAGAAAATGTATTAGAGTAAAATGCTTTGTTAGCCGAGTAATGTGTACTATAGGGGATTTCGTGGATGTGTGATCATGGGAATCAAAGCTTTAAGCTAATTGTTTCTGTCGTATTGTAGAACACTATGCCTCTGCTGATTCTATACCTACATTTCCACAGATCAATACAAATTAAACACTAGATATTATTATAACAATGTTTTTAAACACGCAACAAAAGTGAATAATTATGTTACATTATATTATACAATCCGAAATACACTATATTTATTACAGTTGATAATAGGAGATGCGTTTCTGTCAATTGTTTTGAGAGGCATGGTATTCTTAATAATAACATTACCTACGTATATATAGAAGTTTTCTACCTATTTTCATACCATATGACATAATTGATTTATCTGTTCCGGGTGTGGCAAATGCTTCGTCAATGTCTTTTGGGATGTCTTCATCCCACACTTACTAATAATTTAGTAAGTGAAGTCAATATAGTGGTTGGTTTATTCGTGTCAAACTGTTTTAATCTTTCTAAAGTAGTATTTACGTAGAGAGTGTCCCGTTCGCAGAATGTCCCTTCGACGTTTCGCAAAAAGTTTATCTCCCAAAAAGTCCCTTTTAGTGAGCCACCAATGCAACTGCAAAGGGGTATTCACAGTCGAGTAAAATTCAAACAATTTATTATTAATTTCATTTCAAACTATAAATTAAAAAAAAGTTATTTATAAATATCTATTTAGTTACACTAGAATCATCGTTTTTCTTTTTATGAACTAGCCAGACATTTGATCGCCTGCTGGAAAGTTACAAAGCGACCAAGGATGCAACGCGGAAACGACACATTATTCAACCGTTTCGTACTATGGTCTAACTATAAATTTGACTTTTAAAATCATGTCACACCTGATATGATAGGGGCCTGGCTAGGCTGGTAACCAACGTGACGTCACTATTTTCTAAACACGAATTACTTAACTTTAGTTTTTTGTGACTTATAAGAGCACTAGACCGATTATCTATCTACCTAACTCTATGGCTGTCGTATTTTTCGTTAGGCATTGTGTCGTGTCGTGATGATAGACGATACCAATATATATTATAGTAAACATGTAAACATGAGGTTTAATTTCCGTATCGTTTCTAGAGAGATAGACAATAGTAGACACTTATCTCCAAAACCTTTTCTCCAGAGATTTATGTTTTTGCAAGCAATTTAGTAATGCTACAAAGTACAAACTTTACCCATAACTCGAAAGTAAATAAGTATTGACGAAGCATTTGAAACAACTACAATATGTGTGTTCAACAAAATACAATCCAACAGAGTTATATATACAGGGATATTTTACTGATCATTGCTTTCGTTTTACTGACACCACTTTGATTTAAAAAGAATAAGTATATTAATTGCTTTGAAGTTTTAGTAACTATATAAAGAGGATGTGACTAACATCATGGACAAAATCGAATGCAAAGCTTTGATTTTTTAATAAATATCGACACTTTCAATGGAGTATCATCTATTCGGAGTATAGACCACTAAGTATTTTGGCCTTCCCCATAAAGAAAAAAATATGTGAAATATAATTATGTATATATAATTGTTACGGTTTACTTTCTTTAAAATATAATGTTTATTTTGTGAATTTTGTAAAATTGGCTTGCGGGCGGTACTCACAGGCGCGGGAAAATACGTATAATATAATATCACTAGTGTCTACATCAAGTATATTCAGATTAGTAATCGGCATATTTTGGATAGTACATATCAGCGTAAGTCTTAAAATATACCTAAAACGGTTTCTTTAACGTTATTGGCATTCATAAAAAATAGATAAATAGAATTTTTAGGCATTTTATTGAATTTAGATCTAGATGCATAAATTGGAAATTTATCAAAATAAAGTGTTAAGTATGGTAATTTTAGATAAAAAGAACTGTGATAATATAATAACGTAAGAATGCAACACCGGGGAGTAAAAATCGATCTCAAATTGTGATTTGGATTTTTAGTGTCTTTAGAATTTCTTTAAATACATAATCGTAAATTTATAAGAGAGTTTAGAGGTAGGACTTTCGTTTTGAATGTAATTAAATTGCTTGATATCCAAAATGCTTGGTTACGAGTATATAATATTTGGCCAAAAAGATATTCTCATTGTAATAGATCTCATTAATAAATGAATAATTAAGTTTTAGAAAGTTTTAGGGGTCCTAGAAATTTAGATAAATTTTGGCATACTAAATTTAATGAAATTGGTTATTCTTTTTAGAACGTTCTTGAAATTTAAATATAGAACTGTACTTAGGTACTGTGTGAAGGCATGTGCGAATAAACAGCTAACATTCCCAATGGACTTCATGTCAGTTACGAGGATGCCACCGATATTGTGTAAGTCGTAAATTGTAAACAAATAAAATTTGTGTTATTTTTTTATTATTATATTTTATTTTGTAGTATAGCCGTGAGTACCGTTGCGTGCCAATTACTATAATGTCAAGAGCAGAATTAAGATGAGCAGTGTGTAGTGTCCTTAGAAAATCTTTGAGATGTTTGCACTCGGCATGGTTTCAGATAGATAGGATACTTTTTAGGAGACGCAGTATTAGATGACGTTGTTAAAAGAAAGTGTAAAACTAAATCTACATAATTACCGTTCATTAAACACTTAATATAATGGTGAGTGCACGTATTTAACACAAGAAACACATTCCATAATGGGTATTTGAATTTACTAATTTCGTACAAAATTGTTAATCATCCTCCATTCGACTTCACAGAAATTTCTCAGGCAACAAGTTCTAGTGTCTTACCAGAAATCAGAATTTCTTTACATTTTATTTCTTTCTTTTGTAAATTTATCTTTAGCAGGTTCTCGTGAAACGTTTTACTCCCAGTTAGGTACGATGTTAATATTATGGTAAGTTTAATTGCCCATATAAAATAAGTAACATTTAATTTATTCGTCGAGTTTGGTTTCACTGAAATTTTTGTTGATTTATTACCAATGCAGGAAAGCAATGTTGGTCTATGGTAAAATTAAGATGAATTATGTAATAATTGCAATTTAGATTGATAGATTGGTAGATGCGCTACTTTCCGGAGCTGTAATAACGTATACTTACAAAAATATTTGGAAGCGTCAAAAGTAGAGGTGTTTCATATTTAATGAGAAATATCAATGTTTTTATTTGAAAAGCTGCACTCTTTTTATTTGGTGTCGATATGTTACCAGACCTTAGAGCAATATTGAATATTAATTAATGTTCCTCTTCTTATTTTAAGAAAGATTGAATATTTACAATGTACACAAATAAATAATAGCAATAAATAAATAACTAAGACGAATAATGTGAATTAACAAATTTGTACGAGTTTTTAAGAAAATAGTTTTATAATAGTACAGAATAATACAATTTTAAATGATATTTTGTTTTGTAACTTTCAGAGTCAATATTTATTAATAGAATTATATTTCTATCTATTAATGTATATAAGGGAGTGTTAGTGAATTCCGAAACCACGAGTAATAGAGTGCGTAGACACAGCGGAAGTGCAGTTATTCAAATTTTAACATTTGCAATTTGTCGCCACATCCCTGCCGAGATCACATGCTGTTAGCACACGTTAATGTTAAAACATTTTAAATTAAAATAATTATCATCATACATAATTATTAATTTCATAAGAATCTAACACGCATGATAACTTTAAGAGGAAACACTAGCACGAGATATTTCATATGTTGAAATAGAGACTACGTAGATCCATTTTTATATTGTATAAAAGTGACCACAGTTTTATATATTTAGAGTGCCTCTTGCCTATATAAGACTTATTGTAAAGGCTGCAGATCACGGAATAAACATAGAATATGTAGTGGATGAACTTTAGGAGAAATCACGTAATTTTATGGTGAAAATTGTAAGTTGCGTTATGATATGTCACTTTCGTCCTTATTCTACTTCATTCACGTACACTTTCAGCCGAGATGTTTGTAAATAATTGTTTTACAACCACGATGTGGTTTCTGCACCCTCCGTAGCTAGCGCATTCCAATCTTGCGATGAACGTGCAAGAACCGGCGACATAACCCAGTGCAAACTTACTTTCATGACCAATGTTACATTAGTTTTATTTTTGTGTAGTCTTAGTAATTATTATCATAGGTTCTAATCATCGGACAGAGTAACGCGTTTGAGAGTAGATGTGAACACTGGCTAATATTGTATTTACCATTTTTTAAGTGGCATATATAAATATTGAAACAAACTTATACTTATTGCAATTTTTCTAAGTTCCTGTAGTTGTATTAATTATTGTATATTGGTACAATTTGTTTTTAACATTACATGTTTATAAATTATTTAGATATAAATAAACTTTGAGACTTCTATTTGTATTAGCATAACAAGGGCTGCATGTAAATTCGATTGGTCAATCTGTTATCTACGATATGATATACCTGACCTAAGTATAGCAGCAGTATGTTATGCTATTATAAATAATAGTGTTAAGCACAAGTTCAAATAATGTAGGTCCATTTAATTTATAGAGCTTAAGTCGCGATCCCTTCTGTGGGAGCGATGATTACTTTCCCGTAAGCTGTTTTGTTTAACATATGTTGTTGACATTTTAGAATAGCGGAAATCTGTTTTGCCTTATCATTATTAATAGTTCATGTTGTTGTAACAAAGAGCAGATTTTGTTGAATACTAGTTACAGTACTTATACGAAACGGTTGAGGATTAAATTGGTGTAATGCCCTGTCAATTGCAACAGTCTTAATCAGAGACCCGTCACTGTTGATCATTGTAACTTCGAAACAAATATAAGCATATCATAGCTGTAAAAATACAATTTTGACAAATAAAAGCTCTACAATCAAGTGTTTGTCTTCTGTTTTTACCTTTTTACAATCAGCACAGGTACGTGTTTTAGTAAAGGCAAACGAAACGAGGCTGCTTGCCTGCTCTTATCTGATATATTGCATTGACGTTGCAGATGTGCCTGGACATGTCGTGCGCGTCGCCGCCGGTTGGGGCCGCGGCAGGCGCGGCGGTCGCGGCGGGCGCGGCAGCCGGCGGTCCGCTGGTGCGCAGCCCGGGCGCGATGCCGCTGTGGTCGCCTCTGCTGGCGCTGCAGGCCTGCCGCCTACGCCGCTACCTCAGCGACGACTGCATGACCTACCAGAGCAGGCATCTCGTGCACGCCGAGAGACGCCGCTGCGGCGTCTGCCTCGCCTCCTTCCCCTCCGCCTGGCTGCTCGAGCGCCACGCCGCCCTCCAGCACGCTTCCCAGGCCTCCTGCGACGACAAACCCTTCGTCTGCGAACAGTGCGGCCAGAGCTACCGTTACCGCTCCGCCTACGTCAAACACAGGGAACAGAACCACCGCGCCCGCCTACCCGCCGACAAACTGTTCACCTGCGACGTCTGCGGAATGCAGTTCCGCTATCTCAAGTCGTTTAAGAAACACCGACTCAACCACACGCTCGAAAGGCTCCACACCAAGAACACCGACCAGCCCGAGGGCATCGACCAAGTCTCGAGCACGAACGAGGCGTTAATAGGCCAAGGCGGGGAGATGGATTTGTCCATTAAGAAGAGGAATCGACCCGAGGAAGACAGTACCCCACCGATCGAAGTGATCGGAGACGCGGAACAGGACAGCACCGTCGACTCCAACGGGCCTACCGACTCTATCGTGACAGTGGACGACTCGACCGACTGCAAGAACTCAGGCCCAGAGAGTGAGAGGAGGGACGAGGACCCCCCCGAGGAGAGGAGGCGCGTGCCCGTGTCCTTCGCGAGTGTGAGTTCGATGGCGGACAGTTCGGAGAACGAGTCGCGGGGCGACAGCAGCAAGCACGAGAGCTCGAGTTCGCATTCCGGCATTCTGGGCTTCATGGGGAACGACGACAGGCAACGGGACCGGGAGCGGAGGTTCGCCTGTCCGTTTTGCGGGAAATGCGTGAGGTCCAAGGAGAACCTGAAACTGCACGTGAGGAAGCATACAGGGGAGCGTCCGTTCGTGTGCCTGTTTTGCGGACGGGCGTTCGGCGGGAAGAGCGACCTGACGCGGCACCTGCGCATCCACACGGGCGAGCGGCCCTACCACTGCGAGGCGTGCGGGAAGTGCTTCGCTAGGGCCGACTACCTCTCCAAGCACCTCACCACGCACGTGCACAACGCCCGCTGACCCGCGGCCCCCCGCCCTCCTGGCCCTCTCGACCGTCACCACTAACACCCCCCCGACCCACGGCAAAACAGCAAATCGAAATATTTTTTAATACATTTTTAACCTATACAAAGTTATACACTAAGCAGGTTCATTTATAAAATTTACAAGACAGTTTCCTTTTTGAAGTACTTTTACGTGTAGATTTCAAAATAATTTTTTAAGGCAGAATCGAGGCAAAATAATCTTGTAGCAAAAAAGACAAGTATTTGTTACATATGGCAATAAAATGTATATTTCCTTTTGTTTTTTGGGAATGGGTTTAGCAGCTATTTACTTTTAGGTTGATAATTCCGTCCTGAAATTACGGTTTCATTCAGTGAAATTGGGGATATCAAGAATTTTTAATTTCTCTATTACTTATTTAGGTAGGCTTTCCGCAAGTGGTTTACCTACTTACCAATACTCTAACGTTACAATTTTATTACTTTGATTTCTTCGAGATTTTTGGACATGTGGAACGATTAGAGAAGAGGCCGTGCGTGTCTGCCTCAATTTTTTATTGCAGATCTATTATTTGTTGATGAAAGAGTCTGATAGCTCATTTTGCCATATTTATAAATGCTTGAATATATAGGTAAGATTTAAACTCATTCCATTTGAAGAAAAGCTAGAAAAATTGGTAGTCGCGACGGTAGGTAAGTAAAAGAATGCAAAAAGCTGTGATTCGTACGATTAAGACCAGTCAACAAGATTTACAACATCGAAAAATGTTTTATGTAATTTAATCTGATATATAATGTTAATACATAGATATAATAAATAAATTAATTGTAGATAATAAGAAAATCTCTCTGTGCCAAAATATGTACCTCATAAAAGTAAACATACATTGAAGTAGATAAATGAATTGACAAGGGTTTTTTCATCTTGTTTTTATTTCGTTGTTAAATATATTAAGCGTTGCCGATGAACCTGGTGTACTAAGTACCTATTTGTCTTTCTCACTTCATTCAATTACTTCAATTTCAGAATACTTAAAGTACCTAGGTATATATGTTCTTTTTTAATATTGTTCGATACACCATTATTTTTTCAAAGGTCTTTATTATTAAATGTTTCCACAACAAAGTAGAAACTAATGAAATAAGCATATTTAACAAGAAACTAAGTACGTAAGTACCTACCTGAAATGGTTATTCTAATTTTACTAAGTATAATTACTGTGAAATTTGTAATGGAAATACTTAGCCACAACTTTTTAAATTGTTAAGATTTGCAAACAAACTGCCACAAAATTGTGATTTCGAAATTCATGCTTAGGTACTTCTGATCCAATCATTTATCGTATAAGTTACGATTATGTACTCATGCTGAGTATAATTTTCTTATTAATTAAGGACTACTCATATGACAAACATAATTGAATGCGTCTGGTATTTCTATTACAGATTGAAATGATAAAATATTAGTTTTTGAGATTAGGTACTGTCAAGCAACGAAACCATATACAGGAATATCAATACAAAGAATAATACAGATTACTTACTTCTTTATTGTTTGTACCTATTTTAATGTTACTGTTTTGGCCATATTTATATTTTGTGCAACTTTTGATGGGGTGGGAAACTGAGGAAGCGCTGGCGTCAACTGTACTTATAACAATAAGATCACAAATATGACAAATTAAGGTATATTCAAACTATAGACCGAGCACTTCAGTGGATTCTGCATCAGAAGTAGCAAAGCAGAATATTCAGAATGATCTGAACAAATGAATGTATGAATAGGATAAAGTTCAAGTCAGAATGACATTCATCGTGGACTATGTCCATACGGACAATTATGGACATGATGACGTGGAAATTAAGTTTGTATTGCTTAAGTTGTTGAGGTCATTCTGAAATGTTATTTTGCTTGGCTACTTTTACGGCTGTATGGTCCTGCGGAGAGGCACGGGAGGGGTGCAGTGACGTCAATCACCAAGACGCATCTTGACTTGACTGTGACTTCTGCGTCAACCATCGGCCAATGTCATTCAGTGAGGCCGCGCGCCGACCAATTGCATCCAGTGACGCTTACCTCTCCCCCGCCGCGAATCGGTTCGGTGACAAGGGTTTGGAGCAAAAACGTGTTGTTACCTTCTTCATTGGTTAAATTGCTCCAAGCCTGTTATAGATGAATGTTCGGAACTTCGGATACAAACAGAAGCTTTTAGCGTAAAAATAATGACAGTCTCAAGTCTCCTTCCCCATTGTTGATATTAATGAAGCCAGTGGAAAATAAATGTAATGAATATTTATATACTTACTTTAATAAATAAATTATAATAGCGATTCTGCCAGAGGGATATAATTAAATCTTAGGTAGTCGAAAACTTTTAGTATAAAAGGAAAGCAATACTCTGATTTTTTATTTTTACTATTGAAATACTCTTAAGAGCGAATGTAAATAATAAAATTGGACATATTATTTTCTTTATGAAATACTGTTCGAATTTGTTTTGGTTCAATATTTTTATCAAAACTTCAAAAATGTTTTTCACGTTTGTTCCTCTAAGGTAGGTGAAAAAGATGAATTGATTTTATCATTTTCTCTAATGAGAAAACAGCTGGGGCTGGCATTGAGTTGCAGTGCTACTTCGTAGTGTTTTTTCTTTGGTACCATATTACCTACTCTATTTCTATAAAATCTGTACCTGCTTCTGCCAGTTTCAGTTTGTAATCTATTCCAGCCAAGAATTCAGTCAAATTTTTATGCTGATATGTCCAGTTTTTTATTTACAAATTTTGTACAAAAATACCATCGAAGTAAACGATATGAAATTGTGTATTGTGTAGATATTTGCCATTACGTCAAATTTATAATATATTATTCGAAATTGATGTTGACTGTTTTTATAATTATATCAGCGGTAGTTACTTGATGTTGTGGTGTAATTTAGTGTCTTATAGATTTAAGGCCATCAACCACCCACAGTGTTTCAGCTGCCCGAACTGTGTTGTCGCCAGTGCTTGAAACATTTAAGGCAGGACGGACTCGAATCTTTAAGTGTTTTAAAGTAGCTGCTAAGGACACCTTTGGGTGGTTAATTATTTCGAATTCTCGTAGATTTAAAATTGGTGTGGTATTCTTTATATCCGTTCATGTAACATATATTACATTCATATTAACTTTTAACATTATGTAGGTAATTTAATTTTAATACGGATTTAAAATTTCTATCTTTCAGAGCACAGCAGTGTTTTGTATATAATGCGTGTGCTAACCAGGTCAAATGTGATAAATTAGGATTTAAGTGATCTATTTCGTTTGTTTCAAATTTGTTTATTTAAAGGTTAGCCATTGGGAAGTTTTACCAGTTTTAATTTCAGACTTAAGGCTAGAACATATCTTCACTAGGTGTCTTGTTTTAAGCGGAGCCAGATGTATGGAAATATTTTATTTACTTATAGTACTAGATATTGTTTACCTGTGACTGTGAACTTGGTGGGCATTATTAATACGGTTATGTTATTTCATACTTCGGAGGACTTCCAAAACGCGAAAGGTGATAGCGGAGCTGTCGCAACACGTCGAGAGGTCACGCGTGTTGATTACACACCAATGACGCACAATTTACCAGTTTACAATGCGTTTGTATCTCCGTCCAGTAAATATGTAACACAATACTAACACTATGTAATCGATTCACTGACTGATATCTGTAAATTAAGACGGATCAAATGTTTTACTTTTCGCTCGAAGTTGTAAGAACAATTATGTCAATTATTACTTGGATAATTTCTTTTCGACGCCGAGATCTGATGTTCATTATTGACGTGTTATGCCTATGAAGATTTTGAGGATAATTACGTAGCGTAGATGGGATGCATCGGTGGAGTGGGTGCCAAGTTAGACGCGGCGACAGTATCGCGAGGGTAACGTTGGGTGACGCTTTAGAAACTAAAGTTTAAGCGATCGATGGTAGTCAAACTTGCAGTGTTGATTGCAGTGATTGTGATACTAATTTAAGTAAAGGCAGTGAAAGTATTATGTAACGACTAATGCACGCTCGAAGTCTCTCCTCGACCCTAGCCAACGACGAATGTACAGACTGATTTTCGGGTAGATGAAGGGCCTATTGCATAAAATGTATGTAAATGAGTAGAGTAGTAATATCAGTGGCTCGTTCCAATCTTGTAAAGGACTAGTGACAAGTAAGCAAGTATTTGGTACCCCTTTACGTATGACGTATTTGGAGCGCGTTTTTATCAGTTGTTTCATGAGTTTCATGAGTTTATTTTTGGGCAATGGAATCTGGGTTATAGATTTCGTGTGCAAGTTGTGTCAGTTTCTCAGTAAAGGGGTGAATGTTGAGGCAACAGGCTCACTTCCGCGGTCTGTTCGATGTCTATACAATAAGTGTCTAGATGCTGATTCCAATAAAGCCAAAACGCAGTCTCAATAGTTACGACATAAAACAATAAGAGAGTTTATTTAATTTTAAGCATAACTTATACAGAATTTTTTATATATCAATTTTAAATTATTTTTTCAGATGTATTAATTTTTATACATCGCCATATACAACAATGAATAAATGATAAGTGTAGAGTTATCGTAGATGGGTCTATTAACCGCGTGGTGCTACAATGTGTAATGATATGTGATAGAAACTGTTCTTCAGAGACATTTTATTTATTGAAGCTTCCATAGATATTATTAAATATATTACACAATATGATATAGAACAACAGCAATAAATTGGTTTAGGTGATGACTCTTTGTTCACAACTTGCATGTAACTGAAGCAGATAAGTTTCGTAAGATTATGATGTTTGAAACTTAAACCAAAGTATCCAATAAGTTAAGGTTTCGTGGTGGCGTCGGCCGCTAGCTCTCGGCGGCGTCGACGCACTGTAAATGTCTAGAACTTCGTTAATCGACCAAACATAAGCGTGTTGGCACAGAAAAATAATTTACTTATTTAACCTTTTCGTTTTTTCTCGTAATGTTTTCGTGTTAGGCACTAAACGTTAGTCTGTCGTTAGTAGTACAGATGCAGACACTGCTAGTTAGGAAATTACATTAGGTTTCGGGCTGGTCTAAGAAATATTGTAAATTATTATTATGAAAATCTTGTTTTATGGCCTTATTAATGTAAAGTTTCTTCGATTAATTGTGTAAAATATATATAATTAAATTACAATGTACTCCTGTACGGTATTCGCCATACCATTACAACCTTCTCTTTCACGAGAGGATAAAATAGGATTGTTCAGTTTTATGAAATAAGTAGTGGTTTAAAAATAATTCGAGTCCACAAACTGTTACAGAACTCTGTTGGCAGATGAACCGCGGATACATCGCTTGTAATTATTTAACCATGAACACTAGTTGATAGTAATACATACCTACTGTTACATACATACATACATGATATATTTTTTTTACTTGTATATTTCAGATAATTATTATTGTTACAGAGATATGATGGTCCCATTTTATATTTTTTAACTCGATTAACTTTTAAAGTCGTGTATTTCTACTGTTTGGTTTGGCAGTTAGAAAGGAAAACTTACCTCCGGTCCATTTGTTTGAAGGTTATTGTCCATTGTCCAAGTGAACTTAGCATTAGGTCCGTTTTTGGATGTGTATTATACCTTGATCTAAATTAAATGCTATTGTATATTATTTCATTTAATATCGATGTGCAAAATTATAGTAAATGTCTTGGATCTCTAAAATTAATTAAAAAAAAAGACAAAAATACTTTACGAAATTTCTAAATGTGCAATAAATGTGTGTTGTAGTGTTACCATTAGGCGTAAAATTTTTGGCACTGAAAATGTAGTCGTCCACACTTAAAGAACAATGTAAAAATTGTTCGATTAATTATTATGTACCTATCTATGTGTTGTTTAATATCGCGATGATCTCATATATTTAAGCGATGGATGACTGCACTTTCGAGGCAATTAAATGAATATTTGGCACTTTAAAAAAAGCACATTTTCCTATTATAATTGAAGCAATGGTATGAAAACGTGTTGAAAATGGATTTGTTGGTAATTAATTTGGTAATGAAATATATTTGTTTCATTAATTGATTTTCTTTTATTGCTGACCTCTTTGCTGACCCATATATTTAACCCGGGTGTAGGTAAAACCACTTAGGGAGGTAATATAAATAAAAATCCTGGCGTTAATATCCCGGTTATGCTCTCGCGCACGCTAGCCCGGGGTCCGCCTTGACAATCATCCAGGGTTTTGGCAGATCAGATAATTACGTTGGAGCGACTGCCATCTGACCTCCGGACCCTGCTACCAGGGGAATCTGACCAGATTGGATTATGGTTACACATAAAGTTACCTGAATCCGCAGCTTTAATCGGTAATAAAATTAGTGAGGTTCGGTGAGAATTCAACTGATGTAGGTACATAACTCAGAAAAGAGTCATTGGTATATGGGCGCAGTAGGATTTGAACCCAGTACCTCTCGCTTACGAGTCCGATATCATACCAGTCGGCCACCGAACTCCTAAAACCACTTAGGTGTAGTTGAAGTTTTGTTTTAATATCAGGGACATGAAATAAAGACTGGTATCTCAAACACAGCAATATGTACGTATAAGTAGTTTGTGCAATGCCAGAAGAACGTTTATGTTGTGAAGAAAACTCCCTGGTGGCTTTCGATACATAATGTAGCGTAAGGTGTGTGTAAGTGGAACAATTCACTCCAATCCAATCAGAAATACCTATAAGTACCGTCATAAGTATAAGTAGCCGTAGTGTGTAGCTACTTCGGCGTAGCTATCAAAGTGAACGCCCACAAATCACCCACGGTTTATGCCATTATGCAAACCGAAGGTCCCGCTAGAACCATTTGTGAACGTTAGAGTTTATACTAACTTAATTACGCTTTTCATTCGTGCTTTGAACTTTAGCACCGTACAAGCTCGACACTCGATAGGCGTACCTCCTTAGAATAATAATAATAATCGTGGACAAATTCACACAGCGCCATCTAGCCCCAAAGTAAGCAAAGCTTGTGTTATGGGTGCTAGATAACTGATAAACTACTTATATACTTTTAAATACATACTTATTATACATAGAACACCCAGACCCGTAACAGAAATTAAAATTCATCATTTCAATTTCTGCCCGGCCGGGAATCGAACCCGGGACCTCCTGCATGGCACTGAACCACTCAGGTCGTCATACCGCCTTATACCGTTGGCGAAGCGAAGTTGATCCAAGGTTTTCTGCTGGGGACTCACTGCTTGTTGGTATGTTAGCCGATTGGCATCCCATGATTGAATTATTTATTATTACACTGCACATAGAACAAAACTGCCGAGTCACATATCATTATCATCACAGACCATAACAGTCCATTGCAGGACTAAGGGCCTCTCGCACAAAAGGTTATTGCCATAACCTCGATGCATGGCAGGTGGGTTGGAGACTGCAGTGTTATAAATATAACGCTGGAAAACGCTGCTGCCCAATATCCAGCCTACGGAAACTAGATATTTTGCTTCGGAAAGATTAACGGCCAGTTACCTACGTATACGTACAAATATATACGTGCGCCTCTCCATCATCATCTGCATCATCGGTTAGTATTACGGTGTTATCATTATCAGCTGTACGACTCTGTCAAGCCTGAGGAGTCCGCCTGGGTGAGCACTTCGGCCACCAAGCAACAATGCTTGCATTGTAGTGTTCCGGTTCATCTTAGTCCTCACAGTGACAACCACCTGCGGTTCTTCGTTATTGTTACCTGCAACCTAAATCCTGGCAATTTCCACTTACCATCAGGACTGTCTACTGGTTTGTCACTAAATAACATGAAAATTCATCATCCTGTCCGCCGATAGAAGCCCAGTGGTGGGCATTATCCCCCAGAGATATCCGCAACGCCCACTGCTGGGCATAGGCCTCTCTCGGAGATCTCCATAAAATCCGTAAAAGTAATAAGTAGGCATTGGCGCATTCGCGATACTCCTGATGTTGCAAATGTCCATAAGCGGCGGTGATCACTTACTATCAGGTGACCTGCTCGCTCGTTTATATCCCTCATCATAAAAAAATCATAAGCAGATGTAAATAAAAAAGTATCTTTGTGAACTGGCAAATTATAATGTTTTCCCTTCACTCACTCAATTCAATTTTCCCAGTCGTCTCATCATAATATTTTCCGACATTTCTCGCTTATGATTTATAAATATTTAGCAGGTAGTTCAGAGTTGTGTTTGGAAATCTTAAGGTGAAAATATGATTGTTGGATAAGCTTTATTTATACCTACAGCTATAAGTAATTGTGGAATGTGAAATTTATTAGGTTTTTGCGGGCCAGTTTCTACTTGGTTATTAAAAATTTTAAAACATTACTCGCGTTTTACGACACTCGGATGGGGCTACATTCTACTCTGCGGGCACTATGATGAGGGGCAATGAACGGGACTGCCAAAAATGATCATCATTGTCCATGATGACTGTCGAGTTAGTTTAAAACCGCACTTCACTTACCTTAAGGTATGTTAGCGGTCTAATGGTTGCTAGTTTATTGTAACCTCTATTTTAGGGTTAAATTAATGGGCTGTGTTCGTCAAAATATAAAAGAACATGAGTATCATTAACGAGAAAAGAAAATTACACATAATCACAAGGCACAGCATTTTCTCAACCCGATGAAGGCTTAAGTGCTAGTGGGCAGGGCACATATCTGGCAGAACAGATGTCCGATGGGGCAGTAAAGTTCTCGGAGGGTGACCATGCAGAAGACGCAGTGTACGTAGCCTTCCACAAGATGGACCGACGATCTGGTTGTGCCAACTGGATGCGGAAGACACAGAAGCGGCCTTTGGGGAGATCTCTGTGGAAGCCTATATCCAGCAGTGGCAGCAGTGGACGTTTTTCGGCTGATATGTTTCCGAGTACATTTATAGCCTATTAGCCTATAGTTCTGTTTTGAACAACTCGCCACGATCCAAACGGTTTCCTATTTTGATATGTGGCATGATAAATTCAATATTTTTTAAATGACAGCGAAAAGCATACGCGTCAAATATAAGAAAAATCATCTATCTGAAGTATTATGCTTCACTGACGAGCTCACTGAAAACCACTTAAACGATAACACAAACAAGCATACGGCCCGCCTGATGAATTATGGTAAACAGCTTCCGTACCTATAACTAGCGTGGTGCTGACCTGGCAAATATCTTTTCACATTCTTCTTGAAGAACTCCTTAATGTAATTAGGTAGTCACTTGGGAAAACCTCAGCAGGGATCTCACTCCACAACCCCAGTGAAGGTACGTCCTTTTATGTTTATGTATTCTTGTGGCCAAACTAGATAAAGTTCAGAATATTTTATCTCTCAGCTAAGCTCATATTATCATTACATAAATATGTTATTCAATAACTTATGAAAAAGGAATCCTTTATTATAGTGGAATTATGTATGCCTACACTGGTGGATTACGTCGTAGCTATGCAAATGGTTTCTCCGTAACGGATTTGATGTTTCTTTGCAAGATTATGTTTTCAATGTTGTTTTATTCCACTCAACAAACAAGCGTACGTATGTAACCTTACCAAGCCAAGGGTATGATTAGGGTTTTGCCGACCCCACAGGATATGTTGCTCTGTTAGCAAATAGGCGATTTTCCTCCACTGTCAATGCCACAGGTATAGATTCTCTCCATGGAGCACTGGAGGAGACCTTACTCGCCGGCAGGAACACAACACAATTTAAACAAGTTCAAATAAAACTATTTTTTCATAGCAGGCTTTTATCGCGCGTTCTCTATAATTAGTCACGAGTATTTATCAAGACTAATCAAACGAGCCCAAAATCGATACCAATCGATGGTAAACCCTTACCATGCGTTGTTTAAGAGTTCCTGTGGCCACCTTTTTTATACCACTAAGGTGGCAAACAAAGGTGGTAAGCAGTCACCGCAGCCTATGGACGTTTGCAATACCAATATCACCCACGCGTTGCCGACCCCGTAAAAACCTTTTGACCTTCACCTGAGTGTGCAGAATATCTGCTTAATCGGTAACCGGGAAATGGATTCTTTTAAATTAGACAAGCCACGTATTTGACCGCCATCTCACTCGGTGGAAGGTGTCGATGCGACTGAAGATGGAGCATGCCCGTCTAGGAACAGCTTTTTCACACTAGCTTACGAACAGGCATGGGGACATGTAAAACTAAATCGAAAATCTTGGCGTTAATGTCTCGGTTGTGCTTTCGAGAACGAGGGCCTGGGGTCCGCCTTCACCATGATCCAGGATTTGGCGATCAGGTAATTACAGTGGAGCGACTACCATCTGACCTCCGCGACCTTGCTACCAGGACAATCTGACCAGATTGGATCATGGTTACAAATTCAGTGGCTGAATTTGCAGGTTTCATCTCGATGTTTTCCCTCACTGTCAGAGCATCGGTTAGAATTCAACTAATGTACATAACTCAGAAAAGAGTCATTGGTACATGGCCGCAGCGGGATTTGAACCCGGTACCTCTCACTTACGAGTCGGATACTCATACGCCCGGCCACCGACGCTTAAACATATAATACGTAATAGAATGGTTTTGTATAGTATTCTGTAAGGTAAAGATTTTTCCCCAGTTGCGCGGCTGTTATCAGAGCGCGATGTCCCGCTTCGCCCTGTCTCTCCCATTAAAACTTCATACTATGTTTCATGTGGTTAAGTTCTGTTGTTGAAATTGGTCTTAGTTTAACTTAGTTTCTTGATTGCTTAGGTTTAGATTAATAATCACCGGCACACAAAAAAAAAAAAATTGTCTGTACACCGGGCGCCACCTATCTACGGGCATGTTTTTCGACCCGCTGAATACGAATTTTAAGTCAGTTTAGGCCGTCCAGCCTTCAATTTTGAGTAAATTGCAAAAAACCACAAAAAATAGCGAAAATACGATGTTTTGGCAAGAAAAAAAATTTTGACATCTAAGGCAAGCATAATTTTTATGTATTTTGATCTGTTAAATACTAATTTCAATCGTACTTTAATCATAAACTTATTTAATTCGAAAAAAATTATAAAATATCCTTAAAAATTGCAAAAATCGTAAAAAATTTGGATTATCTTGGTACAAAAAATTTTGTGAACCCGGATTAACAAAGATTTTCATGTAATTTAATCTGCTTGATCTGATTCTGCAATAAATTTGGCCCATAGTCCCTCCAAACATTCATAAAATTGCAAAAAATTCATAAAATAGCAGAAAATTGCTGCTGAAAAAATTGAAAAAAATCTTTTAATCACAATTAAACAAATTTTTTGTATTTTTTATATACAAGATACAAGTAATTAACATCCAAGAATGTACACAAATTGGATTTTCAACTGTTTTTGGAGGATCATCGAGAACGAGGGCCCGGGGTCCGCCTTCACCATGATCCAGGATTTGGCAGATTAGGTAATTATAATGGAGACTGCCATTTGACCTCCGTGACCTTGCTACCAGGAGAACCTGACCAGATTGGATCATGGTTACAAATTCAGTCGCTGAATTTGCGGGTTCCATCACGATGTTTTCCCTCACCGTAAGAGCATCGGTTAGAATTCAAATAATGTACATAACACAGAAAAGAGTAATTGGTACATGGCCGCAGCGGGATTCGAATCCGGTACCTCTCGCTTACGAGTCGTATACTCATACGCCCGGCCACCGACGCTTAAACATATAATACGTAATAGAATGGTTTTGTATAGTATTCTGTAAGGTAGAGATTTTTCCCCAGTTGCGCGGCTGTTAACAGAGCGCGATGTCCCGCTTCGCCCTGTCTCTCCCATTAAAACTTCATACTATGTTTCATGTGGTTAAGTTCTGTTGCTGAAATTGGTCTCAGTTTAACTTAGTTTCTTGATTGCTTAGGTTTAGATTAATAATGGACCGATGAATGATTAAATAATACTACAATTACGGAATATATGTTGTAATAACGCATTCTGCTAGGATGGAGTGCTTTGAAGGAGTATAGTCTATGTATACAGAGACACACTCAATATAGGTTTTAAGACTTGGTTATTCACTATACTTTCATCGCACATGTTATCTGGTTGATTACCACATTTATTATTATTTTTACCTCGATATTTCAACGCAACAATTGCATTCGTCATGGTCACGAGTAGATTGGTGATGCCATGTGAATTCGCGTAAGGATAGACATATCTGTCCACTCTCATTCGTATTCGACGATTATCCTCACTTCGAATACTCGAACCACTACCATTGTTTCTCGCTTGATTCTGACAAAACACGAAACTGACTATGTTTTTACATAAATAACACGGCAAGGTAAAAACTTAAAAAATTAAAGAAAAGCCTATGATGCCTAAAATTGTGTAAAGGAAAAAGATAAAGGAGAATAATTTATAAACCCTCGACTAGCAGATCGCTCGAACAATACGTCAGGGGCTGTCATTCTGTCTTGTAGAATTAATATGGCCCTAGTACATATTAAAATTTTGGATTTTCATAAGTTTGACATTAATAATTGGAACTGTGAAACTTATGAACAGAGTATACAAATTATTGCAATGGGGCTGCCATAAAAATTAATTCATAAATAAAAAGGACGCTACCATTTGCACCTGAATAGAGTTTACAATCTATAGCGGCTAGCGTCGGTGGCCGAGTGGTTAGGGCATCCACTCGTAAGCGAGGGGTTCGAATCCCTCTGCGACCATGTACGAATAACTCTTTTCTGAGTTATGTACATTAGTTGAATACTTACCGATGCTCTTATGGGGAGGGAAAACATCGAGATGTAACCTGCACATTCAGACGACTGAATGAGTAACCATGATCCAATTTGGTCAGGTTCCCCTGGTAGTAGGGTCACGGAGATCAAATGGCAGTCGCTCCATTATAATTACCTAATCTGCCAAATCCTGGACATAGTCTAGGCGGACCCCGGGCCCTCGTTCGCGAGAGCACAACCGGGACATTAACGCCAAGATGATGATGATGAACCTTTAGCAGCTTTTAATTCTTTACAGAGATTTCTGCTACATACTTTGCGAGATTGACCAAGGTCTTCACTCTGTCTATAACTATACTTTTATAATAAAAATATGGAATTTAATATAATAGGTATTACATAACAAACGTTACGTATTATCGGGGTATACCTTCGTGCATAATAACGAAAACTATTCTCCTCATCATCAGTGAATTTTCGTGGAAGTCAGAACTAATTAAACTAATGTTAACAGTTTAACCTCGAGGTGTTTGGTACCCCTATATGAATATTAATGCCCAGCAACGAAAGCCCTGCGGTAGGATGAATTTGTCATATTACTCACTGGGTAAGTCCCTCTATAGTCATAAGATATTCGATGAACAAAATACTTGGGCAAGTGAAATAACTCTACTTTTGAATAAATAAATAAATATGCTTGGACATATTTATAAAGCGCCACCTGGCCTCAAATTAAGCAAAGCTTGTATACATACTTATTATATATACAACACCCAGACCCGTAACAGAAATTAAAATTCATCATATCAATTTCTGCTCGGCCGGGAATCGAACCCGGGACCTCTGCGTGGCAGACTAACTTACATGTTAACTAACTGAACTACTAGGTCGGACTTTGCTCTCCCATTACCCGTAGGATAGCAAAATTATGCACTATTTTAGTGAACTATGTACTAGGTATAGTAACCTAAAAAAATATGCAACCTTACCGAGCAGACTCAGTCTGATATATAGAGTCAATACCTTTGTCTCGTTTTCGGGGTAGTTGGGCAAATAGTTTTACCGACTAGCCCCAGCAGACGGATTTAACAGCTCCTCCCCATCTATTTATTATTTATTTTACCATTGAAAGTTACAATAATATGAACATAGCTATAAAAATCACAAAAGGTACAGTTTATTTCTAAAAATAAATGTCTTACTGCAGACCTACTGAAGAGAGAGTGCTATAATAGAGAGGCAAAAATGACGTGCACCCAAATACATAATATAATTTAATTACTTACATAAGTATCATTAGTAATATTACCTACATATATAATGAATAACACAAATACTAAATAAATACCTATAAATATAATATATAATATTATGGATTGCAAGTGGAAAGATAAATACTCTTTCAATCTTTAAAAAAAATACCGAGTGAGGTACTGCTATGAACAGTATGCGGCAGCGAGTTCCATAGCCTAGCCGCATGAACAGTAAATGAGTTGGTGTAGCATTTGGAATGATGAGGGGGAATGGAGAGGAGTGTCCTGACGCTTGAGCGACAGGTTAAGTCTAAAGAACGGGATAAACTAAACCGGTAAGTTACCTATTACCCCGGTACTACATAATTATTTTATGTATAAATTTATACCAATCATTAGACCGCCGCCTTTATAGATGGTAAGGGACGCTGTGGCCGAAGCTGGAACATACCTTTCTAAACAAACTTTTCACTCCAGCCTTGAAGGTACCCCGGTATTTCGTAACAGCGGGGAGTTTGACACTTGATCTGTGCCATCCTCCCCGTTCACCAGCCGGCGATACTGGGATCGATAAAACGTTGCAGCGTTAAAAATACGTAAGAAAATAGTGCTGCCAATTTTCTGGTTAACGAAGGCAATTTATGGTATGCCTCCATTACCGATAGTACCCGTCATAGATCAACAGCGAAAGGATCGCCCGCGGTAAGGAGCGCGCGCTCAGATACGTACCTACGCTTGGGCATCGACGTGTGGACCCGAGTCCAGATCCTGGATTATGGATCGGTTCATCCGAATCGAGATCGTCCAGAGTGGACCCGGTTACTTAATCTTGGGATCACGCATTCGGCTGGGAATTTTTTCGCGAGCACTGGCTACAAACCAATCGCGCGATCCGTTGGGTACAACAAGTCCTGGACAACTCCACAATCCAAGAAACGGATTAAAGAAGCTACTGTTCGTTTTCCAATAATTAATAAATTTCGTGCTAATGGTGAACCTCAAGGCAACCCTTGCAAAACGATCCATTATTTATTCATTACGAGCGCTATAATCAGGAAAGTTTCCACGGAATGCCCCAATTTCGTCGAAAATTCACGAATGAGCCCCGGCACAGCCGCGAATCTGCAATTATTTAATCGTTTCGGAGGTGTTGCTTCACGTAAACTGTGGTTTGACCCCGCATCGTTGTATCCTGTCGTACATTCACGAAATTGCTTTCCATTGCGGCTCTATGTACGGCCCCGATTTGAAACTTTAATACAGACGGAGCGATGTTTACTGAGGCAACGATAGAGACGTGTGGTTGGGGATGGTTGTGGTAGCAGTCATCGTATGGGGTGCTCCGGACACTATGCCGGTCGGGGAGAGTGATCATCTACAATTGGTGATGCTAGCCTAATATTCTACCCTAAAGTAGGGTAATTTATAAAATTTATTTATAAAGGTAATTAGTATTTATTTCTGAAACCAAAGAAATACAAGTCTAAGTTGGCGTCCCCTAATGGCAGTGCTCTTACGTACGAAATAATTCGTCTGTATACTAAATACAGTAGCTACATACTATCTTTCTCCGGTTTCTTGTCACGCAACAACTTAAACTTAATGAATTGTAATTCGTAAGCAGTCATAGGAACGGTAGAACTCGGGGAGCATTTTGCGAATTTGGAATGGATGTAGTACGTAAGTGACAGTTACTTTAAATGCTACACCTAATCTTAATTCTAACTACGTCTGATTCTATAGAATTAGACATATAAAGATAAAGTTGTTTATGATATACGTTTATCTCCTGCTACCGCCCCGTTTTCGTTGATCTTTTTTGTTTATTATAAAATATTAACGCGTTGATGTCTTTTGTATAATAGTTTTGTAAGCAACCATTTTGACGTCGCAAATTGGGATGTTACCTCAACGAAATATAATTCAATAATAAAAGAAAATTATGTACTTCTAACACCAAATAATGTAATTGTATCATGTATTTGGGGTTCAAAAGTAAAATATATAATAATTATTTGCTGACTATTAGTCAATATTGTTTTTGTAACGGATAAATGTAACAAGTTTATTAATGTCAAATAATATCTCGACCACCAAAAGCTAGCAACAGATCTAAAAATCACGTAGCAAGAACTCTGCTCCTATTCATTTACCCCTAAATTTAGTAAAAATTTTCCCCACACAAGAAAACACTGCATCTGTCACTGGGGTAGGTTACGTATTTCCCCGATCAGGGGTAGCGGGTTGCGCGCTAGCAACCCCGCGTCGTCCGTCGCCGGCTGAGCTCAGTCTACCGCGGGCCGCCACAGGGAGCGCCCGTAGCCTGTCACTACCTATTCTCCTGCTGACTGTATACAGTGGTAGTGTGAGTGTGTGTACGGACTCGAGTGCTCGACGGTGCGCCCCCCACACCCCGCGCCTCGCGGGCGGTACCAAGGTCATCTGTAAGCTACTTGACACCTGTTGTTTGTATACTATGTGTATGTAATTACATCATTATTATATCCGTTATCGGGCCGGGAGACGTTGCATGCTTGTCACCGGGTAATTGCTTGATAAACTGTTTTGGTTACTTATAGGCCAATTTTAATATGGCATACTTAAATGTAGATCATTTTTCCAAATTGTTGATTTAGTTTTCATATTTGTTTGTGAATATTTCAATATTGCATGTCGTATCAGCAAATCTGGACTAACTTAGCTTTTAGTAAATAGTTACAATGTCGTTATCGATTCGTAGATTCGAATACGAGCTCTCATTATACCGTATTCAGTAGTTTAGCACAATTAAATATGGATTTCACCCCCCAAGGTCTAGTAGGGTAGTTTATTATTCTCTAATAAGTTCCTGTCCGCGCCCCATGTTTGGTTTTAATCCATTGCAGGTAGACAGGGGTTAAAAGGTCAGATTTGAATTGTAAACGTTTTAATACAGTTTGTAAAGTATGCCCGGTTGAGTACTCTCCTTATGTAACGCTGGTGGCAGGGGGATGAAAACATAAAAAACAAGCTACGTCCTTCTCCATCTCTCGAAGTATATCTGCGTAAAAAATCAGGTCAATAGGATGCGTCGACGAGGACGTCGTGAACGAGGACAAACAAACTGTAGTTCTCTGTTATTTGTGTTATAACTAGTGGACCTGGAGCGACTTCGTTCGCGTGGCGCCTTACCCCTACACACACCTACTTTACCCCTACCTCCCTTTTTTTTCTTGCCTGAACCTTCCTCTTGAACCACTCTATCTACTGTTGAAAAGCGCATTAAAATAATTTGCGTAGTTAAAAAGATCTAAGCGTATATAGATACATAGGGACAGACGGCGGGAAGCGACTTTGTTTTATACTATGTGGGTATAGATAGTTGATACTTCGGATTATTATGACAACTGTCACTCTCTTTTAAATTATAATTGAGCACTGTTTTTTTGTAGACTATCCAGGCATTTGACCGCCATCTAACCTGGTGGTAAGTGACGATGGAGCATGCCTGTCTAGGAACAGCCTATTCACTCTAGCCTTGAAGGCGTCCAGATTATAGTGATCAGGGAACACACTCGCAGGCAACGCGTTCCATTCCTTAGCCGTTCGCATTATAAAGGTTGAACCAAAGCGGCACGTAACAGTAACAGATCATTATCATCATACATCATCAGTCTAACAGTCCATACAGATATAGGGTTATGCCACAATCTCCACGCTTGGCTGGCTCAGAGAACGTTGTACAGTCGAGTTCATTAATATGTGAGCATTACCAAGGCTTCAAATATAAATGTACATGGAAGGGTACTTATATATCTGAGCAGATTCATCAATCAAACATATGTACATCGGCTCAGATATATAAGAACCCTTCCATGTATTTTTATATTTGAAGCCTTGGCAATGCTCACATATTAATGAATTCGACTGTACCTGTATATACATAGTATGTATATACAGGTATATACATAGTATCATTAAAATCGCTCTCCCCGTCTATCTGTCTGTCTATATGTATTTCCGTTAATTCCTCCTAAACCAAGCAACAGATTTTGATGCTGTTTTCACCATCAGTTAGACAATTTCTTTTTGAGGGTTATTAGAGACATTTAAATTTTTTATGATAGCTGCATACTCAATAGCATAACTCGCAGTCACTCGTAAGATATTAAACACTAGCGGTCCGGCGCGACTTCGTTGGGGTGTCAATTTAATGAACTCTACCCCTACTCTACCGTATTAGTTTTCTGCCCATACCCTACCCCTACCCTACCCTTACCTTAACCCTAGTCTTAGGGACCGATCTTTGCTTAATCCAGCTACCTTAGTCATTAGAGAGCAGATTAAAATGGAATGTATGTTCCCAGAATAAGGTCTATTTTTTGTATCACTTATACATTTTACGTGGCCGCTCCTCTTAAAGGCGTGATACAGAAATGGACCTTATTCTGTGAGAAATACTTTCCATTTTGTTCTGCTCTCAGATGACTTACGTTGTTGCGTTAAGCAAAGGTGTAATCGGTCCCTAAGACTAGGTTTGGGGTATGGTAAGATACCCTACCTCTATCCTATCTCTAACACTACCTATCCTTTTTTTCTTTTATAAAAACCTGGGCCTGACAGTTACAAACACAACAAAAAACAAATTATTTATATAGGTGTTCTATTATTGCATTTTCCAAGGGATCTCAAAATTTTCTCAGGGACAAAAATACAAATATTTTCTCTTTAAAATATTCATATTAAGTTTAATAAGTATTTAGTATTAAAAAAATAATGATCTTGGCGTTAATATCCCGATTGTGGTCTCGCGCACGAGGGCCCGGGGTCCACCTTGACCACGATCCAGGGTTTGACAGATCAGATAATATAAGTAACAAGTATTAAGTATAGATGGTTATTAACGAAAATACAAACACAATGCTATTTTCACCCTTTGTTACTGCCACAGACAAAAAGAAATAAGCTTACACCGGAAACCACAGCAGCAGCTGACTTTCCAATCTTTTTAGTTTCTGAAATGTGAAGCGTAACAATTGAAAATCACGCTACGACGACGAAGAAACAAGAGAGACACTCTTGCACTAATTAACCCGCCGTACGTACACCGGAACGTGATCCCAATATTCTAATTGGCCCTCCAGAATGCAGCCATTGTCATCAGCGTATGCGACGAAAAATTTTTAAAATTGTTATTGGCCCTCCAGAATGCAGCCGCAGTACTCATCGGCGAATGCAACGAAAAATTCACGCAAGTCATTTTGTAGCTAGCGTTACGGACTACGCCAGTTGGAAAATTTTATGCTATCTACAAAGTCACATGCAAAGTGCACCAACCCTGTGGTTTATTTAATCCAGGATGTACGCAGCACTAAATGTACATACGTAACATACATAAAGTCACGTTTTCCCCCAACAATATTCCTACATCTGCATGGCTTGCACAAGTGTGTTCGCGAGATCGATAAACGAGAAAAACGCGACATAGGTCGTATTGTCTCTTTCATATTAGTATTGGGAGAACGAAATAAAGGCTCTCTCACGGCGCGAGCTACGTCGCGGGCATACTTGTACTGGCCGTGAAGGTACAATACAGTATCTAATGAATTTTAAAATTGTGCAATTAATTAGCGACTTTTAATTCAAATGAAATTTAAAATGCCAATAATTTATGGAAATTCCGTAGTTGAGAGACGCGTCTAAGCCGTAAAATTGACATCAGAATCTTCTGTCGAATATTTTCAACACTTAATGTCCATCGCCTGCCAAGCGCGAAGATCACGACAATATCCTCCACCAATATGGAGGAGACTCGAATCCATCAGCTTTACGCATTTCGATGTGTGATACAATAATGCGAAGAAATATTCTGCAACAAGTTACTCAATCATATTTACTCAATACACACTCAATACGTAACAAAACCATAGAATGCAACCGTAAAAATGAACATCGTTTCGCTAGCAATTGATATATCCTGCGTGGCGTAGCGGGCGGCGCTGACGCGACGAGCGAGCGCCGCCGACGGAAGCGTCGGATTCATTCGAATAATTCAATTAAACCTCACGCCGGGCAGAGGGCGGGCTCCGATGCAAATCCGAATAGAGATGCACTGGCTCGGCATAAATGGCTTAGCATTCGATATACTCAGCGTATGCTGGATTGGGTGGATCGCCGTTTGAGCTCGCATTCGCTGATGGATGCACGCGATATCCATTATGGCTTCGTTGATAATTTTTAGGGTTCCGTACGTCCGAAAAAAAACGAAAAACCCTTATAGGATCACTCGTGTATCTGTCTGTCCGACTGTATTTACATACTTATCTGTCACATCTGTAAATGTGAAGAGTTCGTATCACGGGCGTAGCCAGGTTTTGGTTTTGGGGAGGGGGGAGTTCAAGATCAAAACATATAAATATCGACCCGTACGCCCCCCCTTAAAATGTGGGGTAATCGTAATAAAAGTAACTGAAAAAGAAAAATAAGCGAGAGTAGCGAGCTAGATATATTTCCAATTTTGGCTCAATTGACTTGGGGTGAACATGTAACCTAAATATAACAAAAACCAATGACTGAGTGTGCGCAGCGAGCTCGGCTCGGACTTTTTGGTATACCTATATATTGGCTCTTTAAATCTGAATAAAGTACGCGGCGCGATTGCCGTAAGTATATGGTATATTGGCTGTAAAAATTTGGATTGATCACATGGGGCAGGCAGGCGGTGTGAAACGACGCCTATGGTTCGTCTATCTCAATATCGGCTGCTAAGCAATGCTTATGGCGTCATGCTGACCTCACAGCGATAACTCATCTGTAATTCTTTAAATTTGTTATCATCATATCAATCATTCTCTGCTTCTCTTACACCCGGTTTCTGAAACGCTTGTCAACGCAAAAATTACGTAACAGCTTGTTAAACACTGATTAAATGCAGTTTGGGTTTCTGAAAGGGCCAATTGACGGCTTGTTAACAGCTTGTTGACGGATTGTCAAATCTCCAATTAACGGCTGATTATTGTAATTTTGGGTTTCCGGAAAGCTTTTTCTCATGTTAACTGTATGTTATCGCCGTGTTATTTTAATTGGCGAAAATCGACCAATTAACCGATTGTCAAAAGAAATTATATCCGATTTTCTTGGTCTAGGTCTTGGTCCTGGCCCTGGTCCAGGTCCTAGTTTTGGTCCAAGGCAAAATCCAGGTCTAGGGTCCAGGTTCTGGTCCAGGATAATGACCAAAACTGCAACCTTGATCACAATTTGAGCTTGAACCAGAACCAGGACCTAGACCAGTGCCAGCACGTAGATCATAAACATTAGCTGGCCAAGGCCCTGGTTCGGGGTCAGGACATGGACCTGAACCAGGACCAGGACCTGAACCACGGACATGTCAGGGTCCAGGACCTGGACCTGAACTAGAAGCTGGTCCGGGGCCAGGGCCTGAACCTGATCCAGGACCTGGTGCGGGGCCAGGACCTGGTCCGAAGCCAGGACCTGGACCTGAACCAGTACCTGGTTCGGGGCCAGTACCTAGACCTGAACCAGGACCTGGTCCGAAGCCAGGACCTGGACCTGAACCACGAACTGGTCTGGGTCCAGGACCTGGAGCTGAACCAGTACCTGGTCCTGGGCCAGTACCTGGACCGGAACCAGGACCTGGTCTGAAGCCAGGACCTGGACCTGAACCAGGACCTGATCCGGGGCCAGGACCTGGACCTGAACCACGAACCGGCCCGTATCCAGGACTTGAACCAGGATTTAACTAATGGGATTATTGGGAGAAACTCACAGAATCGATAGCCGATGGGGCGGATGTTGTTGAGTGGCTATCTCTGGATGGCCTCCCAAGAGATGGACAAACGACCTCTTTAAGGTCCTAGGGAGCCGATGGATGCAAGATAACAGAGTCGACCAGAGTGTAAGCCGTGGGAGGCCTGTATTCAGCAGTGGACCGGGACCCACCTAACTGCCTAAAGATGATGATGATGGGATTACTGATCCACTGGAACCCGTGACCCTTTAACATAAATATTGTTATATTTTCTCTTTTCTCGCTCTGTATATATTTTTTATAATATTTGATTTTTATTTACACGAAAACTATACAATCGCTATCAGTTTCATCTAAAAGTTGAATATCCCGCTGCTATCAAAAGGCCGCTAGGGACAGAGACAAATTAATGCGTTAGACAGAAACAAAACATGCATGAATGAATGAATGTGACTGATTTTAGCAGGGGTAGCCAGACGAAAAAATTGATCTCTTGTTAATGGTCGATTAGCTAACAATAGATTGATTGGCCTTTCAGAAACCCACGGTGATTTAACAGCTTGTTAAATGTGACAGTCTGTTAGCTAATCAGTGATTTGACAAGCGTTTCAGAAACCGGGTGTTAGTCTTCCTCCCCTACGTTGCCCAGTCTTCAGACTTCAGAATCCTCGCGACGTAAGACTTAAGCCGTAACCGTAAGCAGTAAGACGTAAGCCGACTCTCGCATCCCACGCGATGTCAATCCTTAAATTCTTCTTGAGCCTCTTGCGGGATCTGTTTCCTAATACCGACTGGTTTAGGCACCTATAAGGGTACCATATCAATAATAGCCGCCAAACAATAAGGCTTGCGTCATTGAGTTCTCTACAGTGATAGTGTAGTATATGTATATTTTTGTGCTATGAGTATAATAAGCAACCTGCTTATTAATGAGTCTAGAGGTTATAGGCGGTAGATACCGCTGCCCAAAAGAAATATTATTTTATATGCTGGCGTAGAAACCTTATTTATGACTTTAAATAGATTAAACGAGGACTCCCTCAGTAGTTTGTTTGTATACGACAAACCTTCCCCACCCCTCTTCAGGCTCATTTCTGTGTCAAAACTAACGTCTATATGTCTCTCCCATGGCACTTTTTATTTATCTTATCTGTACGGAACCCTCTCAGCGCTACTCCGAGTCTTACTTGCCAGTTTTAGATGATTTTTATGACGTACGATTTTTATGGACTGTTAATAATTTACTTAGAGGTTCTTAGGCATATGTTGTTTTAGAAACATTTATAATTACCTATTATTTGAAAATTTCCAGCGTTATGGTGTACATTTTTCCTTCTAAATTCTACGTTGACATTCGGATATAAGTACTTACGTCTTATATTAACATTTATGAGATGTCCGAACGTAGTACACTCTGTAGGTACCGAACCCGAAAAAGGGAAAGTAATTCGATTTCAAATAGCCATCAATGGACGTCGCAACGAAATTGACTCTTGACTTGATTCTTTTATAAGGATCCACAATCCACATAAGACCAAACGTCATTTTGAAAGCCAATTGGTTATGATAGGTAAAAGAAAACTTTGTATTCTTATTTGTATGTATGAAATTGTACTCCTGGGGGTACTTTTGATGCAATCCGGGGAGATTACCAACTTCCATCCTTTTTGCCCAAGCTAATCACACCTGTACATGGCACCCATGCTGACGTCTAGGTTCGGACTAGGTTCTCGCGAAACAGCTTCTCCCGAACGGGTAGATGGCAGTCTCCGTAATTCAAGAAAATAGTTTCAGAAAATATGAAATCAAGTAGAATTACAGTGGAGCGACTGCCATCTGACCTCCCAGGGGAATCTGACTAGATTACATTATGGTTACAAATTCAGTCGCTTAAATATGCAGGTTTCATCACGATGTTTTCCCTCACCCCAAGAGCATCGGTTAGTGTTCAACCAATTGTTGAACACTAACATAACTTAGAAAAGAGTCATTGGTTCGTGGCGGCACCGGCCTTCGAAGCCGGTATAAATATTCTGTAGTATTCTGACCGACACGATTCTAAAACGCACCCACACCACGCCGCTAACGGAAACGTCGACACGCTCGGCAGTCAGATCACGTAAAGCGTTCATTGATAATTATCAAAGCCAAATCATGGCAGTTTATGGCATCGTTTGAAATTGATAATACGACTTTATACCTGCAACTCTACCTCGCAACTGCCATACTACAGCCTAATATTGGGATAGATACCCCCCGCTGTCATGAATTCAACCGTCGTTACCCTACTAGTGTCCCTGAGCGACAAATGTACCTATTGTTGTCTTTCGGAGGCCTCGGCCGTGATTGGTCACTACCTTCCGGCGCAGTTTGGGGAAGCCGATCGTTTTGTATAAAGTTGTGCTGAATAGTTATGTTATCGTCGATCGGACCCACATTTCAGCGTCTCTTCCAACTGCCATACCCTTTTTATAATAGGCATGACGCTACATCGTATACTTCATGCACTTTACATTAGGTGTGATGGCAGTCCAATACATTAAAATCCCTAAAAATTACATAAAAGATTGTGTTTCTTCCGTGATCTGTAAAGTCACTAGAGTTTGGATATAACATAAGTTAGACCGGTTTCTTCATGCATATAATCGGGTTTATTACCAATGACCAATAAATTGTTTTACCTCGATATTTCGACGCAGTAACGGCGTGTGAGTCGTAAAAATCAAGCGAGTAACAATGGTAGTGGTGCAAGAATTCTAAGTAAGGGTAATCCGAAAGAGGGTGGACTGCCCTTAGAAGCGACTTCACACAGCGGCACCAGACACTCGTGACCGCTGCATGCATATGCAGCTGCATCGAAATATCGAGTTCATCTGCATATTTATTCATCCCTTTTAGAATGTCTCACTGTTATTGAAATAGTTGTGTCATATCACTTCTAGATTCTGAAACTCAACACTAATAGAAGCGTCGTCAATAGCCTGTTAAAATAGCGCTATGTCTGAATAGATCAAAATAGTTTTTGGATAGAACCTAGATTAAACTGACATTAACTGAAATTGGAATTTCTAAATATAAATGTGGACCAGCCTGTATCATTTCCAACTGGAAGAGAAATGGAAATGGAAAATATTTGATGCAATTAGTAGTTATATAATCAGTGGATTGCATGTATAAAATAGCATAGCATAATTTTTTAGATGTCATCGGGAATTGTGTATGAATCTTGTATGAATGAATCGGTCCAAACAAAGAGATTGGAAAGTTAGCTACCTTCATAGACTGGCAAGAAGGTAGCTAGCTTTCCAATCTCTTTGGGTCCAAATATGGTCACAGGTTTAAAACTAGAGTATTTTTTCAGCAACTGAGATTTAGAGATAATTAAATAAATAAATATTATTTATTTATTTAATAAATATTATTTATTTATTTAATAAATATTATTTATTTGATGAGGTTTGCTCCATACAATGTGGAGGTTAGAAAAAAAAAAAAAAGTATAAGTAACAATATTTAAATTAAATTAAGAAATGGTTAATCTTATACCATAGTACCATGTGTCAAATGAGCAAAATTTTATTTTGTTCACTGCGCATAAATTGAATTCTTTCTGTACGCATGGAGCGGAAAAGATACACAATTTTCCCCTTTATGCCCCTTAAATGTTTCACCAACATTTCGCAGGAAAGGGCACTTTCTTCCCGAGTTAGATTGTTTCAATCAAAGTTTACCCACACGATGCAAGCTGCTTTCGAATTACGTTCAGATATCCAAGTGTTACACTCACCTAAGTTATTGTAATTGTTTACGCCTTATGGCGCTAAGACTGTTGAAAATGCTGCCACTTTCGGAAAAATATCAGTTCTTATTAACCACAATAGTTATAAAAAATCTGTTCAACTCAATGTCAAAAAATCTAGACTGCTGTTTGAAAATTTAAAAAATTAATCTAGCTGTTTTGTCATAATACACCGGATTAATCTCCAATCCGGTAATCCGGTATCTTGATTAATTTTTTTTAACTTTCGCCAAAGTGTTATCACGTAGATATTTGGTTTGACTATCTGTGGTAACGTATAATTTGTAAAAAACTTACTTACTGCACTGGCTTAGCGACCCAAAGTGGATCTTGGCCTCCGACACCAGAGATTTCGTAAAAACTACGTCGTTTTAAATTTTTAATCCCATCTAATTTATCTTATAAAAGGATAAAACAAAAGAAATAAGAAGAACAATTAGTCAGGATCAAAGAGGTGGTGCAAAAGTAGGACGTAATCTTGGAAAAGCAAATTTTTTACGCTTAATTTAAGTAAGTGCAGCTTAGCCCGGATCGTTCCTCGTGTTAATTAAAATTCCAACTCTCTGTTTTAACAGGGAGTTCAGGATCAAATGGGAGCAAGGGTATTGCGACTTGCTACCTTATTAGGGTTGCTTTAGAAATACGTGTAAGCCAATTTATGGGTTTAACTTTCTCGTTGTAACTGTATTTTCTTGGCTGTCTGTTGTCAAGTACACAACACTACCCGCTGTTCAATTTCTTTTTACGATTTTTGTAAAGGTTCTGTGTTTTATTCAATGTAATTGTGATATTGTTTGTGTCTTTCATGTATTTATATATGTATGTAACTATGTACACAGCTTAACAATACAGTTTATTCTATTGTAACAGTCAATTTCTATTTTGAATATTTAACATTTCCTTGATCGACGCTATCTATTGGCCTGCTGGTTTAATACCAGATAAGACACTGAAAGATAACGGTATGTGATTCAGGTCGTCAACACGTAGTTCATGGAGATCAAAAATGATTTCTTCGAGTTATAGTCGATCGAGGTCAGCAGTAGCAAATGGTTCTCTTCTGAGAATGAAACGATCTCGTTCTGCCAAGATTTGTGCTGTGACCGCCAGCGAAGACTTCATTGTTCAGAAAACTGCGAGCAGTCTCGTCTGATAACCTATTGCCCTGATGCCTGGTCTCTGTCGCCCTTTAGTACGCTCGCATAATGTTCTCGTTCTGTGTTTAGTCCACCTCAAGGGAGGTAGTACTCCACCTATGGTGGGAACCGATAGCCGGGCCTGTGAAGGCCCTGCTGGCCTTAGGCCGGTGGTGGTGGTGGTATGGTTGAGTCGGCGGTCGGATTTGGCTGGCGAATTCTGCTCCACCCGGCGCCAGCTTAGACGATCCTTGGCGACCCCCAGAAAGCACTCATGTCCTCGTTATTTACTAGAAAACGGAATGATTGCGCTGCTAAAGTATTTCCTATCACTGGAGCTCCTTTACCAGTGGGCGATGGGCAATCAAATCCAAAGTCACAATTATTAATAATGGTAGAGAACTCTTCAAGTTGGTCGAGTTATAATTTATATTGACTTTTATTGTTTACTGTTTACGGTAAAATGAATATTATGATGGAATTCCCTTAAAAGCAATACAGTCAATTTCCACCTAGCATCGGCTGTCGGGGGACTATTTATCATAGTTTCGCGTGTTAACACCCCATAAAGACCGAAAGCAAAACAACCAAAGCTTCATAACAATTATTATGTCACAAAATGTGGCTAATGATTATAGGCAGTTCAGAAAGTCAGAGCTCCATTTTTTTAATATTACGGTGTATTACGTTTTCAGTTTAAGACCGGTGTATAGTATTTGTGAGTTTTTACTTTGAATCATTAGCATAATCCGAGCAGTCAATTCTGGATACCGCCAGGGTCCGCTTTCCTACTTTTGCTATTCCATTTTGCTCATCTTCAGCACATCCTAAATCTCTCGCATTCCACTTAGCGATACCAATGCATCGCTTTTTGGGCCTTCCACGGGGCTTGTTCAAATTAAGGGACCTATTTCCCAAGTATACATGTGTCGATGTGGAAAAGCTTGTTGCACACCGAGCAGTTTGTATGCAAGTACATTGACAGGTAGCGAAATGTCCCACTGTGCAGCGCGACGCGCGGCGCACTGCATGATGGGGCAAAACCCGCAATCCAACCTCGAAATATCAGTTCTGTATGAATTTTATCCACATTTTTTCAATTTGGCCCCATCGAACACTTGACTGTTTCTTTTTATCAACAGTTCGAATCTTTCCCCCTTATGTCAAACTTAAAACGGGAATAACTCTGAAACTATCGCTCCTTGACCACTAGTTCTTGAAAAGAAATGCTGGTACTCGTAGAGATCTACATTTTGGATGGCAGCTGTCAAACTTATAACTGTAACAACTTTTAAACGGTCGCTCCTAGAACATTAGTTCCTAAAGAGAAATTATAGTACTCGTCAAGATCTGCGTTTTGGATGACAGCTGTCAAACTTAAAACTGTTATAACTCGGAAACTATTGGTCCTAGAACACTAGTCCCTACAGAGAAATATTAGTTAGTGCTTATCGAGATTTTCATTTCGGGTGACAGCTGTCAAACTTCAACTGTTATAACTCTGAAACTATTGGTCCTAAAACCCAAGTGAGTGGTTGAAGAGAATTTATACTTCTCGTAGCGATCTACATTGCGGATGACAGCTGTCAAACTCAAAACTTGAGTAACTTCGAAACGATCGCTCACGAAAATGGTAGAAATTGTATGGTCTCTCTGAAAATTGTATAATTTTTTTTTGCCCGCAACTATTATTATTTTAGTCCAAAATGAATGATGTCCTTTTTGAATGTTTCCCTCCGTTGGAATTCAGTCGGCAGATTAAAAAAATCTGCAGTTACATTTTTACGCCCCCTTGTCTCTCGTAAATCTCTCGTGCGAACGTTGCCTAACTTGAAAAACCAGAATATGTAACATGAAATCTATATCTAACACATGGAATGCGAAATAAATAAATTTAAAATTGAAAATTGAATAACACCACGGTTTTCTTTGTTGTCACCGTGACGTGGCACCGAGCGGTGCGCCGTGCAGTGCACTGCACTGCATGAGTAGAGTTCGAGCCTTACATAACCAAACCACCGACCAAAATAGACTACAAATGCATTGGGAATAGACCGTGTGAAATGGGCTGCGCGTGCGACGCCCCACTCGCGCCGGAAAGCGCACTGTAGCAGCTTGATTGATCACGTAACAACAACGCGTATATCGGATATGCGTGTGTCTACACAACAATCAATATCTCTCGTTGTAGGAATTGTCTATTGTGTGCGGTGTATCTATTATTGAGCTGTTGAGATTGTGGTGAGTGCAATTTATATTTTTTATTTGGTAATTATGGTACTCAATCCGCAAAATTCAAAGATTCCTTAGTTATGTTTGACTGCCATCATTTTTGACGTTAAGTGAAGAACTTATGCGCTTATTACACATTCCTAAATTCAGTGACTGAATCCAGAAACAAAAAGCATTAGAGGAAATCAAAGAATAAGGTCCATTTTTGTATTTCGGATTTTTGAAAAGCGGAGCGACGCGTGTGTTAGTATAAGTGATACAAAAATGGACCTTATTCTATGAGCAATACATTCCACTTTGATTTGCTCTCACGCTTTTTGTTTCTGAATTCAGTCAATGAATTTAGAAATGTGTAATAAGCGCATTAGATGAAGTCAACAAAAGAGCATGATTAAGAATCACAGACATAACAGACTAAACACAAATCACAAATATTTATTTATTTATTTTATTTTTTATTTAAAACTTTATTGCACAATAATACAATGGGCGGACTTAAATATTCCCTCTTCGCTCACTCTACAATGATTATGAATCTTGCTAACCCGTTTTTTCGTCTATTCAAATAAGCTCTAAGAAAATGACGCGCGCAATGTTTTGAACGTTCGACATGTAGCTCAAGCTAACAACGACCTGCCTGCCTGCCTGGATAGTCTAAAAAAAAACCTGACGTTTCTTTTGAAACATCGGTGTTCATTTTATAATTTCCTAATAAATTTTAAATGAAACCATTTAAAAGACGTTGTAATTTAGTGCACATTAATGTCAAAGCGCAAATTATGGAAATACATCTGGATTATCTTTTCATCGGTAAGTAATTTCATTCGTGGTCGCGGCGATCAGGAATCAATTTTATAAATTGTGACAAAAATATGCATCGTAATAGTATGATTTGCAATAATTAAAATGCTTTACCTTAAAACAACATGCCATTAAAGATAGATTTAAAATATTTTTGGAAAATTAAGCAATATTTCGGTGATCGAAAATATTTTGATGCTAACAGGGTCGGATTATGTATTAATTGTATAAATTTTGAATACTCAAATCTTGTAAATAGCGGTCCTCAATTTTATATGTATAAATTAGGGTTTCATACCAAAAATGTACCTAAATGACATTTTCAAGGTTCTGACATTTTATGAAACAACAACGGATTAATCGCGTATTTACGTTTATAGACATGGCGTTTGTAAACATTTTGAAGAACAAGTCCCTTTAGTCCTGGTGCATCATCATCATATGATTTTTACTGAAAATAAAGAATATGCTGCCTGTTTAATATATTATTGTACCTATCCTTTTTACTATTATTATATTTTTCATTTCTATGTCCTCTATAGGGCATCATATTCAATTTATTGTGAAGTAACATAGGCCAACCGGTGGACAATTAAGATACTTCTAACGATAAGTAAGTAGGTACCTACTTAGTTTAGAAGTTATGAGCAACAAATAAACATTTATACCGGTCAAAATCATAACTCTCCTTTTTGCAAAACCAAGCACTGTCGATTCATGGTATGTAGGATCGAGAGATCAAAAAGACGGTGGTAGATATCAGGGCGTGGGTTTGATTCACTAGACATCTTACCTTTAATTATAATGACAATATTAAATTATAAGGACAAGGTTAAAAGAAGGGCGTATTTCGCTCCGGC